>CM053567.1:170605543-170634665 GCA_028646485.1 Cryptoprocta ferox
AAAAAAAAAAAAAAAGAAACTGCAGCTGACAGTTTGAAATAGATGAGGATTGACTATCAACTCCACAAAAGACCACTGGCATACCTTGCCCTTCAAACAAAGCTAAGCTGATTGAACCTACTGTGAGATAGAGCACGACTCTGATAGTCTTGATAGCGTCTCAGAAAGGAGAGGTCAGGGGTAGACTTTGGTAGTTTGGGCTCTGGGATCAAGTACTTTAAGGCAGGTCTTTCGGTGCTCATATCTGATTGGGATTGGGTAATGTTCTTGACATAGTAGTTTTGGTTTGGTAGACACAGTGAAGCAAGCATCTTGAAGGGAGTTTTGATAAATAAACAGATGTTTGATAAGTGAGCTGTTTGGCCAAGTGAGCAACCTATTGTTCCCACAGCAAGGGCTGCTTGTCCAGATGAACAAACTATTCACTCAAATGTTTTGGCTTTTAGGGAAGTCCTGGAACCAACAGTAAAGTTATTTATTGGTTTATAGTCTTGTCTTCCTGGCCAAGAATCTCCTGGAACAAAGAGGAATGTCATGTTGACAAAAGTGGCTTCAGATCTCCATTCCCACAGTGTGTGGAAGCAGGTGGTCTCAGCTCTCAAAAATCAAATGTAGAAGATGAACAATGCCATTTTGTTTTAAGGACACTGAAAATATTGGGATGGTATGTGGATTTAAGAGGGAACAGTCAGAAAGGAAATTCATTTTGAAAATCTTTCAGGTACATGTTAAGATTTGAAACTAATCTAGGGGCGCCTGGGTGGCTCAGTTGGTTAAAGTCCAACTTTGGCTCAGGTCATGATCTCGCAGTTCATGGGTTCGAGCCCCGCATCAGGCTCTGTGCTGACAGCTAGCTCAGAGTCTGGAGTCTGTCTTTGGATTCTGTATCTCCCTCTCTCTCTGATCCTCCTCTGCTCGCTTTGTCTGTCTCTCCCTCTCTCTCTCTCACTCAAAAATAAATAAAACATTACAAAAAATAAAAGAAAATGATTTAAAACTAATCTAAAACTTCTTCAATTATGAGATGTATTTTTAATCCAAATGTATATATCATAACTGTGCTTTATTTTATGAAATCCAGGACCTCCATTGTCTCAGGATATTAGGAATGAAAGCCTTCCATATCCCCATTTATTTTTAAATTAAAATTTTTCTTTTCAGAGAGAAAGAGTGTGTGAGTGGGGAGGGGCAGAGAGAGGGAGAGAGAGAATCTCAAGCAGGCTCCACACCCAGCACAGAGCCCTACTCAGGGCTTGATCTCATGACTGTGAGATCATGACCTAAGCCCAAATCAAGATCTGACCACTTAACTGACTGAGCCACCCAGGTGCCCCTCCACCATTTCAATGTATGACCTTGCGGGGAGTCATTGTTTGTCACTTGTATGCTGGCTTCTCAGGTCAATCATTTACATGGCTGTTTTTTTGTTTGTTTGTTTGTTTGTTTGTTTACTTGCTGTTTGTTTTGCCTCTATCCTCACTCCACATGTATAATAGTTGAAAAGCGTGGCCCATCCTGCCTTTAAAACAGTAGGCTTTATGATCCCAGGATGTGATCACAGGGTGACTGGGCCCTCAATGATAGTTCCTCCTTCCAGGATTCATAACATTTCAGTCACCATTGGCCTTCATTCTTATTTGGACTACTTGATAAAAGAGAAAATTCTGGAGATTAGACAGAGGAGAGTAAGAGGCCTCTACCTTCTATAACAACATGTTCATAACATATGCCCCTCAGTATAAAAGAATTGAGCTGAATTGTATGTCATGAGTAAAGGGTAAACAGCTTTTGGGTCACTGAAGGATGACTTGCAGATAGGGACAAACATCTTCCATTCATGAAGGTTTAAAAAGGTTAAAGGTGATAGGTGTGTAAAACGAGAGAATGCACGAAAGGAAATACTGGGCCCATCTTGGCAATCCCTAGATTCTCTGGGTTGTCTTGGGGATATCCCACCCTAATACATGATACTTTTAATAAAGGAGATTTTCAATTTTTAATGTCTGTGTGCTCTTCTCCTGGGCTCCCAGGGAAGCTATACTTTTACCAAGCTCAGAGTGACTTCACCAAACTTCAAAGCATGGGCTCTATTTCTGCCCCAAGCACACACTGTACATCTGCTTTCTTAGCAAATAACCTAAAAGAAACATTTCAAACTAAGAGTCTGAAGCCTATAACCTTGCATATGCTAAATGCAGAAGATAAAGTTTGTAATTTTCTGAAATGTCCTTTTTGAGATGATTTATAATGCTTGATGTAACAAAAACATACATAATCCTGTATTAAACATTCCTTTTCTGGAACACTCTCTTCTTTGCGAAGATTGTATTCTTGGGCTCCAGTAAAACTCTCTCTCTCTCTCTCTCTCTCCATTCTCTCCCTCTCTCTTTTTTCTTTAGAAATTCTAAAATGTTTGTTCATTTTGTGCTGACACCTATATGACATCACTTATATTGCTGGCTAGGACCTAACTTTTCCTAGGCTGGGCTGGTTAGAGACTTACTATAGGAAGTTAGGAATTATACAAGCAAGTGTTTTGAATGAGATGTTTTGAATGAGGTGTGACCAGAGGAATAATCATGATATTTTCCAGTTAGAAAGTGAACCCCTCGTCTAGGAGGTCTCCTCACAGAAGAAAATGTGCAGAAAGCATTACAACTTGTATTGCCAACTCTTTCCAGATTTATGGCAGTAAGTATTCCATGCCTTGGAGGAGAAACTGGAATTTCAAGCTATACTTTGGAAGACGTCTTCCTCAGATAGGTCCAAGCTTCATTCCATTCTGATCTGCTCCCTCACTCAAAGACATTATGGATAGTTTCAACTTTGATCTTTCCTGCCTGAAATAGAACATTTTACTTTTCTTATGTCCTTTAGAGGAATATTCAACAATATATCTGACCTCTATCATGGTTTTTTGTTGCCTTTTCCCATCTTATACAATATTAATTTCCTTCAAGCCTGCAGAGTTGATGCATTCATACAATTTTTAGTACGTGCTAACTATATAACAGTTCTGCGATAGTTACTAGGGAAACAAAAAGGAAGATATCATGCCTTTCCTCAAATAGCCTATTTAATAAATTTGCAGTTTATTTCTCATGTCCTTCACATCTTGTCATAGGTTATACACAGTCCGCAAATATATCTGGTCTTTAGAACTAGATGGGTCTTAATTGTTTAAAAACAGGGACTTTACATTTATTGAACCTGAGTGTGGATCAGTTCCCTAAAGTAAGTTTAGGGACTATTCAAAGTTCAGTATCCATCTTAAACATTTTTATAAATGTAAATGAAGCAAAGCATATAAAGTTTTTCGCATAGAGTAGGGGCTCCACCAATGTGAAGTTTTATTAGTCATCATTATCAAGTTCAAGGGTTTGTAAACTTCTGCAAATATTCTTTTCTTTATATAAATTTTTAAAAATCTTTATTTATGTTTGAGCAAGAGAACTTGTGCATGAGCGGGAAGGGCAGAAGTGAGGGAGAGAGATAATCCGAAACAGGCTCTGCACTGTCAGTGCAAAGCCCAAATCAAGGCTAGAAACTCATGAACTATGAGATAATGACCTGAGTTGAAGTTGGACGCTCAACCAACCAAGTTACTCTGGTGCCCCTAATTCCGCAAATATTCTTAGGTTTGCAGCCATATAGTCTCATGGCAACTATTTATTCAACTTTGACGTCGTGGAACAAAATCAGCCATAAACAATATGTTAACAAATGGATATGGCTGTGATCCAGTAAAACTTTATATACAAATATACAAATGTAGGTGGCAAGTTGGATTTGGGGCATGAGCCAAAGTTTTCTGGTCTAGTCCAACTTTCAAAATTTATAGAAAAGAAAATTAAAATTCTGGCAGAAAAATGAATTATTCTGCATGCCATATACATGTCTGTCTTGTTAAAAGCATTGCATTTGCACCATTCTCCCTGTCAGCTGGAATGCTGAAGGTAAGTTTACATAAATCAAGCTGGACTTCCTGCCAGTTCCCTTAATGTGATTCCTAATTCTTCATTTTACTGTAGGAATTGGGTCTAAAGTCTAAGGTAATAACAATAACACCATTATTTACCTCTCAGATGAAATGGAATTTAATTTCAAAACTTAAAAGACTAAGAAAACTAGATTGTGCCAACCAGAAAGGAATGAAATTCAGTTTTCATTGACCAGTCTTCAATGTAAAAAAGCCCATGATCTTCCTTTTTTTTTCCAGGTTAAATATTGCTTTGTTTCATTTTATATTCTTTTTCAAATATTACAGGTTTTCTTCTCTTGATGTAAGCATATTTTTTATCCTCTGCTTTGGCTGCAAACAATAGTGTTATAATTAACAAAAAAGTCCTTATGGGAATTACAAAAAATCAACAGATAGTGAATAACTTCACGTTTAGTGGGAAGATCTACTCACTCTTCTTTGTCATATCCATATCCAATCTCATACCCAAGAAAGAATGGTCGTATCTATATTGGCAATAGTACTTTGCTGTTGTTGCTGAAAACTCCTAAAGTATACATGTAGTTTGCAGTCAAAATTTAAAAAATTGACACACTTTGATATTTCTTGTGTTTTAAGGACAATCATTCTAGCATGGCAATTTGTTTCTCAATTACTTGGACATAAAAAGAATGGTCTCAATATTGACACACTTTGTCTAGATGATCTTTTTCCTGAGGATATAAAGCAATCTCAAGTTCTATTAAGTGAAAAAGCAAAATATAGAACTACGTGTATGTAATGCTTGCTTTTTTAAAAGAGAGAGAGAGGAAGAGAGAAAGAGAGAGAGAGTCCAGAAGGATTAAGAAATTTGTATGAATGTTTGCTTCTGAGAAGATAAGCAAAGGGATAAGACGTAAGAAAACCTTTCACCTGATTATTCTTTTATAGTTTTTAAATTTGATGTGGTATGTGTAATTGATTTATTAAAAATTTATATTAAAATCATATATACAATCCTATGCTTAGCACAATCCTACTGATCACAGTCTTTGGGGGTTGGACCCAGACTTTTGAAATTGAGACTACCACAATGATTTTGATGACCAGCCATGTTTAGGAAGCACTCATCTGTTCTGTTCACTGGGTTCTTGTTTTCTTGTATCAAGGTGTACATGTGAGAATATAACTTTTTTCTTCTAACTGGAGAAATACATGGAGGCTATCTTATAGTATTTCATTTTCACTATGGTTCCCAGTCCAGAGGGGAATCCAGTAAATATTTGTTGATGGCAATAGTGCAGAAGAGTAATTCCCATCCTCTACTACATTTTATTCCAGTATGGAATAATTTGTAGAAACACATCAAATATGATAGTTTTATGAGAATTAAAAATGACCAAATATGAAGGACCAAACATCAAAAATGTCAATAATAAGGAACTTTTACCAAAGGCTATGGATATGGCCAGTCTATTAAGGGCAAGTGATGAAATTCAAAGCTAATATCATAGAACTTAGGGATGAGTCAGACTTCATATTCTACATGAATGAGTAGAAGCAGCATTTAAGGAAATAAATGTGTAGATACCAGATTCCAAAGATGCTTTGTACTCCAAAGATCTTATAAAGCCCTATTTCCATAAAGCAATGTACTGACCCCCTATTTAGAGTGATATATGGGGCATCCCCATGGTTCTCAACTTTCTCTTCTACTGTGAATCCTACATTAGTGTTTGTAGAGAGAGTTGATATGATTATTAAGGCTGTGTGGTTAACAGGGTGCCTGGGTGGCTCAGCTGGTTAAGCGTCTGATCTTGGTTTCAGCAGAGGCCATGATTTTACAATACATGAGCCTGAGCCCCATGTATTGTGTAGGCACTGGCAGTGTAGAGCCTGCTTGGGATTCTCTCTCTCTCTCTCTCTCTCTCTCTCTCTCTCTCTCTCTCAAAATAAATAAATAAATAAATAAATTTTTAAAAAGACTGTGTAGTTATCAATGAACATCTAATTACCATTCAGGTTTCTACTTTCAGATGCAGTGTAGCAATTCCTTCCTATTCAAACCTTAAAGTCATCTGAGAACCCTAAATAGTTCTTTGTCATGCTTCCAAGTTCCCCAGGATTTCACTGCTGCCATAACATGCCAAACATGGCCCCTTTTTTATTCGGATAATCAACTACTTTGGTGGGACAGGTAATGTGTGCCTCATAGGGGAAAAACCAAGGATGCCCTTTCTTGTTTCTTTGGCATCTCTGTAATGTGAGGGAGAAGAAAGTCCAGAACCTGGAACCCAGAGCTTTGGGATAGTCAAAGACCAACCCCTTCTCTGTGCTTTACAACAAATTTTGTGTTGTATCATTTTTTTTTTCAATTCCTTCATTTTACAGAGGAGAAAATTTGGAGCTCGGAGACTGAAGTGATTTTATGTAAGTCATATGCCAGAGGAGACAGCAGAACCTGGATGAGAGCCCAAGTCCTCTGTGCCGGGGGTGACTGAGGTCACTACTCTTGGGGTACTGGCAGTGTCCAGATAGAAACACAGCATAACTGGAAGGCAATGTCAGGGGCCTTCCCTAACTTATGTGGCAAAGGCAATTTTGTAGGGAAGGAGATAGTCATAAGAAGGAGGGGTGAAGGAGTGAGGAAAGCAGCCCAGCTAATTTTTATAACCAAGATGCCTCCCTATGCAGTAAAAGACTCTTTTGTTATAATAAGGCATGTGACAGCCAACATTATTTACATCGCATGCTGTTTGGAAGAACAGCTCAGAATGGTCCAGCTATACACTATCATGAAATACATAAAATAATTGAAATCTTTGGCTGCTGTGATTTTGAAATCATCAAATACTATCCATGAATGACCAATCTAAATTCTGTGCCAAAATTTATCTTTTCTTTTTTACAGTTCACTGCGTCCATCTGGCATCGTTTTCCTTGAGCTTAAGGAATTCTCTTTATGGTTCTTTTAGTTCTTTGATTCTGTTTATCTGAAAATGTCGAGTTTACCTTCATTTTCTGGCTGTATATTTTTATAGGATATAGGACTCTAAAATGATAATTATTTTTCTTTTGAAACCTTAAAAATGTCATTACCATGTCAGTTGGCTTTTGAAGTTTCTGTTGACAAATATTAATCATATGCTTGCTCCTTTAAAGGTGATGTGCCTATTATCTGTGCTCAATTAAGATTAAAAAGTTATTTGGTTTGTAGCAGTTTGAGAAGCATATGTCTACAAGCTGTTTTTTTTTTTAAATTTATTTTTGCATTTATCCTGCTCAGAATTTCCTGAGGTTTTGAATCTGTGGCAGAGTGTCTTTCATCTGTTTTGGGAAGTACTCAGGCATTAACCATAGAAAAATGCTTCTAGCACATTCCCTATCATTTTTTTCTGAGAATCCAATTCTACTTTTCTTTATCATATCTCTGAATCATAAGTCTGTCTTGTCTGGTCTAGGCGTTTCAAACCAATGTGAATTAAAACTGATCACATTGAGATCTTGTGGTCGGTCACAGAAGATTATTCTAATTATTCTAACCATGTTGATGCTCTTGAGTTTAGTGAGGTTGTTGATGTTGTGCATTTAGTTGGTGGTCCATTTTATGCACTCAGAATTACTGGAGTACTCTGGGATATAATCAGAGGCTTAGTCTTTGTGTAAAAGCAAGATTATGTCAGTAAGTATATTACTCACCATCAGTTGCAAATACTAATTGATACTTTACTTCAACTTGGACTACCAGGAGAATTTGTGTCTTCTCTGGTGTTTAGCACAATAATTTATAAAGCAATGTTGTTTTGTTTGTACAACTTCTGTTATTACATATCAGACACAGAGTTGCTACATATGCTTTATTTTACTTAGGCTCCCAGCATGAATAATCATCATTTGGATGTGTTATTTTTTAAAGTTTTTATTTTTACATACTCTGAGAGAGAGATAGAGAACAAGTTGGGGAGGGGCAGAAATAGAACAAGAGACAGAATCCCAAATAGGATCTGTACTGTCAGAGCAGAGCCTGATGCAGGGCTTTAACTGTGAGTTCATGAGCTAAAACAAAGAGTTGGATGCTCTATCGGCAGAGCTACCCAACTGCCCCTTGGATATGTTGTTAAGCATGTTACTATCAGACTTATATTTCTTTGTATTTTTTGACTGTTTTTTTTTTCTTTTTTTAGTAAAATTTCTTTCAGGGTTCTTAGGGAAAATGTCAACATCAACTACATATTTTATAACTTTCAATACTATGTCCGAATATATACTATTTTCTTGAAATGATAAACATTGTCCATCCAGTGCAGTTAAGTAGATGATCAATTCTACTTTTTTAAATTTTTAAAAAATGTTTATTTATTTTTGAGACAGAGAGAGACAGAGTGTGAGCAGGGGAGGGGCAGAGAGAGAGGGAGACACAGAATCAAAAGCAGGCTCCAGGCTCTGAGCTGTCAGCACAGAGCCTGACATTGGGCTCTAAAACACAAACCAGGAGATCATGACCTGAGCTGAAGTCAGATGCTTAACTGACTGAACCACCCCAGGAGCCCCTGATCAATTCTATTTTTTGACTGTAGGTGATTACTTTGTACCTGTTTACTAATCTTTAGCATTATGCATCATAGTGCTTATTACAGATACCCACCTCAAGGGTTCATTGCCTTTTGCCACAAATTCTTCTTTATTTCATTGAGGGATGTTTTGAGGCCATATTCTTGACCTTAAGAGGAGGCATCTTTGAACTCTCATGGGGTATCATGATCCAAACTTCACTCTCTAAATCTAAGTAGCTTTCAAATATTTAGTAAGTATAACTTTTCTTCATTACTTGAGCATGACCATCAGTGAACCCAGCTTGGTCACATGGGACCAAGTTTCCAATGGTGAAAAGAAGGTACCATGGGTCCAGAATCAACCACAGAAGGTTGGCCTCCATTACATGCTGCCTATCAACCTTGCAGGCTGCCTCATTTGCACATCCTTAATTTACAATTTGCATTTAATGAATGAAATTTATTCTGTAACTCTGTGTTACCAATCACTTCATGTAGTCAGTTGTTTTCTTGTTTTAGTTGTTTGGTTTTCTTTTAAATAAAGTTTTTATCTATTTATTTTGAGAGAGAGAGAGAGAGAGAGAGAGAGAGAGAGAGCAGGGGAGGAGCAGAGAGAGAGAGGATGAAAGAGAGTCCCAAGCAGGCTCCACGCTGTCAATGCAGAGCTGGACTTGGGGCTCGATCTGACCTGAGATCATGACCTGAGTCAAAATCAAAAGTCAGATGCTTAACCCACTGAGCCACGCAGGGAACTCAAAGGATTTTTAGATTTTTTTTTAATTTTTATTTTTTTACATTTATTTATTAATGAGAAACAGAGAGAGACAGAGCACAAACAGGGTAGGGGCAGAGAGAGAAGGAGACACAGGATCCGAAGCAAGCTCCAGGCTCTGGGCAAGATGTCAGCACAGAGCCTGATGCGGGCCTGAACCTGCGAACTGCGAGATCATGACCTGAGCTGAAGTCAGTCACTCAACTGACTGAACAACCCAGGCGCCCCAAGATTTTTAGATTTGTAACAATCACATGAATTTTCTGTCAGGAATTCCAACATAAAGATATTTATAAAAATGTCCTGAACATAGAGCTATACAACTTTAGTATTTTACTTAAACCAAGAGATTTAGAAATCTTTAATCATTAAGCAGTGACACTTTATCTCTAATACTTATTTCATATTAAAATATATATAGTGTGGTATTAATGTAACAGCTTTTTATGAATTGGATATTTTTTGTTCCATTTACTCTTAATAATTTTGTTTTGATGCTTACAATTGTTTTTCAGCTTATTCTTCTGTGTTTTCAACACATGTAATGATATTATTGGCAAATGCTGGTGATTTTAATTTCTCCTTTTCACTGTTTTTTACCATTGAATTTATACCTTTTATCTAATTTTATAGGTGGTCTCTGAAAAAGAATGTTAAATATATATTTTTTAATGTTTATTTATCTATTTTGAGATAGAGAGTATGTGAGCAGGGGAGGGGCAAAAAGAGAGGGAGAGAGAGAATCCCAAGTAGAGTCAAAGTCCAATGTGGGGCTCGAACTCACGAACTGTGAAATCATGACCTAAACTGAAATCAAGAGTTGGACACTGAACCAACAGCTACCCAGACACCCCAAGAATGTTAAATGTTAAATAAAATTAGTAATATTGTAAGTTTTTGAATTATTCCTGTCTTAAATGTGTGAATTTTAAATATTTCTTCATCTATATGGTGTTAACTTTAGGGTTGAATAAGATATCTAATTTAAATCTTACATATTCATTGAAAATTTTCACGTGGCGCCTGGGTGGCTCAGTCGGTTAAGCGTCCCACTTCAGCTCAGGTCATGATCTCCTGGTCCATGGGTTCGAGCTTCCCATCAGGCTCTGTGCTGCCAGCTCAGAGCCTGGAGCCTGCTTCAGATTCTGTGTCTCCCTCTCTCTCTGCTCCTGCCCCATTCATGCTTTGTCTCTCTCTGTCTTTCAAAAATAAATAAAAAAAGTTTAAAAAAAGTTAAAAAAAGAGAAAATTTCCAATTACTTTCCAGCTCCTATGAAGATATTTTTTTGCTTTAGATTTATTAATGTGAATGAATACAACCTGATTTATTAATATTGAAGTATACTTTATTAGTAGATTATACTCAAGCTATACTTAATGGGATATATTTTAACTCTTTTATATGTTTCTAGATACTATTTAAAAATTTTAATTTGGAATT
The DNA here is from genome assembly GCA_028646485.1 of Cryptoprocta ferox. Lineage (NCBI taxonomy): Eukaryota > Metazoa > Chordata > Mammalia > Carnivora > Eupleridae > Cryptoprocta > Cryptoprocta ferox. The sequence continues at coordinate 170,616,250 of CM053567.1, forward strand.
TTTAATCTTGATATTTATAAATGATATTTTTCTATTTTTCTTAAATTTGGTGTAGTCTTTTAGTTAAAAATCAATGTTTTTTATCCTGAAAATAATTTGGATTTATGTTTTTTGTTTTGTTTTGTTTCTTATATTTTGGAGGAGTTTATGTATTGTTGGAATTATCTGTTTTTAAATGTTTGATAGAATGGTTGTGTGAAAGTCTGAGCTTATGTTCTGTCTTTTTCTTTCTCTCTCTACCCCTCTCTTCCTCCCTTTTTTTCTTTCTTCTTTCTTTCCTTCTGTCTTTCATAGTGGGAATCAGGTTTTTTTCTCCCTAAACAATCTTGTATGTTTTTCTAAATTTTTAAAAAATTTTTCTATATTAGTGTTCTATTTTGAATTTTTCTGTCTTCTGGTGTAAATTTAGTTATGCATGTGAATTAAGTTATGTACTTTCCCAGAAAATGATCCAGTTCACTCAAAGCTTCACATTTATTTAATGTATTCTAAAAAAGTGGTTATATATTTTATATTTTTTAATTTTTAGTTTTATCGGTTTTATATATTCAGGTTTCATCTTTTTTTTTCTTAATTAGTTCAGGAAATTATCTAGGTTTTAAATTGTAACATGGACCATGCTCTTGATTAGTTTATTATTTTCCCCCTAATAAGCCCATCTCTAATTTTATCTGTATTAAATTTCTATCTTTATTCCTTAGTTTTACACTGTTTTTATTTATATATTCTTATATTGGGTCATTAATAAATACTATTTTTTAACTAAAAGAAATATTAGAGCCCTTAATGAATTTCCTCTGAGCCTTCTTTTAGATGTAACTCATAGCTTTTTCAGTAGTGCATTGTTATTGTAGTTATTTTGTGGAAATTCTGAAATTTTGTTTTTGATGCCTCATGACTAAATGTTAACAGTGTTAAACAGTGTTTCTGTTTCATTATTTAAAATTTTTCAAGTTATAAAACTTGTTATTTTCGGGGGGCCTGGGTGGCTCAGTAGGTTTAACATCCGACTTAGGCTCAGGTGATGATCTCCCGGTTCATGGGTTTGAGCCTCGCGTCGTGCTCTGCTGACAGCTAGATCAGAGCCTAGAGCCTGTCTTCGGATTCGATGTCTCCCTCTCTCTCTGACCCTCCCCTGCTCACGCTGTCTCTCTCTCTTTCTCTCTCTCAAAAATAAGTAAAACATTAAAAAAAAACTTATTTATTTGGTTAGCTTTTGGTTTCTTGTTAACTTCCCGTGTTACTGCAATGAAATAAAACACTAGTTGCATTCTCATTTATACTTTGTGTAAGGTTGTCTTTGGGATTTAATTTTTGTTATTTTTATAATAAAGCAGTAAATGACAACAAACTTATTGATAACAGAGGTATATTTTCAAGTGAAGATTCTAATAATGTCATTTTAGTCTGGGTAGGATTTTTGACTTTTACATTTCTGTATGCTATAAGTTGATATTTGTCCTGATAATTTCAGTAAGCAATCTGTTGTATCTTTTATAATCTAATACTTGCTAAGTTGTCTAAAAAAGATATTAAGAAATCTGAAATAGAAAAGTGTTTTTTTCAACTTAAGGGGCTTATCAGGAAATTCATTAAGTTATTTTTTTCTTGTTGTTTGGAATTTATTTAAAAATTTGGTATAATCAACTGTTTCATATCAGTCTACCTGTGAGGGAAGGAGGCCATGTTGGTTCTGTTCTCCCAAGCGTTCAGTACCACTTCCTATATAAAGCAGGGGCTAATCCACATTTGCTAAATGTAGAATGAACCATGTTTTTCCCAGAAATGGAAGAATCTGTAACTACTGCTCCTCAACTCAAGTTTCTGTTCTTTTGTTTCCTCTTGGAATCTTTCTTCCCATATTTCTATCATCTCTACTGTTTCATCTAATGCCTTTGTCTTCAGGACAATCATGTTACTTTAAATGCCCCAGCTCACCCTTTAGCTTCCATTCAATATACTCACTCCTGGTGCTTTCTTCTCCCTCAGACTTCTAGACTCCTGTCAATGGATACCAAAGTGGGACCTGAACAAGGATGTGAGGTATGGAGGGAAGAGAGAGAGAGAGGTGGAGCCCAACAGTACCTTCCCCCAGCTTCCTTACAACAAATTCCACCCCACTCAGTGATGTGTCTCCAGATATCAGGGGCAGATCAGGTAATTTGTGCATGCAGGCAGTGAGGAGACTGTCTCACTTGGATGATTTCTATAGTTTCTTAGACCCTAGGTGCTTCTCCAGAAATTTGGCTTCCATTGCAAGGATTTCCAACTGTTGCCTCATTTGAGACTCTGTATATCTGTCTACAGACAGTTATCTTTATATACTCAGAAATAAACAAAGTAAAGATATTTAAAGTAAGTGAATAAATGCATACACACATGTAAAATAAAGTAGCAAGAACAACAACATAACATTAATAAAGCAGTGTTTCATAGTAACAGACCCACTAGGGGAAATTCTAAGGCTGAACTTTAAAGAAATATAATCTTACGTAAAGAAGATCCAAATTTCATGAAACAGTAAAGAAATGATGAAAGTTAAATACATGGGAAGATTCTAAATGCATTTATGAATAAAATTATTACAACAGTAATGATAATTATCATCATTGATAATTTTAAAACACATAGAAATAAAATACATGATAATAATGGCATATGGATAGACAGAAGAGTAAAAGAAGTTAAAATGACCTAAATGTCTTTAGTTTCTGGGAATAAAGGAAAGGTGTTAATAAAATTTGGACTTTAAGAAACAAAATATTCATATTATAATTTTAAGAATTACCATGGACTGTGTAGAAAGAGTTTATGACTACTACTTACAGATGAGAAAATTGATTGATTAAGTATAATGCATTCAAAAAAGCTAAGATAAAAGAAAAAAAGGCATGGAATATGTAGCACAAATATTATGCACAAAAGATGGAAGTTTTAACTCAAATGTATAACAAATTACATTAAGTACATTTGAACTAAATGTTTGGGTTAAATGGCAAAGATTACCAAACTGGGGAAAATGCAGGTATTTACTATTCATGATGACAAATCTTAAGCATAAGAATATTTAAGGGTTGAAAAGTATGGTGAGAGAAATAAATTTAGTATGGAAATTATAAGCTAAAACAAGCTGGTATAGCTATTTTAACATCAGAAAAACAGATCTCGGGTGAAGTACATTAATAGAAATCATGAAGTAATTTCATAATAATAATAATCATGAGAGTTCACCAAGAAGATATCTCAAATTTTCATGTGCCTGCTAACATAGTCTCAAAATATATAAAACAACTGGCATAGGTAAAAGAAGAAATAGATACATTCACAATTAAACTGGTATATTTGAACAAATCTATCAAGAATTGATAGAGGAAGAAAAAAATTAGAAAATTAATATATAATACATACAAAGAAAAGTAATAGAGAAAAGTAATATATATGTAATATAATACATATATTATATGTATTATATGTAATATGTAATATATTACATATATATTACTTTTCTCTCTATAATATTACATATATATAAATTCTCAAATACATAAGAGATTAATGTATCATGATGAAAATGGATTTCTTGCAGAAATGTTAGTTTAACTTAACATTACAAAAGCAATTATTAGAAAGCAATTAGGTGAAAGGAGAAAAATCTTATTTAATCAAAAAATAAATATGTTTAGTAAAATTAAACATTTATTTATATTTAAAAATCTTAGCCAACTAAAGAAAGGAGTTTAAACTGAGGAAGGATATATTCAAAAACCCTGAAATATAATAATAAATAATGCCAATGTTTTGAAAATTTTCCGTTTCAGGATAAATATTTAACATTAACTTAGAGATCCTGGCCATTAGAGCGAGGGAGGAAAACAAATAGAAAGTAAAATAATAAAAAAGGGAGAAAGAAAATTCTCATTATTTTCAAGTTACATATTGTTAATATAGAAAATGCAAAAGATAGATAACTTCTCATAGAGCTTAGCAGTACCCCTAGTTACAAAATCAATGTGCAAAAATTAATTGAATTTCAATTCATCAGCAAAATGTTAAGTACAAATAAAAGTGAAAACTGTTTTCTTAACAGTTGCATTAAAAATATTGAGTATTTAGGAATAAGTCCAATAACATGCAAAACCTCTACAGAGAACATACCAGAACTATCAGAGATCTATAGTATCACTAAATAAGTGACAGAACACATTCATGGATTTGAAGACTCAGCCACTTAACTAAATTCTACTTAGATTAATTGATAGATGTAAGGTAATCCCAGGGATTACATTGGGAGGGATCTTACAAGATGATAGTAAGATTTATATGAAAATCAAAAAGGCTAATTTTTTGAAACAGTGTTCAAGAAGAACAAAGGTAAAAGAACTTTCTCTACTAAATATAAATATTTATTTTGCAAGATTTTTAAAACATGTGACATTAGTGAAGGGATTGATAAATCAATGCAATATAATTGACATCTAGAATAACACCCATACATGTATATTGACATGTAATAAAAGGTAATGGATATTCGAACACCAATGTTCACAGCAGCATTGTTCCCAGTGACCAAAAGGTAGAAACAATCCAAATGCCCATTGGCAGAAAACTGGGTAAACAAAACTAGCATAAAAATACAGTGGCATATTATTCAGCTTTAATGAGGAAGAAATTTTTGATACATTCTACAGCATGAATGCTAAGTGAAATAAGCCAGACACAAAAGGACAAATATTATATGTTTCTGCTCAAATGGAATACTTCATGTAATCAAATTCATATGGACAGGAAGCAGAATGGTGATTGTCAGGGGCTGGTGGGAGGAGAATATGGGAAGTTAGGATTCACTGGGTACTTTTTCAGTTTGGGAAGATGTAGAAGTTCCGGAGATGGATAGTGGTGATGGTTGCACAACAATGTAAATGTACTTAGTGCCACTGAACAGAACTCTCCAGAATGGTTAAAATGGTAGATTTTATGTTATATATATTTTACCCCAATAAAAGGATAATTATAGCACTATAAAAATTATGCTGTGAAAATTCCATATCCACACAACCCATGCACAAAACTCAGGGCCAAGGAGATTAAAGACCCTATGAAAAACAAAACAATGAAGTATCAAGAATGTAATATAAGACTTTAGTGTAGAGAAATAAAAACAGACATTAAATTAAATTAAAATTACTTAAAAACCAGAAAAAATAATGGCCAAGTGGGGAAAAAGGATATTCATTTTCCTAACTTATATAAGGTAAATATTTAAGATCTATGTATTGTGATGTATAAAATTATACCTTAATAAAAGTTACATTTAATGACTGAACAGTAGAGGAAAAGATAAAGTTCTTGAGTGGAGATTCTTGAATCCGTAAGTTAGAATTTATAAAGGTACAAATACTGAGGATGACATTGGTGATGGTAATTGAAGGTTGAATTGGGATGGAGGCAAAGATAACTGCAAATGTGAAAACGAAGAAAAAAAGCGATCGGAGTCAAGGATGGATTATCTAAGAGTATCTCAAGTGTCTTCAGGGATGGTGATGAAATAAGAGGTGGAGACAGAAATGGTGAGCATCTTAACATCCTAAAAGTAATGAGGGAAAGTTAGGTGAGGAAATGACATTTTTTTAAAGGAAGGGCAGTGATTGTTACAACCTGAAAATCTAAGAGCTAAGATTTTTTAATGGAAATGGATGATAAAGGTCTTGGAAATGAGATGGGACAAAGGAGTACTCTACCTCTTGGCTTTGAGATATTTGGGGGGTGGGAAAAATCATTCTCCACCTGAGAAAGTCTCAGGGCAAGTGGTATCCTCATGGGATGGCCCACATTCAGTCGAGTAAAAAAAGAAAAAAAAGAAAAAAAGAAAATAAAAGAAAGTTACTAGAAATCTCAAAGTGGTTAAAGATTGAGGTTTTTAATTTAATTTTTTGTATGACATTTTGTAGCTATCTGAGGGGATAGTGGAAGGATATGGGAGGTGGGGGAGATCAGGTCCATTAGAGAATGCATGGTTAGGTGTGGAGATTGAGGTAAGGGTGAAGATAAGGAACAGAAGGATGGAGTCCCAGAGCTTCCTGTAATCACAGAAGTAAACAGAATTGGTAGCTTTAATGTTAGCGTGGTTACTTCTCTTTTTGCAGCTGAGAGAAGTGGCAGCCTCTGCCTGGGAATCCTTATGTGAGTGCTCTGTTCTTTCCAAAGTGAGACAAAACCAAAGTGCCTGAGACATAATGACCAATAAAAGTGCTCAATATTCTATCTCACAAAGATGTTTTAGGATCCTAAGAATTTTATCAGAATTTTTGATATGTTACACCAGCTGAAAGACATAAAGTATGCTGTTGGTTCTGGGAAATAAATAGCATTAACGTACATTTTAAATAATTTTTATTGGGTTATTTAGAACGGAGATTTCAGGTGGGAGAAGTAAATTCAGCAAGTGGCAGTGTTGGTCGTATTGTTAAGCAGAGAAGGGTTAAATATGTTTTATCTATTTTTTTAATGAATAATATATCAGAGCATCCATCATTTGAGAAAAGGGATTGTACTTTAGGAGATAGAGAAAAGTAAAATTTGTAAATTTGGTAACTTTTACCATTTTAGAACTCTCTTCTTAATAAAGAAGATGAAAGATGACCCTGTATTCAGCAGCATACAGACTAGATGAGTAGGTACTGATATTTTGATGAAAGTAAAACAGAAGTACATTTTGGTTTCCTTAATCACAGATGAAAGTCAGTAAAGTAAAAATGACTCAGTGACCATGCTGGTCACTGAGGAATATAGAAGATGGCCAACAATATTTCTTCATTTACTGTTTGGCTATTTTGCCTGATATACCTATATTCCTATTGAACATGGTTGGGGAATTAAGCATTTTGGACAGTCTGTTGTCCTTATATCATTCAATTGCCTCTTGAAAGAAAAGGATGTAGCTAACATTTCGTGGAATGGGTCTATGAGCCACTTTCTGTGTTATTACTAGCAATTCTCAGAATCTTCTAAGGAGGTGTTACTATCTCTAATCTTATGGTCAAAAAAATTGAGACTCATAAAGGGTTAAGTGGATTGCTCAACAATGTACAACTCATAATATTAGAGTTGGGACTTTAAAAAAAAAAGAGAAATATTTTGTCCCTATATTTTTGAGCCCCCAGTAATAATTTTGAGTACATAAGATCTAGGTTCCCAGGGAAGAGACCCTAGCAAACAAAATTTGTAAGTAGGAAGTATCCCCAATGTCCTTTATGAAGTTGATAGATTGATACACAAATAATTTGTTTCATGAACTGTCAAAGGGAGACTGCAAATGCTCTACATGCTTTATAGGATTGTTATGAGGATAAAGGAAGATATAATTTATATTAATATGGGATAGGGCCACATAGATATGGGCACCCTTGGTAGTAGTGCTTTATCCTTTCTGGGTTTTTCAGAGAAGAGTTGAATGAGCAAGGCATTGCAAATTCCTGTATGAATTTGGTATTTTTGTGAAAAGTCAAAGATACTGATTTGAGATTTCATTGAGTTCTGTATGCATCTATATGTGAGAAAGTTCTAGAGGAGAGATCAACATCTTGTTAGTTATCAGCTGTCCATCTCAGAGCTTTGCTACTCCCAGAGGCATTCCAGAACCAGAATTATGAAGACTAATTGTTTGTGGATATTTAATTGGATATTTCTCAAGAGAAGTCTATAAAGAGCTATTCTAAACTTCAAATAGCAAGAATAAGAATGGCAAATATTTATTAAGTTCCTAATATGTGAGTTCCTAATATTAACTTAACATATTAAGTTCCTAATATGTTCCTAATATGTGTATGCTAAGGGATTTTTATACACTTTTCTATTACCTAAAACAACTCTATGTGGTAGGCACTATTATCATTACCTTTTTGCAGAAAGAGAGGTGAGTGCCAAGGACTAAGTGCTTACATCCCCCCAAATCCATATGTTGAAATCCTAACCCTCAGTATGATGATATCATTAGGAAGTTGGGCCTTTGGGAGGTGAGGGCACATTTCTTATGAATGGGATTAGTGTTCTCATAAAAGAGACCCCAGAAAGATCCCCTCCTCCTCCTGTTGTGTGAGGACTCTAAGAACCGAGTTCTCCTCATATATTTAATTTAATTAGGCAAACCCATATTGAGGGTTTACTATGTGGCAGGTGTTTTCCTATCAAAGAGAGTTTACCTATTAGGCATCCAAAAAGTAATTACACTAGAAAGAAATATTATTTGAGAGTACTAATGCCTAATGTCTTTCACAGAGAAATTCCAGCTCTGTGCTAAGGCCTTTCATTTAGTTGAACCAGGCCTACCTAGATTGATTATGACTTTCATCACATCTACAAAATACCTTCATGGCGACACTTTGGAATAGAGTTTGATCAAATAACTGAGGACTGTAGCAAGGCAAATTGACACATGAAACTGACCATCATAGCTCCTAACTGAGAGCAGAAGAGGAGTAAGGCATCAAGAAAAGTTTGTGGAGGAGTTTGTTCCTAAGGTGATTCTTAAAGGATAAGCAGGAAATAGTGAGTCAGAACAGAACAGAGTACAAGACTTCCAGATGGCAAAGGAAGGCACCCGTTTTTGAGATGACCAGACTGTAAAGTCCAGGAGAGGAGCAAGGACCGATGCCTCTTCCTTTGCTTCACTTTCCTTCACTCTGCTGAACTGAAATGAGATGGAGAGCAGGAAACAAGATAGTATTATTTTAGGGAAAAAATTAGTGGAGTTAAAAAAACCCGTCATTCATCCAAGAGGCTTCAAGGAACAGAAAGTGTGGAGCAGAGCTTGAAGAAAAGAATTTGGAAGAGAAGAGAAGCCCCCATGGCATTTCAAAGAGGACACCTGGTGACGACGCTGGGGTGTGGCTCCATGTTCACTGCTGGTGTGAAATTGGCTGCCCCTTTACTCCCAGTCCCTTTAGCTTCCTGCTTGTGCGACTGTACTTCTGGTTTCTAACACTAACAATGGTGACTGCTCCTGTTAGCTGTTTCTGTTAGTGCTATCATGAAAACGATACCTGCCCTGTTTTAGGTCTTATGCTAAAAGTCTAGGTGCTTACATAGAACTTCACAATGAATGTGTGTGTGTGTGTGTGTGTGTGTGTGTGTGTGTTGTGTGTTTGAGAGAGAGAGAGAGAGACAGAGAGAGAGAGAGAGAGAGAGAGAGAGAATCTCAGGCAAGCTCCACGTGTAGTGTGGCGGAACCCAATGTAGGGCTGGATCCCATGACCCCGGGATCATGATCTGAGCCAAAATCAAAAGTTAGATGCTCAATTCAATTGACTGAGCCACCCATGTAGAGTGTGGGGTTTTTGTAAAGGTATTATCTTCATTTTACAAGTGTGAAATTTGAGGGTCAGCATGGTTAAAAGATATGTCCAAGATTGTGTGTGTGTGTATTTTACCATGTCATTAAAAATTATAAAAAATTTACATTTTGCTTGCCATTAGAACCTCCACCAGTAAGCCTGAGTTTATTAAACCTACGTCATCTAGTTGAGTGAACTTTGTCATGTTTAACTATTTCTGTCTTAGGTATCAATCAGCATCCCTGGCCTAGAGCTTCCTGGTCTACCTACCAAATAATAGAGTTGTGTTTTTAGACCTATGACTTACCTTTTCTGGATTTCACTTCTTCTGTTAAAGGGGAGTAGTAATTCCATCTTTGTCTATCAAACTGGCTAATGAGATGAGGTCACAACAATTGCTATACGACCACCACTGTTGAAGGTGCTTTTTCATGATTAACAGGAACAGAATAAAATTCCCTGATCTTGATATGAGCCACACACAGGCCATTGAAGTAAGCCAATTATCCTCATTTTTTAGGTAATGAAACCAAAGCAGAGAGAAATTAATTATTAAGAGAACACATGCTTTAAGTCTTGAGTCAGGATTCTGATGATCTCATTCGGACTTCCTGCCTCTTCCTCAATCCATGGAAGCCTCCCCCAGATGGAATAATTTTCCCTGGAAATGAGTACCATGTACTAATAAACCAATGATACTTTCTCTATGATTTTGCATCCTGTTTTCAAGAAAAAAAATCAGCTGCATGTCTTCGGGAGAAAGACATAGTAATTGTGTACAGATTCGATGCCTGCATTATAACTTTAACAAGTAGACAAAAGTCCACTTAATTTTATTCGTAACAACTTTACTGGTGATTCAGAGGGAACATCATAACATTTTTCAAGAAGATGAAAATTGGAACTTGCAAAATTTATCAAGAATGTTCTTCAAAGACTCCGGGATCCTTTTTTGTTATGTGTTTTTCATAGTGGCTGACAAAGCAGGGGCAGCTTATCTCTAATGCTCTCATTTTGAGAAGTATACTCTGATTCGCAAGATAGCAGATGTGACTGTTCGGTCTTTTCATCCAAGTATATAACAGTGACACCCACGAATGCCAAAGAAACAGGTGAAAAAAATATATATAGGTATTAGAACAAAATCAAAGTTTTCTGAAAATGGAAATGGATTTATTTTAAGATTCGGTAGCAAAAGCAGTCACCTTATCAACATGCAGAGAAGAGAGCTGGAGTTGAAAAAGTGGAAGGTAAAACTTTTTAAAGATTTCACCAAGTTTGAATAAGGTCCTTATTCTCCAATGGTAGTCATTATTAACTCAAAATTTATTCAGCTCTAATGAGGCACTTTTTTTTTCCCAATCGGTTTCTTCAGTTTAAACTGTAGGAAGGATCACTTGGTAAAGTATCTCTGATTATTAAAAATGCACACATATGCTTTGATCTAGTTCCTTCTAGGATTTAGCCCTACTCATATACATACATGTGTGTCTGAGAATGTAGGTGTGAGACTGTTCAGTGTAGTGTGATTGATAATAGTAAGTATTTAGAGAGAACGCAAATTTTTTCAGTAGAGATCTCACAAAATAGCTTCAACACATGTCAAGAAAAATTGACACAATTTCAATGAGAATTGACTAATTGACAAATATGGGTTTTAAAATTTTAACATACTTCTCTCAAAAAAAATGATCGGTTAAATTATGCAGGCCATAGATGATTTAAGTAACACAGAACAAGCCTGCTCTAACAAACATACATACTTGTAAGCATACAATATTTTCAATACTATTGTAACAATTGTCTATGGAAGAGAGCACAAAACAGGGCCACAAAAAAAAAAAAATTAAGAACCAGAGGTGACCAAACATCTTCTCTCACTCCTATATAATAAAATTAGTAATCAATAAAAAAAATTGAAACTGAAAATCCAACAGAAGATTCATATCCGAAATATATAAATAACTCATAAAAATAACAAAAATAACTTAATTCACAAATGGACAAATAATATAAACATGACGTTCTCAGAGAAAGAACTGGAAGTCTCAATAACTAGATGAAAGAAATGCTTGACCATATCAACAATAAAGTAAATTAAAGTTAAAATAGCAGGGCACCTGGATGGCTAAGTTGATTAAGCATCCAACTCTTGGTTTCGGATCAGGTCATGATCTTGGGATTTCTTGAGTTTGAGTCATGCCTCAGGGGCTCTGAGCTGGCAGCCTGGAGCCTTCTTGGGATTCTCTCTCTCCCTCTCTCTGCCCCTACCCCACTCAGGCTGTTTCTGTCTCTCTCAAAATAACTAAATATATAAACTTAAAAAAATAAATAAATAAAATTAAAATAGCAATAAGATACTATTTCACAGATTTATAAACTTGAATACACCCAATAAAGCCAGGTGATTGCAAAGATGTAGGGAGAAAAGAATATTGTTGTGGGTGCTAGTTGGTACAATCAGAAAGGCATGCTCCATTTAGCCAGCAGTAGTATGTGAGGTTCTACCCTAGAGAATGTCTTGTCTTTTCATAAATTCCATGTGGAAAGATACACACTATGCTAATCTTAATAACAGTGACAATGTGAAAACAATGTAACAGTCCCACAGAAGGGGAATACCACATCTACACAAAGGAGGACGTTTAAAAATACATTGAAAAATAATTCAGGGAATGCTTGGGTGGCTCAGTCTATTAAGCCTCTGACTCTTGATTTTGGCTCAGATCATGGTCTGGAAGTTCAGGAGATCAAGCCCAGAGTTGGGCTCTGTGCTGACAGTGCAGAGCCTGCTTGAGATTCTCTCCCCCTCTCTCTTTAACCTCCCTCCAAATAAATAAAAATAAACTTAAAAAATAATTCAGATATTTACACACATTGAAAAAATATATAAAAACATAATATTATATAAAAAAAGAAGTCACCAAAAGATAGGTAGAAGATAATGCAACTTATAAGGCAAGAAGTTAGTCTTATCCATGAACATAGTTATAAAAATCGAGAGAAATAATACATTTCAATGAAGGAAAAATGGTGATATCTGAAGAGGAAATGAAGAATAATGATACATTTTTTTATGTGGAAAGTTTTCTGTTCTTTTAATCTTCCTTCCTTCTTTCTCTTCTTTCCTTTCTATAAGAATTATTGAGCAAATGTGACACAATTTTGATATTTAAATTTCTTTTGTAGGTAGATACACAGATTTTGGTTAATTTCTTATTCATATTTTTCTATGTGTTTTAATCATTTAATAATTAAAACATTAAAAAATATCACTTGACCCTAAGGTCCTTTTCTATTCACATTTTTCCAACCCTGACCCAGGCCCTTATTACCACATGCCCTATCACTGTTAGAGTACCATACCAAGACCCCTGGCCTTCCATCCAATCTAATTGGCCTTGTGCTTCCAGGATATTCCTAAAAATACCGTGAAATAGATAGAACAAAGCATCAGTATATTATTGATTTTATAGATCAAGAAAGAGAGCACTTTTGACCAAAGCTGTATAGGTAGAAACAGAAAACTTAAACCACTGGTCTCTCTGTCTGGTGCTCATTACCATGCATTGCCTTAAATTATTTCATGTCAATTTTTCCCTGAAAGATAGTTCAATACCATTGTATATCACCTACAAACATGATGAAAAAGAGCAGCGGGGCAAACACATTTTACCTCTGTGTCAAACCAGACAATTTGTAATTATTATCTACATTATGAGTTTCTGACATTCTCTGGAGATCAGCAGAGAATGGGTCCCAATTGTATCTCAAGAGGTGGAGCCCTATTGTTCATGACTGATTTGACATCCAGGCAGTATTAGCCACATGGAAGGTACTTGTTTAGTGAGAATTCTTAACTACTTAAATGTAACATGAATTTCTGTTTCTTTTTCCACACACACACAGAAACACGACCATGACAAGCATGACTGTCTTCTCTTGTCTGATCTGCTTTAAACTTGGTACTGAGACATTTACCCTGGTGCTCATCACCCTTGGCCACTGAAGAGCTCACAGTCTTGCTTTTGGTTGACTCACCCCATGTCATACACTTCAGTGGAATATTTTATTGATTCTATTGCAAGGTCTTCAAATCTAATGGCACCATTTTCTCCCTGAAATGTGCTTACAAGATCCAAATCAGACTGTAAATCCAAAGGTGACACATAGTGTTTCTTAGTCATTTGAAATCTTACTCTATGAAGCAGAGGACAGAGGTTTGTGAAATTAAGTAAGCAAGCCGTTTCACTTGCTTTCTTCAACCAACTGCAATTTATTTTTCCTCTAATGTTTCAATAGTTATAACCTAACATAGTCAGTGAGAACATTGAGATTATGTTTCTTGTAAAAGTTGTATATGGAGAGGCTCTTGGAGTCTTTTCTTCAGCCAGTGTATGAGGGTTAACCCTTTGTCAGAAAGAATTCCTGACCCCATTGCCTATTAATCTCTAAGAGACAAAGCCAAGGCAGCAGGTGCCTCTTGAAATCCTCTGCTCTGAGTCAAGAGATCCTTTCCTTGCTAACTCGTCAACATAAAATCTGGGGTGTGAAGTCTCACCCTGTTGTCATATACATCAAATCGCTCACCATCTATTTCCATTATCACTGCTGAGCACAGCTGGGCTTAATGGTCTCTTGCAACAAAATGAATAGGAAGGGAGGTCGATAAAAAGTGAGTCAGAAAGGGTTAGGATGTCTTTCTCCCTGCAGCAGACACCTCATGAGGGAGGAAATGTGGTAATGTCTTTTTCATTGTTATGATGAAAGTCTTGCTAATAAATCACAGGTTCTAGATTCTCCAGAAAAAGGAAATGTATAGTAATTCCTTATATTTAGAATTTTCCCTCTTTCAAAGTAGCTAAAAGCTTTTGATAGGCTTTTTCTCAACTTCCAACCCCTCATGTCTTAATGAAGACTTCTTGAACCATGTATTAAGAGATTATATTCTTCTATTGGTTATTTCCTTATTCTCATTCCCCTGAAATTTATGGCCTGGAGACACTAAATCTTTCACAGTGGAAACATTTTTGTTCCTATTTATTCATGAGTATTGATCTTTCTACTCCTATGTCCTTTAGAATTCTTCCTCTACGGTTTATTTTTAATGGTCTTCTCTAAGAACATTGCTGATGTCCTCTAAGAATATCACACTGGTGCTTGCATTGGAAGGCAGGCTCAGAGAAATGGAGAGGAATGACCTTGATATTTACAATAAAAAACCCTAGGCATGAGTCTTAGTTTTGACACATTATTTACATGAGTAAATTAATTTATCTTCCTGGGCCCTAGTTTCCTTACTTGTAAAATGAAGTGATTAGATCCTTTGCAGTTATGACATGTATGACATGATAGCCCAAAGTTCAATGAACCCAGTCTTTTTCTATGCCCACCTGTCTCCCATCAGTTTCTATCCCTTTGTTCCCATGGGAGCCACTCTTCGCTGTCCATCAACTTGACTTCCATATTTGTCTTCTCTCTGGAGTCAGTTGTCTTAAGAGGTATTTTTTGTAGTTATTTTGTTCCCTTTTACTAACTGGGTAAAATTATATTTTTCTCAGTGAATTGAATAAATATGATTTAATTTGAGTACTTGATTGTGTTGCTGCTGAGTAGCATTTAAATTTTTCAATTCCCTTTGGGATGAGGGATAATCTAGCATTGCCATATGGTGCTCACACCATTTCATCAATGATTATTTGTGCAGAAATGCAATGGAGGTGGTGTTCTGTATTTACGTCCTGAGATACGTCTGATCTAAACTAAAGTTTGGATTAAAGACTACCTTATTGCCCTTAAGGTGTTGCTTGATTAAAAACAGCTAAACAAAAGAATAATGGTTTAAAGGTTAAATTTGTTTTGTTTTTCTGGGTTATATTTCCCCTATAAATCTCTTCCTCATACTTTTAAATCAGCTATATTTTTTTCTGGAAGGCTGCTGCTTTCGTATTGTTTTATAAAATATGTTCCTGTTGGGTTTTGGAGCCTATGCAGAGCACCTGTCTTTGTATAAGGGAATATGGGTGGCTTTTTATTTTGTATTTTTTTCTTTCACTCTTGCTTCGCCCTGACATGGAGGTTGGAGTTTGGGGGAAAGAAGAGCAAAGGTGTCCAGGTGTTTTTGCTGATATGGCAATGTGTTGAAATGGCTCTGTGTATTTTGGGCCTGTCAGGTATTGGGCAGTGACTCTCTGGAGGTGCTTTCCTTAATTGTTTAGTGGTTTCCCTCCTGGACTTTTGGACGTGGACAATATGGTTTCCTCTAGATGCTGACTGCCTTTTGAAGTTTAGTCCACATAGATCCCTCCCTATTGGAGTTGTCTTGCCCTCCAAGCAGTCCTCTTGAAGAGAAGACAATGAGCCTGGACCCTGACTGGCTCTCTTTGTTGTACGATCCGCATCTGGTCCATGGAGAATTCTCACATGTCTTCTACCTTGAAAACTCAGGGAGTGCAAGACTACTATTCTGAGTCACTTCTGCGAGACCGTTTCTCTTGCCGTCTGCTCTGCTTTCTAAACTTGGTAAAAATATTAAATTTTATGAGAGGTCCCACTGAAGCCTTTTAGTTTTAGGCTTGAGAGGAAGGTTGAATCCCCCCAGTGCCTCCCTCAGGTGCTGGTGTATGTGTGTGTGTGTGTGTGTGTGTGTGTGTGTGTGTGTGTGTGTGTGACAGAGAGGTGGGGGGGAATGAGAGAGAAAGAGCACTTCTCAGCAAGAGGCTCAGTACTCCATTGGTTCTCTGCTAAGGAACACTCCTCACAGTTTCCTTTGTGCCTTTTTAATAGATTCAATCTGAGATGACAAATCCAAGAGACCAGCAATTAGTTCTCAAATAGTGACTTCAAAGATTTCTCTGGGAGGATAAATCTATCTTACACTCAGCGATATCTGATATCTGCTGTATTTTGGCCTCGCAGTAGAAAATTTGAGTTTAATGTCATATTACAAATATATCTGTAATGTTGACAAGAAATCATATTTTAAAATTCACTTCTCTACTCAGATTCAATCTTTTAAGACTAAACACCTTCCAGTCATTTACACTTGTTGAAACCTTGTTCCTAAATAATACCAGATCACTACAAGATAAAATGAGAAATTCTTTCATTTTTTAAATGTTTTAATTATACACCAGAGTTCATTCTATAAATATCTCTTGAGCACCTACTCGTAGACTCTTTGTTCTGCTGTGAGAAGGTAAAGTTGAACAAGACAAAAGGTTCCTTCTCAAAGAGTTTATAAATGAATAGGGGAAACAGGTAATGAGAGGGCACTATATAAGGTATTGTGTTAGCAAGTACACACACAGCATCACAATCACAAGAGCACATAGAAGCACCCAGCCCCATCTGTGGGATATCATGGAAGGTGTTCTGCAAGAAATTGTACAAAGAATGAGCCTGAAGGTTGAGTAGGATATAACTAAGAGAACAGAAGGCAGGAGAGTTCCTGGCACAGAGCACATAACATGTGGGAAGATCCCAATTTATTAGAAGAATAATTCATGAACTCAAAATGGCACAATCACTACAACTAGGCAATATTATAAGAGTGGCAGGAGATATAAGCAAGGGCTAGATTGTAGTGACGTTTTATTTTATTCTATTTATTCTTTTAATGTTTATTTATTTTTGAGAGAGAGAGTATGAGATGGGGAGAAGCAGAGAGAGAGAGAGAGAGGGAGAGAGAGAATACCAAGCAAGCTCCTTGCTGTCAACATGGAGCCTGATGTAGGGCTTGAACTCCTGAACTGTGAGATCATGACCTGAGCCAAAATCAAAAGTCGGGTGCTTAACTGACTGAGCCACTCAGGAACCTTGATAATTTTATCTTTTAGCCAATGATTGTTTACACATAAACACTAACAGAGTTACAATTCTGAGAAAATTTTTAACAAGTTACGTAAATCTATTCTCTACTAATGCATTTTATTCCCTTCCTTTCTAGCTAATACAGATACTTACAAGTTTATGCTATACCTATACTAAAATATCTCCCCACAAGGAAGTCCATAAAGTTTCCTAGGTTATTCTAGTTCAATACTCACTGCTTGGCTTCTAACTTAATCCATACCTATCCTTTAATCTGGGAAGCAATGAACCCCACTTGATGGAGAAATGTTAGATAATAGATATATAGACTAGACAGACCAAAGAACAATTCATTAAACTATTACTTCAGTATCAATAAACCCAGTTTCTCTGTTCTTTTAAACTTTAAATAATCTCTGTTGTATTCTTCAGAAAGGAAAAATATAAACAAAATGAAATGAAAGGCTAATGCCATCTAAAAGGGCATGTAAGAGCCAGAGGTTGAGAGAGAATGGATTCTAGATGAAGACAGTTATTTAGTTTTCTAATTAAAGAGAAAAACAATGACTTTGGATTTTATCCTGAAGGGGTGGTGTCTCTCTACATGGTAGATTATTCTCATAATCTTATCAGTTTCTCCCTGGAAAGTAAGGGCTGGATTTCCTTTTCTGTCACAGGAATTTACATGTCCCAAACTGGCTATTGCACTATTCACTCAGAGTTACAGCAGGGCAATATTAAATAGTAAAAGCCACACCAAAGGGCAACATGCATGGGTTAATCTGAGGTAGACATAGAATCATTAAAGAATAAAAGTCCTTAGTGTTCTATCTGGTTTACTCGAAGTTCATTATCTAATCATATTCTTTAGCGGGGCGGGGGGGGGCCCAAAAAGGAGAATATATTGGAAGAATAGATTCATCTAGTTCACGGATAACTGGAAATAGTCTTGAAGGACCAGGGACCTTCCTTCTTCATCAGTCAGATCTGTTGCCTACAGATACATGACTAATAAGGAGTTCAGTGATAGTAATCATGCTATTGAATTTTTTACATTAAAAAATTAAGACTTTATATTTTTAGAGCAATTTTAGGTAAACAGCAAAATTGAAGGGAAGGTACAGAGATCTACGATATGGCCCCTGCCTTGACACATACACAGCCTTTCCCATCATCAGCAACCCCCACCACAGTGCTACATTTATTACAGTTGATGAACCTATCACTCAGAATTCATAATTTACATTATGCCTCACTCTTGGTGTTGTCATTGCA
>CM053567.1:170635165-170750635 GCA_028646485.1 Cryptoprocta ferox
TGTAATGTACGTTATGTTATTTCAAATGAGTTCCTCAATCCTCTCTCCCACCCCCTCAATCCCCTTCTTTATTCTCTCGGTAAATATTTTAATTGACATTATAGTATCCAGCAATGCTATCCATGTAATTTCAGCACTTTGAATCCCTTATGCTTACGCAGTTATCAACAAGAAAATCTCCTTCCTTCCTCTCTTCTTTCTTTATCTTTCTTCCTTTTTTCCTTTCCTTTTCTTTCTTCCTTTTTTTCTTTCCTTTTCTTTCTTTCCTTTTCTTTTCTTCCTTCCTTCCTTTTCTTCCTTCTTTCCTCTTCTTTCTTTCTTTCTTTCTTTCTTCCTTCCTTCCTTCCTTTCCTTTTCTTTTCTTTCATTCCCTCTTCCTTCCCATTTGAATTGCCTCTTCTGTTGGTTGCAATATATAAATAGTTCTAATGATACTGTGTAATTCTATATCAATGATTACCTGGAGATAGTGTGTAAAATATGCAACATTATACATGGTACATTGAGAAGCACCTGGATGGCTCGGTGGTTAAGCATCCAGCTCTTGATTTTAGCTCAGTTCTTGATCTCGGGGCTGTGAGTTCAAGCCCTATGTTGGGCTCCACACTTAAAAAATAAGTAAATAGGGACACCTGGGTGGCTTAGTAGGTTAAACGTCTGACTCTTGATTTTGGCTCAGGTCATGATCTCTGGATTCATAGGTTCTAGCCCCACATCAGACTCTGCACTGACAGCACAGAGCCCATTTGGGATTCTGTCTCCCTCTCTCTCTGACCCTCCTCCCCTCTCAAAATAAATAAAAAATTTTAAATAAATAAATAATACATTCATAGAGCCATTTAAAAAAATTTTTGCTCATTTGTCATCTATGTCATTTGATCTCAACATCCACTATCACTCACCTACTTTCCTGGTAGTCACATATTCTGAGTCTTTCAAAGAGTTTTTATTTATTACTAATGAATTGATTGATTATTCATTTAAGTCTTCCTACCCAACCCAAACTATGGAATTAACTATGTCTTAACTATTAACTTGTCTATGTGGTTGTTCAAAAGAATGAGTCATAAAAACATCTTGGCACTGAAAGTTTTGTTTGTTCTGTCATGTTTTAAAATGTAGGTTTTATTATTTTCAGGTATGGTGAGGCCAACAGATCAAGAGATTACCATCAAAAAAGTAGTGTGTTCGTCACAGGGCTCCAGAAAGGGGAGCAGGCCATGCCACAAAGGATCACATGAAGAAGCACCAGGAGACAGAAGGAATGAAGGGAAAGCGTATGTGAAAGCCCTTATTGTAGTTCCCATGGGAAAGGTATAGCACAGCAGGGAAGCAGGTTTAGGATCAGCTAGAATGAATAATTTCTGGGTTTAGCACCTCTGGTGTATAGCAGCTATCTCCAGTTGTCTGGTGCCTGGCCCTGGGATAATTAGGGCAGAGAAATATTGCCTCCTGAAGGGAAAAAGTCATATGGAAGAGGTAGTTCAGAATATAGACTCTGGGTTGGTTTGTATATGAAAGTAATGTTCCTGGGGCATTCATTTGCTATACCTAAGAACTGAAGCAGCCTCTCCAACTCAGTGAGGACTCAGATACCAGAACACCAAGAATATAGATAATAAAAACATACAGTTAACACATCATATTAAATTATAACTTACATAGGGTAAAATACACTAAGCTTAAGTATACAGCATAATACATTGCTTAGATTTGGTTACACTCATGTAATCACCACCCAGATCAATGTTAAAACACTGTCCTTACTCCAAAAGATTCTGTTGAGTCTCCTTCCACTTAATACCTGCCTCTCCCAGCCAGGAAAACATTGTCGTGACTTCGATTAGAATTTCCCGATCTTGAGCCTCATAGACATAGATTTGTACATTATGAATCTTTTTATATGTTTTCTTTAATTCAAATCATCTTTATGGGGATTATCCATATGGTTTCACTTACCAAATTTACTTTTTAATATTTTGGAGTAATTCCTAATATGAATATATTGAAATGTATCTATTCATTCTGTAATCATTGAGCTGCCATGAATATCCCTGTACATGGTTTTCATGGACACATGCATTCATTTCTCTTCTGTATACCTAGAAATGGAATTGCTAAACCATAAGATTGGTGTTCTGTCTAGTTTTGGTGGATACTACCAAAAAGTTTTCCAAAAGTTAAAATAATTAACTGTCCAATCAACAATATATGAGAATTTCCATTCCTCTGAGTTCTTGAAAACATTTGTAATTGACAGTCTTTTTAATTTTACCATGCTGTTGGTTATGGAATGGTTCCCAATAATGGTTTTCATTTCTATTTCCCTGATGAGCAATGTTGAACACTTTTACATATGATTATACATACCTCTTCAAGATTTTTGCCACCTTTCACAATGAATTCTCTGTATTTTTCTTATTTGATTAGTAGAATATCTTTATGTATTCCAGATACCAGTCCTTTGTCAGATAAATATTTTGAAAATATTTCTTCCCCATTCCAAACTTATCTTTTACCTTCCTTAATGATATATTTTGATAAACAGAAGACCACTTTATCACTTTTAAACTTTCATTATTAACACTCTTTCTTTTCAGTAATTTTCACTGATCCCAGGATTATGAAGATATTCTGTCTTCTTCCAAAAGCTTTATTATTTTGCTTTTCAGTTATTGGTCTGTAATTCACATTAAATTAATATTTGTGAATGATGTGAAATACACTCCTTAATATCACCAAAACTTTCTTGCTTATGTTTACAATGCAGATGAACAATTTCTTCTTGAATTAATTGTGAATTCAATTGTGAACCTCTTTGTGTTACCATAACCAACAGTTTCTATGATTAGTGGAAGCCAAGTTTTATAATTTTGTAATCATAATTTATGCATGCAATTCAGAACAAACCCAACAAATAGGTTATGAAAATGAAGCCAATAATCTAAATTTATGATTCAGACTAGCTGATTCATCTAATTTACCAAGTTTAAACCCCATTCTTTCTTAACAGTTCCTTTTGGAGTTCTTTAATGCAGTTGTCTACATTAGCTCAAGGTTTTGCTTTTACAACATTTGTTTTTAGAAAAAGTGCTGTGTAAGCCCCAAAGCCATATAGTTTCTTCAAGACAGTTAAGAAATGTGTATCTCATTTACTTTATGCTTTATTTCTAATAAAACAGTCACCCAAAGGTTCCCCCTTAACTGTAATGAGACAAACTTTTAAAAATCTACCTAAATAAACTTGTTAGTGTCTAAGAAAACTACAAAAGTAAAATCTTGTTAATAGAAGAGAAGGCAAGTTGTTTTTGATTAGAGAACTTGAGATTTATCCAGTCATCTGAGATAGGTGGCCCTGACATCTAGAGGTGAATATGATGACTTCTGCACTCTAAGAATCTTTGGTAAGGACTAAATGTGGTTAATCAGAAAAATATAACAACCACAAAAGAAACCTACATAGCAGCTGTTTTATCATAACCCTTCATTCTTTAGTACAAATATATTGAACACTTAATAAATCTCTGGGACTATAAAGCTCAACAACAGCAACAACAACAAAAGCCATAGTCCTAAACATTCATGGAGCTTCTAGTGCAGTTGGATAAATAGGTCAAATCACAGACTAGAAAAAAAAAATAACTGCATATTATAATAAGGAGAATGGAGAGAAAATACTTACACAGAGAAGAAAGAGACTAGATGAACTTTCAGGTGATGATAGATGATCAGAAAAGGTCTCTTCAAGGAAATATAGAGCATCTAGAGAAAAATTAAACCAGTCTTACAAACCATCCAGGCCACCTCATATGAAAATTGCTCACAGAAACAGGAGAAAGAGCAAACTGACATGAGTTAGGTCTATTACTTATTTTTCTGCCTTTGAAAGTAGAGGAAAGAAACGAGCAGATTCCTAAACTGCTGCAAGTTAAACCCCAAGATGACCTGCCCATGGTTCTCAACAAGAGAACCGGATATACCAGCATCGCCAAGAACCCTCTAAGCTTGCTTGTGCTTGCAATATTAATAGATAAAATATAATTCATTTCCAGTGGGCAATGGAGACCCAGCCCATAGCCTGAGAGAAAATGTCCAGAGGTATGGAGAAAATGTTTGGCCTTATGGATTTGGATCTGGCTGACCTAGAGACAAAGGACATACACTATTCCAATTTCACTGTATTGTCTCTAGCTGAACTTTATTTTAGCCTTTGCCATGGATGTGGTTTATTATTCTTAATGTGTTCCATGCAAGAGTACAACACATTCTTCAAATAGATAAAGCCTTGGTTTACTCCACAAAATAATTCTACTCCTTCAAGAGATTCTGAAATATTCTCAGCTAATATAAAAAAAAGCTTTGATATCTGGTACACTGCATTTTCATCCAAACAGTTCATATTTACAGTGTACAGACATTTTCCTCTTGTAGAGAAAACACCAAATTTTCCTTTCTCTTTTATTGGGTATAAAGTAGGAAAATAGACACTTCTAAGGAATATTTTTCTTTATCTTTTTCCATTTTTCTGTGAATTTTCTCTGCTTCTTCTCTCAGAATTAAATAGAAAACAGCACAAATATTTTCTATGAAGACTCTGGATTCTTTTCACCAAGATACTCTGAACTTAATGCATTTCAGGATGTTGAGATATATAAATTAGGATCTCTGTTGGCCGGATCTCATGCCCCTGGTATCAAACCTCAACAGAACTCTTACAAAACCTGCCTGGGAAGATGGCATCTTGGTGCCCAATATCCAGCTATGACAGATAGAACGATGCTAGATCCCCCCTTCCACTCCCCATTTCTTTCCTCAAGGACAAAACTTTGAAGAAATATCACTAAATAGATACTGTTCTTTTAGGAATGATAAAGCAAAGACTTGAAATCACTCTTTGAGAATGAAAACCAAGTGTCTCAGAGAACACAAGAAGAGATTTTGGAAAATGTGTCTATGGAGCTAAAGTCAGCCTGTTAAATTGCTTAGTCCTCTCCTGGTTGGAGATTATATAATATTATATGCAATCATATTATATAGGTGAATATATAATCATTATTATGTATATTATATGTATTGTATATGACTATATATTATAGAATTATTGTGTTATAGGATTATGTATGATATACATAGAGATTATATGTGATTATATGTTATATATAAGATTATATATAGAATATAAAATATATGGAGAGAGAGAGAGACATTCAGTTACCTGCTGAATTGTTTCCCCTCAAAATTCATACACTGGAGTCCTAGCCCCAAGTACCCAGAATGTAACTGTTTTTGGACATAAGATTTTTAAAGAGGTAAGGTTAAATAAGGTCACTAGGGTTCACCCTAATGCAATATGATGAGTATCCTTGTAAGAGGAAGAGGAAATTAGGACACACACACAGAGGAAAGACCATAGACCATATGAAGACACAAGGAGAAGAGAGCTATCTGCAAACCGAGGAGAGAAAAAGAGAAGAAACCAACTTAGCTGACTGACCTTGAACTTCTAGTTTCCAGAATTGTGAAAAAAATAAATTTCTATTGTTTAAGCCACCAGTGTGTGATAGTTGTTATGGCAATCCTAGCAGGCTTTTTTTAAGATATATATATATATATATATATATGTATATACACACTGTGGAGGTTTACATATCTCTATCCAATGCAAATACAACTTATACAATATCTACACATACTGTTTTTTTAAGGTGGTGGTGTTTGTGCAAAACTTATGGGAGATATCAATTATGTTTACAGAAGTCCCTATGTCTTACAGCATATCTGGTAGATACTATGGAATTTTTAGATCTTTGGTAGTTTTTTTAGATACTGTCTGAAAATTGAATAATTCATTTTTATTATTTTTTTCTTTTTTAGCTCATTCCTCTATATCCTGTCTTATAGCACTCAGATAAAGAAAACCAGCTAACTCATTTAGCATTCTTCCTGGGAATATACTTAGCAAATCCAGCAGTTCAATAAGAATATTATCTACTTTTTACATTCCTATAGGTGGTAATATTTAAGATATTTAAGTTTCTATGTAACAAAGGTCTCCTTGCCTCCAGGTTCCAATAACATTTTGCTCACTCTTCATTAAGTCCTCACCAATGGCTTTCTTGAAGCCCATCAGTCTTCCACAAACAAACTCCTCAAGACCTTCAAGTTCCACTGCCATGAATCTCAAAGACACATCTTAGGTTTTTCTTACGGCAGCCTGATGCTTCTGATATCAAATTTTGTCCCAGTTCCTACTTCTGCATTCAAAATCCTCTCAAAATATAGTGAAGAAAATAATGATTTCATTATCCTCACAGATTCAGTGGGTCAGGAATTCAAACGGCACAGTGGGGACGACTTGAATCTCCAAGGTATCCAGGGCCTCAGTTGGGAAGATCTGAATGATGACAGAAGACTCAAATTCCTGAGAGTTCTAATAACTGTGACTGAAGGATTCATTTCCAGAATGCCTTAATTATTTATATCTGGTCACTGAACGCGGGTTATTAGAAGGCTTAGCTGAGCTCAGACTGTCATGTCAGCTATAATGCTTGCACAAAACCATCTCCCTATGACTTGGGCTTCCCATGGTCACCTGGCATGGTGACCAGGATCCAAAAGGGAGCAATCCAAGAAGGACCTTCCAGATAGAGAATGTTCCAGAATAACCAGATGGAAGTTCATGGTCTTTTATGATCTCACCTCATCAGTCACATAGCATTATTCTTGCCATAATTCATTGGTCAAAGCATTCATAAGCCCACTCAAACTAAAGAAAACAAAATACAGACCGCCACTCAGCAGTCTAGGAAAGGCAAAAAAGTGGGGTCATGTTTTAAAACTGCCACCTGGTTTCTTAAATTCTTTATGCCACAAGTCATTTATCTTACTAATATTCATATAATTTGATATTTCTGATATGGGGAATATATTTTTTTAAACTATTCATGAGCAGTTTGAAAATGTACCCAGTTAATCTATAATGATCAGTAGTTAGTTAAACCATGAATCAATGCCTGATTTGTAGGTGAGAAAAATAAAAGAGGCAAGCTGAAGTGATTTATCCATGGTAGAATTCTGGATCATGAGGATAAAAAATAGAATTCCTAATCCGTTCCTCCTCCAAAACATCCAGCACTATGCTAAACACGTTGATTGACCATATAACTAATTTCTAGCTTAATGGCATTGTTTTTAAGAATTCTGTAACTATTTTTTCTTTTCATAATAAATTTATTCATATGAGAAATGTACAAATGTGGGCTTTCAGAGCAAATAGATGTCAGTTTGAAATGTATCTCAACCACTTACAAGTTACCCTTTCACATGTTATGCCATATTTCCCATCCTTAGTACTTACTCCATCTATAAAATGTGAAGAATAATAATAACAATAATAATAATACATCTTCTATAGTAGTGGTCTGGAAATTAGAAATAATATATGTAAAATATTAAGCAATAAGTAAATGCTTAGGAAATAATTAATTTTATTCTTAAACAAAAAAAATGCTTTGAGGTCAAATTATTTTATTTTCCCCTCTGGAGTGCATGAAAATACTGTAATTACCAAGTTCAGCTCATTCCATTTATTTTATTCCTTTGCTATCATGTAATACAGTGACTAAAGCATGATTTTGAAATCAAACTGCCCAGGGAGTGGTCTTGGAATCAAACTCATGGTTCTAATATTCATAGACTGTGTGACAAGTTACTTAATACCACTGAATCAGAGTCTTCAAAAAAGCGTTATTATCTAAGAGGTAAATAAAAACCATCTCTTTAAACAAGGCATTATAATTTTCAATAGTTTACAGCATTTATTGGCAAATGATAAAGATACAGTGGTGTTCTTGCTGAAGATAAATAGACATATTTGTCCACTGAAAGGCCCGTTTCCTCAAAGAACACAATCCCTGGACATGTCTAAAGCAAGTTGGATAATTCGGTTAAGATTAAAATGCCTTTAGCAAAGGACTGGACAACACATTTGGGAATGGCGGTACTAAAAAAGGACACCGACCAGGAGACTAGGAAATGTGGTCTTTTGTCTTAGTTCTGGCACTTAAAGACTCCCTAGTTCTGGGTAACTCACTTTGCTGCTCCGGGGCTGTGTCTTCATCTGTAAAATGGGCATGATAATATCACCAGGCTTATCTCACCAAAAGTCGTGAAGCTCAAATGATATTGTGGATGGAAAGATGCCTTGAAAATTCTAAGTCACCACAGAAATATAACTTACGCTTTTAAAAAGCTATCGTTTGTGCCCAAATAGACAAAACAAAGCCCACAAAGCAAATGTGTTGTTTTGGTGCAAAGATATTTACATTTTCTTCACAAAACAGTCTTGTTTACAGCAAGAGCATTTACAGACTGGAAGGAGGATACTAATTAACTGTCTGCAAAGATGAAAGGGTAGCCTTTCCATTTTATTATAGAAACTCTGCAATTTAAACCTCCACAAGTACGTTTATGTTAAATTCCTGCCAGCATTGTGTTCTCTGATTTTCTGCTCACTGATGGTGGATTGTAGCTATTCAGTTAAGATAAATGTGTAAATGCATATTGTTCAGAAATAGTTTATGCTCATATAAGGCATGGTATAGTATGACTTTCATTTTCTTTTGGATATAGCTATTAAACCTGGACTACCCCTTGTGTTACTGAAAGAGACTTTTTTTAATACAAAGAGAAGCATATTAAGCTACAGAAAAACATGATAGCATGTCCCTGTAAGAGCATTTTCCAAATTCTTATTTTCCATTAAGGTGGCATTAAATAAATAATGATATTTCCTATTATAAAATTCACCCAGCACGTCATCATTAAACATGCTGTAGGTGTCTCCACAAAGCCCTAAATTCTCTAATTTTGGAAAAATATGATGATTCATAAATACATGGTAAAACAATCATTCCAGTTAATATTTTTGATTAATGATTATGTGCCAGGCACTGTGTCATTTACATGCCTTAACACAGTGAATCCTCAAAACAAAGCTACAAGGTGTGTAATATTAAGATCCTACTTCTACTGATCAAGAAACCGAGTTTCGAGTGTGTCTCTGTCAGGGTTCATCAGAGAAAACAAATAGAATTATTCCTTGTGTTTCCAGCAGAAACTTAAAAGAACATCCTGCTAAATCATTCATAGGTTAAAAAACATCATAATGGATATTTTTAAAAGGTAACAGCAAACACTACGTATTAAAATATGTGGAGTGCATCAACTATATAAAGTTGTTTGAAGGAATTTATAGTCTTAAATACTTGCGTTAGAAAATTTAAAATCTTCAAAATTAATGAACTAAGTATTCACACTGAGAAGTTAGGTGGTCTACCCTAAACCACAGAACTAGCCTAACCAAAATACAAGGAAAGAGATAATAAATATGAAAAACAGAAATTTCTATTTTGGGAGGTGCCTGGGTGGCTCAATGGGTTAAGCATCTAACTCTTGACTCACAGTTCATGACACCCAGCCCCAAACTGGGCTCTGCACTAACAGCATGGAGCTGATTGGGATTCTGTCTCTCCATCTCTCTCTCGCTCCTCCCCTGCACATGCACTTGTGCTCTCTCAAAATAAATAAATAATATTTAAAAAAGAAAAGTATATTTTTTAAAAAGATCAATGAATAAAAAGTTGGTTCTTTTAATAAAAATTGTAATAAAGGAAATTAACCCCTATGAATTGCTTGAGAGAAGAAAGAAGTAGAAGCAGTGTAATGAATGAGGGAATATAGTCACAGATAATGCAAGAATAAAAAGATGAAAGAATAGTGTTATCAAGTCTGCTATTCCTAGGGGAGAAAAACGTAATTCATCAAGAAGAAATTAAAATCTTAACTAGCTGTATAATAATGAAACCAGAGTAGTGGTCAAAAATCTTTATTGGGGCACCTGGGTGGCTCAGTCAGTTAAGCAGCCGACTTTGGCTCAGGTCATGATCTCGCAGTTCTTGGGTTCAAGCCCTGCATTGGGCTCTGTGCTGACAGCTCAGAGACTGGAGCCTGCTTCAGATTCTGTGTTTGCCTCTCTTTCCTCCCCTTCCCCACTCACGTTCTGTCTCTCTCTCTTTCGAAAAAAGAAAAAAAAGAAACATTGAAAAAAAAGTTTAAAAAAATCTTTCTTTAAACTTAAAATCAACCCCATTGGTTTTAAAAGACAAGTTCTACAAACTTTCAACAAATTTCTGTACCTATATTCATTGGCAAAATTGGATTTGAATTGACAAGTAATCCCTCAATTCAAACTATAAGCCCAATATAATGCAGATAATTAAACAGACAAACCATTATGGGCCTATTTCACTCATAAATACAGAACCAAAATTCCTAAAACACAAAACAAGAGAAAAAGAAAACAAAAAGAAATTCAATCGTGCATTAAGAAGGCAATGCACTATTACCAAACTGGTTTTATTCCAGGTGCACAGAAATGGTTTACATTATCAAATCCATTACTGTAATTTTCCACAGTAACAGACTAAAAGAGAATATTATAGAATCATCTCAATAGATAAAGAAACTTGATAAAATGCAAAACGCATTCATCATAATAAGCTCTTAGTAAATTAGGAATAGAAAGGAACACCTGACCCGATAAAAAGTATCTACAAAAAAACATACATTATTCTAAAGCATTAGCTTTAAAATCAAAAACAAAACAAGGAAGTACATTTATCACAACTTCTAATCAACAATGTGTTGAATTGTTCTAGCTACTACAAATTAAACAAGAAAAAAATATTGTCACAAGAATTAGAAAGGGTAACATAAAACTGTCAGTGGTTGTAGATATTATCATTCATCTATGAATCCCAGAAAAATATGCAGAAAATAAATGTAGAAATAACAGGAGCATTTAGCAAGGTAGATGGATATAAGCTTCACACAAAAGTCAAATACATTTCTATTTTCCGGCAGCACAAATCTAGAAAAGATATTTAAAGAGGGAACTCCACTTACATCAAATAAATATCAAGTCCATAAAAATAAATCCAAAAAATAATGCCCTGGAAAAACTATAAAACTTTATGAAGAGGTATTAAAAATTACCCAGATGAAAGGAGATATAAGCCATGTTTATGGTTAGGAAGACAGGATCATAAAAATGCCAATTCTTCAAAAATTGATCTATAAGATCAATAAAATTTCAAACAACTTCCTCAAAATGATTTTATGGAACTTTAGTGGGATCTTTATAAATTTGTGTAACAAATAAAGTGTCAAGCCTAGCCAAGACACTTCTGAAAAGCAAGGAGCAAAGATCATACCATAAATCAAGACTGATTGTGAAACCATTGTATCATGAATAGATAAAACAACCATGATCTTCGGTATGACAGATACATCATGTAAAGTCAGTGAGGAAAGCAGAAATCGGTCAATAAGTAAAGCAGGAAAAAAAGATTATTCATGTGGGAAAAGAACGAAATTGGATCCCTACCTACGATATGCAAAAAACCATTCCATATGAAGTAGAACTTAAATATCAAAAATAAAATAAAAGATATAAGTTAGAATTGTTTAGTCTTTGGGATATGGAAAATTTTCTTATCATGTTTACTGCAAAAATTTTAATTGATAAATTATGCTACATTAAAATTAATAATTTTTGTTTGAAAAAGAAAAAAACAAGTTTTTTTAAGAAAGTGAAAATACAGTTCACATACATACACGGTGATTTACATTGTACAAAATGGACCAAGGTTAGGGGCACCTGGGTGGCTCAGTTTGGTTGAGCGTCTGACTTCGGTTCGGGTCATGATCTCACAGTTCGTGGGTTCAAGCCCTGCGTTGGGCTCTGTGCTGACAGCTCAGAGCTTGGAGCCTGCTTTGGATTCTGTGTCTCCCTCTCTCTCTGCCCCTCCCCCTCTCATGCTCTGTCTTTCCCTCTCTCTGAAAAACAGACAAACGTTGGGAAAAAAAATTCAACATGGACCAAGGTCGATATCAAGAAAATATAGTACAAATTAGTATTTGTGCTATAAATTTATAGTATAAATTAGTATTAATAACACAATTAGAGAAAAATGGGAAAATAAATGTTGAAATACCTCACAGAATAGGAAATGTGTGACCAATATACAATTGAAGATCTGTTCATTATATCAGAGCTATGAAAATTAAGATCATAATGAGATACCTTTAGATTGCTTCAATTCACAAAAATTAAAATGTCTGAACATGACAAGGGTTAGAATGGATCCTCAGGATCTCTAATATTTTACTGGTAGGAACATAAATAAGCACAATCACTTTGGACAAGGTTAGACTTCCTAGTCTAATCCTGAATACCCCTAAGCCTGAGGTTCAGCAACTAAACTCCTATTGTATACACAAGAGCATCTGTTGCACAGCTACAATAGAAGATATATTCCAGAATATTCATAGCAGTACTGCCCATGATACCAAAAACCTAGAAGTATCCCAGTTGTCGATTGGATACTGTATAAACAAAGTGGGCTGTAATCACATGATACAACAGTATATTCAGTGAAAATGTATTAACTATAGTGGCATGCAGAAAACTAAATGAATCTTAGTCATATATGAAGTGAAATTCTAAGTCTCAAGTGACTACACAAAGCATTATATATCCTTTCTTAAAAGCTAAAAATAATGAAAAGAGACATACTGTTTTAGGAATGACTCTAAGGGCAATAAAAATGAAAGCAAGGCATGAGTTCAGGAGTCAGAACAAGGGGTTGACAGGAGGATAAAATGAAAGGAGTAGACCGTGCACTTGGATACAGATCATTCTCAAGGTCTTAGC
Organism: Cryptoprocta ferox; assembly: GCA_028646485.1. Lineage (NCBI taxonomy): Eukaryota > Metazoa > Chordata > Mammalia > Carnivora > Eupleridae > Cryptoprocta > Cryptoprocta ferox. Next base: position 170,647,941 of record CM053567.1, read on the forward strand.
TTCTGTTTTGCATGGCAGGTACACAGATGCTTATTACATCATTAAAAATAAGGAACTAAATACAGTAAAACCTTGGATTGGGAGTAACTTGCTCTGCGAGTGTTCTGTAAGAGGAACAAACATTTCTAATAAATTTTAATTTGATAAATGAGCAATGTTTTAAAATACGAGTAATACGTGATGCCGAATGTCACATGATCATAACCCTAAGAGCCAATGGTTCTTGAAATTCGCTTTGGTATATATACAAGTGCTTTGGACTACAAGCATGTTTCCAGGACAAATTCTGCTTGCAAACCAAGGTTTTACTCTATATAAATAAATGTGGGGCATACATTGGCTAAAGAGAAGAGTGTGTCAGAGAATCAAGAAAGAAAAGAATAAGAAAACTATGTGTGCTTGGTCCCAAATACTCAGCAGATACTCTCTTTTATGAGACCGCGTGAACAGCCAGCGTTGGAAAAGTGTAGCAAATAACAATCACAAAACATTAATCATGATCTTGATCTGTTCAAAAGCAATTTCAATTTCTAAGGAATTTTGCCAGAAAAGTTTTTCTCCCTAGGCGCATCAGCCCCCTCAGCCGCTACATGCACTTCAAAGGATCCCAGCTTATGACAATTTAAATAATATATACACCAAAAGTAAAGCAAAGCATGAAAATTTTAAGGCATTTTAAATCATTTTTCAGGTTGCAAAGCATAGTAAAATAATCTAAGAAATGATTACATGACACCATGAGGGTAAATGAAGCCTAGCTAATGAATTCTGATGTCTATATCCTTTCTTAGTTCTCTATCAGAAAGTCTGCATTTTTAAAAGTTAAATAAAGGAGAGTTTAAGCTAAGACCTCAGTAAAATTCTCTTCTTCATGGGTAAATGGGTTGGGTCCTGAGTAGATTGCTGACATGAAACAAAAAGTAAAATTGCATGTTTCAGGACATATTCCCTTTTTCTTTTAGATAAAGGAAGCATCACTGTTTATTTCATCAAGTTCATCAGCATCTGAGAATGTGTTACAGAATGACAACAATGAGAAAAAAATCCTACTCCATTTACTTCAGATAATGCAAAACACCGTGTTATCTTCTCCAAAGGAGTGAAATTGTAATGCCACGTGAGCTTAAGGAGCATTTTCATATGGAAAGAGGACGGCTATTTCAGTAGTGAAGTAAACCTGCTTTGAAGGGTCAGCAAGCAATTCAAAGCGTCTCTTTATCACAGTGTACTGATAAAAGATGTTTAAACCGCCTTTCAAATTAGTAAATAGCACATAACATTTAAGCATGCACTTGGTGGAGAATGCTTAGAGATTCATCCTGGGCATAAGACACAAATTAATGTCTCTCAGCTACACACTCTGTACGCATAGGAAAAGTAACTTCCTAAGTTTCTGTGAGAAAAAGTAGAAGAATTGCAGTCCGATATGGAAGCATGATGTCTATGGCTATAAATTGATATCATCAACAATGAAGAATCAGAAGAATAAATAGTATGATTTAAGACCAGCCATCCAAATATACCCTTAAAATGATTGTATTCGTTTCCTACCGCTGCCATAAGGAATTGCCACAACTTAGTGGCTTAGAACAACAGAAAGCTATTGCCTCACACTTCTGGAATCCATAAGCACGAAATCAACATGTCAGCAGGATTGATTCCTAGTGGAGACCCTGAGGAGGGACCTGTTCGATGCTTCTCTCGTAGCTTCTGATGATTGCTGGCAATCCTTGATGCACCTTGACTCATACATCCATTATTCCAGTCCCTGCCTCCACTGGCCCGTGAAGATCTGTCCTGGGTCTTGTCACATAGCATCCTCCTTATGAATCTGTGTCTGCGTCTCTCCTCTTCTTTAAGACACCAATTACATTGGATTAACTCATTGGACTAGAGTCCACTCTAATTGAGTATGACCTCGTCTTAACTTGATTACTTCTACTTATATATCCAAATAAGGTCACATTCATAGGTACCAAGTGCTAACACTTTAACATATAATTTGTGTGTGGGGGGAGACAATAGTCAACACACAAACTGATCAGTGGGTAAGTTTAGGGAGACAAAGTAAGATCCCTTCTGTGTCCTTTCTTTTACTCTGGGAACAAACCATCTGGTTTAACATTCCAGGAATTAATAAGTCTCCAACTGCAAAGGCTAGTGAAAACTCATGTGCCCACAGGGACTAAAAAGGTCACACTGGTGAGTGAAATGGACTGGTTGATTTACTCGTTTCATTCACTTTTTAAAAATAGCTTTTACTGAAGTTTTAGCCCTCACCTCCTTTTATAAATCATTACACTTTTTAGCATGCATCATTTCCATACGCATTTGCGATCTAATTTTCATAATTCTCATTAGGGTTTGTTTTACATAGGCATCGTACATTGAATTTTTGCCTGAGACACTTTGTTTATTTATGAAAATGTAGAAACACTCTTCACTTCTGAAAAGAAATATGTTTTCTCTCGTTTTTCTTGAAACAGTCAGTATAGCACACATTTTCCAACTTTTGATAGAGACATAGGTAGAAAACCATGTTTTTGCCAAAGGCAAATGACAGTGAAATCATAATGATATGCAGTGGCTGGCAAATGACTTTAGTTATGGGTAGAGTGGGTATAGTATGGACTGTGGCCCCTGTCCAAATGAGGACAAAGCTATGTAGCTCCAAAGAATTAGTGCTAGACAAGCACACAAGGGAGGTCCTGAATGCAGACAATCCAAGTAAGTTTTTTCAAGAGAAGCTAGAAATCTAGTTCTGATTTTCCATGATAATCCAGAAGTCCAGACTTTTATGAGAAATATCTATTTTTTAAGGATGTTGATTTATAACATCCAAATAAAACAAATCTGCAAAGTCAAATTCAATTCAGTTATTGGCCACTATTGATTATGACCTTTGAGTCCACAGGACAACCATTTGAACAAATAGCTTTCCTGATCTTCTCTACCATCTCACTGCTACCTCCCGTTCTTCCTCCATGCTCTTTTTTTCTGCCCTCTCTCCCCCAACAATGACCAAGTTCTGGCTCTCAAACTGTGCTCTTCCCCAAACAGAATTTGAAAAGCTGAGCCCAGGTGTCAGCTCATGAAATTGAATCTTAACTATCATTGCCTAACTCATAGAAGAAAAATAAATCAATGGATAGGAGAATCTAAATCTGAAAATATTCTTCCACAAACCAGAAGGTCTTTTACCACTGACAAAATCCCTGATCAGACATAATTTGACAGCTTTAGCTATCTGCACCCATGTTTACTGAAGGTTGTAATTTTCCATTGCATACATAAAGTCTAGGCATTGTTTTTTTTTTTTTGCTAATACACAGGTTTTAATGGATATTCATCACTTTTTAACTCTCTCCTTTTGTCTTCTGAAACCCTACTTTCATAAGACAAAGAAAAGGGATCTCTTACTAAGAAGCTCTAAGAATGACTAATGTGCACGAGTAGAAGCTAAAAATGCCAAATTCTCACGTTCCCGGTGTCCTTAGAAACTAGCGTATAGCACATTCCCCACACTCCACCCATCAGGTGCACCAGCCCTGACTTCAAAACTCAAGTTAGGATTACAAAGTGGCAGGGTCTGTGCAAAATACTTTCTGGTGAGAGTGCCCAAAGAGAGACCATCTTGCAGAGATCCATCTTGCAGGAGCACCAGGGGTAATAATGGTTCTAGTTGTAATGATTAATGTTCAGCATGAGAACTCATGATGTCGGCTTGGATACCTATATTTAGGAGTAGTGTTCAGTGACAAAGCCCAGTTGGCCCACTTGGTCCATGCCATAATTCATGGAGGCACCTCACTGTGGAAGCTCCATGCTTGATTCTCCACCTGTCTCAGAGATTTAGGAAGATATTTTGTACCTTAATAAATTCCCTTTCTGTTTCAAATAACCAGACTTGGTTTCTGTTGCTTGCAACTAAGTTCCTTCATTTATGTAAAAAATTAAATATGTCAATACTTATATTTTTCTCATGATGCCTAAGAGTTTTACCTATAGCAGCTGTTAAAACCACTGTTTTAAGAGACAGAAGTACAGCATAGTGGTTACTATGAAGGATGGCAATTCAAATCCCATCTCTGCTAATTCCAAGTGCTTTAATCTCTCTGTGCCTCTGTTTCCCCATTTATAAATAAGGAACAATAATAATTAGCACTTATCTCATGGGATTGTTTTGAGGATTAATTAAGTGATTCAGACATAGTGAGCATTCAATAAATATTGCCTGTAGACATGATTTCCCCCCTGATCTACATCACATAATTAGATGGGAATTACTCTTGGCATGGCCACACTGTTTGGAGGAGTGAAAAAGAAATGGATAAAGCCAGAGAGGAAACCCAAGACCCTGGAGCTAGAGAACTTGGGGTACCAATTGCTTATGAAAGCAATCAGCTGACACTGGAGTTGGATTACCCAAAAGTCAAAAATCCTGAGAGAAATTACAAACAATGTCTGTTTCTTTAATGCTTCTCTTTGAATTCTAAAGAAAAAAAAATTCAGGAAGCCTCGCCATTTTCCATTTCTACAGTTTTTCTCAAGTCAGCCATCCTTACAAAAGCTCTTAGGGTATATATCAGTGAATAAAACTGGAAAAGATCCCTGTCCATGGAGCTCATATTACAGAATAAAATATATAAATAAAGTGTTAAAAAATTGGTCAATAAATATTATGGTATATTGGAAATGGTGTTAAAGGAAATATAGAACAAGATAAGGAGGATCTAGAGTGCCCAGTGTAGGAAGTTGCAGCAAATCTCAATTTTAAAAGAGGGATCAGGGTAGGGTACAACCTTTTAGAAAGGTGATATCTGAGTCAAGTTAAAGGAGATCAGGGAAGGGGCACCTGAGTGGTTCAGTCAGTTAAGTGACTGACTCTTGGCTTCAGCTCAGGTCACGGTCTCACATTTTGTGGATCTGAGCCCTGAGTCAGGCTCTGTCCTGACAGCACAGATCCTGCTTGGGATTCTCTCCCTCCCTCTCTCTCTTTACCCCTCTCCCACTTGCTCTCTCTCTCTCTCTCTCTCTCTCTCTCTCTCTCAAAATATGTAAATAAATACTTTAAAAAGAGAGAGAGAAAAAGAGAGAGAGAGATCAGTGCATTAACTGTGTGTGGTTATCTTTGGGAAGAGCAGTACAGGTAGAAGAAACAGCCATTGCAAAGGTCCTAAGGAAGGCACATGCCTAGTATTTTGAAAGAACAGCAAGAATTTAGTATAGACCTCACTGGGGGAGAGCACTGTGATAATGAGGCATTATTTGGGGTAGGGGCTTGTAGTTATTATAATGACTGACTTTTACTCTAAGATGAGAAGCCCTTGGACAATTTTGAGAACTGAAGCAATATAATATAATTTATGTTCTAAATGTATCATTCTGACTACTCTGTTGACAATAAACTATGAAAGGAGCAAAGGCAAGTACAGAAGCAAGGGGACCTCTTAGAAGACTCTCTTAATAATCCAAGAGAGCAATGATAGTGTCTTATAGCAAGATGGTAAAAGTACATGGTAAGAATTGGTCACATTCTGTTTATGATTTGAAGGTAGAGTCCATAAGACTTCCTGACATTAGTTCTTCCCTATGTCTTGTCAATCTACATTCTCCATTTTGTCTTGCCTCACACTCTCAACCACCATCCCTCCCGCTACATTGATGCCAGAAAGGTCTTTCCACACTCGGATGCTACCATCATACTTCTTTGATTTACATCCCATGACCCTCCATAAATATAAAAAACTCCTTAAGATAGCTCAGAAGACCTGTCATGACCTGGCACCTGTCCATATCCCCAATCTCACTTTCCTCAGTTCCTCCAGTAGTGTCCTCTTTGCTTCAGTCAGAGGACACCAAATGACTTACGCTGCCCTGAATTTGTCTTACTATTTCACACATGTCCCTGCCCTCACACATACTATTCGTCTTCCCATAATGCCTTTTCCCTGCACTCCACCTGACTGGCTTTTACCATTGATCTCTTAATCCACTGTTTAATGAAGAAAAGAGACTTTAGTAAAGGGAAAAAAAGTCACTATAAATAATTGATTGAGAAAGTTTTCCTAGCAACAAACTGCAGAACACCAACTACATTTATGAAAAGCTGTGAGCATAATTAGATTCCTGAGTTCACTTGATATGACTAAGAAAGATGAAGATTTCTTGTGTGCAGAAGTTTCAGTTCCTTATGAGTCAGCAAAAACAATACAGCAGAAGGGAATTCAGAAAACCGTTATTTTTATAAATTAAGGGATATGAGCACCTGGGTGGCTCAGTCAGTTGAACGTCTGACTTTGGCTCAGGTCATGATCTCATGGTTCATGACTTTGAGCCCCTCATCGGGCTCACTGCTGTCAGCATGGAGCATACTGCAGATCTTTTGTCCTCTTCTCTCTCTAGCCTTCCCCCATTCGTTCTCTCAGAGTCTCACTCTCTCTCAAAAATAAATTAAAAAAAAAACAGAAAATAAAATAAGTGATATTCTTTGGTTTCATTTAGTCACTGAGTGACCTTCGATGGTCCCCTGAAGCTTTTTCAAATAGTTTACCCACTGAGAAGATAGACCCTCCACCTATAACCAGAATCGAAGAGAATTTTAGAAAAATATCTGATCAAAGTTTAAGTATGGAAGTGATATAACCTAATATTTATTTTTTTTAAAGATTATACTGATTTCTCTGTATCGGGTGGCGAAAAAGCAAGATTTGAAATAAGAAGTCCAGTTTGAAAGCTACCGCACAAGTTCATGTAAGAAATGTGGGGACTTAAATTAGGATTGTAGTTCTGAAGAGGGTGAGAAGCAGTCAAGTTCAGGCTCTATGTCAGAAGTAGGGTAGATACATCCCACTTGTGAAAGCTTGGTCACGCGTAGATGCAAGAGTATAAGAGGAATCAAGAATAACTTCTGGCTTTTCTTTAAAGCAATGATGTAGGAAAAATAAATAAATAAATAAAGCAATGATGTAGGGACAGTGGCTTGTGTTGTACGAGGCATTGGGAAATCTCTGTGAAGTCAAATATCTACTGATACACCAGCATTTCCCTCTCTACTTAATTCTTTGGATACCTCCATTACCTCACTAGAATCAGTGTCTTCTCCTTGTCACTGTAAGAGTTAGTATTATGTCCCACCTGCCAGATTAGACTTTTTCCCAACCTCTGCAACTGTCCTGTTAGTGTCCACTGTAATCAGTTAGCTAGACATAATTTCAGAATATGGTCTCTCCAGTATGTCCAGTTATTACCTAGACAAGGCTAGTCCATAATCTAACACATAACGAATATTAAAGAAAGAAAGAAAGAAAGAAAGAAAGAAAGAAAGAAAGAAAGAATTCAAGTGTTTAAGAGCCATCTACAAGTGTTTTCCAAATTTAAATAATTATCAAAATAACTTGTTAAAATGCAGATGCCAGGACTTATCCCCCATCTCCTGAATCAGAATTTCCCAGAGAGGAATCTATAAAGCTGTTTTTTGTCTTTTTTTCTGAAAAACAAGTTCTCCTAGTTATACCAACCATGAACTAAGTTTGGGAAACACAGATCTAGACTGAAACCCTCATTCCAAAAGAGGGAGCAAAAAGCTCAAAGGAGTTAATTTCCTAAAGAAGCCATTCGCTTCCCACAAGTGAAAAAGAATTTTTCTTTTTGCTCTTCTTTTAACTTTCCTCATTTCCCTTCCAGTATATAAAGTTATATGTTTTTGATCAATCTCCGAGATGCCTGCTACTACTTCCTTATCATGTCTCTCAGGAGAAGTGACCTTGGAAGCCTAAAACAGTCTCAGAAACTGTTCTATCTCTTCCTCATGAAAAACTCACCTTGAAACAGTGGCAGCCACACTACTCTAGGAAAATTATTTCTTCTTAATTGGGACCATCTAGAGAGGCTTGGAACCATAGATACTCTCTTTGCCAAGTTAAAAAATAAAGGCATCCCTTTGTCCTTATTATTTTCAAGATGATACATGTGATCTAACAGCTTTTGCACACCATGGGGCTCTCACTGACATCAATAGGCATTATGCATGTAAAAGGGCAGCAGGAGCGGCTCATTATCTCCAGCCCAAGCAGAGAGAAATGCAATAATCATCGTTCTCTGCTTTTCTTGAAGCTTTTAACTGGTGTTGGAAACATAAGTAGCCTTAGTTCTTTGGGTTGGGGAGAGTAACACCTTTTTCAATTGGCAGATGGGGCTCAATGCCTGCTTACAGAGCACAAAGTATGGGGGTAAAGAAGCCACTGAATGGGAGAAACTATTCTCTCTAAAACTGGATGATTGCTTTGGCTTTGTGAAGAACAGTGACTCCCCATTAATACTTTCCAATACGCCCAAACTGTTAAGATAGGTGACGACGTTATGAGGACTTTATGTGTCTGTAGGGGCTAAAACTACCTATGTCAAAAAGAAAGGTTGCCCAGAGAAAATTGTGGCACCCACTCCAAAAGCATAATTAAGTTACTTTGTTTATGAGACATCTTTTACTCTTTGCCTGGTCAAGGACACTGCTGTAGAATTGATGAAGCTTCACATCATAGAGCTCAGTTAGGTCTCAATTATTCGTTCTAATAAGAGATCCCTGGCACTGACCATTTAAACAGAAAAGGCACATACCTGTATCAAAGCCTTGGTTTGCCTTCCCTCTGAGAGGCAGTATCATCACCACTTCAAGTCCTTCTCTTTTCCTGTTCCAATTCTGATGCCACCAAAAGAAGAGAGTCATTGATAAAGTTTCCTTTGCCAAATTAAAAATTGTAAGAAAAATTGCTATTTTTTCCTCATAACAATGGTTTCCTCCTCTCCACTTGGATGGTCTCTTGAGCTGCCTACTAATGGTCTTTTTTATCTTACTCTGCTCTATCTCACTTTTTTTCCTTGAGATCCTTTAATATCACCTGGGTGTCATCCTTTCAAAAAAGTACTCTTTTAATTGAGAACTTGATTTCAGGAGGAAGATTTATTGTGGATATCTGTCAGCCACTGTTTCAGCCACCCAACCATTTATGTCAGCATACTCCTTCCAAATCAAACTGAATCAGACCAGTCATTCCATCAAGTGCGATAAACAACAAAATCGATATTAACAAAATGGAGATGAAAAAGATCTCAATTTGTCTTAGCAATTCAATGAGAACAGAACTTCAGTTTTTGCCTTTGCATTCTAAACTATGGTGAATATTCTGTTGTGTGTAGGTGTGTGTTTCCCTGCTGCTGGTAAGAAAGCTTTTCGTTGATTTTATTTTGTTTTGTTTTTTAGCTTCTGAAATACACTTGGACCACAGCTTTTTCAAATGTAGTGAAAGGCAAGAGGAGGCTGGACTCATCCTTGTTCTCCAGGGTGATCTCCAGAGCTCTGATTCACCGTTGATTCACTACCATCCCTGCTACCATCTCTGTTGGAAGCCCAGGCCACTCAGTTGCACACTCACTCCATGTACTCACAGCTGACATCTCTCACTCCCTACTGCAAATATGCATTTCCACCCTCCTAATTCAAGATTGCAGTTGAACACCTGCGTACAAAGAGAGAACTAAAAGCCAAGTAGCTTGCCTTCTCATGTAGGTGGAAAGTAGGAGAATAAAAGCCAAGTATGAAAGTATTCTGCGTATGCTTTAAGCTATGCATCAAACTTATTTACCAAACTACCTCTCTTTCTACCAAACCACACTAATCCCTGAGCTACATAATTCCTGAGGTCAAAGACCATGATTGATACTTGTTCAGATGATTCTCAGACCCTAGCCCAAGACCAGTCACACAGTAATGGTCAAGAAATTCTTATTAGTGGGAAGAAACTGTGATAGGGTTTAAAAATCAGATAATTAAAAGCATTATTTTACAAACAGAAAAATATTTTCAGAACAATGAAATGCAATCTCTAAAGTCATCTACATAGCCAACTGGTGCGTGAGACAGAACTGGAATACAGGAATTAGGAAGTAAATCCATGGAAATCCATGCTTTTCGTGTTCCAAAAATCTGATCTTATAAACCCAGGCAACTAAATTCTCAGGATGATGAGGATGCAGGAGGTCAGAGTTCCACAATTTCAGCCACATCAGCTAATGTTTCCTGTCCAAGAAACAGGGCAATAATTCAACTGAATAACCATTTATTGAGCACCTTCTATCTAAAAGGTATAATGAGTACAAAACTCAGTGTTAGGCATTTGTCATAAAATACAGCTAAATGTGTTGATCTACCGATAGTTCACAAAAATGATAATCCACTTGCCATACATAAACCACTTACTTAATAAATAGATATAAGTGCTTAATACTAAACTATAAGCAAATTCCTTTTAATTGATTTTTATGAAAAATAGGCAGTTCCTCAAGGGACAAATAATTTTTATTCATTCACGCATTTATTCACTTACTCAAAAAAGATATATTGGGCATCAAATATTTCCCAGGCACTCTCCCAGACAATTATAATACAAAAATGAATAATTCCAGGTCCTTCTGCTCTGTGACATTACAGATAAATAGCAAGAGACATACACATACACACAAAGTTAGGATAATAGAATGGAAAAGATGTTATGGCAGAAACCTCTGTTCTACGGGGGGGTCCATTAGCATGACGCTCATAGTCAAAGACAAGAGAGAAGTCATTTCCAAGAGCATTTTAAGCTGGAAGACAGTCACTGAACAGCTGAAGGTGAGATATGTTCCAGATGGAAAGAAAATGTAAATCAGGACACTAAAATTTGGCATAACATAGATGAAAGATGTGGGAAAAGAAAGAGGTGGAATGGGGGAGAGTCACAGGAACAGAAAGAGGAGGAGTGGGGGAGAGTCACAGGAATGGACAGGAAAAAAACAGAATCCTTAGGCAAATGATAAAGATTTTGAACTTTGTGGACAGCGGAAACTATTGAAAGTTATCTAGCAGAAAAAAGACTTGGTCAAATCTGGAGAGATGTGACAAAGCAATGACATCTAGATGATGCCTGAAGTTGTTGATTAGTAATAGACTTTGATATAAGCAATAGAGGTTTAATATGGAAGCAAGAAGAAAGTATAGTGTACAGAATCTGACAACAAATTCGATTTTGGACTTTGTAGTAAACAAAATAATGGCTCTGCAAAGATGTCTATGCCTTTAGCTCATGAATACATTACCTTACATGACAAGAGGGACTTTGCAGATGTTAGTGAGGTCGTGGAACTTAAAATGAGGAGAGTGCACTGAATCATCTACGTGGGCCCAATCTAATTGTGTGAGTCCTTAAAAAACATAGAAATTTTCCGAGCTTCCTTCCTAAGGTCAGAGAGAGATGAAATGAAAGGAGAAGTGATTCAAAGCGTGAGAGGGTTTCAACCCTTCATTTCTGGCTTTGAAGATGGAGAAAGGGAACTATGAGCCATGGAATATGAGCGGCTTCTAAAAGCTGGGAATGTGCCCCAGCTGATAGCCAGCAAGGAAGTGGGATTTCAGTCCTATAATCACAAGAAATTAAATTCTGTCCAAAAAATGAATGAGTAAGGAAACAGATCCTCTTCTAGAGCCTTCAGAAAGAGACAGTTCTGCTGGCACCTTGATTGACCTGGGGAGATCAATGTCAAACTTCTAATATAAAGAACTACAAAATAAAAAATGTATGTTGTTGAAAGAGCTCAATAACATACTCAAAACTCAGTTTGTGATAACTTGTTATGGCAACAATAGAAAATGAATACAGATTTGAAGACAAAAAGAAGAATCTAGAGAATGCCCATATGGGAAGAGGGAGGCAAAGGAAAAGTGTCTTCCAGAGAGATTGAAAACAATCAGAGTAGTAAAGAGGAATCAGGAGAAGTAATAGAACCAAGGAAGGAAAGAACTCTAAGAAAGAGTGATCCAAATTGATGATGGCAAGAGGTCAAGTAACAGTAGCCTGGAAGCCTTTGCGAAAACCAATCTTCAAATCTGTGAGCAGAATCTTTAAAGGATTAAATCAGAAGGTGAAAGTAATGCTGGCCTCCATCCACCCCTTCCCCCCCAGAGCCTGTGTCCAGTGGGCTGTCATCCTATAAACAAGTCAGTCATTTGCAAGAGAGGGTTTGACCCTAATTTAAATCAGGAAAGGAAATGTCCATGGGGCCTGGGTGGCTCAGTCAGTTAAGTGACTGACTTCAGCTTGGGTAATGATCTTGTGGTTGGTGATTTCGAGCCCTGCATTAGGCTCTGTGCTGATGACACAGAGCTTGGAGCCGGCTTCGGATTCTGTCTCCCTCTCTTTCTGCCCCTCCCCTGGCTCACACTCTGACTGTCTCTGTCTCTCAAAAATGAATAAAAACATTTGAAAAATTAAAAAAAAAAGAAAGGAAATGTCCATAGAACAAGTAAAAACATGAAATATGGTTTCTGTCTTCCTTCTGACATCATGTTTCATGAACATTACCGTCTTAAGGTAAACTTGTTATTTTAAAAGCACTTAAAATACTATTTGCAAGGATAAGAAGGGCAGTGATTTTTTTTATTGCATAGGATTGTCATGACAGTAAGTGTGGCTACCAAAGAGATCAAATGCTCTAGTTGATCATTCTACTTCTCCTGAATGCATACAAACTGTTGAATTACCAGTTACTTTTTTTCATTAAATGCAGTTGCTTTCAACCTACATTCTTCACAAATATACTCGTGGAAACCTGTCTTACTCATCTTTATAGCCCTGGAACCTAATCAATGATAGCAACATAGTAGGTCAGGAAAGTTTCTTTCCTGAATAAATGAAGTTTGTAATAAATTGGTGATGTCATCATATCCAAAACACAATTTATCACATGACTTTCAAAGACTCCCATTACCATGCATAATATTCACAATATCTGAACTTAATTCTGTTAAAACTTGTACAAAAAAAATAAAACAACCTTAAATTAGAGCAGAGATAAAATTCAAAGTACTACATGCTCCCATATACTTCACAGAGCTTTGTTCCAGAAAAGAATTGTAGTCAGAAGGTACCTCATCCTGACAAGACTGGTTTGGCACACAATTATGGTGTATGTCCTTGACTGTATTCAAATTCACAGAACACAGTATATATTTTCTTTTCTGAAACAGAGCATTGTCTTGCTCCAAGCATCCCTGGGAATACCTGGATGTTATTTGAAAATCACTTTGAGATTCTCTGGGCAGCTTTTTGCAATATTTCCCCAAGTAGGTCAATTTTCTCCTTTGTCCACATCATCCTTAGCTGGCTTCTTTCTTTATAGCATGTCCCAGCTATAGTCTCCAGGGCTCTCCCACAGCCCACTGCAACAAAGGCATACTGTCATCAGTTGAGTTTCTTGGAGTTTCCAGACTGCTGGGGGATTTAGAGATGTTTAATGTCACCAAGAGAATGAGAAAACTGAGTCTAAAGAAGTGAGGTGAGTTGTTCAGGGATAAGGCTGGTTGTGACAGAGCCAAGACTCCAGTCCTTATCTTCTGACTTGGAGGTAAGTGCTCTTTCCACAGCATAGAAAGATGTTCACATTTCTTATAGCATCCAGCACTAGGTACCTGGCACCTTAGGGAAATGGTTCTTTAGGCCCTTTCTCAGAGTATTAGACTGAGATGTACAGATTATTAGGTCAATCATATTACCCTCTGGAAATCAATCTATGATTTCTCCAATTTTGGAGTTGTGACATTTTTAAAATTTATAATGTAATTATTTCCCTACCCAACTCTTTTCTTTCCACCCATACTAAAAACATATTTTCAAACTTTACTTATCTATCCATTCATTTGTTATTTATTATATTTATATATTATTATATTTATTTGTTATTCAGTTATTTATATAATATTTATATATATATGTCATTTAATTTTTGTTAATTTACTCCTAATAATTAAAAGTAAGGACCAAAACAGAGATGCTTGTTTGTTTGTTTATTTGTTGGTTTGTTTAGACTAGGAGAATCATGTCACCAAGAAGGTTTGGTTTCATTCTCTTTATGTGTTGTGTTTTTTAGTTAGTGATGGGGACAAGTTTAGAGGCCTATATAAATAGAGAAAGGGAAGGATACTTTAAAATACAAAAGTTCTCCCTCTCAAAAAATACCCCTCTCAAAAAACAATTCTTTTATTTCCTCAATGCAAGTGATTTACAAATAGTTTAATTTGATAGTTGTCAGGTAGATCCCATTACTTCTTTGTAGTGATAAGAGTTTCCTTGGAGACTGGCAAAATTCAGGCTGGGAAACCGATTTTTTGGCTGATATAAAGCCACTTTCTTCTCTTTCAAATGTAGCATTCAGTCCCTTCCTTGCAATAGATAACTACTTACATATAAGAAAGATTAGATAGATAGATAAATAGATGATGATAGACAGATAGATAGATGATAGATAGATAGGTAGACATACAAAGGTAGATACAATTGTTGCAGGGATTTCTGGCCAAAGATTCAGGTAGATGTCTTTCTCTTTACCATGGTCCAATTAATCAGTCAATTGGTTCTTTTTATAATGTAGATCATGAAAGAAGCCCATGAAGGTGTACTTCTCAGATTTTCCTTCAGGTACACCTGCTATGAGGAGCATGAGAAGCTGACAGTCTCCAGTTACTACAGCTGCAGACATGCCACAGCATTTTATATCTGGATCATGTTCTCCCAGGGGGTTTTCTCTATTACTGACAGCACAGCTGGAGGACTAGAGATGGATAATTTGTACCCAATGCAGCTTCACTGATGGGCAATCTGGCAGGAGACTCTCATCAGCCTGGCCAAACCTCACAGAGTGGCACGGCAATCTGAGACTCCTTCCTAACCATCCATCCTTCCCTCTCTCCTTTTACAAGAGCCATGCCTGCCTCTGGTTGAGAGTCTTCTTCTGTGCCTATCCCTGCTCACCTGCCTCACTTCTTCTAGAAGAGAAGTATCAATCAAAGGAGCTTTTCCACAAAGGTAATATTGATAATGATCAGTATCATCCTCACTGGTTTCTAAGAACTCTCTTGGTAAGTTCTCTTTTTCAATTTCATAACCCTGAGCAGCAAAGAGCTCCATCCCTACCCTGCCTGTCTTAGGAAAGAAGAGGACAGAGAAAATCATCAATAGCCAAGCTTTTTGGATGTGATATGAGTACTGCTTCCTAAGATGGAGGTATCTGGATGATGGACTTGAATTACATTCAGTTATAGCTTTTTTTTTTTTTAATTTGGGTGCTCCTGAAGTCTAATATAAATATTGCAAAGGGGCAAGGGTGACTAATTCCTTTAAACAAAGAATACGATACTAGTTTTAAAAATCTGTGCTTCTGCTTCTTCCTTTTGTCAAAATTATATAAAGCATTTTTTAAATAATGAAATGGCCAAAGTCTTGCAGGAATCAAGAAACACCTGTGATGCTATGGAGACAGACAATGCACTGAATTGTGCCCTTCAAAAACTCATTGGTGTAAGAACTAGCCCTCCATGTGTCTATATTGGTATTAGGCCTTTAAAGAAGGGATTAAGGTAAGGTTAAATAAGGTCATAAGAGTAGGGCCCTAATCCTATAGACCTGGTACCCTTGTAAGGAGAGGCAAAGCCACCAGAGCTCTGTCTCTGTCACCACGGTATGCGCACACAGCAAGAAGGTAGCCATCTACAAGCCAAGAAAAGATACCACAGAATGAAACATAGCTTTTGGGCATTCTAATTTTGAACTTTCCTGCCTCCAGAATTATGAGAAATACATTTCTATTGTTTAACTCTCCCAATCTGTGGTGTTTTGTTATGACAGCCCAAGCTGACTAAGACAGATATTGAGAACAATTATTAAATCCATCTCTTTCCAAGTATTATTATGGGGCAGATGACCAAGGGTTTCCTGATATAGTACAAAGATCCCTTTTAAGAAAAAAAAAAAAAAAGAATTCTCCACGTTTGGTTAATTTCCCATTAGATAACTTTTACTGCCATCATATATTAGTTAAAATATATAACCCAGGGCCATTTTCTCTTAAATTAATTCAGAAACACCTACAAAGTTCTGTCAAAGCCCAAATAGTACCTCAAAGGAAAATTAATGCAAAAAGAATGAAACATTCACAATCAATGCCAGGGTTAGCCCAAGGACCAATGTGTGTGCTGGGTAAGGGGAGAGGCACGTAATGAAAAGAGACAGAGCTGTACAGATCCACAGAAGAAAAAGATACCTTAAAAAATGCCATGAATTACCTGTTTGTTTTCTTTTTAATAGAATAATTTTGGAAAATACTGAGGCATGTAAAGTTAACTGGAAGCTCCCTACACTTTCTAGCAGACATTTTCTCTTAAAATCAATTAAAGCAGTGATTTTATCACGAATAAAGCAAGGTCATGTTTTATTTCTTTTCTGCAGCAAGTGTGAATGGAGTTGTTAGAAACTTGAGAATGGGAAAGCCTAGTGATTATTGCAAATTAATTCTTAGAAAGTCAATGAAGATATATTAAATGAAGTAGACTCCACCATGTGAACTCCTTAGTAAGCATATATATTAGAATTGCTTTTCTCAAACTGTGCTCTTCAGGGTCCTCAGGTTTCCTAGTTACATCTCAGGGAATTCCTGGAGAGGCAAGCAGGCCCTACTGATGCCTAATGTGCCCTTTTCAGCCCCTTTCTGGTTCTCTGAAATATTTTAACACCAATCGTGATAGGCAATTTAATGCCTCCCCAAAGATGCCCACCTCTTAATCCCCAGATCCTATGAATATGTTACCTTGCATGACAAAAGGGACTTTGCTGATGTGATTAATTTAAGGATTTTGAGACAGGAGTTCCTCTTGGATAATGAAATTACCAAGGTCCTCATAGGGGAAAGGGGAAAGTAGGAATGTCAGAGACAGAGAAGGAGATGTGATGGCAGAAGACAAGGACCAAATGATGGATGAGGGTGTGAGCCAAGAAATGTGGATGCCTCTAGAAGCTGGAAAAGTCAGGAAACAGATCTGCCGTAGAGCCTCCAGAAGAAATGGAGGGCTGCTGACACCTTGATTTTAGTCCAACATAATCCATTTTGTTTTGTTGTTTGTTTGTTTTTTTTATTTAAATCCAAGCTAATTAACATATAATATAACAATGGTTTCACAAGTAAAATTCAGTGTCTCCTCACTTACATAAAACACCCAGTGCTCATTCCAACAGGTGCTCTCCTTAGTGCCCATCACCCATCTAGTCTATTCCCCAGTCCACCTCTCCTCTGGCAACCCTCAGTTCATCGACAAAATCTATTTTGGATTTTCGACCTCCACTTTGGACTTCTGACCCTCACAGCTGTAAGACAATAAATATGTGTCGTTTTAAGTCACTAAGTTTGTGGTCATTTATTACAGCAGCCATAGGAAATTAATACGCTGTTGGAATAACACAAGAATTTCTTCAATTTTAGTATGCACAATCTTTATCAGAGATGTTTGTCAAATATTAATTTCTAAATTCCACTCCCCCAATATTCTGATGTGGTCTGCTGATAAGCCTAAGAACCTGCATTTTATTGCATACATCTCCCGCTCCTATGATTCAGATTTCAAGGTGACAACACTAAATGAAACCAGATTCCCTGTAAACAGTGTCATAAGATATAGGAAACCATGATGCTAGCAAGAATAATGTTGCCACAAATCCCTCCCCGATAGTTTCATTAATCATCCCCAAGGAAGATGTACTCAACATTGAACTCAGGTTACACACCAAGCTTCTAGTGTAAACTTCTATCCTGCAACTGTTCATTGTGTCAGTGCATTTCAACGGAATTTATTTGCGTCACCAAAGAAATATTAAGTATAAGGAAGTATGGTAAAAAGAGTCCAGGTCTTGTGACCAATAGACCTAGCTCAAACACTCTTCTCAGTCCTGCACTAGGCGAAACACTTCTCCTCTCTGGACCTCAGTTTCTCCATATATAAAATGAGAGTTTTTAATAACATCATCTCTTTAGTATGTTTAGCAATAATATCTTCTCTTAGAGTCCGTTAAGAAACAATTAAAAGATAGTAGGACTTTTTTTTTAATTTTCCTTCGTCTTAAATCAGTTTTGTTTGCTAAGGACATTTGTTAATGTGTATGAATTTCTTTTCCACGCTCAGGGTTTTATTTTCTTAGGAAAGTAGAAAATGTCTAATTTCAATGATTATTTCTTTACAGCCACACCCTCCCTCCAAAGTCAATTTAAATAAAGCTTGATGGTTCTCCAGGAGCCCAACCTACTAACAAGCAGGCAAGACACTGAGTGATAGTATTTGCCCCCACAGCCTTCAATGTTCTCATCCCAAAGACAATGAGCAGCTCACCAGGCACGACAGCTCAGTCCCTAAAAATGCTTCCAGAGAATGTAGCTTTCAGAACTGGATTTCTCATTGGAGGCTACACTGGGGATTTGTACAACAGCATCCATGTTTCTGTGCTTTTTGCCTGGAAACTCTGTACTTCAGCCATTATATATATAGGACTTGTCTCCCTACCTGCTAGACTCACCATTTTGAATTTTTCCAAAGCTCATAAGTAATCCTATTGATCATCTAGCTTCTTCTTTCTCTGGCTTTCTCATTCTAGCTCCTTCTTTCTCTGGCTGGCCTCATTTTTATTAGCCCTTTTGTTTGACATCACTTCTAGAATAAAGTAAGTGACAACCTTTCTCCATTCTGAATTGTTCAAGCCAGACCTGGAACATTCAGCTTACATCACAGGGTAAGCAAGAAGGTTATTATCACATCTCATAGAGGGGATTATAATGTATGATTAGGAACATTTACTCTGGAATCAGTAAAGATATTAGTTCAAATTCTGGCTCTGCTGACTATTAGATACTCAGCCTCGGGGAAAATATTCAACTTCTGTTTACCGTTGGTTTCTCTCTTTGTAGAGTGAGGTTGACAATACAGAACTTGGATCATTGTGCATATTAAAGGTAATGTTTGTAAGATAACTGGCACCTATTAAAAGTTCAAAATGGTAGCTTTTAATTTCATTCTTCTCCTTATCAGTGAACTATGGGCATGGGTAGAGCTGGGGAATCCAGACATCTAGACTCAAAATCACATCCTATAAGGACTTATATAATCAGAAATATGTGGCATGGAGTAACACACATTTGGCCTCAAATATGTGGGGAAAAAAGGATTCCAAGTGTTCTGTCTATCCACTGAGAACAGAGCAAAAGTGAATAGAGGAATTTCTTCTCAGCCTAACAAATGATTTTCTGGCCACCTGTGCTGTGTAGAAGTGGAGTGGACTCCCTTGAGAGGTAGTGAGTGTCGCATGGCTAAAGGAATTCAAGAGGATCATGGCTAGTCCTTTGGTAGGAATGTAATATAAAAGATTCAAACATGGGATTGAACTATTGGATTTTTGTGACATTTAAAATACCATCTAAGATTGAAATTCTATGGTTCTGTGATCATTACCAGCCCCAAAAGAGGAGACAGGAGGAAAATTTTAAAAGGTGAAAGAAAAGCCAATCAATTTGGCAATCTTTGAGCAATTCTTGAGAGAGATAGATGGGCTAAAAATGTTGACAGCATTAGTAAAACTAAGCATTGGGGATTGAAGCATTCCGCATCTTCGCATTTACCACAGCCCTGAAATGTGCTTGTCTCCACTATAGTCCTATGGTGCCAAATTCATTATGTAAATCCTAAGTGAGTGGATAGACTGTGAGAGACTCTTTGAAATGTAAACTCAATGGCAAAGCCCATCATATGAAATTATCTTTACTTAATTAGCTAAAAGTCTTTAAAGATAGTTAAAACAGGTAAACCATCTTCTCTCCAGCTGGGAGATCATGAAAATGGATATGAAGAATGTTAACAAGTATCCAAGGATCTGTAAAATGTCAGGACTAGTGAACTATTGAGTTTTAAGGAGGTACACACGCAAATGTTTTGAAGTCTTAATAAAGGTTACTTGATTGCTCTCTCACTAGTTTGCTCTTTTTCTCTCCCTCCTTCAAAATGATTCAAGAACATCTCATAGAAACAAGAAATTTGCAGTCTCATAATTGAAAATAAATTATTATAGGAACTTAAGAAAACATTATTTATGAGGAAAATTCAGCAGAAGCATTTGAAACAAACCTGATAATACATGCATGTACGTGTGTGCACATAACACACACACACACACACACACACACAAAACACACTAGTACCCTGTTGTAAACCTGGCAAAGTTAAGTGTTGGGCTTATTCCCTGACATAAATGCTAGGATAAATTTTCACTGTATAATTCAAATAACTTTTTAAAAAATAGGATTCCACAGTTTGCAAAAGGCAGTCATGACTACCTTACTCTATCCTCATTCCAGCCTCTTTGAACCAAGCCCAGCATGATTTGAGGACTGACTATATTCTTCATACCACACCACAGCATCTGTGACCAACACGCATATAAAAACCAACATGCACCACTGAGAAAACATTCTAAGTCTAATTATCTAAAGATGCTGATGATTTTTGTTTGTTTCAGACAATGATTATACCTAAGTGCTATCCACGCTTAAAATATTCACTAAAAGACATGAGATAGGTCATGAATCCAAAACATTTTGCAATACACATTCAAGGGCTTTTCTGTCACTCATGGATGTTTATATACTTTAGAAGGCAGAATTTGATTCTTTACAGGTTCTATTTAAGCAAATGAGAATGACTCCAGTATGCAGCTTCGGTGAGAAGTTGCACATTTCGTTTCTGAAAGACTTTAAAAATACTGTATGTAATCAACAGGAAATAAAATCTACCCATTATCCCCCCCATTCTATCAGCCAATGGTACTATAAATAGCACCTAATAAAAGGACCTGAACAAAGCCTTCTGGCCAGGGAAGAGTTGAGCAGCGCCCCAAATCATCTGAATTCTATTTAGGAGATTAGATTGAAACTAATTTAATCCTTAAACAGAGGAACTAACATCAGACCTTAACAGAGATAACAAGATACGGTGATAAATGGCAGCAGAGGTGACCAATAAGCCTAAGAGGACTAGAAAAGTCTAAGAGTCATTCAATTTGCTGCTTTGCAAGTAAATCACTGACGGCCACATGCTGGCTCTTTTGGAGCCGTGTTGGGTTTGACTCATAACTGAACCTGTGGAGCTGAACAGCATAGTCAATGACACCTGGGCAGGATCTAGCACCACCCACCCCTGCAGACCAATCACCCACTGCGCCCTCATGGAACATGGAACGAGCTGCCAGCTAAATGTTTTCCTCCAATGGACTTTCCCTTTCAAACTAGAATTTTGTGTGGCATAGCATTAGACCTTTATTGCTACTACTAGTACTAATATCTAAGACTTATTGAGCACATATCAAGTGGAGGAATCAAAGCTCAGCGTAGCGTGAAAGGAGAGAATGTAAGATTTACGCAGGAGTCTAGGGTTATAAAAAAGCAAGATGGCAGGGCATGAACAACAAAGACAGGCGTGGTGTCCATTTTTTAGGATGAAAGAAAAACCAGCACTGAAAGCCATCCTGACTCTGGGTGAGCTGCGAGAAGCAGCTGTTTGTCAACAGCTGCTGAATGTATGGAAGAGCTGGGGATCCGAGGATAGCGGGCTGCCTGCTAATAGTCATAATGCTCCAGAATGCTCTTTGTTTGTGTGAAGGAATTTACAGCCCAGTGATTCACACTGCAAAGCTTATACTTATCTCTTTGCAACTCATGCCAGCTCCTGGCGTTTTCCCGTTCCCTAACTCAGATGTCAAGAGAAAAGGGGAATACAGGTCCAATAATAAGAACTTGAAGACAAACCACTATATTTAGATATAGATATAACCCTCTGTCTATATAAGTGGTGTTCATGAGGCACAAAGCTGCTTAATCTTTCTCTCTTTGTGCGTTTCCAAATCCCATCTCGGTTTGCATCCACTGTGCTTTGTACCAACGCCAGTCCCCTCCAATTCAGCCTTGATGTCAAGTGACAAAAAGAAATACTCCCACTTGAAGTCTTTCCCTTCCAGCCTTTTTGCTTAAAGTCTCCTTCAAACAAAGACTTGGCTTCTGATTCCCGACTTGAGACCACTTTCCTACGTGACACATAGCCTGGTGTGGCCAAGTAGTTTCAAAAAAAAAAAAAAAGGCAATGCCCCAATTCCCCCCATGATGTAAATGAGAGAGCTGCCACTCCATCGGGGTCCCCCAGGGAAGCCACCCGCTGCGTGAGGAGCTCCTGGGTTCCCATCTGGGTGTCTCATACCATGGGTGGCTATTGTTTAAATAAACGTTACTCTGTATTGCTCTTTTAAAAAATTCAATACATGTTGATGCCTGGTTAAAAGGAAAGAAAATTGCAGTATTAAAAGACTAGTATTTTCAGAGTCTTGTGATGTAAATTGCTAATTTAAAACCCAAAATATTGTTAAAGTGTCTTTATTTAATAGCAGGTGATTGCAAGCTGTAATTTGCAAGCTGTAACTGCAGATGGTAATGTTTTCCCTCCCTTTTCAGCAGTGCAGTACAGTATTTACTGCAGATCTATGCAGACGTAGAACAGCCAACTGTGGGGGAAAAACACTCTGTGAAAGGATAAAGCACAAAGTTCATAAGATGAAAATGGCTGTTGAGACCTGCTCATGTCTCAGCCAAGGCAGAGACCTCTCCCCCTGAGCCTGGAGGGCGCCCATTCACTAAAGGAAGGTGGTCTGTCAGGTTCCTGCCAAGGTTCATCTGTGTGAGTGGAAAAATGATTTAATTTGGGCTTCATTTGTTTTTTCTTTGACTAGACAGAACCCAGGGAAGAGAGGGGATATGGGGATAGGGTTTCCAGATAAAATGTGGGACACCCAGTTAAAGGTGAAGTTCAGATAAACAGCAAATAATGTATTAGTAGAAGTATATCCCAAAGTTCACAAGACATACTTATGCTAACAAATTATTTGTTGCTTATCTGAATTTCACATTTAACTGGGAGTCCTGTATATTTATTTGCTAAATCCTGCAATACTCTGGAGGGAGAAAGGGTGAGTAAATAAAAACAACGTCATGTTCAGTCAAAGGGGATGGGCTTGGCATTTACTAGGCACCATGGTAACGACTTGCTTTCTGCTGTCCCATGTAATCGTGGCAACGGCTTTCCAAGTAGATGTTGTTAGCTATATTTCCAAGAGCCATAATTCTGTCTCAGAGACCTTTGGTGACTTTCCAAAGGTCATATAGTTCACAACAAGCCTGGACTTGGTGACCAAGGTCTCTATGGCTTCAAAGCCTGAGTTCTTTCCATAAAATGAAGCCTTGTTAACTCACTCCCATGACACTTAGGAACCCTGCGCCAACTCCAGTGCCCTTCTCTTACTCCAGGAGTCCTCCCCACCTCCACACCCCTGCAAAAAACAAACCAACCAACAAACACATCTATCCTCACCAGTTACCTACTGCCTCCTATTCCTGCCCAGTGGCAAAGAAAAGCACAATTTGTTCTTACTTTATTTTGTTTCGAAGAGGAACAACAGCTCTTTCCCCATTCATGTGATCCAAGCAAACTCCTGATAATTATTATATTATTTTTCTTTTGGTGTAGGCTATTACCAGGAGATCTGGGGAGGCTGGTCTTCTTTGAGCATTTGGCCCTCATGCAGTTTGGGTGGAATTCCCAAAGTGGTAACACAGGACCAGAGCGGGAACAGGGAGGAAGGGGTTGCTGATTATATACTCAGAAGTTACACCTCCCCTCTTTCCTGTTGCTGGCGTCCTACTTGGCTCAATGGTTCAGCCCCTTCCCTGTGACTCAGTAGCAAGTCCTGACTGGGCTCCAGTGATTCTCAACAGGGACAATATTGTCATGTGAGTAAGATGATTTTTTCATTTTAAGGGACTGACCTCAATATCACAGGACATTTCTTGTGCCTGCACCCTGGGTTCTAAATACCTCACACGGGTGTGTAGTCATTTAGCAAACCACCAACGTCCTTGTACATTTTACAATCCGTTCATTGGGGGAGGGGCACCTTGCCCAACTGAGAGCTGCCGGACAATCTGGATTGCCCCTTAACCTTGGTAGTCATTGGTGTAGTGGACAGGGGCACCGGCTCTGGCCAATGAGACGTGGGGCTTCTGGGAAAGGTTTCTTCACGTTGTAAAAGAGACCCAAAGAGGGAACAGGTCCTCTTCAGCCATCCATCAGCTGTGGTTTTGTCTGTATGTGATGTCCAGTGCTGCCCGAGGGACTTTTGACCAACGAGGCAAACAAAGAGAATGAAAAGATGGCAGAGTACAAAGATGGAAAAGTCCTGGGCCCATGATGATAGCAAACCTTGGAGCTGCTCTCGCTCAGGTCTCCTTCAGGAAGGAACAGAATTGCCTTGCGGTTTGCATCACTTGAGTGGTGAGTGCTCAGACCACGTGCATCACAGCGTGTCCAAACTGTCACGTGACACAAGGATGCTGGACTTGGAGGGGAGGTTCAAGAAAGAGCACTGGGGAGGCTAGACGGATGTAAGGTGCTGGAAACAGCTCTAGCACATATGGTACAATGAAAACGGGGAGAGAGTGGAATCCGAGAAATGGAGTTTGAGGCCTAACATTATCAATGAATAACTCTGTGAGCTCAAATTTCTGTCCTAGAAACTATCAGGATTACATTTGCAAAAATTAGCTGGCAGCCTGTGGGCCACTCTGAACTGGCCTGCGGGTAGCTTTTCTTCACCTGCGCATGTGCCTGGAAGCTGTAATTCTGCTATAGGTGACACCACATCCCGTTGCTTTACATCCGGGCCACTCATTGAACCCGTCCATTTCCTGGGCCCTTTGAGTTCAGGACTCCGATTGAAACCCCTCCCTCTCCTCCTGTCCTGTGAGATGCTGATACTGTGATATAAGACTCTGATATAAATGTCATTTGGACCAACAATCAGCCCCAGGATCTCTGTTGTTTCTACGACTCTGTCTGCCCCAAATGAATTTTATTCTAATTAAAATACAAAGACCAATTCTGAGACATCCTTGGTGACAATGACCAATTTTCACTTTCAAGGAGCATCTAGTCTACCTTTTAACCCCTTACTGCACAAACAGTAAACTTGCACATTCCATTCCATTCTGTTCAACTTCTTATTAACATTTATTTGCAGAAAAATAAAAATTTCTTCCCCTCATCTACTTAGAGGTATTCTATAAACCACTTAAAAATAGTATTCTCTAGTGCCATCTAGGGGATTTCAGGCTGAGGGAAAAAGAAATTGCTCAGCTGAAGGACAAAAACAAGCACTGAGAAATCAGTTATGACTTGCCAAGTAATTTCTTTTACGTGTCCGATAATGTTTAGATAATCTTTTATTTTACAGTTTGTATAGCTGAGCAAGATCACACATGGTGCTGTATCTGGGGAAGGCATGAATGAGTAAAATGTATGACATTGTGCCCGTGCTTTGTAGCCTAATATTTCACACACATAACCTTGAGAGAGAAAAAAAATTAAAAATTTTCTTATTTAAATCAATGTCTCTTTCTAAAACCAAATCAGGCAGGATTTGGTAATATTTTTTTTAAACGTGTTTTCTGGATACCCAGTGTCCACATATTAATCATGTGCATGTCAGGATTCCAGCAAGTGTACTTTAAGCTAAAGAGAAAACCCAAGAATGAATGACACTTTTCAAGGACCTCGCCTCCATTCCCAGCCCTGAGGAAAATGCCCAGCAGATAGAAGTCACTCCAAGGTATTTGTTTTATCAAACTGAGCTCCATAGGCTCTCGGTGGTATTAACTGATGATGTATGGTGTCCACCTCCTTCTCATGAGCCACATGTGACCTGAATGCAGTTGTTTCTATGAACCCACATAGCACGTTTCTGGGAAAGTTTACTTGTGTGAGGACTCTGTGCTAGGCTCTTTTCCCACAGGTTAATGCACTGAATCCTTCCCCCAAAGCCTCTGATCTCTATAAATATTTAATTCCCATTTGACAGATATGAATACTGACACCAAGGTAAGTGGAATGTCTTTTCCAAGGTAACACAATAGGAAATGCATAAACAAGGTTTCAAATCCATACAGAGCTCTAGCCTGGAGCAAGCATGCTTCCTCCCCTAACGTGGAATTTCAAACGTAGCATTTAAATGTGACTTCTAAATATCTTACAAACTATTTCAACCAAGGGGAAGATGCACATTAGACTGAACCCCATGAAACTCTTAACAGTCAACCACTTTTGACCCTACAGGAAGATCACTTACGTGGGATTGATCATAGTATGTTCTCAAATTCAAAACCACTTCCGTTTAAAGCTAGTAGAAGAAAAGAGTAGCTTTTGTTACATACCATTTTGTTTACCATGAGTTTTTTGTGGTCTCTTAGCTACTGCAGACATCAATGAATTTAGCTGGTTACCTCCAACAATGCAACTTCCTCATGTATACCTAGGTGCCTGTCAAGGCCAAGGTCCCTAAACATCACCTCCCGGATATATTGATCTTATTTACCCCACAAGTATTTTGTGACAGTAGACACTGGCAAAGCAGTTCCAATACCATGTGTTCAGAACCACTTTGTTCCATGTCTCACTTGAATAAATGTTCTTTCTCAGTTGGTTCATTTGAGAAGAATGGGTCTCCGTGCCTGAGTCAACAGAGGAGGTTGATGGGGTGGTCAGGAATAGATGATGGGTGGCTAGATATTTTAGAATTTTATCTAATAATGATTCACAGTACCTTATCATTTTACAAAAATAAAAAGCATTAGGTGTTTAACAGCTGCTCTCAAGCAACCCTGATGTAATCTTCAGTGGCCCTTGCAAAGGCCATGTACCTGAAAGTAAATATGATCAAGGCTTATTGGTTCCCGATCCAATAAAGATCATGAATTCTGCTAAAGACACAGTGAAAGGCTAGTTGGTTTTAGACAAAGATTTTATAATTTACTTATACTCTGTCCCAAAATAGTTTCCATTTTTGCCTTTCTAATATAACAGGGACAAAAGTAATTAATGTATGAGTGTATATATAACCTATTTTTCTTTACTTAAGTGAAATCCCTTCTACCCACTAAGAAGTAGTTTTTCAGAGTTGTCAAATAAAAGGGGGTAGAGGCAGAAAAATAGGGACCACAGAAATGGATGTGGAGATGTATCTCTTGGAAAACTGAAAGACAGTAAAGAAAACAAAAGTTGGTCATGCATAGATACTGTGGCAAGCAAGTAGGAGAGAAGTGTGGGAAAAGAGTTTAAGAAATACTGTCATGGATAATGAAGGGAGCCCTTTGACATTGCTCAAATAAAATTATAATGATTTTTATTGCCTTTACAATGCTGAGCTATATTCATTTAACTATTACCCTGAAGTAAGACTGGGCTTCATGGAATCCCAGGTTTTATTCAGATTATGCTAACATGGTGTACAAAAGAAGACTAGTAATATAATTTTTTTGTGTGTGATAGGCCCACCCTATCTCCTCTGAGCCCTAAGACTAACTACATAATTCGATCTCTGATTTTTATTGCCAGCTCTATCTACACAGCATCCTCACAATCCATGTCTCTATTGACCTCAGTTTCTCCTCACTCCAAGTAGCTCTTAGTATCAATTTTGAATTTCTCCAAATAAGAAGAAGTTGTAGGTAACAAATGCACAGAGTCAAATAACAATTGGGATTAGATTCTCAGATTCTACCCAACAGAAGGTGTCCATCATTTAACAATACTTCAACATGGTTGCAAACATCCAAGATGTTCCCTAAATCCAAATTTCCAGAATCCTCTTTTCAATATGGCAAAATCCAGACACTCAGCAGTTGAAGGCTCAGTGATTTTCTTGATAGCCTTATTTATTCCTACCTTAAGGAGATTCTTTGTGTTGGATTCTTTTTTGATGTATTTGTTTGTTTTCTGTTGACATAGCCTGAAAGAGAGGCACTTGGAGGCCTATTTTAATTCTTTACAACAGCTTATATTATTTTATTATCACAATTTTTGTATCACTATTTTTGGAAATCAACTGACTTCACCAAACCCCAATTTTATAAAGTTTACAAAACAAGGATATTGCAACAACCTTTCTTCCAGTATGGCTTTCTATATCCTATCAGGTACTTTGAGAGGCATATTAACTACTTCTGACCATGAAAAATTTATGACACCTTATGCATTTAGGTATTGAATTTATAGTATTATGTTATATGTTTTTGATATAATCATGACATCTGAGATGTTGAAAGTACACTGGCATTGGAGTTAAAATACCTGGGCTGGTTCAAATTCTAGTCTGCCTACCACTACTAGCATCTGACTTTGTGTGCTTAAGTAAGTAATTTAACTTCTCTGAGCCTCATTACTTTATCAATAAATAAATATGACAATTATACTAATAAATGTGGGATAGTGACTGAGACAAACACCTTAAAACCTCAGTGGCCTAAGACAATGCAAAGTTATTTCTTGTTCACATAACTGTTCAGTGTACTTAGCCTGCAGCATTCCACACAGTGATTCATAGACCCAGGTTCCTTACCTCTATGGATCTGTCATACCCTTCACTACCTGTAAAAGGTCTGACAGCAAATATTTTGGGCTTTACAGGCCGTATGTTACAACAACTTAACTCTGCCATTATAGTACAAAAGCAGCCACTGATAATATGTAAACAAATCAACGTGGCTGAGTTTCAGTAAAACTTTATATATAAAAACAGGTGGCAGGCCAGATTTGACCCAGTAGCCATGGTTTTATAACCCTTACCCTATGTTATTGAAGTTTTTTTCTGGATTCTTTGCAACCAACTGGTTAATGGGAGGAAATCAAAGTATGAGTGAGGAACAGGCAAGAGGTTTTAATGGGCCAGATTTGACAATGGCATGTATCACTTCTGCCCATTCCATTGGCCAGAGCATGGACATACCTAACTCCAAAGAAGCCTGGAAAATCTCTTGCATTTGTCCAGGAAGAAAAGAAAATAGGGTGTTATGCACTCATAACATTCTCTGCCAAAAAACACTTTTTTCAATGGTTGTAGAGAGAGTCATATGAGATAATGAGTATGCAAAACTTTGTAAATTATAATCTGTTATGCAAATGTAGAGTGCTATTTTTATTATAATTACTATATGTAATGTGTCTATGAATACCTTACCACCAGGGAGTGGTAGCCCCTCAGAAAGAAGAGAGCTTATGGATATAAAAGGCACTTACAATTTTTGGATCAAGCAGATTCTGCAAATTACGTTTTATGAGCCAGAGCAATCAGGACCCTTATCCTCTGACTTGGGCGCCTTGAAATGCCCTGAAATTTCTTCTTCCTCCACGGTGGTGACAAGCTTTGTATGCATAGAGGCAATTACTGAAGCACTTTTCAGGTTATCTCAATAGTCAGATTATTTGCTGTAAAATTGAAGTTTATTTATGATACTGTTCAATGCCAGAAACAATGAGTTGGAAATATAAAAATGAAGCTATCCATAGTATTAACTAATTAACTAGACATCCATGCTTAATATTCTCCAAGAGTAAAATGCTGTTCTGGAGAGATAGGACACATCAGAAAGTATACAAGCCAAGATAAAAACAATTCTCAATGTGATCCTTTCAGTCTGATTTTGAAGGTCTCACTTCTAAACCATTTAATGTTTGAGATCGGGTCATGGTATTTTTTTCAACAGTCTTTTCACAGAATAGCATGAGCAGCACAATTATTGCACTAATTTTAAAAGTTCTCTTCTGTTTGTGTGTTTTAAATGATGGGATTAAACATGGAGAAAATGAAAATGCAAAAGATTAGAATTAATTATATCAAATAGGGGATAAAGCAGGGACGATTTATTTATTTATTTAATTTCTAGCAAAGTGACAATTGGAGGGACTTCTATGAGGCAATTAACCATCAAACATTTGTTATTTCAAACAAAGCAAGTGAATCAGATGTTTAAAGAGGGTTATAAAGACCTCACCAAGTGTGGGAGGTGGGAGGTGGTGTCCAGCGGCACTTTCAGACTGTTGTGTTGGCTAGCAGGGATGATTGCGCCTTGCTGGGATTGGTGATCTGGGTAGCTATCTCTGTTTCCATATTATATATGGTCTCCCCACTTTGAAATAACTGGTGATCAATGGAGAGGGAATACATAAGGCCCAGTTTGTTCAAGCCAATCCCAGTTTACCCCTATTCCCCAGAATAATTATTAATAATATCCTCATTCACTCGCCAATGTGTCCCCAGTTTAGACACTATATTATATGGACTCACTGTCAATGGATACGTGCTTATGGCTTGATAAGCAGAACTTGGGAAGATGGCACTCATTCCACCTCTGACCAGCCACACTCAAAAGACCAAAAACAGTAAAATGCACTAAAAACTTGGTACAATGAAAGTAATAGGATCCAAGGGCCCATAACTGGTTGTTATGTAGCAATTACATAACATTAATTGGTTGTAGCCATTTCTCTCCTTGACATCTGGAAGGAAAACTCCTTAACAACAGGAGAAGGGCCAATCAGTGCTGATTTGTGAGCTGTCATTGCCTGAAAGAGGAGGCAAACAATTATTTGAGGATATAGATGAGCTTTGGTCACCATTGCCAAAGACCTAGACTTTGTCACCTGAAATAATTTGTCCAAATTCATAAAACTCTGGTGTCCTTCATCTTTACCAGTGAAAATAATGTTTCTATCTGTCAATTAAAACCTTTCCATAATTTTTTAAAAACTCCTTTCCTTATTTTCCCTAGGGTAAATTTTGGGGGTGTTGTTGTCTCATGATTAGTTCTGAGCTTTATGAATCACAATGATAAAATTTCATATAGCAAGAAGTCAGAGGGAGCTTAGGCAACATTCAGTCCTACACTCTTCAAAACGTATTATCCAGAATCAATGGCTTACCTCAAAGCATTAGTTGGCTGGAAAGTTGTGAGACCTCTGTCTTAGTTCTTAACCCCTTGACTGGTGTTCCTACATCGTATTACAAATACCAACAATACTTGCCCCACACTGGCTTCCAGTTCTGGCATTCGCTTAGTAGCATTAATAGTGGAAGGGTGTTCTTTTCTCCAGAAGACTTAGGAAAGAGGAAATAAGTTTAGCTTTCAGCTAGAGAAAGATGGCCACTCACTTAAGTTATTCTTTCTAATATTAGTCATAATTAGGAAACTCTTGGTTCCTCCTGAAACAGTGCCAGTCATGAGCAAATAATATTCCTCCCTTTATCCAAAACTTCCTCAGAAGCCATCTCTTTCATCATTGGCCAGTTCAATTCTCTCTGACCTCCAGGTAATGATCTTTTTTTATTCCATTTGTTAGCTGTATATCCCCCAGAGCCTGACTTGGTCTCTACCCCTGTTGGTGTTCTATATGAATCTGTAAGTAAGTAAGTTAATGAAGGAATAAAGAAATTCACCACAGTAACATACAGCCAAAATATGAGTCTATTAGGTGATAAACAGCAATGTGTCTAATCGTGGATTGATGTCTTTGGACTAGTGGGACTACTATTGAACTGAGGAATCACTAGAGTGCAGGTGCCTGGAAATAAAGACCAAGAACTGCCTTAGAAAGAGAGCCAAGCTGAGCCAAATAAGAAAGAGCTTTGCAGAAATGTCATTGACACTCCAAAAACAGTAAGAATATTAGTATTGCAGAAGAACAGCAAAAAGATATAAGAGGGAAATTGCTTCTTGGGGTGAAAAGTAGTAACTGGGGTCTGTAAAAGTTGGACACTGATGGCCGCAAACAACTGAAATATGAATTCTAACTGGCTGAAATAATCTGATAATATATTTTCTGTCATAGCTGGTATTCCAGGGTAGGCAGACCCCTGGGTTGGATGATTCAGAAACTGAAAATATTATCATGGGTTCTTGTTCCCTCCAACCCACAGCTTTGCAGAATCTTCATTATCAACATGACCTCTGAATGGTAGCACAATGACTAAAGCAAGTGTCCCATCCAGATAATAATGCCCACAGGAAGAAGAAAGACAATTACTCCCTATGGCTCTCTCTTGACTTTATTTATGTATGTGTTGTCCATTCATTTTTGAAGAAGACATGCTCTTTATTACTATTAATGAGGCTTGTAATCCCCTGACTGCCGTTTTCTCCCCGAACCTTAGCAAACATAATTCTTAGAGGCAGAGCCTGCAGATCTACTTTCCTAGCAATGAAACTTTTCCAAGAAGCTCTCAGAACCTTTTTCCCTCACATCTCATTGATTGGATCCCATGTCTTTTCCTAGCATGTTATGCACAAGGCAAATGGGAATCCTTTTGCTATTCCTCTAGGAGTTATGATCAGCTCATGCTAAGGCATATGGCTGCATGGGAAGGAGTGAATACCTAAAAAATATTATGCTGGGGAGAAGGAAGAAAAGGGAACTGCTATGTGGCCAATCTAGGTTAGCTTCAAGACATGCGAAGACTCCAGTAATCATAAGAGAAATACCTTACATGGACATAATACTTAACAGTATACAAACCCTTCCAAATCTCTGACGTAGATGAATACTATTATCCCATCTTGCCAGATAAGGAAATTGAGGTTCAGCTGACTGATGTAGAGAGTTACATAGTCAGGAAGTAGCAGTCATAGGTGGGGAGTTGAACCATTGGTAAAAATTTGGCTGGTTCCTTGAAATAGAAATTCTGCGTCACAGAGTTTTGAAAGAAATTTTCCAAGTAAATGCTTGATACACTGTGAAGACCATAAATTAAATACATTTCATTTATCATAATCACATTCTTTTTGCGACATCATTTATTCATTTGTTTATTCATTCATTTATTCAATAGCTTATTATGTGCCAGACAAATTGCCAAGTGCTCAGGGCTGAAAAAATGAGAAAATATTTCACCTATCTCTGCACTCCTGTGTTCACAACACAGCAGGCAAGATTAAAAGGTGAGCATTGCCCGTATTTCCTAATTCTAAAATGTCATTATGGGAAACCATGTAAGTGACACTGAGAGGGGCAGGGGAGAAAAAATAAATGCAAAATTACATGCACATATTGATTGTAAATACATGTAAATTTCAGAATTATTCTAACCTGGAGGAAGAGACTGTCAAGAAGAGAAGAGATTAGCCAACCACAGCATTAATGTTACAATAAGGTGTATAGTCCACACAATGTCTTGTGTTTCCACAAAATGAGGGGATGACTCATCCCCCAAGGGGGAAGTGGGGATGATGCGACATATTACATTTGAGCACTGAAAAATGAGCTGGAGATTGGCAGATAGAAGAAAATCCAAGAAGAAGGAACAACACAATAAGACATGGGGGCAGGAAGCAACATTGGATAGTCAACTCACTGTGGCTTAAGGACAGAAATCTTCCTCGTGTCAAACAGAGAGAAACAGAGAATAAGGGGCAGGAGAGATAGAGAAATTGAGAGACATCTGGGTAAACATACCATGCAATCCCACAGGAAATATTCAGCTTCTCAATTATTTATTGAGCTACTAGAACCAAACTCCTCAGGATGTGACTCCCCATCCCACCACTAACTGGCCTAACCACCCACATCACTTCACTTTGCCAAGCCTCATTCCCATCCTCTGTGAAAGTGTAGAGTACCCATGCCTGCTTCTCAGGAGAACTCTCAGGATTTAACATCATGCTGCGCACGAGGCACAGAGCTCAGTGCTTGGTGTGTGGCAAGCATCTAATAAATGGTAGCAAGCTAAGAAAAATGAGAACGTTAACTCCACTCTCCAGTCTTGACACTTAAAGAGGAATCTTTGTTAGGTGCTAGACACACCCTTCAGGCAGTAGAGACAGAGTGATAGAGACAGAGGCTGTGACCCCAAATGTAGAAACAGTCCAGTGTACTTCATTTCTGCAACCTCTTCTGGAGATAAGGCGGGGTTCGGGGAGAGTCTGAGGAAGAACAGAGTGCAAATGGCAGAAGACAAAAAATAGAGGCTACACTACCCGGTGTTTCCTGGGGGTGTGGGAGCAGTAAGAGAATCTCCTTTGAGGGGTGGGGTGATTTCAAACTAAAGACACTGGCATTCATTTTTCACCTGAAGATGTCTGAAAAAGGGGAGTTTACAAATGAATCCCCCTCAGTGGGGTGTGAGGGAACCAGATGGAGACATGCTCCTCAAAAGAAGAGACCCCATCCTGCTCCTTATGCTCTGGAGACATTGAAAGGCATTCTGTGTTTCTGGGTCCCTGAATGGAGAAGACAGAAGCAAGTGGAGGTGTCATGCTGACACACTGCTCTGGATAGCAGTCCAGAAGATGGCACTTAGAGCTGGCAGGACCTGATGAGGGAAATGACAGTCCCTCCTCACCAGGAAGAGGAAGCAAAACTGAATGCTAGTGAACATGGGTGGGGTCTGTGTGTGCACCACATACTCCAAGACCACCGTTCCAACTGTGAGCCCAGACCTACACCAGCCCAGATGGAGACAGGGAATGCCTCCCTGACAGCTGCTAGATGCTTCCTGTTGCACCTGGCTTTGAACAACTCCTGCAGTGGGGACCAACCCAACCCAATAGCAACCCAGGGAAAGAACCAAATGTGCAAACCTCCTTCCCACTAACTCAGATCATCTTGGGGAGACAGAGAGGAAGGCAGAGCTTGGGATCTCACTGAATATTAATTCCAAAGACACTAAGCTTTAAACCAGTAGAAATTTGTAGCCTAGGTTTCTGCTTTCTGCCATTGGCTTAGTCTGTTTGGCCTGTAATAACAGAATACCATTGACTGAGTGGCTTATAAACAACAGAGACTTATTTCTCACCATTCTGGATGCTTGCAAACCCAAGAACAAGGTGCCAACAGAGTCACTGTCTGGAAAAAGCCCACTTTTTGACTTGTAGAAGACTATATTCTGTTGTATCCTCACACAGCAGAGAACGGAGAATGGGCAAGCAAGCTCTCATCTCTACTTAGAAGGGCACTAATCCCATTCATGAAGGCCCCACCCCCATGGTCTTAAATACCTCCTAAAGACCCCACCTCCTAATATCATTACATTCAGGGTCAGGATTTCAATACATGCATTTTGGGGTGGGGGACCAAACAGTCCATAATATGCATTAATATGGAACGATTCATGAGATACAATGAGTTCAATCATAAAAATCCCCAAGTTGAATGCATTCTATTGTTCCCAGTAGTTGAGAGGATTAGGTAGCAATAGCTAAAATTTACTGAACACATGATTTTGCCGGGTTTACATGGATTGTCAAATTTGACTCCACTATGTCTGTAGGTGACACTGTTATTTCTATTTCACAGATAAGAAACTGACATAAAAATCCCATGCTCTTACTGTACGCATTAAAACTAGAGGTAATGGTTAAAAAATAAGTAGCAACAAACTATTTTATCCTGTTGAATGAAGCAGCAAATGTTGCCATGATAAGACATGGGTACAAATACCACATAATACCTCATGTAACACTACCCAGTACAAACATATATTTCCCCAAGTCCACAAGCCCTGCCCATCTAGATCAGATCACAGTGGTGCTCCCAAGAAAGCTTGGGAAAGAGATTTAGCCAATAACCATCTTTCTCCTCTCCTTAAGCTTCCACTCTGGATCCCAGTCTCCAGGCTCACCAGC
Source organism: Cryptoprocta ferox (assembly GCA_028646485.1). Classification (NCBI taxonomy): domain Eukaryota; kingdom Metazoa; phylum Chordata; class Mammalia; order Carnivora; family Eupleridae; genus Cryptoprocta; species Cryptoprocta ferox. The sequence continues at coordinate 170,683,377 of CM053567.1, forward strand.
CGTGTGACCTTACAACCATGTAAACTGAGTAACTTATCTTCTCTGTGCCTCCATTTATGCATGTACGCAAGAGGATGAACACTGCCCATGTTTCAGTATCATAACAATGACCATGGGCAAATCATGCAGAACACTTCACATAACATCTGGCAAAGTGGTTGTTACTTTCACCACCAGGAGAGCCTAATCCTCTCAGCTCCCCAATCAGTTAGAAAGCAAAACTCCCAGGGTGCCTGGGTGGCTCAGTAGGTTAAGTGTCCAACTATTGGTTTTGGCTTAGGTTATGATCTCACGATTTGTGAGTTCAGTCCCACGTGGGGCTCTGCACTGACACCACGGAGCCTGCTTGGATTCTCTCTCTCCCTCCCTCTCTGCCTCTACCCCACTCATCTGCTCTCACTGTCTCTCTTCAAATAAGTAAATAAACTATAAAAAAATTTTAAAAAAGAAAACAAAATTCCCCTCTCTGATAATAAAAGGTACAGGCAATAATTTCCATGTTTTCCTGTCCCAGGGAAAAACAGCCTCTTGTAAATCAAAGCACCTTGAAAAACACAAAGGAATCCATTTCTAACAAAAAGACATAAATTCCCTACACAATGGGTTATTATCCTGATTAAGATATTTCATAGGTCCAATCCTTTCCCTAAACCAATGAAAATAACACTTGAACTCTTTATTTTCTCTTTTCAGAGAGGATGTGGGGTTGCCAAGAAACAAAGGCAACATGTAATGTGAGATCAATTAAGGAAAAGAAAGAGAAAATCACAAATGGTGAAGGAAGTGGAATCAACTCACTCTCCCAAAAGGTCATTCAGACCTAAGGGACCCAAACATCAGACCTGGATCTGAGTATTGTGTTTGTTATGGCAGAAGTATTTGTAGTGTTTCTAGGAATTTATACTTTTTACACTCCACATACAATTTTTTATGTGTTTCTCCCAGCACGAGCAATCCAATGAGGAGGAGATTACACTCCTTGGTTTACAGATAAAAAAAACCGAGGCCCTGAAAAATGAAACCATCAGACCCAGCCAGGACTCTTGTTCAATGCTTCTCTGTCACACCACAGCCCCCTACTTTCCAGTATGGGGTAGGATTTTCAAGCAGAAAACAACTTTAGAGGATATCTAGTCCAGTTTGTAGAGAGCTATTCTGAATAATGCATGCATGTCAATACTCACATAAATAGTATTAAATTTAATAAAATAACAGTGACATTTATGATAACCAGTGGCACATGCTTGATGACACACCTGGCCCTTTCCTTCAGGTTTGAGATGGGCCTTTTAATGACACAGAAGCAACTGGAAGTTTGTATCAGAGTATGACCCAGGACCATTTCGGTTTGCTCAGTTGGGGCATCAAGATTCACATCATTATCACGGAAAAGTCATGAATTAGGCATTTTTTAAAACTCTCACTGGTTAAATAATGCTTAGCAACATCATCTTCCAGAAGCACATCCCTTCTAGTCGTGATTAGCCTTTTCTCATGATTCTGCTCAGCTAGGATTTTTAGTGTTTTTTAATTGTGTATTTTATGATATTTTAATTTTATGTTTATTCATTATTAATCATCTTTATTATATTTTAATTGTAGTTGCAGCATCCTAAGCAGAGAGAGGGAATACTTCACAAATAAGAATATTAATTTATATGTCTTAAAATAATAATTAGGGTTTTAATAAAATTACTTGCCTTAATGGGTCTCTGTGGAGTGTAAATCCCCCCCTTTAGTGAACTAATGAGATATGAGGTGAATATCATTAAGATCTGTGCTCACTTCTAACCAAAAAATTTTAAGCAACAAAAGTCAATCTTCAGAATATTTACCTAATGTCAAGTGGCCTCTAAAAAGCAGTCTAAGAGCTGCATACAGAGAATAAAAACTAAACGTATCCTATCTCATTCTGGTGTCTCCTCTTTGTTCTTGACTTGCTCCCATATCAGGAAAAGCCTAACTGTCACCACACAACTCCACAAAGCATCCTGAGTTTCAAGGTCATTCAAGATGCATACCTGAAGTGACAATATTGACCACTGGGGATGCTGTCTTGAATCCAAGGAGCAGGGCTCTGGAAAGATCAAGTAAGACTCAGGTTTTCAACACAAGGAGAGGACTGCTTAGGTCCAATGCTATAAATGGGGAAATTGAAGAAGAAGGAGAAGAAGCCACTTGTTTGAGGCTTTTTGGCCACTGTACAGAGCCTCATGGAGAAAGAAGAAGACTGAGAATACCTGGCCCTTCACTAAACTCAGACTCCCTCAGTGGCTCTTGGATTTGACTTTAAGTTCTCCTACTTCTATGTTATGAATGCAGGAAATAAGCTGTGTGTGTTCCTTTGAATAAATGCACTTTTTTTGTACTGCTGTCAAAGTTTATTTTCAATACCATCCTTTGATGTATAGCTTTCTTGTCACTTGACAGGTCAAATAACTTTCTTCCTTGTTGTAATCAGTAGCAATAATTTTTGGAATTGACACTTCTTCTTCCAGAAAGAGGATACTACAGCCATGAGGGAGTTAACCTAAAATTCTTTCAGCGTCATTTTAAAATAGTGCATTTATAATGACTTTGTGGGCATATCTGTTACTGTAGGTTTTCCATATGTTCTTGTAAGTCTTGTTCATTTTCTTAAAACAGAATCTATAAAAATTCTCCTATAGAAAAGAAATACAATTGCCAGTAAATCCTCCCATGTAGGTGGGAGGTTTTTTGTTTGCTTGTTTGTTTTGTTTTGTTTTAATTAACTGTTGAATCAGCTCCATTCACATTACTTTAGTGTTACCCTTTGGGATTTCTGGGAATTTGCCAACCCACTTAGGAAAATCACTGCTGTCATTCTATTTATGAGGCCAAAGTTTATCAGCGCATGCCGACTAAAAGTGATCAGAAGAAAGAAAAGCAGCTCCCATGAACTTTCAATAAGTGTTTTTTCTTGTACCAGCCCTCTCTCACCTCCAAAACACACACACATATTTGCCCCTTGCAGGATAATTACAGCTCCAGACATTTTTAGAAAAGCATGTATCTGTAACTAATTATGAGAATGAGTCCCTCTCATTCTCTTCATGACTCATTAAAAAATCACTGTAAACCTTCTATTACAAAGTCCAATCCCCATGATGTCATGAAGCCCAGCCGAAGGAAAAGAACCACAGAAACTAAAAGAAAAATCTCTCAGATCCCTTGACTCCCAGTTCTCACTTTACCAATCAAGAAGCAAAGTACAACAAGGATGTCTAAGATTTCAAAGGTGATGTTAGCACCATAGCAAACTAAGGAATAAATCTGGCAATAGCAGAACCCACCTCAAAGATCAGGGATTAAATGTGGGAAGTAAAATTCTCTTTAGAAGGTGGTGACAGGGAAGGACAGTGCCAAAACTCACGGAGGTTTTTTTTTTTTTCTTTCCATGGATCAATCATAAGCTCTTAGGCGAAACTGGTTAAACAAAATTTCTGTACAAGTGGCAGAAATAGAGATGACAGCAACATGTAGCCTGAATTCTGAGAGAATTTAACTGTTAAGTCAACAGTAAAAGATGCAAAATATGTAAAAGAAGCCTTAGAGAAAAAAATGACTTGGGGTAAACCAGCAAACCAATCAAAATGGATGTTACGCAACAGAAAATACTAGCTCATCTGAAGAATGAGGGAGGCAAGGAGGTGGGATAAAGGAGGGGCCCCTTGGAGCCTAGGAAAGCAGAATCAAGAGCCTAGTGTTGGCAGAAAAGAGAGGCCCTGGCTCATGGCCTTGAGCCCTCTAATCCCTGTGTGTCCTTCTGTGGAAAGATTCCCTGAGCTATCTTAGGCCATTGTCATTAAACATTTATGTCCTAAAACTAACTTCCTTTGTTCCAGTTCTGTGTTCATCAGGCAATCTTCCAATTTTCAATTCATTTCCAGAATAGATTTGCCAGAATTCTAGTCTAGTTGTATTGGTACTTATATGTATCTTGGTAAATCACTCAAAGTGGCATGCCAGTTTCTTGCTTGTAAGTTTGTCTAATGTAAATGATCTGAATCTAGTTTACAGAAACAACTGGAAAAATAGTAAAATATATTTGAGTAGTTTAGGCCTGAACGCCTAAAGATATTTTTCCATTTTTCCCCTGTTATACTGTGCCTCATCCCCCCACCACTGGCATCATTGATTTCCCACTGCACCTCCATCATACCTGGGTCTCCACTTTCCACCAATCCCCTCCAACTGATTCCTGCAGCTTCAGACTGACCATGTGGCTTAGATTATTCTTACCTCCCCTTCCTCAAGTTTAGATCTCTACTATACAATTATGATCTAAACCCCTTACATCAGTGCAGCATCCAGGATAATCTCCAACCCTGCTTTAGTCCCATAAGAAGAATCCATCATCCAATAGAGGACTCGGCCTTTAAGCAAGAAGCAGTCAAGGTAACAAATTAGACTGAGATCCTAATGTCTGGCCATTTTGTTGCTTTTTTTTACCTCTCCTCCAGACTGAGTCATAATACTTTCCTCCAACCCTAGAGAGAAATCTCCTGGCTTTAGCCCCTACTAAAACCCACTGGTAATGTTTTTGTTATTCTTAACTGGAAAGAGTGCCTGGGATTCTATATCTCACATGGGACTGGAAGCCAAGAGTTCTGGGCGACAGCTTAAATGTTTTCATTAAATAGCCATGGTCCCCTAAGATCGTGTCATCTTGTGTAGAGTCATGGACCCTGAAAGCTGCACAGGACCTGAGGGATCATCCAGTATGGCCCATCTCTTAGGACTCCATTTATAGAGCAGGATGTTGCCAAAGTTACATCTGTAAAAATGAGACTTAAAACTATTCTGAGACCCAAACAATTCAGATTTAGTTTCCACTCTACCAAGCCTCCTTCCTGTCTTAATTTCACAGCAGCCAATAAAAAGTTTGAATTTAAAGGAATTTCTACAAATGAGCTTTCAGAATACAACCTCCACAAATTTTCTTGTCTTAGGTTCCTATCTCTATTTCAGTTGAAATCGTGGGGGAAGGGACTTCTAAGACAACTTAAATTTGCAGCAAGTCTGCCAGAATTGCTCAGCTGGTGGAATGTAAGACATTATCCACCCGCTATGAAAAACATCCTGCCTGACAATGAAGCCAACACAGAGAAAGGTGGCTCTCAGGGCTGGAGAGAGCATCCTGACAATGCCTTTGGGGTGTCTAGAAACAGATGAGTCTAAAGCTTGGCTTGGCACTGAAGGCTTAAAAAAATTTCATTTCTACTTAATTTGGGTAATATCTCTTTGTCTTGAGACCAAAAAAGGCCTAACTCAGTGATGGAGTTTTCATGCTGCTTGGGAGAACAGTGATGGTTGGACAGGTATGAGGTTCTGGAACGAGAGCTGCAAAGTAATGTATAAAAAGTGGGCTGAGCATTCCATATAGATTCCAACAGGTGCCTCACTGTGTGAGTGCCTCTTTAATATGTGTGTATTTGTGTGTACATTGTAGCTTCACTGTTTACATCCAAGGGGAATCAAGATGTTATTTCATGCTGTGGCAGCTACCATCCTAACACTACCAACTCAGTTCTTCAGTCCATGGTCTGAAAAAGGTGGGGACCTGTTTCTCTCAAAATTACAACCACAATGATCTTATCAAGCTCTTGGTCTTTAAGGAAATCCCTTGCCCATCTCATTCCCAGGCAGAGCACAAGTCAGAAAAAAACAAGTAACAAGCTTCTCCCCTTAGAAAAACACTTGTGGCAATGAACTTCCATCTTTCTTTTGAACTCTACCTCTTTTGTGTTTGTGATGTGAATAGACCTTACAATTAATTATCACCATGAATAATATATGGCTGTGAGCCTAAGAAATAAGTCAAAGGTTCCAAAAAGGTTTATCCCCAGTTTCACACATGAGTGGGTGTTCTTGCAAACACACATTCCATTTTAAACATGTCAGCACATTTGGGGATAGAAACTGTTTGGAGCTGGCCTCTTGCAGTTGGCTCATTAGTGAACAGTTCATACAATCAATAAGTTACTGACTGAGAGACTAAGACTTTCTTATCTATGCCTTTGTATGTTCAAGTGTCTCAGAAATATCGATGAAACTACATTTCTCTCTCTCTCTCTCTCTCTCTCTCTCTCTCTCTCCCTCCCTCCCTCCCTCTCTCTCTCTCCCTCCCTGTCTCTCTCTTCCTCTCTCTCCCCCTCCCCTCTCCTTCTCTGTCCCTCTCCCTCTCTCTCTCCCCCCTTCTCTGTGTCACAATAATTAGTTGGAACAGAATGGAGTTTTGCCAATGTGTAATTTTTTCTAAGCCCCAAATGTGTCTTTTGGTCACCTTGCTTTTCCCCTCAACATCAGCAAAAGGTTCTCATTTAAGTGACAGGCCTTTTTAATAATGGGCTGAAGCTTTGCAACAATTTCAAGATTTCAGATAGGATGTCCAATATCTTAAGACGTGATAAATGTCCAGTTAAGGATACAGTTCGAAGTTCCACAGGGGAAATAGATTGGGCTAAAACAATGGGCATTCTTTACGACAACATTTGTGCTAAGTTAAAATGGTTATGCTCACATTTTTTGGCATGCTTCTGGATATCTAATTTTTGTCAGTTTTTCTCATTAATGACTGAAAAAGCCAATGGGGCAGAGACCATGCTCAGATTAATTTGGTTGACCAACTGAATCCAATTGACTGTTAGTGAATTATTAGCAGACCTGTAGAAAGGCATGAATAATTTTGGCAGATATCCATAATATTCCAGTCCATGACTCTTGCTCATCTGTGTGGCCTGAGGACAGAATGGATGGACATAATTGCCTCTTCTTTGGGCATCCCAGCTAACTAGCATTCCTGGTACTGACCGTCCTGCTGTAGAAGATCCCCAACCAGCTGAGCCTTACAGATGTAGGAGAAAACCATTGCATTCTGTTGCTTTCCTTGCTGAAAGGAAAAGCCAAAAAAGGCACAATCCTTCCCATCCCATCAGTATCTCTAAAGAAGCATCTTGCAGACAGAGCTCGAACTCAGGACGCAGAGACCCATGTTACAGTTCCACCTGACCAGGTAATAGCTCTGACGACTTCAGAAAAGCATTTCAATTCTGTACTTTTCATTTCATCACTTGCAAAGTGGACTTAATAACGTCTAACTTCTAGGGTTTTTGGGAGAATGCTATGTCAGCTAAATGATATAAAAGAGGAGTGTGGGAAATAGTAGTTATTGCCAAAATTTTAGAGAAAATGAAAGAAAAACTTAAGAAACAGAAGCACTCAAGAAGAAACATAAAATATTAATATTATCAAAGCAACAATAATACTAGTATTATTATAAAACTATCTCACCAGTAGAATCAAAATGTGGCATCTATAGGTAGCTCTATGTCGTGCTTATAAACAAGATTGTCTAAAAATGACTCTAGGGGTGCTCTCTGAATTGTCTCAGCGATGAGCTAGCCAGCACTGGGGCCTGCCACTTCCCCAAGCAAGAAGCTTCCTCATAACCCAGCTGCCCATGGGTCTAGAGGCTTCCTTCGTCAGCAGGAGCGCCTCCAATGGCACGCAGGTCCGGAAGTCTATAGGCACTAGGAAGCCAGGTTTCTTCACCAGCCCCTGTGAACAGCAGCTCCGAAATCCAGAGTGTCTGAATTCCAAGCAGCGTATCTGTCTTTTCCCTTCACACCATACCCACTTGACAAAGGCCACTTTCCCAAGTTATATTTTCTGTCTTTGTCTGTTCGGGCTGCTATAACAAAATACCACATACTTGGTAACTTACAAACAATAGAAATTTATTTCTCACAGTTGCAGAGGCTAGAAATCCAAACTCAAGGCACCAGCACGGTCTGGCGTTGGTATGTGCCCTCACATAGTAGAAGGGGTAAGGGAGCTCTGTGGGGTCTCTTTGTAAGGCACTAATCCCATTCACAAGGGCTCCACCTTTATTATCAATGAAGCATCAACTAAAGTCCTACCTCCTAGCATCATCACCCTGGGCACTAGGATTTCAATATACAAACTTGGGCGCGGGGCATGGTGGGGGGACACAGACATTCAGACATAGCACCTAAGGAAACACAGTAATAATAGACATGTTTCCTGCCCTGAAATTTATCCCCACAGTTTGTTCAGCAAAGTATCCTGTCCCCAGATTGCCTCCCCTTGGGGATAATGAGAGATTTTTGGGACCATGTACTTTCTTTTCTTGCTAACCCTTGTTTTGTAAATCTCCCAAATAAAGCCCTGCTCCTTCAATATACCCTGTGATACTGTGGAATGTGTCTGAAACTTGTTGCACAAATACCTGTATTCAGAATTTTTCTTCCAATCAATCCTGAAGATGCAGCCATGAATTCTGGTTACATCATCCATCGTTAAATGGGCACAGATTTTGTTTTCTGTGCAGAACACTCTACTATTCTTAGGAAGACAAATTAATTAAACATTAACCCACTATCCGTGCTCTCAAAGGGTTTGGGTTTTGTCATTATTGGGCTGTTATTCTGTATCTTTAGTAGAAAGGAAATACAACAAACATAGAACAAAACATAAATTTACCCTCAGTGGTCTCTGTGTCATCCACTGGTTAAGAATAAATTATGAACCAGGCATTCTCCTGACCACTTTATAGCCAGTGTTTTACAAAATTCCTGGACTTACCCTCTGATAAGAGAACTGAGGTTCAGAGAGGTTAAATAACTTGCCTGAGGTCACACAGCTAGTGAGTGATAAAAAAGAGTTTAAACTCAGTTCTGCTCTTGTAATAATAAATTATCATCCTTCTTAGCAACTTGAATAGCCAAAGGGAAACTCAAAGTAGATGAATTGAACTGGACTCAGCACCAACACATTTAATCTATTTTTTCTCCAGTCACTAAAAGAGTACCCCAAGGGCCTACAAGTCCACATGTGTCTCTGTAAATGACTCATTTATTTCCAGGGAGTGACTTAGTCGTTAAGGAAGAAAACAAGCAGAGTAGTTCTAGACACACAGATCATGTTCCAAGGTATCCTTGTCCACTGATCAGACTCATTTGGCTCATATTTAAAGTCCCGTCATATTTAAAGTGTTGAAAGCATAAATTTGAGTCTTTACATAGCAAACAGAAAAGAATAAGGAGAATTTCTGAAGTTATAGCAAAGTCTACAAAACCTGTACATGAAATAAACTAATATTTTTTTGAGTTTTGCATGAACCTGCTTTTATAGTCTTTCAGATATTTACTGTTTTAGGGGCCTGAGGCACAGTTCTCCTAGCTGTGAAAAAAAGGAAAGAAATAAAAAATGAGCAAGTAAGTGCTACAAATCACTTGAATGTGCATTATAAATTCCATTCATACTACCATCAACAGTAAAAATATTGACCCAAAAGAGGTAAAACTGGAATTCACATTTGTTCACAGCCAACTATGTGCTGGGTACTGTTTGGGAAGATCATCTCATTGAATCTTCAGAGAGGGAACATTTGTATTTATTTTTGCTTTTCCGTCCTTTGATTGCCCCTCCTATGTTTAAGTAATTCTCCCCCTAATTAGTCTTGCTAGGAGGCTGAGCCTGCCTCTTATTTTGGTAGCTGCTTCTCTTACAAAGTCAAGAACCAGTCCTGATACAGGCATCTAGTTGTGCCTGGCCCGAGAGTTGGCACAATGAACCAATGAGAGAAAGAAGCAGCGATACCACTGCTATCTGTGATGATGCCCCTTCCACACCAGCCTGTGTCTTGACTTTGGCTGTTCTTTCAGGATCCATGTCTTGTTCTCCATCATGTCAAGTGATTCTTTGAATCAATCCTGCCCCTGCATAACTCAGCCAGAATTTATTTCTGTTGCTTGCAACTCTAAATCCTGACTGATCCACCTCACAGCAATCTTTCCTGTGGCATGAATATTACTATGCCTATTATATAGCCAAAAATATTGAGCCTTCAAGATATCCAGTCACCTTCCCAAGGTCCTGAAGCTGTTAGGAGATGGTACACAGGTGACTGAATTGTAGATGACGGGTTCTCCCTATGCTTTGATAAGAGCTACACAGTGGTACACAAGCATATGTGAGCATCGCCATCTACCCAGGGAGCAACAGTTGCCTAAAGGCTTCTTCTCTGAGTTGCAGTTTGCAAGGTTGAATTGTTAAGTAAATTCATTTAATTTAGGAGACCAAATTCTTATGCTGCCTCTTCTGAAAAAGTACTCTGGTTCTCCCAAGTACACCCTTTCTCAGGTATTACTGTGTGTTTTGATATTGATGTTGCTATAATGGTGAATTTATTCAATGCTACCAACTGGGGGCCCTTCACAGAGTTCAACAAGAGATCTGGGAAACTTGATCTGAACTCCATCTCAAAATACTCACAGCAAGTGAGAGGTGATGCTGGGTGAGAGAAGTTTCTTCTCTTATGCCCCAGCACACCAAGACTTGAGAAATCTGCAACTTTTCTGAAGTGGAGGCTGCGTATCACAGGGCTGGGATCTGTTACTGTCCTAAACCGTGAAGGAACAATAAGGAAAGGTCATTGCAGAATGTGACATTGTCACTTACGCATTTACTAAATGCCCCTTATTCGTACAAGAGGCTCAGTGGGTCACACTCAAAGGAGGTTGGAAGAGTCCAATGTCTTAAAATTCATGTCTTCTCCTCTGTTGTTCCCACATTTCAATAAATAGCCATGGTGGGTAGAGAATGGCTTCAGTGACATTCCAAGTAGTAAAGACCGGGACTTTCCTACCAGCTAGCAGAAGAGCCTTCCTCGCAGTGAAAATAGACTTAGATCCTGTGTTTAAATACAAAAAGCACTGCATCCTGAAGACTGTCACAGATCCCAGCCAGAATGAAGTGAGACCAATAGCAGCTCCAGTAAAGTCTGTGACTTCCAAGTGAGGAAAGGCCACATCACGCCACCCCACCCTGAAATACCATGAACACACTAGCATGGAGATCCTGATCATCTTCAGCATGTGCGCCTAGGACTCCATCTGCCCGGGGTCCAAACTCCACTTCTGCTATTTTCTAGTCATAACTTTTGCCTAAGAGCTTAGCTTTTTATGTGTCTCAGTGTCCTCACCTATAAAATGAGAATCATACTTACCACATAGGGATGAGATGAAGAAATGAAATCCTTCCTTTAAAATCTTGACTATAACTCAAAATGCCATCTGTCTCTAAATCCTCATATATTCTTTGGTTCCTAGGTAAAGATGAGTTAACAAACTCTCCAGCAAATTCTATAGTTAGCCCTGCTGCTTCCACACTCTCAAGCATCATGGCACGGCCAAGTTATTTCACTTCCCCAAACCTCATTCCCATGTGTGTAAAAATAGCTAATGACAGATTAGAATAAGCCTCACAGGCTTCAGGTGAGGATCAAATGCAAAAAATATATATATTGAAATTGCTAAAACCGGCTAAAAATTGGCAGAGGTGGTTAAAAGTTTTTCAAAGATAAAAATTAGGCTTCTTGCTGTTTCTTGAGCATTCCAGTCATATTCTCACATCAGACTTTGATCCAGCTGTGCTCTGTGTCTGGAATTCTTTTCCACCAGCACCTCACCTGGTTTGCTTCAACTCAAAGACCATTTCCTTAGAAGGATCTTTTCTGATCACTCTATTTTAGTTAACGGTGCACACACACACACACACACACACGCACATGCACACACATGCACATCCTTATCCTGCAATATTTTATGACATCCATCCATTATATATTTTATTTATTTGTGGGTTACTTGTTCCCCACCCTCATCCCAATGGAATATAAACTCCTTGAAGACAGGCATTAACAAGTCCCTATCTCCCCAAGAGCTAGAGGAGTACCTGGCACATAGTAGGTGCTCCATGAATACTTACTTAATGAATTTAAGAATGAATTAAATCCCATCAACTCTGGTATAGTACAGGTTAACACTGTGGTTGAAATCCTCTATTCCTTTCAGTCTCAAGGCTGTACAGTGACGAGGCTTTTTCAAGGTCACCCAAAGACAGTGATTTTCATGCTGTGCTTCCTGGCACAGTTTCCCATGCCGGACTGTGCACAAGTACTGATCTGCTTGGCTTCCAAGGAGGCTGGGCCTTCACCTCCAGCCTAGGGCAGTATTCCTTGGATGCTCATAAGCCCTAATCCACAGAGCTCAAGTGATTCCAGAGAGGTGCCTCAGAAGTCAGTGGTAGGGTGTGAGGGGGAAACTGAGGGGCCTGGCTCCCAGATGTCCCACCCCTCACCTGATGTCCAACATAGCATCTCCACGTCCTCACCTCTTTACATAGCAAGCTTCCAGAAATTGTGGTGTTCAAGAAATGACTCTATAACAATTTATATCTCTGGAGACATGCCTACAGACACTCCAGAGAAACAAAGATCTATGCCCCAGTGCCTAGCACCTCATTGATTGCATTCCTTTAAATTCAAATTATCCTGCACAAGGTAACACCTGAGTCCTTGACACCTTAGCGAGAATAAGTTCATTAGCCCACCTTCTTGAAGGTGGCAGGAGGGCTGCAAGACCTAAGGAAGTGAGAAGAGCCAGAGCCATAGCACTATGACAGGAGAAGAAGTCTCCAAAAGGGGAGGAGGGATGCGCCAAAGAGCACTGGCCTGGCTCAGTGTCACCCCAGGCTCATGCTGGTCACTAGATAACATTGCCCTACTTGCCCTACTCTGTCCCTACACAGATCAGTCAGCCCAAAGCCACTCATGAGCTGGCAACCAATGCTGTTTCCCACATAATCCTTCTCCGTGCATCCTGCCAGCGAAACAGATTTTCAATGGCCTCTGTCTGTGGGATATTGCTACCCATTCAGGGATAAATTTCCAGTGCAGGGCAGCATAATGATTCCCATTAATGCTGATATTATTCATGCAGCTAAAATCCACATGCCCCCAGTGAAGACATTCCCCTGTAGAGGTTACAGCCCGTATCTGCTTAGAAATCCTTCATTACAGGTAGGTAATGTGTTTGCTCTGTACAGGAGTCTGATGCACAGTAATGGCCTCCCTCATTGTGCCTTTGAATCCTGCAAAACACCAGGGGATTTTTATGTGTATATTTAATCACTAAGCCCGAACTTCCACTGCCAGCATCCCGCTTCCAGAGCAGATGACAGGAAACGATGCTCTCTCAAACTCAGTGTTAGGAGAGTCTCATCCCTCGCAAATATATTTTCCACACAGAACAGTGCTTTTGATCCCCACAATTGACATTTTCAGTTGGAAAGGACTATCCTGTGCATTCTAGAATATTTCGCAGCATCTCTGGCCTCTACCCATTCAACCCCATCCCCAGTTGTGACAACTAAAAGTGTCTCCAGACATTGTCAAATGTTGCCTGAGCAGCCCCAATTGAGAGCCAGCAACATAAAACAAAGTGAAAGGAGGCATACCGCCACCTGTCCTAAAGATCCAAATGTGCAACTCAGTCTACACACAGGAAGCCCACACAGATAGCAAGAAAACAGGTGTCAAAGGAGCATCAGATAGAGTCTCTAAGGAGTGACAATCGTTAGGGAATAAACTCAGGTTTTATTTGTTCCAAATTAAATAATTTAAAAATCAATCCCTAGTTAAAAAAGGGTGGTAGAGACCATTTGAGACCACTCCTCCATGAGACAAGGTTGGAAACTTGGGTCCAGAAATGGTAAGTCTCTCAGTCATGACAGCAGAGGCTACAACTCAGGTCCCCAAATTCCAAGAAGTTAACTTATTGTGGCTTTCCTTCCTTCATTTATTTATTCAAGAAGCATAATTTTGTATTGAATTCAGTGTACACTGCTGAGCTCAGGCCTGAAGACAACAGAAAAAAAGTCATATTTCCCAATAACGACAATGGAGACCACTTATCAATTACCTTCTTACCTGGTATCCATGGATGAAGTATTTTAAATCTATCATGTCATTCAATCTTCACAAAAAAATCTGAGGTTGGTACTATTTCCTCACTGGTGATATTGATGGGTACAATTAGACACGGTAGTCCCATAACTCATGTGACAGTTACAAAGTCCAGCATTATAATTGGAAATATGTCAAGAGTCCTCTAGGAATGATGTATTGGCTAGCACACAGAGGAGTCCAGAGTCTTCCCTGTTGGTAAAGGAACACCACCCATTTGCTGTCTCCACATTATGTGCAGGGAAAGAAGGGACATTTGTAGCAGCACAGTGCTGGGGTCAAGCCTTGGCTCTGTCCTTTACTTTGCATCCTTTGAGCTAATCATAGAATGTCACTGAGCCTCAATTTCCCTATTTGTAAAGAGACTTCAGGACATCCAGCAGGCAGTTGATGTGATTATAAAACAAGAGTATGCCTTATCGTCATCAAATGCTTCACTAACTGTTAGACCCTTTTCTTTTTTCTAATCTCTCTGGGCCTCAGTTCCTTTATCTATATAATGGAGACAATAAATGTAGCTACTTTGTAAAGTTGTTGTGAGAGCTAAGAGCTAAAATGTATATGGTTTAGAGGTTAATAAGTGTCAGCTTTGGTTATTTTTTACAAATGTAAATAGCTATGGAATATCTTTAATGGGTAAATCAAAGGGGAGAACCAACAGATATACCATAGACATTAAGTAGCATGTTTTCCTTCCAGTGCCCACACCCCTCCCAGCCCATCCTACACATTAACAGGTGTGAGAACTGGGATCCTTAAAAGTGAAATACTTTGCCCAAGATTCCTCAGTGAGTTGGTTGTGCCTTTCTGGCTTCCACACCCAGCTCTTTCTACCTCTTTCTGTTTACCTCCTATGGGCTATACTGAACCTAGCCATGAGTAAACCTCCCGTGGATGGAAAAACCAACCCCCATATTGCAGACTGCCCATGCAAAGGTCCCATTACAAATTTTATGGTGTGGTGATTGAATTTAAAGAGCCATGGTATGACTAATAGCAGACCACCTGTGGGGCCTGCCCTACTTGGAGACTGGTGTTAGTCACTTGGTTCTCAGCTCTAGCACCTCCTCTGAAAGCCCTGCCTGACTGACCTCTCAGAAGTCCACACCAGTCTGGTTTTGGCACATCACCTGTTTGCCTCCACAGCACTTATCAATATCTGAAAACATCATGCTTATTTTTTTATTTGTTTATGACCTGTCTCCCATATCAGAATGTAAAATCCACAGGGGCAGTGGCCTTATCTGTTTGAATTGCTGCTTTAATTCCAATGCCCAGAACAGTATCTAATCATTATTAGGCTCTTAATAAATATTTGTAGAATTGATGCTTGATTGTGTAAATTTGAACTCAAGATTCCGTCTTACCAGCCTTTCTTTTGCCCTTGTCCTATCACCCTAAAGCCCTGACCAGTGCCTTACATACATCCAACAGAACCCCTGGGTCATTAAAGCAGATTGGATCTTCTGAAGAATGTCCTGGGCCTGGTCTGACTGGGTCACAAAGCAAAATCTTAGGAGCTCTAGAACTTGCCATTGCTCTGATTATCTGCAGCCCAGATCTTCAAAAATCTACCATGATGCACTTGATTCCATGCATACAAAAATGGTAAAGTGTTCCCAAGACTTGAGATTTCACTGAAAGTCAATTCAATAACATTTACCAAGCACAATGTGCTTGTCATTATATAAGCAAAACAGGCACTAACAACCAATATGAATATGATACAGGATGACTGGCCAAGCTTCCTGCCCAAAACTATTTTCTCTGCTTCCAGAAGTGGTGATGGAAAATGTCATTGGCTTTTGGTTCTCAAGAGTGAATGCTTGTTGAATATACACATAAGGGAAACCATCTTACCATTCTAATAAAGATCAGTTCACCAGATACCTTCCAAGACAACCATTTACCAGGAATTATGTAACATAGCATGGGTCCTTGGAAAGTTGATGGAGACAAGGGGTACCAGAAATGAGAAAAGGGGACACAAAAAGGGATGGAAGAAGGATTATAAAGACTATAAATTGAATGTTTGTGTCCTCCCCAAAAATCTGGAGGTAGGGCCTTTAGTAGATAATTAGGTCATGATGATAGAGTTTTGGTGAATGGAATTAGTACACTTAAAAAAGAGACCCTCAGAGTTCCACACTCACAGTGCAGAGCCTGGTTGGGATTCTCTCTCTCCTTCTCTCCCTCTGCCCCTCCCCCACTTGTTCTCTCTCTCCTCCCCCCTTCAAAATAAATGTATAAACATTTGAAAAAAGAGAGAGACCCCAGGGACCTCCCTTGCCTCTCCAACCCTGAGAGGACACAGGACGAAAACAGCCATCTGTGAACCCGGAAGTGGGCCTTCACCAGAAAGCAAAACTGCCAGCTTTTTAAAATTCTCAGCCTCTGGAACTGTGAGAAATAACTTCCTGTCGTTCATGAGCCACCCCGGTCTATGGCATTCTAACAGCCCAAGTAGATTAAGACACATGGCTGATTCCTTACTGTGTCCCAGGCTCAGTTTCTTCCTCTGTGAAGCAGGAATAATAATACACAGCTCCGAGATCTCTCGTGATGAATAGAGAATTACTATGTAGAAAGTACTTAGCATGATGTCAGGGTCAGTAAGTGATATTTAACATTATGACAATAGCTTACTTAGGTGTAGGCCTCGCGAGAGTTAGTGGACAGGAGAGCCTTTGGATATACCCCTTTGAAGGATAAGAAAAATGTCACAGAACAGGACTCCATAAATCGCTCTTTCACTGTACCTGACAGTGTTAAAACAGCTTCCCCAAAGTGTTTGGTCCCCACGGGCCCCTTACTTACCAGGAGTATCTGCCTGCTCCCTCACGTGTTCTGTTCACCCTCCTTACTCCCATCTGCACCAATTAGCAAGGAGCAGATTGCCAGGGCCCCAAGAGAGCACCTGGAGAACAGACATCCCACATGTCATGCCGGGAACGGGGGACCTTTCAGCCTTTGGAGCCCGTAAAGGCAACTGGTCGAAAATGAAGATGTACTGGGAGAACAGGAATTACAAATCTGCTGATTAAGTGATGAAGTGAATGGAAATGAAAAAGGTGGCATAAATTATTAAGGGAATGCTAGCTCCTCCAGGCCAAGGCAACAGAGGAAGGAGACTGGATATTGTTAAAAGGTTATGGAAAGAACCAGCAGCTGTAACCTGAGGCCTCACGGTGACACAAAGGAGAGGGATTTTACTCCCAGTGTTTTCTATATTTGTTATTGGTTGTAATATTTTCAAAGATGTCTTTGATTCCCTTGTTAGCTGGCTCTGTCCACTGAATAAATACAGGAAATGGCTTCGGATTAAGATACAAACACAACTTGACACCTACCATCCAAATAGGTGAGCTGAAATATTCAGTAGGTCCTTTGGATTCCAGATGGTGTATTTGGAATAACAATTCAGAGTGACCACTTCAGAACTTTCAGAACTTTCCTGATCAGCTATTCAGGGGCCTGGATAGAATCTCCAGTTATCACTGAGAAGAGATGAAGTAGATGAAGTAGATTTTGGTAAACAGTAACTAGTGTGAAAATGTGCCCCTTTGGGAAGGTTTGAGCATGTTTATCAATCAATATATTTCTCATTAAATTGTCATGATAATGCACATGTCAATCCATCCCCCTTCCTCCACCACAGGTGCATGACTGAAGGAGAATCAATCTCTGTCTCTGTCTCTGTCTCTGTCTCTCTCTGTCTCTTTTTCTCTCCTTCTCTTTGTTCCTAGGTGCACTGTCTCTGGTAGTTTCCTGGAGGACAGATTTTGTGCCTTAAAGATAGCACTAGCAAAGATTAGAGAGCGTGCAAGTGCAGAAGAAAGTGGAGAGAACAGAGAAACTTTGCAATTCCTGAGCGATAGAGTGACCGTCTGAGAAATGACTTGGTCGGCACCTCCAACCCAGTTCCTAGAAACTTAGCTGTGCCTCCTATTCTGTTCAGGGACAAGTATCCTGCTGATAAAGCCCCCTCTCCCTGAGCTAGTTTGTGGGGAAGTCTAAAATCTAACAAAGGTAATCTTCTGGTTTATATGAAGTTGAAGGTCTCTCCATCACACTCAGACTTTGCTTGAATATCTCTTATGACAGCAAACTCATCATCTCACAGTGTAGCTCAGGCCATTTCTAAAGTACTCTCCCTTCCAGGTACATAGATGGAAATAAGTGTTTCCATAAATTAATCTATCAATTCATGGCATTAGGTCAAGGCTGAAGGTGCAGATTTGGCCAAATCAAGAAAGGCTAATCGCAATCCTTCCCCCAAACCCTCTTCCCTACAGGTTGGCAGCCCACAGGCACACCACTGGATCAAAAGTAGAACCTTTTTTGTCTCCATGATCTCTGTTTAGATTTGGACCACCTGGGGGGTGCCCCAGCTCTGTCAGTTGAGCATCCAACTTCGGTTCAGGTCATGATCTCACAGTCTGTGGGCTCAAGCCCCACGTCAGACTCTATGCTGACAGCTCAGAGCCTGGAGCCTGCTGTGGAATCTGTGCCTCCCTCTCTCTCTGCCCCTCCCCTGCTCACGCTCGCTCTCTCTCTCTCTCAAAAATTAATAAAACATTAAAAATTTTAAAAAAAAGATTTGGACACCTAAATGACAGCATCAAAAGAAAAACAAGAAATTATTCAGGAAACATTGCAAACTTCTATGTCTGCCTCCATTGGATTATAGCTGCGGAATCATAAAAAAATGTCTTTGTAGCTTTTTTTGTCCATAGTTCCTTATGTAAAATTGTGGTTTTAATTCTGGTGACAGAAGTAATCTTTTTTCATTGTGGAAAATCCAAAAGATGGTAAAGGACAAAAAAGAGGGGAAAAGTCATTTATGACCCTACCACTCACAGATAAACACTATCAATTTCGGGGCGCCTGGGTGGTTCAGTCGGTTAAGCATCCAACTCTTGATATTGGCTCAAGTTGTGATCTTACAGTCATGAGATCGAGCACCGTGTCGGACTCTGCACTGATCATGGAGCCTACTTAGGATTCTCTCTCCCTCTCACTCACTCTCTCTCTCTCTCTCTCTCTCAAAATAAATAAATAAACTTCAAAAAAATTCTATGAATCTGGTATATATCCTTCCAAGGGGTTTCGTATGTTTGTTGTATTACTTAATTGAGGTCATACTTTTCATAGTGTTTTATAATTTTTAATTTAATATAACAACATACTGTAAACATTTTTCTGTTATTAAATTTCTTCTTCAACATAATCTATAATATTTGTGCAAATAAAGTACCATCTGTTTACACTGCTATTTAGAGTATACACATATGCTATTTATGTATTTATATATCTGTTATGGGGCTGTTGATGGGCACTTAGACCACTGACAGCTTTAAATAACATTACATATGATGGGGGAAGAATCAGGAGATCTGGAATCAGAGACGAAGAGCTCAGAATCTAGATTTAAAGAGTCAAGGAGAACTGCCTGGAGGAAGCAACACCTGAATATTACTTTTCAGATTATGAGGCATGATAGCTAATATTAAACTGTTTAGCCTTCACAATTGACCGAGATGGTCTTACCATTCCCTTCAGTTGACTAAACTTTAGACAGATATCTTCCTGACTCTAGGTTCTGACCTCCTTTTCCTAAAATCATTTGCTTTAGTAAACTTATAATTGTAAGTTCTCTCCCTTCTCTTTTGAAATATAAATCTCTTTAAAAGCTTCTTACCAGTTTTATGGCCCAAGAATTTCTCAAGGACCTTGGAGCCATCCATTGGAAATATAATCATAGAGGAAGGAAATCTCTCAGTTTCTGTGGAAGGGAAGGAACTTAACTTTGACAGTCTAACTTCCTGTCATGAAGATATGAGACAGTTTAGTTTTCCTTTAGGTGGACCCAATTAGCAAAGAGATGATCTGTAATCCCCCCATCTCAACTCATAAAAACTCTCCAGGCCTTTGTTTCAACAGGAATGAGTTCACACTGAGTTCTGACCTCTCTTTCCTTTTGTGATAGTTGGGAATAAAGCCTTCCTTGCCCGTTAAAACTTTGACCAGTGCGAGTTTTACTTTAACACAATAAAAGTCTTAAAATCTTTTGGACAGGAAAACATAACTGAGAGAGAAGTAACCAAACTAGGAACTCCATGAGCCCCTACCGAAGGTGTTGGTAAAGTATTTGAATCCTCTGAATTCCTACAGAAAAAGACAGGTTGAAATTAATTAGAGTGGCTAATTGGTACTAATAAGCCTTGTTGATAATGGCTGGCTAATCTATGGCTTCTTCACCTACAAAATGAGACCAATAATAGTACCTACTTACAGGGATCTTGTGAGGATTAAATGAGTTAGTACATGAAAAGCCATAGTTCCTGGGATGTCGAGAGTGCTCTTCTTATTAATATTGTTATTATTACTATGGAAAAGCACCAATTTTAGAGTCAGAATAGGCTGAGATCAAAAGCCAGCTTCATCACTTCCTGGGAGAGTGAATTAGGCAACTAACATGTCATAGATTTTTGAAAGGTTTAAATTGAATCATGTAGCTGGAGTAAATAATTCACCTTGATCCTATGGTAGGAAGAATTCTAAAATGGCCTTTGAAGGTTTCTAAACCCAGTTATTCAATCAAACACAAATCCAAGAACTGCTATAAAGGGATTTTGCAGATGTAATTAAAGTTCCAAATCAGTTGACCTTAAAACACAGAGATATATGAATGGGCCTAATGTAATCACACAGGCCCTTTAAAAAGTAAAAAATGTTCTCTGCTTGTCAAAAAAAGAAAGAAAGAGTTCAAATGTGAGAAGGTTTCAGCATGCAGCTGATATCCTTTAAGATGGAGGAGGCCACGTGGAAAGACCTGAGAACAGCCACCAGGTGCCAAAATGGACTTCCACTTGACAACTAGCAAGAAATGATTCCTATTTCCCAAGGAACCTACACGCCAAAGAGCCAGAAACTTCCAGTAACCAAAATGAGCTTCCAAATGGATTCGTCTCCACATCCTACATGAGAGCACAGCTTGGCCAGCATCTTGATTTCAGCCTTATAAGACTCTAAGTGAAGAACCTGGCCAAGCTGGCCCCAACTTCTGACCTACAGAACTGTGAGATGATAAATGAGTGTTGGTTTAAGCCACTCCATTTGTGGTAATTTGTTCTGTATGTATCAGGAGAAAATGAACTCAGGCTCTTGGTCATGGGGCAAGTTTTTTTTTTTTTTGTTTTGTTTTTTTACCCCAAACCTCTTTTTACCACAGTCGAACCCACAACAAAATTGAAATCAGAGGTAGCCATGCAATTGGCTTTTTCCTACGTGCCCACATGCCCCAACCCAAGGTCAAAGTACTACCTATCCCCTAAAGGACAGCCTGTCCACACAGGCAGGCACCTGGTTAAAAGACTAGGGCAGCCTTAAGAGTCCCTTTGAAAATATACTTTCTGTTCAAGCCTCAGCACCAATGCACTAAAGAGGTCAGACTGTTTTCAGAACTGAGAATCACAGGCAAGTCCATTTGTACCCTTTTATTGACATCTCTGACCTAGCTGGAAAAGTATGTTATGTTTTGCTATAAAAATTATCAGAGAGTGCAGTTTGCCAAGTGATATTTTATATTACAGGACAGAGCACTTAAAGCCATTCTCCTCAAAGAAGTGCTCCTACCACCTACCACCAAAGAGCTCTCCCATCTTGGTGAGTCTTTTTCCACCCCTTCGCCATTTCCACCGTGTTAACTTGGCTGCGATGTTAGCAAGCAATTCAGTAGATGGAACCGCAGTGTGACATTTCCTTGATGGAATCGTTCCAGCAAGCTTAGATGCAATTTTAAGGAAAATATTCAAAGTAAACTAAAAATCTTGGGCCTTTCAAGAAAAACAAAATGATCGTTTCCTAGAAGTTCTTGGTGTATATTGAGGATACCTGTGACCATTGAGTTTGTTCGGATGTTGATTCTTTTGATAAGTCTCAAGACAAAAATGAAACCAAAAACCAAATTAAGGTCCAAAAGATAAATAAATAAGCCTGCCCTTCAGGGCTTATTTACATCATTTTGTCCCAGTTTCTTGTCTTAAGATAGAAACCTTTTATGTTTAAGAAAACTGAGCTGCATATTTGTAATCCCCACCTACTCTAAAACAGCAGAATGGCCGTGTTAGCTAGTATTCATTCATAATGTGTACTCACATATGCTAGGGACAGTGATAGGTGCTGGGCATACAAGTATGAAAGACATGTAATCTATTAATATAAGTAGGAAAGATGTATATTAACCTTTATAACCTTTATAAGCTTTATAAAATATTAACCTGCTCCTCCCTTCCCATAGATAGATCCAAATACAAAGCTATATTACATGATATTAACAGGATAGTTGGACAACGAGGAGTCAGTTCTACTTCCCTACCTACCATGTAACCTTGGACAAGTCATGTAAGTTCTCTAAACCCCACTTCCATCATGTATAAAATGGAAGTAATAATACGGAGATAATTAAGGTATTGTGAAGATTAATGGAGATGGCCCATGTAAAACCACTTAGCTCAGTGCCTAATCATTAGCAAGCAAGTGATGAGAATGATCGTCATGATTATGATGATGATGATGATGATGATAGATGGCCTTACTCAGCACTTACTAGTTGTATGGGTAGATTTTTCCTTGTGAAACAATGAAAGCTCTGGTTCCCATGAGGTGTAACTTTTCTAATTTGTCCCTTTGTGGTTGTTTGGTTTTAAATTTTTGGTTTAATTTTTTTTTTCATTCAACTATAGTTGACACACAATATTACATTAGTTTCAGATGTACAACATAGTGATTCAATTTCTCTATATGTTATGCTGTGCTCATCACAAATGTAGCTACCACCCATCACAATACAACATCATTGAAAGGTCTGATTTATCCCTTTGGGTTGCTCATCAGTGTCAGCACAGTGCAGGAGGCCTTGGACTTTGTTGTGAGGTCATCCCCAACCCAGAGATGTATGGTGTGGTAAGACCGGTGAGAAGTGTTCATCTCTGCTTGGAAAGCTTCCCAGAAGAGGCCGAATTTCTGGGTGTGCAAGAAGACAGTGACAACTGTACTGACTAACATTGACAGAATGATACATGTAGAGGTAGGTGGAATAGAGGATCATGTGTGAGAGAAAGGAAATGGTAAAGATGAGACCAGAAAAGTAAATAGAGATCATTTTGTGAAGAACTTCCTATACCACACCAGGGAATTTGATGCTGAAGTGTATTGTGTAAGGATGCAGTATGCTCAAGTGTACATTTTTTTTTTATTTTAGAGAGAAAGCACACACAAGCAGGGGAAAGGGACAGAGAGAGAGAGAGAGAGAGAGAATCCACTGTCAGTGCAAAGCCCGATGTGGGGCTTGATCCCACAACCCTGGGATCATGACCTGAGCCAAAATCAAGAGTCAGATGCTCAACCAAATGAGCCACCCAGGTGCACCTCAAATGTACATTTTTAGAAAGATCACCCATGGTAGCTATGAGGATGGATTTATAGAAAAAGAAAATGAGAGGTTGGGAGGGAAGAGAATGATTAAGAAAAGAGTCATAATGACGTGAATTGGGGTCCATAGTAAGCACAGAACCACAAAGGAATAGTACTAGTATCATGACCCTTTGGTTATAGTGGACGATGACCCCTGTAAACCCCAAAGCCCCACAGTGTCTTGCTGATGCTATAGTAGGAGTTAATTGCCCCTCTGCTATTTGAGCCACTTTCTCCTTTTTACTGCAAAAGTGTGAGGTTTCCAGCTCCCAACCAGCTTCTCCTTAGTCTTATGTTCTCTTGGCTCATTTAAGCCTTCCTCTACCTTCATACTTTATGCAAATCACTGAGACCTAAAGACTGTTTCTTCAAAGGCACAAACAGCAACTGATTTTACACTAATCACACTTAAATTCTTCATGGACTGCTGCTCCTTTGGAAAGAGGAAAATCAAGTTTGAGATAATCAGAAAGCGGCACTCTCCCTATCAGAAAGCGGCACTCTCCCTGTGACAGGTTACACCTAGGATATAACTCTGTTACCATTTTCCTGTGCAAGGAGGGACTTTTCATTTCCAGGGCCTTGAGGTTCCCTGTTAGACCAACAAACATATCAACGAATTCACCTGCAGCATTTTCTTTTGTCGATTTTCTCCCTGATCTTATTATTATTCCAGTCAATTGAAACTGACCTCAAATTAGTAATTTACCTCTTTGCAACCAACTGCATTTACAGAAATTTCTCATTTGAAACTTGTCCTGCTGATTAATTTGCATCTTTCAAAGATATAGCCCGTGTTAGACTTGCATTTAAGTACAAGTTGATGCGTGACTCCCACTGAAATTACATGTATCTAGAGGAAGAATCTACAATTGGCAAAAGTCATAGTGATTTACTCTCACCTTGGTTTTTGTTCTGTTTCATTTTGTTTCAGCTCCATTAGTGTAGAGTTTCTCTTATTGTTGTTGTTGTTGCTGTTGTTGTTGTTGTTATGTTTTTGTACCTCAAAGTAAGATATAACCTCACAAGGACTATGAACATTAAAACATTTGCTTCTGTTAAGTCAGGAATAAGCTGAAATTAGTAAAAATATATTTTTTTCTTTTCACTTCTAATACTGTGCAAAGACTAATAATAATACAAGAAACTTGATGGTAAAATATACTTCTTGATTATGAACATTTTATCAGGCTTCAGCAGATGGCCTATCACTTTCAACATTAGTCAGGGTTTACCTGCGAGGACTTTGAGGAAAATCTAGATTTGAACAAAAGAAGTTCTGGCCTCTGCTCTAACACATAGTTTGGGTAAATCACCAATTTTCTCCATATCTCCCTCCCCTCACTGTATTTTGTATGCTTTATATCTTGATCACCATGTCTATATAATTTAGTGATATTCATGAAATTTATAATATATAATTATTATGTCTCTATAATTTATTTATATATTTATTATTGTAATATATTATGTCATATAAGTTATGTCTATATAATTTGGTGACATCCATAAAATATGTGAATTGCTTCTTAAGCTATTTCAAAATAAAAGACAAATTAATCATCATTTAAGTAAATGCATTGAATCCTTTAAAATCCCAACTAAAATGTGTATTTCTCAAGGCCAGTATCCACACAGTATTTGTCTTGTTTCTCTAATTCCCTTTGAACATATTTCTATAAATACAATAAGCACTCAATAAATTTTTTTATTAAACAACTGATTGAACTCATACAGAAGGTTGCCATTTATGTCCCAGACTCAGATCCATAAAACATACAAGACTGAATCAGGACAGGCTCTAGTCACAGCCATAGCAAATAAATAATGCCCCATTAATGCAAGCTTCTGGTCTAATTTGGTCATGTAACAAGATACATAACTTTTAGCAATTCCTATTCAGTTTTCTTTGCACTTGGGTATATTTTTTTCCTGCACTGAACTAGACCTTTCAACAGTACTTTCCTGTGCAGATATGCTGTTTTATCTAAACAGAGAATGTGATGGATTACAGTAGTTCTTTGATCAAATACTGGAAAATACAGAAATTTCGGAAGAGAGCTTTTTGGTTTCTCCACCCTTGAATGCTTAAGATCATTTTAGGCAACTGGCTACCAACACTGCATTCTCTTCCTACTCTTAGCTTGATTTTCCCTCAAGGAACCGATCCACTCACTGCTCCTACAAACATTCCTGAGGCATCTAATACTGGCAAGAAACTATGTTGGATATGAAAGTGAATAATAAATACAGTCCCTGACCTCAAGTAGCTCATAGTCAGGTAAAGAAAATCTTTAACTGCTTTCAGCATTACACTGTTAGTGATTCCAATTGCCTGTGATCACACTGGCCTCACAAGGAGACTGTAAGGCAAAGCTCAGATGAGATCACACATTAAAAATGGTAAGTCCAAAGGCCGGCATGGAGCAAATGCTCCACCAGTCCCAAGCAGAAGATGGTGGGCATCGATCCTCAGTGCCGGCACGTAGAAGCCCAAGAGGAAACAACTTTTCCCAAGGGATGGATGGAAATGTTACTGTGGCAGGTGCCTGGAAATATAACAAAGTCTGAAGAGAAGACGTCCTAGGGGTTTTCTTTTCCATGTGGAGGCTTTGGGATGATAAAGCAAGAGCCAAAATAGTTTCCTTCCCCCGAAGCCAAGCTCCTGCTAAATTTCTACTCTACACATCAATTTCTCTTTATGCTCTTTCTCATTTTCGTAGCACTAGTCTGCATTTCTAAGGTAGCTGTGCAGCTCCTTGACTGAGTGAGTTCAGTGGTCACTGTGTGCTAGCACCAAGGTGCCTGGGGGCTGCAGAAAGGCCCCCTGCTGAGACCGCAGGAGGTGAGCTGCTCCCCCAGGGGGGCCGTGGGGCAATTGGCTGGCAGACAGCTCAATATACAGGCTTGGAGAAAAGGAGCTTCTCTGCTGAATGTCTAGTAACTGGGTAATTCTAAAAGTGCAAATCATCCCAGATCTGCTCTCTCTGGATCCCTCCACCTCATCACCACCGAGTACTAGAGATTCTGTCTTCTAAGTACTTCTCGACACGGCCTCTCTTCTCTACTCTAGCTTGGGAGGTTGTGAGTGAGGCTCAGATGACATAAAGCATGAAAAATGATAAGCTCAAAGCTTGAGCTATTGTAAGTACACCATAAATATACATTAGTTATTATTATTATTGTTACTACCGTTACTGTTGTTACTTGTATTACAGTACTCATTTCTATGTGAGGTGCATTCTAAGAAAGGGGGGATTATCATTAAAAACATTCTTTTCTGGATTGCTTGCGCCTCTGAAAAGCCATAGCAGCCTTCACATAGTCTCACCCCTTCATCAATCCTACCCTCAGGTCCTCCAGCTGCCTTATAAATCCTAAGCTCCTAGGAGGAGAGAAACAGAGTTCAGTTCTTCGACCACATATATACTAAATGTCAAGTGTTACAAAATGCAGTGTTATCCACCATCAGACAATGATAAACTATAATGAAATACAATTTCACTTGTACTCAACCTTGCATTTTATAAGGTTACCATAAACTTAACCATCAGCCTCAAAAAGCAATAGTAAAGCCCTTTGATTCCTTATGTTCTACTTTCCTGGGCACCTTCAACAAACAAAACTATTGATTTTGAGTTGTCTGAAGTACACTGTATAAAAAATCACCCTTTGTACCAGGCTCAAATAATGGGAGAAAATGGGAAGATACCACGGAAATACCCATCCAAGGGAGTTATCTGGAACCGTGTGGTCAATGACAGCCTCCATTTTAACTGAGTTCAAACCTGAAACTAGAAGCCAAAATCCTAGCAATGCAGATCTGTTTGTAGGAGAAACCCACCTTTTCTCTAATACCAACCTGAGTCTAAACAGAGGCAATAGAGACATATTACTTCAACTGCACAGATTTCTATCTTCATGGTTTTTTTCAAGTTTATTTATTTATTTAGACAGAATGTGCCTGCATGCATGTGGAGGAGGGGCAGAGAGAGAGAGAGAGAGAGAGAGAGAGAGAATTCCAAGCAGGCTCCATGTTGTCGCTGCAGAGCTCCATCCCACGAACCATGAGATCATGACGTGAGCAGAAATCAAGAGTCAGATGCTCAACCAACTGAGCCACCCAGGCGCCCCTATCTACACAGATTTTTAAATAATTCATTACTCTACTTGATCCTCACAACATCCCTATGATGGAGATAATAAGCCCCATTGTACAGATAAATTTTTATAAGGCTTTGAATTTGAAGAGGTTGTCCAAGGTGATAGGGTGTAGCATACTAGTGACCAGAGCTCAGTTCTATTCTGACTCCTGATGCATTGCTCATTCCTGACTGCTGACTTCTCATGGCTCCCTATCTACAACTAAGACGCACTCAGTACAAGGGTATATTCTGAAGGAACTGAGATTGGAAAGCTGTGGGGTGGAGGGGAAAGACAAAGAACAAGAGCTGTGAAAAAAAAATCACTCTGCCACAACTGAGTTGAAGTCAGTGACCCCAAATGAAGCAGAGAAGGACAAAATCCTTAAAAAGCCAGGAGGATTTAATTCTGGAATAGGTGCCCGAATAAGATGTGAATTCCAGAGTGGCCTCATTAGAACCAAGGCCACAGAACACCACGACTGGATCAGACTTACTCCTGTGGCCAAAGGGAACATGGGCAGCTGTGGAGCCTTTTACCTTGAATCTTTAACGGAGAAAGATGCCCTTCATCTTCTGAAGTTCCTGGCCTTCAACCTATATGCGACAAAATGGCTACTGTAAACAGCAAGCTGTCTGAGGTGACCGTGCCCTTCAGACGAGGTGGCATGTATGAAAGAAAGCTTCTAAACAGTGGGGTTGATTTCATTTCCTTGTTTATTTCCCCAAAATGCCTGCAGAAAAGAAAGATAATCAGCATCTGAGCAGCTGTGGACAATCCACCAGGAGCTACTCAGTCCTTCCTAAGTGATGGTAATTTATTTTCAGATTTTAATTTAAAAACACAGTGCTGACCCCAAACCCAGCATCACAGTCCTTGGCTAATCCTTTCCAGATTGTGCATATTCTCCATGACCTGTGTGCAAGTGCTTTGTTTTGCTCTGTCGTATTGTGTCTTTCTGCCTCTCTGACTGCTCTTCTCAAGCTTGATGGAGGGTGTGCGGGAGCTTGTGGGCTAGAAGTATATACATGGCAACATTTGCACACACCTGTCTCACCACCACCTCCGAGATCCCCCTGCAGAGTCAGTAAAACAACCTCCAGGAGGCACAGATGCTGCCTGGTTTCTTGGAATCACTTGTAAACATGGCTGCCTTGTGTGCACCTCTAACTGTTAAACTCATTTGTAGTCTCCACACTGCCCACCACCATCTTGTGTTCTACCCCAAGTTGTCCCCTGAAAATTTAAGTTCCTCCCGAGTACGTATTACCCAAAGAATAAAGGCAGTCATCTGTACAGACACGTTTGTGCACAAAGACAGTAATAAGAAATGACTAGAAAAAACCAGCAGCAAGTCAGAAGCTAGTAGCAGCTCATAACTTCTGTACAACCTGTCTCAGGCAATTCAGTCAGGGCAATTTCAGCTCACATGTGCGGTACACCCAGCTGGTTAATAGTCTGCCCCAATCTGCATCAGATCTTTCTGGCAATGGCCTCCTCCCCAAGTCACTCGAATGAAAAGGCAAGTTAGTACACCTTTGCCATTAGATGTTTACTGCCATGCAGTCTTGTCTGGCTTCCTGAACTTCATCATTCGGAGCCTAATGATAGAAACAAAGGATAAAAGGCTGTGCTCACATTTTACTTAGCCTGTCATTGGAGTGGTAAAGGCCTCTTTTCTTCGCCACAGCCCCCAGTGGCTTGGCAGATATGACAAGTGTGATTAGGCTGAACCTCATTACACAGTCATTGAGGTAACTCAGTATTTCATATAAGGAGAGTCCTCAAAGCCTTCACTTGATTACCAGGTCCTTGAAGAGGGCTCAGTGCTATTCCAATATGCGTTCTCCCCCACACCATGCCCTGCACTGAGGTCTGCAGGGCACAGTGAATGCCTTTCCAATTGAATTGAATGCAAAGGAGTTTATATTGAAATAGCAAAGGGATCCCTTTCCTTTCCAAAAGGTCTCCTTGCAGGTGATTTTCATTTTCTCATTTGGCCTTTTATATGCTTTTTTTAAGATTTCCTGACATGAACATTCATTACTTCTGTAATCATTTATTCTAAAATCAGTTGTTTAAAAATGGAGTCTCCTCAGAAGACCCTGGGGCTCTGCCTCCAAGAGGGTACATTTTTATTCTGAAAAATATATAAAATGCAGCCTTTCCTGGGATTGCTACAACCTAAGCTTTATGAAATGATGGTCTTCACAGTGTGTGGGGTGGGGCGGGGGAGTTTTATGGGACCAAGTCTTACATATATTTGTAGCTGCCTAGATACATGATATATAGGTACCATATCCACATACAATGCACCTCATATACATATATGTATGCACCCACATGTGTGCAAAAGCTTTGACTACAGTTTCAGAGTTTTAACTTAGGTATTTGGGTATTTATTCCCTAGATGAAAGGACGATCTAAGCCTTAGATTCTAAAGATGTATGTAACCTTCCGTCTAAAGCCACAGAAGCAAATCTGTTTTGATAAGATCCTTATTAACATAACTGAGAGATCCCCAGTTGTCCCCAGCCCTCAATACTTTAGTTTCATAACTAAATGGGAGGGAGGGATTCTGAATTCTTCTTGCTGCACGAGGCTCTGGCAGTTATCCCTTCAGGATGATCCTCTCTCTGCCTTGAGACCTCTCGTTGTCACTGGCTGTTCTCCCAAGAGCTGTCACCTCTTGTAATTAATGCTTCCCCACACCACACACACACACACACACACACACACTCTACTGCAATTGTGGCCAACTTCTGAAGGATTGGAGTCCATTGGAGCAGACATTTGCCTAAACTCTGCGTTACATTGGAGTGTGTCCCCAAAACTTCTGGGTACTCCATGCTTGAGGGGCATTTGCACACCTCAAACTTTATGGAGAGAAGGGCGTTTGTCCCTTCTCTCGCAGGAAGCCCCTATGGGATGTGTGCTGCCTACCTTCTCTCTAAAGTTTCTAAGACTTCTGTTTCTCTTTTGGTTGGGGGAAAAAAACATGAGGAGAAAAATTCACCTGTGCCCGAGTCACCTTTTTTCTTACTGAATAGCAAACTTTGCACTTGCTCCGTTGTAGAGGTCAAGGGCTACTCTGGAAGCCTAGGCAGGTACCTGGCTCTAACCACTCTTTTGGAAAAGCATAGCATGGAGGCCAGTGGAGGGCACTGGAGTCACTGACTCAAGTAAACAACAAAGGCCAAGACACAGAACAGGTTGAGGGGACCCAGGGGCTCATTGCACCCAATCCTCTCTCCCTTTCAGACTGGTAGCTTTCTGGGTACCAGCTGTGTTTTCTCCAAACTCCAACGAGAATGCTTGATAACTTCAATCCTGGAAGTTCTTGCTCGGACCCTTGCAATTCATAACAAAAGAGTAATGCTTCAGTATGACAATCTAGGCAAGGGCTTTGACAGCCTGGCTGGGATTGTTGTGAGGTTAGGGTTCCAAAGCAAATCTGTGTTCCTGATCTCATTTAAACCCTATGAGAAATCTGTTTGCAAATGTTATAACCTTGTTGCAAAAATGAGGGAACTGAGTCTAAACAAGCCTAAGTGACTTTCCCCATATCTTGGAATTCAAAAGTAGGAGCAGAGGAGCTCTCATAGTTGAAAAGTAGAAATAGAAATAGAAGGTTTTACATGAATATATTATAATAGTTAAAAATAAATATTTTTTTCCAGAGATTGTGCTAAGCACCTTTTTCATATATTTGTTTATTTATTTTTGAGAGAGAGAGAGAGAGAGCGAGCACATGAGCAGGGGAGGGTAGAAAGAAAGGAAGGGAGAGAATCCCAAGCAGGCTCTGCACCTTTAGCATGGAGCCCAATGTGGGGCTCGATCTCACAAACTGTGAGATCATGACCTGAACTGAAATCAAGAGTCAGACACTCAACCCACTGAACCATGCAGACGCCCCTGTGCTAAGCACCGTTTTATGCATTATCTCATTCATCCTTCCATCAGCTGGATGGTAGAAGTTCTGCTATTTTCATCATACTACAGAAGTGAAAATGAAGAAACAATAGAGGTTTAATGACTTGCCAAAGGGTACCACAGTAAGAGGAGAAGATGCAACTAAGGGCGGTCTCTGAGCCACTAATCCCCAGGGTGGCCCCTGGGTCCAAGAATCTATTGAAAAACTCACTTCATAAGACAGCAAGGACAGATAACATATAATTAAGTGAAAAACTGTGTGGGATACCCCATAAGCTCCATAAGACTTCTGAGCAGGAAGAAATGGAATCAATGGGACCTAACATAGTCAGGAAAGACTTGATGGAAGATGACATTTCTGGGTTCCAAAGGATGCCGAGGAGTTACTTGACCGAAATATCTAAGTGACCGTGTTTAAGGAAAGGGCACAGCATAAGCAAAGGAATGCAGTCAAGAATAACTTGGCATTTTTGAAGATGGAGAGAAGGACATGAATTAGAATGGAAAGGCCAGTCTCTGAAGCTTTCTTTCCTTTCATTACTTCATCTTATTATTAGAGTCCCTCAGCGTCTGATAAAAGCTATGGGCTCTCTTTCCTTATTCAAATGCACATACACTATAAAAATTGTACTGTGCATCAACACTAAAAAAGACTCTTCCATATAGACCTTCCTTCCCCCACCAAGCCCATCCACGAACCTCTGCTGCAGAACTCCTAGGTTGGGCTTTCTGGATTAAATTAAAGCTACGTACCAACTCGTTTGGGAGCCACATGGGACAGGAAGAGTTGGACTCTCTAGTCTGGTAATTTCAGCCTCAGTGTAGGTCCTCAGCATCCATGCCCTGAAGTACTCTCTTCCCTCATTTGAGAGATATTTAGAGAATCAGAGAATATACAAAGAAGTCTTCATGCTGGGCACTAAGGAAATAGTCTGGCAGTTCCAGGTCCTCCAAAGAACTTAGAGCTAATCCCCTTGTCTTGGTTCTTATGCTAACCTTTCTGCTCACCACCAAACCTTGCTGTTTTCCATGAGTTGTAAGGTGCCTTAGCATCTGGCAGGGTCCTGGATAGACTCCATTACCCTGACACTTCCTTGCCCCCGCCTACATACGTGATGCACCTGACATTTGTCTGCTGAACAAATCCTTCTTAGATAATTTCACTCTCACCTCTGTTTCTAAAATACAACTCTCTCTTTGTATGTGGATGCTGTTTCCATATCTGGAAGGTCATGTGTCTCACTGGAAGCCAGGCACCCTGAAAGCAAGAAAGTTCAAAGCTTGGCTCAACCATTGCCTGCCTGGAAGGTCTTCAGTAAGATGAAACTCCTTGGCCTCAGTTTTTGGATCTGATAAATGGAAATAATAATCATGTCTACATTTCACAATTATTGTATGGAAAAGAAATAACTCTGAATACCTGGTCCTGGACACTTAGCAGCTGCTCAGAAATTTGTGTATTTTTTCATCTTCATCAGCATGTTACATTTTAAACTCTTGAAGAGCAAAATAAACAAAAACAAGCCAGAACAGCACGTGTCCTTTAATCCTGCAAGGAAGGTAAATTTTGTCAGGACATTTAACCGATAGCTTCTTGATGTATCTCAAAGTTTGGCATTATTCCTGATTTCAGTTATTAGATAGTGTTGCCTAAATTCGGATTTCTACTTCAAATGAGATACATGACCTAATTATTTGGCTAATAACGATGCAATGAGAGACTTTTTACTTTAAAACATCCGTTGTAACTCCCTACATTGCTGGGACTATATTTCAGTGCCTGGGGACCTTGTTAGATCATTTCTTGTAATCAGTTAGTCGGTGTATAGGCAAGACTATAAATTCTTTAGCTATCCTCTCCAAGTTTTGATAATTTTCTTCTTTTTATTAAGGATAAAACACCCAAGTAACACCCTAAGCAGTCGTCACATTTCACATGTGATTATATCCTTCTTTGGCCCTCCCTCCCTACCCCCCCACCCCCTGAAAGCTGGTCCTCTGCAGCCCCTCCCTGCCTAAGGGTAGAAAGCAACCCTCTCTAGGATCCCTGAGGATTTCAAACAAAGCACACAGTGCCTCAGAAAGTTACTGCAGATGCAAAATACCACCATTAAAGGAACTATTTTAAACTAAATTGATTCTTTGTTCTTTAGCCAATTGGCTAACCCTCCTCTGGAGACGTGCTTCCATTTAGGAAAGCTAAAAACTGCAGCTCTGTGGATGCAGACCCAGGAGGCGAGAGATATGCTGACTTAGACATTAAGTAGGATTGAGCCGTGAGGGCAGCTGCATCTTGATTAGCTCCTTGAGGATTCCTTCAGGCTCTGCAGGCTCTTGTGGAGGGAGCGCATCAGTGGAAGGGGTAGAAGAGAAGTCAAGGGAAACTGAGAACAAGGCCTGGGTGCCAGAGTCAGTGACAGTTGCCAGCCAGGATGGTCCATCACCTGTATGCCAGCCACTGGATTCCAGTGACCCTCTGCCCTGCTAGAATGTTTAAAAGAGTTCCTGCCTCCCTGACCTTCATGAGAAAACTCTGGTATCCTGGTCTTCACCTTCCCAATGCAGTCCTGAGGAGAATCCTTAGGTGTAGGAAGTAAAACCATTCCGTCTACTACATGGGGTTCATGTTGCATTCCCATAAGGGAGAATTCAGGGGCTGGGGGGAAGGGAGATGTTTTGGGAAAGGGGGGATGGTGGAAAAAGTCCAGGAAGACAAGGCAATGGCCAGACCTCGTAAACATCTCTCCTAAATTTTGTAACAACTTTCCTTTATTTCATTTTTAATCTTTGGCTATTATTTCCTTAGTACATGGTGTCCATTTCGTGGAGAAATGCAAAGAGACAAAATAGAAGAAAAAATATCCATAACCGCAACTCCCCAAACCTTTCCAGTCATCTATATGTGTGTATGCATCTTTTATGTGTATGAAATACACTATAAGTGATTTTAACTTAATTATATACATCATTCACTTATCTGGGCTAATAAACTGTGATGGTTAATTGCATATGTCAGCTTGACTGTGTACAGAGTGCCCACATTTGACTAAACATTATTTCTAGCTGTGTGTGAAAGGGCATTTCCAGAGAAGATCAGCATTTGACTCAATAGAGTGAGGAAAGCAGATTGCACTCCCATTGTGGGTGGGCATCACCCAATTCCCAACCCTCTGAGGGTCTGAATAGAACCAAAGATGGAGAAAGGAAGAATCCATTCTCTCTGCTGACTGCTCGAGCTGGGAGGTTGCTCTTGTCCTGCACTAGGACTGGGACTTACACCACCGGCCTGGCTCCCTTGGTCTTTGGCCTTCAGTGGTGGGTGGGCCAGAGCTCTACCACTGGCTTCCTGAGCCTCCAGCTTGCAGAGAGCAGATCATGGGACTTCTCAACCTCCATAATCATATAAACCAATTTCTAATCTCTTGCTCGCTCTCTCTCTCTCTCTCTCAGCATATATGTATGTGTTAATTAGAGTTTTCCAGAGAACCCCAACTAGTAAATAAACATACATCTACGTTAATATTTTCAGTGATTGCATAAAACCCCATTGTATTACTGAGCCATTATTTAATTTTTTTTTTAGTTTCCTATTTGAGGACATTTACGTTGTTCCCAAATTTTTAGCTATTATAAGCAACAGCAAAGAGTATTCTTGAACACACATTATTACTCATTGTTCTAAACATCCTGGCAGGCTTGTGGCTTAATCATCCCTCCCATCCCAGCCCCTAGTTCCAATGCCTGGATTATGATAGATGATGCAGGCCTAAGGCTGTTGCCTGGGGTAAAGGAAAGCACAGCACCACACTCTCAAAGCAATAACTCAACCTTCAGGAGCTGGGTCACTCCAGACATTCTCAGATGCTCTGACACTATCATCATCTTGAAATTATGATTGAACAATTGCTTTGTGGGGAACATGTAGAGCACATGCTTCCCAGACAGCAGCTGAGTCAACCCTACTAATCATAGCCCAAGGGGCCACTCCTCAGATGAACTCCATTCCAACCTATCGTGAATCTAGGTCAGAATTGATGCTTGCAGCATCCACCTTAAGGAATTCAGAACAATGAGATCATATCATCATATGGTTCTCTTATCCCACAGTCTTTTCTGAATAATTTTAGAATAATTTTTAAATATAGCAGTTTAAGATTGATTGGCTTGGGAGCCTGCACTGGGGAAAGAGTGAGGTGGAGTAGGTAAGTGTAACTGTCTCCATTTAGCAGTGCCATCAGTACACATAATAAAATATTCAAAGGCTTCCCAGGGATGTCAACTTATTCATAATTGATTTAAATGAATCACTGAAAAAAAAAAGTCCTTTAATCTCTCATATAACGTGTCTCTGAAAAAATTAAAACTGGAATCATAGTTTAATAAGAAAAAAATAAGTAAATAAATCCAGCCAGAATTCCAATCACCTAGATGGATTTGCCCGTTGGTGTGGCTGCTTGATTAGGCGCCCAGACACTCACGGCAGCTCAGGACTTGGGCTCAATGGTATTTAATGTTAAACATATCTAGGAGGATATGAATCCACTGTCCTTCCTGTGATCAGCAATTTTAAATTATTTTTCAGCTTGAAAATAAGAAACAAAAGACAGAAACAAAAATGGTGGAAGATAAATCCTTAAACTGCTCACCTTCATTGTCTTTACAATGTTTTTTTTAATGTTTATTTATTTGAGGTGGGGGGGCAGAGACAGAGGGAGACACAGAATCCAAACAGTCTCCAGGCCCTGAGCTGTAAGCACAGAGCCTGATGTGGGATTTGAACTCATGAACTGCAAGATCATGACCTGAGTCAAAGCTGAAAGCTTAACTGACGAAGCCACCCAAGTGCTCCTGTCTTTACAATGTTTTAAAGTCCAAATGCAGGTGTTTAGAAGAGCCCCAGATGGAAGCAACTTCTGTGTGGCTTCTGCCCCTGAAATCTCTTTGCAGTGATGTGACTGTTGATGTCACATTGTACCAGCTGAGGAGTGCCAACAGGGCACATCTCTTCCAAAATCTGTATTCAGTGATATTCAGTCAGGGAGCTTGAAATTGGTCACAGTAGGAGTTTTTACAACACAGAAAATGGCAAATGGTACTAATTGGGCATGTTGTGTGTTTTTTTTTCCTCCTGAGAGCCAGTTCTTAAACATTTACCAAGACCTCATTGCTTCATGCCCTTGCCCACAGCCCAGTAATTCACCTTTACTGACGGAGCACTGCTGGGGCAAAATGTGCACACACACACTCTTTGGAACATTCAAGAAGTACGTCTTTAATCATTAATAAAAGACAAATCTTAGACTCACAAATGATAGGCATTTTCTTCTATCCTGAGAAAAGATGGAAATTCTACTTATAATTCTCATTTTCATTTTAATATTCCCAAGACACATTGACACCCTGAACTCTCACAGTAGTTAAAATAAGAAATTAAATTAGGAAACTCTTGAGCAGCTTATTATAAATTCCTCATATGTCCCTTTGTCAAACTACAGTGTTCAGAAGAGCTGTGATTCTTCCCTGGGATGTTCTGCTTATATATACCTGCATCCTTGATGTCCAGCCCCAGTAAACATGCAGTGTTCAGGTGATTTGATTGGCTCATATTCCACAAACCCCAGAGTTAGATTCTAAGTGAGAGCTGCTACTTCCCTGCTATGAACTGGTATCTTTCCACATAAATACATTAAATAGCCACCATTAATAATCACCCAAGCATGAAACTGACAGACAAAAGATTTTCAGGTTATGACTCTATCACACCAATCTCGTTTGTTCATTGATTCATTAAAATTTCATGGTTAAGATAATACAAATTTTAGCTAAGCTAACTTACACGGATCTTAATACTCTCTCTGCCAGGCTACATTACCAAACTGTATCTTTTTTGAGTCTTTTATTTTCTGTTAGTGGGAAAGAAGAATTGAATAGGGACAAAGGTATGCAGAAAATGCTTAACATATTCTAGTAATGGCCAATAGCTCACAGAAGCTTTAACAGAATACTAAACCACTTTCTTTGCCAGCTGCCCATTCTAATAAAAACTCAGAAACCCCAACTGGCTTCTTGGGCTCAAAAAATCAAAGCAAAACAAAACAAAACAAAGCAATTCCCCCTTTTATTTCTCTGAGTCCAGATGCTTTTGAGAATCTCTCAACCCATACTTCTGTCTACTTGAACTCATTTCATGGGATGGATCCAATCACCTTAGTGGCTTAAAACAACACAGATTTATGATCTTACAGTTCTGAATGGCAGAAGTCCATAAGGGTCTCACAGAACAAAAGTCAAGGTGTTGACAGAGCTGCATGTTTTCTGGGAGCTACAGGAAAGGCATTTTCTGGCTTTTTCCAACATATCCTTGCCTGCATTCTTTGACTTGTGACCCTTCTTCCATTTTCAAATCCATCAGGGTATTGTCTTTAAATCTCTCTCTCCTCTGCATTATCCCATCTCCTCTCCTCTGCCTACCTGCTTCCCTCTTCTCTTCTCCTTATAAGGTCACTTGTGATTGAACTTGGCCCATCAGAAAATCTGGATAATCTCCCTATCTCATAATGTTTAACCTAATCACATCTGCAAAGTCCCTTTTGTCATGTAAAAGAACATATTCACAGTTTTTGAGGATTAGAACATGAGCACCTTAGGGGTGACTGGGTGGCTCAGTAGGTTAAGCATCCGACTTCGGCTCAGGTCATGATCTCATGGTTTGTGGGTTTGAGCCCCACGTCTGGCTCTGTGCAAACAGCTCAGAGCCTGGAGCCTGCTTTGGATTCTGTGTCTCCCTCTCTCTCTACTCCTCCCCTGCTCACACCCTGTCTCTCTCTCTCTCAAAAATAAATAAACATTTAAAAATTAAAAAAAAAAAAAGAACATGGGCATCTTAATGGGGTCACTATTCTGTTTACCACAGTGAAGAAACTGCCATTGGAGGCTAGAAAGAGTGGCTCTGATTTTAGTAAAATTAACTTGCAAAATAATTGCCCATGTTAATTTGGAAGATAGAAAATGGACCTACACATCTTACTAAGGAGACTTCCAGGCAGAATGTTGACAGTGCCAACTGGCTGTATTATAGAAGGAAGAAAAAAATTAGCTACAGAGAGAACTGTTCAGTCTGCAAGCAGAATTTCAAGGAAATAGAGAAGAACCAGGATGTTCTGGGTTGGAAAACAAAACT
This sequence comes from Cryptoprocta ferox, assembly GCA_028646485.1. NCBI lineage: Eukaryota > Metazoa > Chordata > Mammalia > Carnivora > Eupleridae > Cryptoprocta > Cryptoprocta ferox. Next base: position 170,721,962 of record CM053567.1, read on the forward strand.
ATTTCACATTTTCACTATCTTTAGTTAGTAAAAGATTCAAAAACGAAGAAATGACCTCAAGGTTGAGATCAAATCAAAAGTTTATCTATAAGACCTTTTGTTAAAGACTTCAGAAAGATTTAGCGGAGTGCCTAGTTAGACCCTCTCAACTAGAATAAAGAGTTTCTAAAAATCTTAAAGACTATGTTCTACAGCACCCTGACACTTAGCCCAAAATAGAGAGAGGTCTGTCTGAAAAAGAATTATGGATGTGACTTTAGGGGCATGAGGTAAACCCAGTCAGATTCATAGAATTCCCACTGAGTGGCCAAATGTAAAAGCTTTATACCAGCTGGGGCTAAAAGTGGCAGAGATAGTTCAAAATGAATAAAGGCTCTGGGCCCCCAACATTCTACAAGCAGGAAGCAAGTTAGGAAAGCTACTTAGCTGCAAACACTGGCCATTTCTTTTAGACAAGACAAGTCCAAAGGACAGATGCAGTAGCCACAGAGAACAATGAACCAGGGAGCCTCTCCCATGGAGCAGAACAGAGCCTTAGTCAAGGAATATTCCCTTTCCTAGAGTAAGGAGCCCCTGTGCTATGTTCCAGACCAGTGACTGCTATAAGCCACCTCCTGCCCCTCTCTTTTTTAGTTTTTTTGTTTTGTTTCATTTGTTTTGTTTTTCTAAGAAGGGCAGACTGCCACATGCAGCACCTCATTTGGATGTGCTTGGAGTCCTGGAAGCTTGACCACCTCAACGTTCTCCTAGAAATGGACCTTGAGAGCTTGTCTGGAGGGTCCAGAAGGGAAACACAGCTACTCATACATATGTATACCTTTGACCAAAGAACAATCCTCCTCTGTCAGGTGCGGTAATCCTCTTCCACCAAGCACACAGTTTTGGGAGGGACACAGAAGGAACCATGAGAGAGGAAGGAGACACCCGCCTTGCCAGACAGATTAGTCAGTTTAACCCTGGTGATCAGTGGGGTGATAAATGTCAAAGCCAGATCACCCTCACATCCTATCTTTCTGTCCTTTTTGAATTAGGTTTTCTCCTGTGATTATCTTGACTCTGTCCTCTGTCTCACCATTGTGTATTTGCTGTAGGGGTCAGGTAACTTATCTTTGTAGTTCACGATCTCAAGACCAAGAGCTGCACCCAAATGATTAGGTGAGACTCTGAGGGTCTTAGAAGTGATGAGTGTATTTGCGTGTGGGAAAAGACCAGAAAGCAGACTAGCATAGGCTGTTTAAATTGATTTCCCCCGATGAATCAGACCTCCCAGTACCTACATCTTTGTTGAGTCTCCTTGCACTGACTCTGAACTTAACATGTAGTTCTTTAGCCAATAAGACATCAACAAACATGACAGAAATAGAGATTTGAAAGGAACTTGTATGTTTGCGGTTTGTCCTCTTGTAATGCTGCCCCCATCATGGCACAGTCTAGCCTCCTTGAGAATAAAAGAGGATGGGAAAAAATAGGACAAGCCATGTCAGCTGTCCCAGCTGAGCCCAACCTCCAGTCAACCTTCTAGCTCAATGCAGCCACGTGAATACACACAGACAAAACCAACAGAAAACCGCCCAGCCAACCCACAGGATAATTACACAGCAGTAGATAACTGAAATAGGAATTTAGTAAAAGCAAGTCCTAGGAGCTATTGAGAGATGACACCAGGTTCCAATTTAATTGCCCCTTTCCAGTGCCTGCAGCCAGCCTACCTCCCCATCTACTCTACAAACCAGCCTACCATTATAACTTCCCTCCACTGGTACTGAATTCTCTCTCATAAATCCCGTTCTTTATCATTGTAGTCCAACTTTTGGCCTCACTTGCCTCCACCCAAGTCTCCCAGAATCCTACCTCGAGGATCTTATATCATGTCTGTCAATTTAATGAGTTTTGAAATAACATCAGCCTTTATAGGATGTCCTAAATACATCCTTGAGCCTTCTGTATTCCACTCTCCCAGATTATAAAGTTATAAGTGTGTCATAGGAATACACCTTCTTCATCAAGAGGAACTGCCATAGTAGCTTATTTTAGGAGACACTTTTCTTTCTCAAAATATGTTATCCCTTTTGCAAAAATATCTGGTTTTATTTTAAGTAGCTTTCTTTTTTCATCTAGATTTCTACCTGATACTGGGCTCCCCAGCAAGGTCAGGAAAATTAGAAAATCCACTACCACAGAGATTGATGAGGCAGATCCAAGTACTTCAGTCCCTTCTGGGAAGTAACTTCCGTGCTCATGAAAGGACAGTAACTCTTCCAGGTTGCAGCTCACTATATTGTCTCTCAGAAAATGAAAGAGGGAAATGATCCAAACAGGCTCTCTTACTCACTGCCAAGGACACTGGAGAAAAACAAGCTTTCACCTATTCTATTAATTCACCCACTCTTGTCCTCAAACCCATGAGGCAGGCAGAGCTGTATCATCCTCTCCACTTTATGGATAAGGAAGCCGAGCTTTCAGAAAGATCAGTGACCGACATGAGGTCACAGAGCTTGTATGAGACATAACCAGAACTTAAATTCAGGTCCCTCTTTAAAATGGTATTCTGACAGTTACTGGGGTTTTTTGGGGGGTTTTTTTGTTTGTTTTGTTTTTTTTGTGAGAAACCTGGCCCCAAGCCCTGAATCTTCAGCTTATAAGCAGATGAATTTGAGCTTGTTTTGTAACTTTACACGTGAACTGTGGACAAATGGTGGCGCCAATACAGAGTTCAAAACCCGGTTCTCCTAATTCCTAGCTGGGTGGCCTGGGGCAAGTTGTTTAACTTCTCTGTGCCTCTGTTTCCGTAAGACTTTAAAATGAAGATAAAGGGAACAACAGCCTTACCTCATAGGATGTGGGGGAAGATTAAGGAGGAGTTAATGTATGAAAAGCTCTTCTAACAGTATCTGGCTTATAGTAAGTATCAGTCTTATTACCTGAAGCCTGGAACATGAGTCACACTCAACTGGCTGCAAGTCCTACATTCTTTACAATTCCTTCTACAAATCCTTCCACTCCATGCTACTTCAAAACTTTAGAGTTCACAGGTTCAACTGCAATGCATCAGATGTCCAGTCTCTGAACAAAAAAAAAAAAAAAAAAAACACACACACACAATTCCTCTTAGTTGGCACTGTTCTAAAACATCTTTACTTGAATGAATAGAAAGTTTGAGTCTGCTTTGATGAAACTTAAAATGAATTTTTTTTGCCTGACTGTAGTTGACTGTCTTAAATAAATTATTCACTATGACAGAGTAAAAGGCTGAACATTTTTGAACAGGAGACAGTCCTCAACCACCTAAGAAAGCTCTATGGTACCCTGTGGAGGTGAACAGACACTAGGAGGAATCAATGTCTCAGAGAACTGAGACTATATGTCAGCCATTCAGCAAACTTGCATCATCCACTCTAGCCTCTGTGGCTCTGAGCTCTAGGGATAAGAGAGAAGTCAGTTAGAAACTTTAATGAAGGCTGAGTCTGAAAACAGAAATTTAAAACAAATGACAGAAGGTCAATGAATATTTAGGGAAGTTCCATTATATGTACATTTAACTTATTATGCTTTAAATATATGCTCTCAGGTAAAAAGAGAGAAGGAAAGCCAGAGAGACTGGGGGATAGAGAAATAAATACCCAAGGAATATAATTGATTCTAACCAAAATTCCCTGCCACTATGCCTGGGAAGGGAGTGACATAGGGCCATGGCTCTGCTACCCTTCGGGAGATTCCCATGTGTCTCTCCAATGTGACCTCTCACCTCACCACAGTGAGTGTGAATGTAAGGCTAACTAACTAACTAACTAACAGGAAGCTGCTTTTCACACACCTGCCCCAAATGCAAGCCAACATCTTCCTCTGGTGCCCAGTGAAAGCAAGAGCCATCTGCTCCAATATTGGAGGAAAAACAGGCCATGGTGGATTTCCTGACACAGATGTCAGCCTCCAATGAGTAGTCCTCCTAAGGATTTTCAAACGTAATCTTAACAACAGGAGATTTTCACATTATAGGCAACTCCATTGTTCTGTTTCTTAAATTTTCTATAACAGATCTCCAATGTAACCTGGAAAAAAAATTTCAGTCTTCCTTCTATAATGCAAGACATCACACCTTCTAATTTCACACCCATAAATTTAATTGGGTTATATTTTGATGATATATAGGAGTGCGATCTTTTTTTTAAGAAAGAAAAGGGAAACAGGGATATTTCTCACCTCTTTACCAATCCTAACAATTATCATGTCTTCATCTCATACTTAGGGCACTAAACTTACGGCCCCTAGACTACGGCTATATTCCCGACATGGAAGGTGATGTTTGCAATAATAATCAGCAGGAGTTATTTCTTTGAAAAAAATAGAGCACAGCATTAGTAATATGCTTTCAACTCCTGCTCTGAAAGTGATACCCCTGTCAGGAGGACTGGTCTCAAGTTCATCTGAAACTTATTTGTCCTGAATGGGTTAAAGTACTGCATCGCCCAAGAAATATACATGGGTAGGGAGAGGGCAGGAGAAAACTTAGAGACTTTTGAAACACAACAGAGGGGATTGAGGCAGAGAAAATTTGTTTTCATTGGAGTAAAAATTTCTTAAACTTGAAGCTTTATTTTACATACAAAATAAAAATAGAATTATAATATTTTCTCTTTCTCAACTTGAATATCAGTATATTAAATTCAAAATTTGGCCTAGGTTATGTTATGAAGAAGTAAAGCAAAAGAGAAAAGCCAACAACAACAACAACAACAACAACAAGAAAAAATCATTCCCAAATGCTGGATTGATAGCTGCTAAATCATAACTCAGTAATTAATAAAGTAAGTATCATTATTCCCATTTTACACATGAGAAGCCTGAGGTTCTAGGAAGTTAAATTATATACTCTGGTCTCACAAATGATGGAGCTAAGATTGAACCTAGCATTTTTTTCACATGACTCAACTCTCTGAACCATAGGACCAGGAAAAAGGTGGCTAGTTTCACACCCTTCATAATAAGAGAAGTGTCTACTATATTCGGAGCCAATGACCAAGAAAATAAAGAAGAAAAACACCCAAGCCATCCTTGATGCTAAGGCCTCAGACATACCCAGAAATTACCAAGTCCTCTTTCTCAGGGAAAATTCTTCCTCCCCAAGAGCTGGTGGAAAAGTGCGTACACTCTATGGAAATCACCAATCAGTCCTTCAACAACCAACCAAAGTCAGAACAAAAGACACTTAAAAGACTTACAAATGTAAGGAAGGGGCATTTGGGCACTGATAAAATTGCACCCAGACTGCTGAGCCCTTGGTGGAGGAGAAAGGGGGAACTTGATGCTTAATGTAACAAACGTACTGCTGGTGGTGGTGGCACCTTGGTCTCCCAAGGCCTCCTCCTTCCCTCAGCCTCAGGGAACTAGGAGAGCGACAGCCGCTAAAAAACACTGGCAGCAGCAGAAAGAGGAAAAAAATCCGGCTAACTTAAGATCAACTGTCTATCCCTCAGGCAGATATATGCAGAGTGAGCAGAAGCAAAAAATAGAAATTCTCAATCACCTTCTCACAATCTTCCCCCAGGATTCTCTGAGACCACTACGTGGTTGATGGTGACAATGTGTGTTCCCTCCCCGAACTACAGAAGCCTGTCTTCTTCAGTAAACATCCTGTGTTTCACACACCTTGATTCTGGCTTTTATATTTTTCAATTTTCTAATCCATTTCTTTCAACAGCTTCCAAGAGAAAGGGGAAAAAAAAGCTTTCAAACCATAATGTAAAAGTATACAAATGGATAACCGTATGTGTGTGCACCGCTGTATGCATTTAAGTGACTATTTTGATTCTGTCGACAAAGCACAAAATGAAGTGGATACTAGAAAATGAATTTATTTTTCAGGTGTAATTCAGGCCTTCCAAAATCAGGCGGAAGTGCAAATTATTTGATCAAGGGAACCTGATAATAACTAACCATGCATTGTTGGTCAATTGTGTGTGGGGACAACGTGGTTGAGCACCATTGTTTATGACTGTCATCATTGCCATCTACAATGCAGAATACACTTAAGAATTTTTAAATAAGCATTGCATCTCACCATTTACAATGGTCCTAAATAATGAACTCTCTGAGGCTTAATTTATTCATCTGCATAATTAGGAGGTTCAAATAAATAATCACTTCTCTGATACTTCCCAGCTGTCTCATTTTTGGAACATCATACCTAAATATAAGCATCGGCATACCTAAGATATAAGCGTTTTGTAAGTTCTAAGTTAAACCAAACATAAGTCAAAAATATTATTCTAATGAAGTAATAAAAGCAATGGACAAAAGTAAAAAAAAAATCTGGGTACTAATTCTGGTGCTTATATTATTATGTGTTCTGGTTATCTACTGGCTATAGCAAAACCACACCAAGCTTAGCAGCATACACAACAGTACTAAGTTCTTAGCATTTCCTCTCTATAAGTTTTGGGACACAGTAGACGGGTTTCCATCTGGGTTTTGGGTCCAGTGTGATAGCAGTTAGACGTGGCCTGGGACTGGAGTCATCGCAAAGGCTTCCTCACCCACATGCCTGTCTGCTGACGTTGGCAATCAGCTGGCATTTCAGCACAGCACACATGTTGACCAAATACTTACAGGTAGCCTGTACTTCCTTATGGCACAGCTGCTGGATTCCAAGAGAGAGTGCTGTCAGATATAGAGAGGACCAGATACATTGTTTTTTCTGACCTAGTCTTGAAGGACGTGCAGTTTCACTTCTGCTACATTCCATTCAGTAGAAGCAAACCACTAAGGCCTGTCCATATGCAAGAAAAAAAGGAATTAGGCTCTCTTTCTTGACTGGAGGAAAGTCAATGATTTACACCATGATTTTTGAAACAAGCATCCTGGCTTTGGTCAAGTCACTTTACATACAGGGCTCTATGGTTTCATAATTTATCAAAATATAACATTATACTGCCTAAAAATCGAATGAATGCAACTGCATTTCTCCAAATGTTTTCTCTTTCAAGAATCCATAGCAATAATAATAATTAGCATCCATTATGTGATTACTGTGCTAAATGCTTTAAATGTATTTTATTTCTCCTATGTCATAGTTACAGTGATCATCCCTTTTAAAACCTACAAATGCTTCTTAAATTTAGAGTAATGTGTTAACATTCAAGAGTACTGACAAACTCTATGTTGGCAATTCCCCACATAAAAAAAGATTGGAAACATTTCTTTGGAGCTCTGTGAGAGTAAAGTATTTTGGTTTAAGACATGTTTTCAGTACACTGATCATTATGAAGGAATGTTACTTATTCTTTATATGAAAAATAAAGACAATTGCCTCAATTTCCTCTTCCAAGTTCATCTGGGCATATTATTCTATAAGATAAGTCATCCCTAAAGGCATTCCTTTAATCAGAAGCTAAGTATATATCATGATTCAGCCAGCAGATCCTCCAGAAAAAAAACCTGTGAAACCACATGTGAGATGCCCATCCAAGAAAGAAAACTCTCTCCTCTTAGAAGAGACACTCAGTACTTGGCCAGGCATTAGGGAAATCCTGAAAGCAGAACTCTGTAAGAATGACAGATCTCTAGCCCAAGTATTACTGAGTACCACCCCCAAGAAGCCTGTTCCCTCCCAGAGCACTTCATTCAAACTGGTCTCATTATTTTAAAACACAGCCACAACCTTAACAAAGGGTACATGTGAAAGCCAATCCCAGTGTGATCAGGGACTCAGCTGAAGAGTGAGTGTGTGCAAAGGCCAGGGGTTAAGTTCCACGGTACAGGCTCCCCCGCTGACTACTGACATATTGGCCGAGGCAAAACAGTCAGGAAGTCAGGCCGTCCGTGGGTCTTCCCGACCCACCACCACTTTATTGCACTGGAAAATATCCTTGTGAGGCAGCTGAGAGCACAGGGCTGATGGTATGAAACAAGGGAAGAACCCAGTGAGGTTTAGCCTTCATCATTTCCAAATGACCAGAGTGACCTTTTGGAAAAGGTCAGATTAAATTTGACACAATCATCCACAAGGAGCCTAGGGTCCATTCTATGTTAGTCTTGGATAGAAAGAAAAGAAAAGAAAAGAAAGAAAAGAAAGAAAAGAAAAGAAAAGAAAGAAAAGAAAAGAAAAGAAAAGAAAAAAAGAAAGAAAGAAAGAAAGAAAGAAAGAAAGAAAGAAAGAAAGAAAGATGGAAGAAAAGAAAAAGAAAGGAAAAGTAGAAAACACCTCAAGAAGGAAAGGAAAAGAACAGACACTGTTCAACTTTCTGCTAGGAATTCATTCTATTAAAAACTGCTTCTATGCACAATCAACACTCAAGAGCCCGAGGTTTTATTGTGTATCAGTATAACACCAAGTGTATACAAAAAAGTAAATCTAAATCTGCTATTGCTTGAATGAAAATATTCCTGAAAAGAAATCAAACTGTGCTCTCGAGAAATACAGAGGGAAGTCCAAATAAAACTTAGTAACAGCGTTTATTGAAATGGTTGCCATGCAGTTTAGATTTTTACCAGCTTTAAACACCTGGTGAGTAGTCACTGCTATCTTGTGGGATTTCTGTTACATAATTAGCTTGGAGGGGTGCCCAGGTGGCTCCGTACGTTAAGCATCCGACTCTTGGTTTCAACTCAGGTCATGATCTTGTGGTTTCATGAATTCAAGCCAAGCGTCAGGCTCTGCCCTGGCAGAGCAGAGCCCGCTTAAGATTCTCTCTCTCCCTCTCTCTCTGCCCCTTCCCCACTCACTCTGTTTCTGTCTCTCTCAAAATAAATAAATAAACTTTTTTTTTCCAAAAAAAAATAATAATAATAATTAGCCTGGAAACATTTATTTCCTAGACTGTTAGTGGCCTATGATCTTCAAGGATAATTGGAAGGCTCAGTGATTGCTGTTGTTTGAGGTAGAACAAACCTGTCAGTGGGCTCGTAAAGCTGCGGCCATGGCTATTTCAAGGTCTGAACCACACTGAGCCATGAGAAAAGGATTGTAATCCAAACCTTGTGGCTAGTTTCTAACAGACCTTGTTCAATATAGCTCAAGTGCCCAAATATCCTAATGTTCTCTGGAAATGCAATAAGATTTCGGAGCAGAGAACATGCCCCCCAGAAAGTCCAAGTTTCAAGAAGTGAACAAAGATGATGAACAACGTTCGTGTAAAATTATAAATCACTAAATCATCATTGTGTTTTACATTTCCTCATACCAGGTATGTTACTTGTTTCTCTCATGGTAAGCCGTCACTTTCCACTGAACACAAAGACTCAGAATTAATTTTAGAATTAATTAATGTTGATAAGTGCTTACTATGTTCGAAGCGCTGTGCAAGGTGCCCTCAAATGCCTGTATCTTGTTTGATCTTTCCCTCCTCATCTGGATTTAAATTCCAGCTTCTCCTCCTCCTACTATATGACCCGGGAATATTACTTGACATTTCCTAGCCTCAGTTTTCTCATCGGGACAGTGGGAGCAGTTATTGTACCCACCTCATAGGATTACCAACAGGATCAAATATAATAATGTTTGTGGGGGTGAATAGGAATTTTTCTTATTGCAAACAAATTTAAAAAAAAAATTTTCTGGAAGAAATTTCTGGAAGAAAAGAAATATGGAGGAAATATGGAGGAAGTAAAAAGATCAATGTGAAAGAGGAAGGAATGGGCTTTCGCCAGATAGGAAGCTGGAGACACCCAAAGAATACTCATGGCAGAATGCACTCTTATAGTCCCACAACAGAGCTGCTCCCATGGGGAATGAGGTCCAGCCATATCTTCTGATTACTGTTTTCGATATTTAAGATCCCCAAGAGCAAAAGTCTGATTAACCATATGTGGAGTATGTGACTTCCCTATAAGTATATTGGGTGGAGTAAAAAAAGAAAGAAAGAAAGAAAGAAAGAAAGAAAGAAAGAAGAAAAAAATATATATATGGCAAAAGGACCACCTCCACTCCATAATAGAGGAGAGGTAGATCCCCCAGTAAAGGAGAGGAGAGAAGACTGGATGCTACATACCTTCCAAGGAGATGGAAACACAATAAAAATCCCTGTAATAAAAAATACATGGTACACGTCAACTCAACAAAAGTCAATTCTCCACAACTTCCTTAGAACGTTATTGTTATCCCCATTTTGCAAAGAATTAAACTAGAGTTCAGAAAAGTTGGGTGATTTTCCTAAGTCACCCACAAAGGAAGCCAACCCAAACATCTGAATGCCGGGACCAAACACCTTCAAAGTAAAGAATTAGAGGGGTGAACAGCTGAGAAAAAACAAAGAGCTGCTTAGATGGATGAGAACTGAACAAAATCTGTTTAGGATTGTGGTCCTTAAAATTGCTTTTCCTTGGGCACAGCATGAATTTTGAATGTCATGCTCTTAAGTCATGCAAGATCTGCTCTGTGATCTTTGGACATACATGCCTGTGGGGTCAGGTACCATTACTCCCCCTTGAAGAAGCCTCCTGTTCAACAAAAGAAAAGCCAAACTTCAGAGAGATCAGAGAGTGTAACTACAGTCTGAACCTTCTGTTCTGTGATGAGATGGATGAGGGATAGTAAATGTTTATGAAGCCAGATATACAGGAATTTTCAACTAATCTTCCATGCAGGAAAGGGCACCTGAGGCAGCTGAGGTAGCAGTAAGAATTGGTATCTTTTGACTGTTACCTGGAGTTTTCCTGAGCCTGAGACCCTAGTCATTTCTAATTGACAGCAAAGTCTGTTGCTACCAGCAAAAATATCAAAATTGAAGAGAAAGACTCCACTTGTTTCCATGAGTTGTTTCCCCATCCCTGCCCTGCAATCACATTTCCAAGAAAATTATAAGCACAGCATGAAGCAAAGGTCTGTGTACTTCAGATTGGTTGGAGGTAGTAAGTGCTAAAGCTGTATATAGCCCCCCAAATCCAACCCACTAAGTTTACTAATTCCATTAGCAGAACTTTGAGGAAAAATGGGAAGAGAATTCTAGGAAAGATGGCTAGATCCTGAGACATCTAACTTTTAGACACTTTTAGAAGAGAAAAATAAGGCCGAAGAGTATATGAAAGGCTGTAGGTAACAGATATGGTGTGTGGCAGATGTTTCCCTCAAGGAGAGGAGGATCATGGTGCCCCAATTCTGCCTAGAATCACAGGATTTAGGGGCTCATCGCTAAGGGACACTTTTTGAGGGTGCTGATGCTTGTTCCAAGACCCAGGGCAGATGGAAATACACACTGAAGGTGTCAATCCTCTATAAGATATGTAGTAACTAGAGAGACACTCAGGTAGGACAGGAAAAGAAGAGGAGGGTAGACATCCCCAGGGAAAAGATAAGCCTGGATTGGAGGCAAAAGCTCCAAGGGAGGCCACAAAATGGCAGAGTAACATTTTCTTTCTACCAGTGGAAACAAAATCAGGAGAATACTTTTTAAAAAATTTTAAATGTTTCTATTTATTTTTGAGAGACAAGACACAGAGCATGAGCAGGACAGGGGCAGAGAGAGAGGGAGACACAGAATCAGAAGCAGGCTCCAGGCTCTGAGCTGTCAGCACAGAGCCTGACATAGGACTCGAACACATGAACTGCAAGATCATGACCTGAGCCAAAGTCGGACCCTTAACCAACTTAGGCACACAGACGCCCCAAAATCAGGAGAATATTAACAGCCACAGAGGAGAGCATGTGAGCAACCAAAGGGAAGGGAAGGGCCTGTGGGCCAACCATAATATGACCGTTCTATGTGGATACCACCAGGTGCAGGGATGCATATTTTCTGTGGAACTCTCATAGCAACTGGAGGAGATGTATTATTATCCCCATTTTACAGATGAGGAGATCTGATCTCAGCAAGGGTAAGTGACTTGCCCAAAGTCACACAGTGAGCAGAAGCAGAGGCAAAACCCAGGTCTGTCTCCACAGCCCACAGTTTGCTCTAGTGCACTATGTTCATACCCACAGCTTGTTCTCACCCCAACCCTCTGAGATTGGCAAGCCCTGCAAAGCAAGATCTAATTTTTATGGAGTTTTACTGTATCAAGTTGCCATTTTTATAGGACGGAGTCAAATATCAACACCATCTGAGTCAACCTTTTCAATATAAGCATTGTTCTAGGCACCATTGTCCTCACAACAGTGCTTTGGTAGATATGCCTAATTTTACCAATAATAATACCTACTCTTATGGTCCCCACTGCATAGATGAGGAAACTGAGGCACAGAGAATTTAGAAACTGTGTGGTTACCCAGCCAATAAGGGGGTACATATTTTTATCCACAAGGCCAATCTTCCTTCCTCCATATAAAAGTTAGAAAGGGGAGAGATCAATGAATCATTGATCTTTTCTCTTTCCTTCATGAAATTACCTTCATGAAGTTATTCATTTGCCAAGAATTTATTGAGGGCCTGTATTCTGTGCCTGGCACATATCCTGACCTGCCTTTCACCTAGAAAAATCTGTCCACAGTATACGGGGGCTCCTTCCTACACATTGTTTCTCTAACTGGAAAGCTGAAAATCAATGAAGATTCCTTCCTTCCTCCTTTCTCCCTCCCTTTGTTCCTCCCACCTCTTCCTCCTCTCTTCCTTTTTCCTTCCCTCCCTATCTTCCTTCCTTCCCCCTCACTTCCTCCCTTCTTTCCTCCTTCCATATTTTCTCCTTCCTTTCCTTCTTTCTTTTTTTTCCTTCTTTCTATGGCACACTCTTTGTTTGTCTTTTCCTTTCAGTTCTAATAATAATGTGTGTTGGTCTATAGAGCCAAACAAGTCAGAGCACATGTATAAAATGCCAACAGTGTCTACCTGCTTAACTCCAATCATGCCCCTGAAAGAGCCTCTGATAGGACTTGGAGTATATCATTCCACACTTTGCCTATACCAACATTTATAAATTTGTGTACATATTTCCCAACACACAACTCTCATGTGTGTTTTGATATATAATTCTTCACAACATTTGAGTCTTACCATACACATTACCCTGAAACTAGCATTTTTTCCTTAATACTGTATCTTATATATTCCTTCATGTTCTCTATCTGTTCTTTTGTATACTTATATCATATTGCATAGAATATCATAATGCAGAAGGTCAGCAGACTGTGGCCCACTGGCCAAATGTGGCCTCTGCCTGTTTTGTAAATAAAGTTTTATTGGCACAAAGCCACATCCATTTTTTATATATTTTTTATGGCCACTTTCCACTTCAACAGCAGAGTTGAGCAATTTTAACAGATACTACACTACCCTCAGCATGCAACTGGTATATATTTTTTAACTTTGTGTTTCTCTGATTACTAGAAAGATGAAAATCCTTTTAAGTCTTTATTATCCCTTATATTTTCTCACCTGTGAATTGCTTTTTCATTTGCTTTGCTCAGTTTTGTGCTATGTTGCAAGATGTGTAACATAGGGTTCAGCATGATTTCTCTACATAGTGCTAGAATTAGCCAAAATCCTGGCCCCTGTGCTTATTAACTGTGTGAAAAAGGGCATGTTACTTGATTTTTCTGTGCCTTAATTTCTTAATCTATAAAATGTTGCGGTTATATTACCCCCACCTATTAAATTATCATAACAATTAACTATCATTATTTATCACTTCTCTTTTTTCCCGTTGTTGCAAATCTGTCGAGTCAAACAGTAAGAACTTTTTGTATTTCCCCCTAAAAATATCCAAAATCTCAGTAGAACTTTTGAAGCCACTAAAAAAAAAAAAAAAAAAAAAAAAAAAAAAAAAAAGTGTTGTTGGCCTGCATGTGGATATCAGGGAGCCTCCTATGCAGGAGCAGAATATCCTGGTGACATGATTCAGGATGGTGCAAGATAAAATCTTGTTTTGTTTTGTTGTTCCAAATCTTTCCTACATCAGTTCAGGAAATCGTAAGTGAATCTTGCAGTAATAAGTAAGGTTCCTGCAGGCCCTCAGGGATCACCTTCTTAACATTAGTTTCATTGTACAGACAGTAGAAAATAGAGCGCAAAATCCACCAGGCCTATGATCTGCCTGATAAAAAAAGTTAATTTGCAGATTTCCAACAGTTTGAAAAAATACATATATCCTTCTCATTGCTCTTATTATCTGTGCTTTGCATTAAACTTATATGGACATGTTCTATCTTAGCTACTAACCTGTAAACAGCTTGAGGACAGACTAAACATTTGGTTCATCTCTGGGTCCCTTACAGCGTCCACCAGAATATGTTATACAAAGTAGGTGCTCATTAAATATTTACTCCATAAATAAATATCAACTGACCCTCCTGATTTGTTTCTTTCTCAAAGACAAAATGCAAAATAAAAGAAAGAAATTTTAGTTAATTTGGGGCTTTGGGTCAGTGGGTTCTGACCCAGGTATTGAGACTTCTACTATATATTAGAAGTTCCTCTCTCAAAAGGGAAACTTAAAGCAGAGAATCTGGAATTCTCCCGGGGGTCCTCACTTGGAATTTGTAATCTAAAACTTGAATGGATTTAATCTTAAATTTTCAGGAGTTAGATGATCAGAGTAGAGCAGAAAATAATAATAATAATAATAATAATAATAAATAACTGATACCCAGTTAACATATAACATATATCAACTAATCTTACCAAAATATGAAGTTAAGCATTGCTCCTATCCTTATTTTATAGATAATTAAACTAAAGCACAAAGTGATTAACTAACTTACCCAAGGTCATGCAATAGCATATCACATACCAAGATTTAGCCCCATCCAGTATGGCTCCAGAACCAACATATGCCTCTCTATTTTTTAGTACAGTTTATCTATTTTTAGAGAGAGAGAGAGCACACGAGTAGGGGAAGGGCAGAAAGAGAGGGAGAGAGAGAGAATCCTAAGCAGGCTCCATGTCGTCAGTGCAGAGCCCAACACAGGGCTCGAACTCACCAATTGTGAGATCATGACCTGAGCTGAAATCAAGAGTCTAATGCTTAAGGAACTGAGCCATGCAGGTGCCCCTGCAATGGAGATATTGCCAGCTGTCCTCCAGGGACAAAGCACTATAAAGGAGGTCCATTATCTTAAAGCTCTAGAGTTGCAATCAAGAAACCTGGCCTTCACTCTTGGATCCATAATGATATGTTGGCAAAACTTCAAGCAATCGAGCCAATCACCTTTCCTGGACTTCAATTTTCCTATCTATAAAATGGGGATAATGATACTAGCCCAGAATCTATGTCACAGTTACCTAAATTAGAATGAGGCCATATATATAACAAACTCTTCCTAAACTGTAAACTCTCATGATCATGACTTCCAAGGTTATAGAAACTCAATATTGATGTTGAGAGAAGAGGGTAAGAAAAAGTTTATATTAGTCTTCTCAGGCTGCCATAACAAAATCCCAGAGATTGAGTGGCTTACACAACAGAAACTTATTTTCTCAAAGTTCTATAGGCTGGAAGTTCAAGAGAGATGCTGTCAAAAGGTTTGGTTTCTTTTGAGGCCTCTCTCCTTGGCTTCCAGATGGATTCCTTCCATCTAGCTGTGTTCTCACATGGTTTTTCTTCTGTGCACATGCATCCCTGTTGTCTCCTTTTGCAACCAAATTTCTTCTTCTTATAAAGACACTAGTCAAATTGAATCAGGGACCACCCTAAAGGCCTCATTTTAACTGAATCACCTCTTTAAGGAACCTCATCTCCAAATCAGTCACACCAGAAGGTATTGGGGTTGGGCCTTTGACATATGAATTTGGGGGTGGGGTCACAATTCAGCCCAGAACAAAGAAAATCTCTTTAAATTAAAAGGAGTGTTAACTATACCCACTGTTTCACATAGTATGGGAACAGGTAGATGATGCAGAGATGCTTAAAGGATTTTCACCCCAAATTCTAAACAACCCAGATCACCCAGGTCATCATGAGACTTGAAGCTGAACCAGACAGCCAATTATCTTGATTACCCTCATTTCACTGCAGTGAGAGTTCAGGGATTATGAACAGTCTTAGAAAAGAAGATTAATTATAATGGCAAATTTTACCAAAAAAGTCTAAAAATAATTTTAAGTGTGTTGCCAACCCTACAGGTTATTGAATATCTTTAGACTGGAACTACCAATAAAGGGACTTCTAAAATTAGAGAACTCTGCATCCTGTATGGTGGGAGGGAAAAGAGGGTGAATTTGTCTCTGGCTCTGTGTAATAATGTGACTGTGTAGTTAATTGATGCCTTCCTAGTCCCACACCCTTGCTTAGGCACATTCCTTTGTTGAAATCCCCCTTCCTGGACCCATTAAAAAAGGTTGAACTTAAATGTCACCTTCTCCACAAAGCATCCTTTGATCACTGCAGGAAGGGATCTCTTTCCTCTGAAAGTCATTCTATTTTCTTGTATTTCTCAGAATGACTTAGGAGTAAAGACTAAGCTCTTGTAACAAAAAGACCCAGAAATATTATGGCTTGAACGAGAGTTTATGGCTTTGTGTCATAAGATTCCTGAAACAAGCGGTCCAGGTTGGTCCCCATCATTTAGAGACCCAGACTTCTTCCATCTTTTGGCCCCATCATACTTTTGGTCATTGTCCTTTTTCACATAGTTGAAGCTGGGTCACAGGTACAGCTCAGGAAAAAAAGAAACAGCAGGGATCTAGGGCCAATGATTTTCTTTTAAACCATAGAGGCAACATTTGAAAATATCAGTTCTGCTCACATTCCACTTGTTAAAAACTCTTTTATGGCTACACCAAACTGCATAGAAAGATGGTGTATTTGTCAGAGTTTTCCAGAAAAACAAAATCAATAGAATAGAATAGATAGATAGATAGATAGATAGATAGACAGAAGATAGATAGATAGATATAGATGATAGATAGATTCATTATAGGAATTGGCTCATATGGTTATGAATGCCAGGATATCCCATAATTTTCTGTCTGCAAATCGGAGAACCAAAAAAGACAGTAGTGTACTTCAGTTCAACTTCAAAGGCTTGATAACCAGGCCTTTGAGCCTGATATATGAGGGCAGAAAAAGATAGATATTTCAGCTCAAGCCAAAAAGTGTGAATTAGCCCTTCCTCTCCCCCCTCTTTTTTTTTTTTTTTATTCAAGCCCTCAATGGATTAGATGGTGCCCACCTACAATGACGAGGGCAATCTTCTTTACTCAGTCCACGTGAGTAAGTGCCAATCTCTCCTGGAAACACCCTCAGAGACACACCCAGAAATAACATTTTAGCAGCTCTCTGGATATCCCTAGCCCAGTTGACACATAAAATTAACCAGCACAGCTGGAAAACGCAGCTTCTCACCAGAAGATAGGGGAAACAGATCTTGTGGGTAACTGGTTGTCACCACTCCAAAATCTTATAGGCATTTTTTATTAGAGTTCTTTCAATAGGTGTTTTATTTCTTCAACTTATTGTAAACTCCAGGAGTGCAAGAATGACTGGACATTTTGCATCATGATAGCTCAGTGCCCCACACTTAAGCATTCTATAAAAAGGTTTGGATGAGTGAATGTTCACCTTTTTTCATATAGAGACCATGAGTACTCTGTCCGATCTTTCTTCTTGTAATACTTTAATTGTAATGAATCATTTATAAATTTCTCTTTTTAATATTCCTTTTTCTTTGTGTATATTATACTCTCTTGTCATACTGTAATTATAATGAAGATAGGAACCAGGTCTACTATACCAAAAATATTTATTAAATAATGAGTAAGTGTATTTGTTCAAATGGTAGTACTGGCTTCTTCAGAAATACATGACGTAAAGGTAATAATGAAGAGTGTGCTATAGACTGATCAGTATTTCTCTTTTCTCCCATACATACAGTTAGTATTGAGTGTGGTTTTGAGGATGGGATATGGTACCATTTGCCAGAATGGTAAAGTGAGGTCCACCACTTTCAGCCCTAGTCTGTTTAACACCTCAAATGCCGTCCTTTACTCATACTTCCTCTGCCTACTGATTATATACAAGAGAAGGCACTGAGGTCTTGGGCCATCAGATGGAAAACTAAAGTTTCCGAATCACCATGTGGAGCCCTGCCAGCCAAACACCTGCAGAGAGTGGGAACTACATTTCAATGTCTTGAACCATGGATGTTTTGGGTACTTTTGTTAAAGTATTTTGCTACCTACTCTGACTAATACAGGGGAAAAAATCCCAGATGAAGCTGTCTGGAATTTCTTAATTCTTCTCAGCAAGATGCTCCACTTCTTTCCTTATTTCCAGGCATAAGATTTATTCCTAGAAATACTTTACTTGGAATTGTCATTGGGGATAGCCTAAACAAGCCTTACTCCTAGGTGTTAATGATAGAAAACGGAAAAGAAGGATTCTCTGACCAGGATCATGTCACCCATCAAAAATGCCTGAAATTCTCACATCTAAGAGAATTACTTTTAGTTTTTAGAACCTGATGAAAAACCCATTGTCTTCAATTTTTAAAACCTAATTCTTAAAATGCTTTATTGAGGTTAATGGATATATAATAAACTATACATATTTAAAATGTATCTTTGAATGTTTTATATATATATATACAGATGTTAAAGAATAACCACAATCAAGATAATTAACAAATGCTTCATCCCCAGAAGTTTCTTTATGCCTTTTTATAATTTATTCCTCCCTTTCTTTCTTATTCTTTCCTCCTGAACTCCCCATCCCAGACAGCCATTAATTTGCTTTTCATCACTATGCATTTAGTTGTACTGCCTAGATTTTTATGTAAATGGAATCATACAATATGCCCTGTTTTCTCTCCGGCTTCTATCATTCACCATTAGAATTTTGATACTATTATATATTATAGAGTTTATCAATAGTCCATTTCTTTTTATTGCTGAGTAGTGTTCTATTACATGGATATACCACAGTTTGTTTATACATTCACCTGTTGATGGACATTAGGGTTATTTCCAGTTTGGGGCTGTAACATATAAAACTGTTATGAACATAGGTGTACAAGTCTTTTTATAGACATGTGTTTTTGTTTCCCTTGGCGAAATACTAAAGAACAGATGAGCCAAGCTATATGGTAGATATATGCTTAACTTTTAAAGAAAGTGCCAAAGTAAATGCACCACTTTGCATTCTCACTGGCAATGTATGATGGTTCCACTTTTTCTATATCCTCACCAACACCTGATATAGTTTTTCTTTTTAATTTTAGCCACTGTAATAAGTATGAAGGGTATCTCATTTTCCTAAAGCAGAAGTCCCAGAAGCTGCTTTTAAATGCCTCTCTAACACTTTGAAAAGAACATAGGTAGACTTTAATCATAGAACTGGTTACATGTCTTCACAGTATCATTAGCTAAGTACAACTCTTTCAAAGATGGAGGACATTACAGGGGTAAGCACATGAAAAGACTCGGATGTATGAAAGAGCATGTGGGACAAATCACAACAGCTCAACAATGCTAGAATACAGACTAAGAAGTAAAGACTGGCAATAGATAACTCCATTATGAACAAGCAGTGGCCAGTTCATGAAGGGGATGACATGCCCTATAAATAGTTTAAGATTCTGACCCTTAAAAAATGGGACTCCATGATGGTAGAGAGTGCCATAATCACATTCATAAGTTAGAACTGACTGCTCTGTGAGGAGCAAGCTGGCAGAGAGGGGAGCCCATAAGGAGAAAGTCCTCTAAGAAGATTATTTCATTAGTGCAGCTCAGAGATAATGAGGACCTGATCTAGGATAGTAGCAGCAGGAGAGAGAATGGGAAACAAGATACATAGGGAACAGAATAAGCCAGACTTGGGGGGTGATTCCCTTGGATCTTGGATGACTCTCAGGTTTTGCTTTGGGCAGACAGATAAGCAGGGTGTCACCTGATAAAAGAAGGAATAAAAGTTGGAAAGCAGATTTTGTATGGAAAAGAAAAAGAATTCATTCTTGGGCCCTGAGATTAAGGTGTCTCTGAATATGAAATTGGAAGCATTTGGAAGTCAGTTTTTGCCTCATTTATTCAAAACAAATTTATTAATCACTGTTTATGTGCAAGACATTATAGGGAGATGGAGTTGTGTGGGGGTAGAAATGAGATCAGATCAGGGATTAGATATTTTGGCTTCAATTCTGGT
This sequence comes from Cryptoprocta ferox, assembly GCA_028646485.1. Taxonomy (NCBI): domain Eukaryota; kingdom Metazoa; phylum Chordata; class Mammalia; order Carnivora; family Eupleridae; genus Cryptoprocta; species Cryptoprocta ferox. Next base: position 170,741,963 of record CM053567.1, read on the forward strand.
TAGTCAGTCATTTAGCTAATTAGTTTTCATTTATCTTACATAAGTCTCTTAAACTCTTGGTTTACTCATCTGTAAAATAGAGGTAATAATACCAATCTTGGACATTTGCAATAAAGTTAATAGCAGTATTATATGAGAACATAAGATGGTAATTGAAAGTAGAAAGTGTTAAGAACTGTATAAGACACATATGGGGTCCTGAAGACCCAGAAGAGTGTTTATTTCCAATTGGCCTTGGCCTCACATTGCAGCATGTGCCTATTTATGCCCACACCATTTACAGCCACAAATGAGGAGAAGGTCTTGAAGAAATGAGCCTTAAATGAACTTCAATGAGGCAAAGAGAAGGTCATGTCATAACATCCTAACTGTGGCCCAGGCAGTGAGATATCTAGAGAAATTAGTTCTGTTCCTCCCAGAGGCCACTGCTAAGAGCCATCTGAGAGAGAACATAGAAAGTAGCTCAGGATCACTGTCACCATGTGACTTTGCAGGATAGCAGAAACCATTAATAGGTTCATAGGCTGCTCCTCAGTTATGAGAGTGCTTATGTCAATGAAAAGAACAATTCCCTAGAAATCAGAAGACTAGAAGACCACTCTTGCCACCACTACCTAGTAGCTATGTGACCTTGGACAAGTCACCTACCATCTTTGGTTCTCTTTGCCCATGTATAAAGAAGGGGCTTAAATGATCTCCACCAACCCTGCCAGCTCTCTAACAATAAATGTCTTATGAAGGCTTTTTGGACACACTGACCCTTGAAAGGGGAGCTCCTTCCTTTTGCTGATAAATATAGCCTGTTTGCTCAGCAAGATTAAAGAACATAATAAATATTCAAGCCAGACACTGTTTGGACTGCGACACAGTTTAACAATGCTAATCTGCTGTGTGGCAGTCACAGCTTGCATCAACTTCATGTATTTATAAAGATGCCCTTATCATCCAGTGCTTGGGTCAGTCGTAAACTCCCATTTGCGATGATAGCCTCATTTACTTATTTCCCTGCCACCAGTTCATTAGCTGAGGCTTAAGTACGCAGCGTCATCCCTGCAGAGGAAAAGTAAATTTCTCCATACATTTTAAAGATCTAAATACTGTCTCAGGACTACTACAAGGGATCTGGATTTTCTGAGAATAGATTAATTGCTGGCCTGATCCGGACTAATTTTGCTAACCTCCCCAGTTCAGGACCCTGGACGGATGTATAGCATTGAATAAGTTGGTAGGCGTGATGCAAAACCCTGAGAGTCTATTTGGTGGATTGAAGAAAGCTGCCTTCGAACTTAAATAGGGCAGATATCTTTGCAAGCAACATAGTGGAAAACTAACTTAGTCCAAATGTGCATGCTTTGCAAATGAGAGGTGTGAGAGGCTGCTATTTTCCAAAGAAGTACTCATAAAGTTGAGGGGTGGGGGTGCTAAAAAACTCTCACCAGTATCTATTACTGTAAAGTGCCAGAAGCAATTATGATGTCATGTGTTGTCTAAAATTGGAGCAGTGAGACAGCTTGAGATGCAGTCAGAGCTAATAAACCAAATAAAATCCTCTGAGTTTTACTGCATCATATTGTTTCTTTACACAATTATAAGCAGCAAGGAAGGCATCTGCCACATTACAGTCGATTTATTCCTTCTTTATTTTCTCTTTTCTCTTCCCTTCCTTTGTTAAAAAGAAAGTATGTGAAGTAGGATTGGCTGGAGATAAATCTCATCAGTTACAGCAGGAAAAAGAGGGACTGTTATTTAAAAAAATAATAAAATGTCTTCCTGGATAGATTCAGTGTAACTTATTGTTGCAAGCGTTGAAAATATCCCCCTGATTAAAATGTGCTTCCATTTTTTGGGCTTCTTTTAACATCAAGAATCTAAGAAACAAAGAGCTTCCCGTCTTTAATGAGAAAGAGAAAATAAGAGGGATGCCTGCCACTTGGGATTCTTCTAATAAATTCGACCTAAGAAGGTCCAGCTCAAGAGGGCCAATTTCCAAGGTGTTTCTTTAATCAGGTTCCTAAATTCAAACATATGTTTCTTTAATTTCCTTTGGATCTGACAGTATTAAGTTAAAAAAAAAATCAAAAGCTTATTTTTCCATTTTCTGTGTGATGAAAACATACCTCCTTTCTATGTGGTTTTCAGATGAGATCAGTTGACTTATTTCTCTCAAATGCTGACAACAGGAGAGCTCTAAGGGGAAACTTCAGGACCCAGAAGCTGCCAGGTTTCTTTTGTCCTTGGCCAGCCAGACAAGCCAGTTCCTTAGAGTCTAACCAAAGAATTTATTCCAAGAAAGGGGGTTTTGGTTTTGGGTTTGTGTTGTTTATTTCTCTCCACAAGCTGTAAAAATCAGTAAGGAGAAGTGATTAAAGAAAAGAATACCTTGAATGACATCAGAATATACACCATCTTTTCCAATGAATCTAAACAACCTTCACAGATCACTTATTTCTACTAACCTCAGGCTCCCTCACTTTCTATCTCTCTGCAGCTCTATGTGCAAGAAGCCAACCTTGCATTAATTATGTGAACTGCATCTGCACTTGGACTGTGGGAGCTCTCAGACCACATCTGTTGAATGCCAAGGCCAAAAACACCCATCTCCACAGGGATGTTGTTTGCTATGCCCTTTTGGTCATCGGTAGATTGATTTTCATGTTCTGGCTAAACAGTTAGCAATGCTGAGCGTTGTTTCTTGTTTTGCACTGAAGACCCAATTAGCAAACACAGTCAATGAACAGGTCGAGAGTTGAGGTTCAGATGGGTTTCTCAAGGCCAAACCTCACTGTTTGAACAGTATTCCACTGACTTTGTCCTCATCACAGGTGATCTCCTGTGAAACATGTCACCAAACTCCATGTGCAGAGCTAGAAAGGAAATAAATCATGGTTTATCCAAATATCATGTGTCACTGCACAGAGGAATCAAATGGCTCCAGAAAGATCATTGCTGATAAAGAATGAACTGTTAGCACAGAAAGGTAAAGTTCTAGGTCAGGAAGAGTCTGAGCCACAGAGGTAAATAACTATACAGTGAATATTTAGACCTGGGCTGGGTTAAGACCAGTTTAAACTGGATGCAATGTTTAACTCATGATAAACCATCTTTGTGGGTCTTGGTATGTTGGTGATCACCTGTTATTAAGCAATGAGGATATCTTGTCATGGGCTATACTTCAATCTGCCACTATAAGTTCGCACCAGATTTACAGCTTTTTGAGCCTCCCTGGCAGAGCTACAGGTCAATAACACAACAGGAATGGCAATCCGGCTAGCTATTTTACCTACCACACGTTTTACAGATTATAGTCCTTAAGACACCAAGGAGTTATAAGACCCAGATAATAAATCCACCGGAGGTCAGAGCTACAGGGATCATGTTAGACTCTAACCCATGAAACATATGTGCTGATAGGATTTGACTATTTGTCTCCCGTGAGGTGCTGTTGAGTAGCAGACCCATTGCTATAAAGGCTGCCAAGGGAGAACAAATTAAGCACCAGTCCATCCACCTAGCTTCTCTGTAATCCAATGACAAGAGTGGTCTGGAGTCCTCGCAGTAGATGCAGCTAGAGTCACCAGCTAACTGACAGTGCCTTCTCCACAAGCTGATGGGAACAGAAAATGCCCAAACAGCAAAGATGGGGTGAGTGGCCATACATGAGCCGCCCATTCATGAAAGGGGAAATAACTCTCCAAGGCAGGATTTTTCCAGCCATAAGCATTCACTTTTGACCAATTACAAGCATTGCAAGTAGAAAAACAAAACAAATCTAAACACAACTAACAATTGCCCCTACTTCACAACTCACACTCTATCACATGGGCACACAGAGGGAAAAAAATTAAAATTTTTTGTAATATGTATTTTTGAGAGAGAGAGAGAGAGAGAGAGAGAGTGCAAGCAGGGGAAGGGCAGAGAGAGGGGGAGACACAGAATCTGAAGCAGGCTACAGGATCTGAGCTGTGAGCACAGAGCCCTATGCAGGGCTCCAACCCATGAGCCGTGAGATCATGACCTGAGCCAAAGTCAGATGCTTAACTGACTGAGCCACCCAGGCACCCCAACATTACAAAAAAATTAAAAAATGTGTTGTTTCTCTCTCTTTCTCTGTCCCTCTTCCCTGGTTGTTCTCTCTCTCTCTCTCTCTCTCTCTCTCTCTCTCTCTCTCTCTTTCTCAAATAAAAGAAGAAAAAACTAACTTGGCCAGTAACACAGAATAAACCTGGTTTATTATGATTCACAACAGAAGTTTCATATCCTCAAGAAGACAGTGCTAAGGAAAACTGAAAAATACCTCTGAAACTAGAGTAGCATTACCAATATTTACATTCTAATTTTCTGCCCACATCATGTCTGCAGGTTCCCCTTTTGGTTTACTGGTCCTACTCCCAAGCCCACTGCCACTGCTCTGTCAGTGGACACACTTGGTCTACCTTTTCCTTCTCACCACACAATGGTGAAGCACACACCTCATTTTCTAATCTTTTCTGGGCTTCCCAGAAAGCAGATGCATCCTTATATTATGCAAATAGAAAAAAATCCATAGGTTTGAATCTAAGAGGAGTTTAGAATGCCCTTTTAAACCTAAATATCCCCCTGCCTCTAATTACACCATTAAGAGCCATTTGGTTGAGCCTTAAAGGATAGTTTTGTGTGTGTATGCGGTGGGAGGGGGGGGGCACCAAAATCACTGTCACAAATAAATTCCCCTTAAAAACTTAAACCTCAGTTCATATAGAAGGAGAGAGTTCCCTCACCATCTAGTTCCATTCAAGCATGAAGCCTGCGCTTTCCTTTCCACAACATCTCTGCCTCTCTGGACATAATGACATCTATCCTGTATTTTGGGACTTTTATGTATATCTTAGGCCACAGAAAAATGTAGATAGCCCCCACCCAGAGCAGACAGACGGCCTCTATGAAGTTTCATCATCTATAATCCACGAGGTACCTGAGGCAACTCTCCATGAAAAGTCCATATCTCACAAGGTAATTAGACTAATGGCTTCATCAACATGGCTTTTTTGCCCTCTCCCCTCTGGTAGCAAGTGGTTTTCCTGTGAAGACTGGGCTTCCAGGATGCTCCCTCATGTTCTGCTTGCTTGTTTCTGATACCTACCCCATACCACCTTTCTACCCAGTTTGCACCACCTTCCCCCATTAATCATCTCCTTCCCACTTTCTCTCCACTAAGATCACCCATCCTCCTTTCTGATTGTCCTCTCTTTCATGCAGGAACCTACCTATGTAGGGTGGAAAGAGGAACAGTCTAGCTCTCTGGTTCTTACTCTACCTTCTTTTCAGTCTTCTTTTTTTTTTTCTTTTTTGATATGCCCTGACTCTGGAGGTCAGAAAATAAATCTTGACCATTTCTTGTGGCTCCTAAAAGCCACATGGATGCTTCTGATTAATGTCGTAGAGTGGAAGATAGGGGTGGAATAATAATATAGAGGAAGTGAGGAGAAAAGAAACATGGACATTAAAATTTCAAAATATTATCTGACTTCACCAGATATTGTCATTTGACATCTAAAAGAAATTAAAAAAACTATGGATTAACTGTGATAGGTGATAGAGTATCCCTACCTCACAGGGCTGGAAAAAGGTTAAAATAATATATCTCAAGTATTTCACACAGTGCCTGGTACATAGTAAGTGCTTGGAAAATGTTAGCTATTATTATTATTAAGAAGGAAGAAACGGAATTGGAAGTAGTCAAGGGGAACACACACACACACACACACACACACGTGGAAAACTCCATCATTGCTCAAGCTTAATGAAAGCCAATAAAACTAGGCCCGCCATCTTGGTTTCTCCTCCCTCATCAATTCCTCTTTGACTCAGATTTTCTTTCCTCCTACTGACCTGCTACAAATTATTAGATCCCAAGGAAGCCCACTTTCATCTGCACTCTAACTTTTAGTTAATTTTTGGCCTATTCTTTAAAAATTTCCAACAGGGTTTTTGCTGTACTTGTAATTATATCAAAACACTCTTACAAAATTCAACATCAGCCTGATATTGTGGCAGATAATGCTCCTTCAGAGTGGCACCATTAGGTCTCCAATGACAGGATGCTGAGCGAAGTGGTCCCCTCCAAGCCACGATAGAGACCCCTTGACAACAGGTAAATACTAAAAACTGTGCATTAGAACCTGAGTATAACATGCCATCACCCCAGGGAACGCCAGTTAAAAATCATAAATGTCAAGACATAATTAGCTTAAAGGTCAGGTTTAATTATAGTTGTTGAAACTGAAATACACTAATTACTGAAACCATGTTGAAAATTATTTTAATAGTTTAGAATGTTTTGTTGTTACTTTTGTTTTTACTGAGTGAAGGTTCTTGTTACTTGATGAGGGGGAAAAAAAACATGGTGACAGGCGTTTGCTTCCCCACGTGGAAGGAAGCAGAGAACAGAACAGAGTGTTGATGGAAAAGCCCACAACTCCAAATAGCTCCACAGAACAGTTGCTCCACGTTATTGTATTATTAATCATTTTCTTATAATCTGTGCTTTAGATATAATTTTAATGAAGCTTCAAGGAAAGCTCAATGCATTACACTGTAACAATAAAGGAGGCACATTTATCACTTGGTTCATAGGTATAATGGCAAAACAAATCAATAAATAAACAACTGTGAGAAAATAACTCAATAACTGGAAAAAGTTGTTTACCTGTAGGATTTCTAAGATTTCTACCGGGAATATTTATTGACTCACCTAAGTATTTTTGTTGAGTTTTTTTAATCATCTTTTTCCTTTGGGTTTCCAAAGACCAGAAAGTTTGAACAATCTTTCATTTAATTTTATTTTGTTTTGTCTCCTGTTTTGCTTAAATGGAAAAAAAAAAGTGATAAGACCTTTCAAAGTTTGGCTCTGTTTTCAAAAAAGAAAAGAAAAAACTCCACAAGAAATTTAAGTGATAAGCAACCACAAGTTACCAAAAGCTCCTCATAATTGGTATGAAAAGTCCTTTGGAAGATATGGTCTGAATACTGATATAGCTCCCTGTAGGGGAAAAGGAAGTTTTATGCAGTGTCGTTCTCATATGGAGATTAGCACACCTGAAGGGAACTAAAACATCGCTTTCTGGAGGAAGAAAATATTGTTCAAATGAGGCAAGAACGTACAGAATGTGTTTTGTCAAAATGGAGAACAAAGGGCTAAGGAAACAGTATTTTACTCTCTGAAAGACACATTGAGGAAGACAGTTTTAGTTAAGAGGAGAAACGGCATGACACCAAAGCATTTAAGGAGCTCCAAAGAACCCACTTGTGACAAAGCGAGAGCTGAGCTCTTTGCCCGGGAACCACAGACAATGCAAGGAGAGTCTGCACTCTGCTCTAGTTCAATAATGGAAAAAGAAAATGACATTTAATTAAGAGTTGCCTGCCTTCCAGGTACTTATGACATTGAAATCAGTGTGGACATAAGGCATTAAAGCTGACATCAACATAGTTCACCCAAGAAGTCATTTACTTAAGATTTACAACCAACTGCAAGAGAAAAGTGAAAATTTATGAAAGGTTTCCATCTGGCAGGCTATATCATTAGTATTCACACTGATAGCAGCAATGATTTAAATTTCTTAATCTAAGTGAAGATATGCATCAAAAAATTCCTCTAAAATATGTCTAATAGCTCTAACTGACTTCTTTATTAGAGTCTGCCAGTGGAAAAAAATGTCAGATATCAATGAAGAAGTCATTAAATGTTAATTTAGGTCTATTCAACTAATAGAAATTCATAATAAAGTGGCATCAGTGTGGCTGAAACCCCCACCCAAACTCTCTGAAAGAGACGCAATAAACTAAGTACTTTTCATTGCTTTCAAAAACAAAACCTGATTGCCTTGTTTGATCTCAGGATAGCAAGCATTTTCAAGTCATAACAATGATTATTTATTAAATATCAATAGCTCTTTTGGGGAATGGAGGTGGAGATGGAGGGAGCAGCATTTGGCATGTGTTGTTCGGAGCCTATGAATAAATCCTGTTAACAGAGAGGAGGAAATAAGTATAAATCTCCCACTGCAGGAGAAGCTCTGTGCCATCCATTTTTCTGAATTAAAGCACACTGTCACTACAAAATGCCCTCACGTTGTCAAAACAGGACTGTGGAAGAAGATAAACCATTGATACCCTCTCTTAAAACTGTAGATAGAGAAGTGTTTAAAACAAAAAGAAATGTGGTTTACATACAGAAAACAAACCTAAGACTTAGAATATCCTCAGATGATAGTGGGTACAGTTTTAAAACACAATCAATTTTTTAAAAGGTGAATACGATTTTAGGGGTTCCACGTGAGATACCACAGAAATGAAAAAAAGAGCAAGAGTTCTAGAATTGGGAGGCAGGCTGGTATGAAATTTGGTTCCATCACATTTTAGCTCTGTGACCTTGATGCAGGTACTTAACCTCCCTGGTCTTCTCTTTCCCCGTCTGGAAAATAATGCCTCATTCATAGTCTCAATTCATAAGGTTTTGGGACTATGAGTGAGATGTTATATAGGAAGTTCCCAAAACAATGGTTCACAAGCACTGTTTGGTTATGAAGCTTCTCCATGGACTGAAAATACTGTGTGCTTTGTCAAGCTCCGAGGCCCTTCCAACCCCAGAACGTAGATGCAGGAGTTTAAGGAACAAGATATGACAACACTATT
>CM053567.1:170760247-170897862 GCA_028646485.1 Cryptoprocta ferox
TATTTATTTTTGAGAGACAGAGAGAGACAGCGCGAGCAGGGAAAGGTCAGAGAGAGAGGGAAACACAGAATCTGAAGACAGGCTCCAGGCTCTGAGCTGTCAGCACAGAGCCCGACGCGGGGCTCGAACCCACGAACTGTGAGATCATGACCTGAGCCGAAGCCGGACGCTTAACCGACTGAGCCACCCAGGCGCCCCGAGTCTTTTAAAGTCTTTACACACATACTCATGTGTCCCCATGCATGCATGAGCATGCACATGCACACACACACACACACACACACACACACACCAGAAAACCTTCTAAGAAAAATTTCCAGCTAATAACTATCACATACATTAGACACAATCTGCTTTCATTAAAAATACAGTCATTCTACTCATCCTTCACATACCGCAGGAAACTTTGCAAATTTGTGAGAGTAATAAAAGGTTGCTTTTCCTCAGCCTGAACCCCATTTCTCCACATTCTCTTAAACGACTTGTGTCAAAAAATACCTTTTTCTAATCTTCTTTTTTATGAAATCCTTACCGATATTTTTCTATAGAAAAACCAAGAGATATAGTTCAGAGTCTGTGGTTAAAGAAGCCCACTTGTGCGTTCCTATCAGAGGTTTTAAACTAAGAGGATTTCATCAAAGTCCATCATGAAAGAGTGTCTCAGCTATGCAACATACTATGAGAAATAAAATGTCTCAAAATTATCTCCTCTGGAGTACCACTCCCTTCTGCTTCCTACTGCACACATTTTAGTTCTAATGTCATCTGTTTAAATTCATAATTAATTATTTTACTTTTCTTTGGGGGTTGTTAATTGTTGTTAATCTGACTTCAAGACAGATTAATGTCATGCAAGCAAATGAACATCTCAAGGCAGGAAATACATTTCACAAACCTGCTTTATTGTCATGTATCATCCAATTATGTCTAATAAAAAATGATGGTTATTTAAAGGACTGGTTAGGAAGAACCCAGTAACTTTGGTTAAAATTAAAACAGTTCTTTCAGTAGGGTATTAAGTACATAAGAAATGTAATTTTCTTAATATTAGATAGCTATAGTTTTATATAGAGATACAGACAAAGTCATAGATTATAGATTCAAACCTTTGTACAATAACCGTTTGCATTAGGATAAAAGAATTGAGCAAATCCTTGTTTTACTTTATTGAGTATATCAAACTATTGCACACAGTAAATAGCAACTCCTTTACCCTGAAAAGGAAATGGGTATCATGTATCATGTACTCCAAAGGTTAAAAAAAAAGTGAGATATCAGTATAAAGGAAGGATAAAATGGCAAAAAAATGATAAATATTTTTTTAATCTTGATCTACTGAAACTATTCTCATTTTCATTTTTGATTCTCTTATAAGCCTATGATATGTCATACATGTTTTTGCATTGCCCACATGTATTCCCCCATGATTCTAGATCTCTTTCTTTCCACCTTCTGTAGCTAGACTTCATCTAGCTCCACGGCATTCACTTGCTTCCATGGCCTACATTCCCACAGATATGGCCCCCAGACACTTTTCCAAGCATCACCATCACAGTTCTGTTTGGAATTCATGCCAACATATCAAAAACCAATCTTGATGTCTTCCGTTCCAAAGATTCTAGCCTCTTCTCAATTCTCCTACACAGACATAGAGATCACCATATATATGTCTATCTGGGTTGGCATTCTCGAAAATAATTTTCCGTCTATCTGTCCCTCTTGTCTACACATCAGTTTCCAGACTAGAGTTTCAACAGCGTCATTGTTCTTAACCCTCTTCCTTTTCAGTACTTAGCCAACATCGTAGTCCCAGCTATTGTTATACTCAACCTAAAATATTTAAACTGCTACTTTCTGAGCCCTAACCCCTGATTCCCACAGGACACCCCCATCAATGGATTAGGACTTATCAAATGACGTCAAAGTCACATACATGATAGTTCTCCAAGAGGGATGTCTTCATCCTGAGTTTTTGTCAGTTCCTAAGCTTTCTCTGCCTGTGATTATGGCAGTGACCCACTGTTTCCTCTTCCAAAACATCCAGAAAAATTGCATTTTCCAAACTCCCTTGCAGTTGGGTTGAGGCCATTTGGCTGCAGTGGAATAGGAGTGGGAATTACATAGTCATCTTCCCGGCCTGATGCTTAAAAACATCCTGCATGATACCTCATATTTCTCTGTGGTTACACTGGCAGCCACCTATCTCAGAAGATAGAGCTAACAGATGGAGAAGAGCTATCCTACCTACATTAGACTGTGGTAGAATAAAGAAATGAACTTATATAATGTTCAACTCCTGAAATTCAAGGGTTTCTTGTTACAGCAAGAGGCATTTGCACCTACTGTTTCATTCTACCTCCCAATACACAGGCCCTTTGGTGAGAGAGCTGAAGACTTTGGGAACACAAGGCGAGTAACTCTCTTAATCTATATTCATTCTGAATGAGGGACAAAAACTGGAGAAAAAAAGCAGGCCATCAAAATGGATCCAGAACAAGTAATTATATGAATATGTAACACAGCACACTGCAAAGCAAGATGTGGGACATCCTGCTCAACCGAATTGTTAATAAGAAGACTTGGTTGGAGCACCTGTCAATTAAGCACCTGATTCCTGATTTTGGCTCAGGTCATGATCTCGCAGTTTGTGAGTTCAAGCCCCATGGAGGACTCTGGGCTAACAGCATGGAACCAGCCTGAGATTCTCAATCTCCCTCTCTCCCTCTGCCCCTCTCCCACTTGCTTTCTCTCAAACCTGCACACATGCACTCTCTCTCTCTTTCAAATAAATGTTAAAAAAATAAAATTATTAAAAAAAAAAAAAAGACTTGCTTAGTTTCAATCACTTCCTGTCCAAACCTGCTTGATTGTTTCATTAACAACAGGACTGGCTACAGGCATCCTATCAATATTCACTATTTATATTCCATAAGGACCAAGAAACTCTCCCCTTCCACTTTACAGTTGAAATAAAATGTCCAAACTCCATCCCTTCATAGCCTACCTGTTTTCAACTCTCTTCTAATTCCCTCCAGATTATCTCATTGGTTTGGACTCTGTCTGGCCCTGGATTTCAGCTTCTTCCAGACACTGCCTTTTCAGTCTTCCTGGGGTCCAGGCTCTGAAGCCTGTGGGTCAACCCAGGGCTTGCTCAACAGCTAACCCAGGATCTGGGAACTCCAACCCAGCTCTCAAGGCCCAGGGCACAGCAGCTCCTCCTTGTTAGTTCTGAAATATTTCAGTCTCACTCGGGGACCATTAACCTTGCCCACCTGTCTGTAAATAGCCCATCATTAAACCATCTTCAAAATACCACTTGAAATTTCTGTTTTCTACCAGGAACTTGGCTAATAATAATAAAAAAATGAAACAGTGGAAGCATTATGGTTTTTGTAGCTTTGGCCATTATAAATGTGGAGATGCGTGCAGTTCAATCAGAACACCCCATTCAAAAAAAAACAGCACAGCTGCCAAAATGACTAAACTAAAGTAGTTTGAAGCCATTTGTAAATCCACCACAAGACCAGATACAAATCTTAGCAAATCTTAGTGGGTACAGATGCAGAATATTTGGCACGGGCTCTTCCCTGTCCCTGGGAATTCAGCTGCCAATGACATTTTCCATGTTAAAAATAATAATACGGGGTTGGGGGGGGAGGGCTGTTGCCTGGGTGGCTCAGTTGGTTGAGCACCTGACACCAGCTCAAGATCATGATCTCCGGGCTTGTGGGTTTGAGCCCTGGGTAGGGTTCTTTGCTGACAGCTCAGAGCTTAGAGTCTGTTTCATATTCTGTGTCTCCCTCTCTCTCTGCTCCTCCCCCCAACTCTCTGTCTCTCTCTCTCAAGAATAAATAAACATTTGGGGCACCTGTGTGGCTCAGTCAGATAAGTGTCCAACTTCAGATCAAGTCACGATCTCACAGTTAGTTGGTTTGAGCCCTGCATCTGGTTGTGTGCGGACAGCTCAGAGTCTGGAGCCTGCTTTGGATTCTATGTCTCCCTCTCTCTCTGCCCCTCCTCTATTCTTGCTCTGTCTCTCTCTCTCAAAATAAATAAACATTAAAAAAAGAATAAACATTTCAAGAACTCTTAAAAAATAATAATAATACAGGGGCGCCTGGGTGGCTCAGTCATTAAGTGGCCGACTTCATCTCAGGTCATGATCTCACCATTCATGAGTTCAAGCCCAGCGTTGGGCTCTGTGTTGACAGCTCAGAGCCTGGAGCCTGTTTCAGATTCTGTGTCTCCCTCTTTCTGTGCCTCTTCCCTGCTTGTTCACGTGCTCTCTCTCTCTCTCTCTCTCTCTCTCAAAAATAAACATTAGAAAATAATACTAATACAAATAAAAAATAAATACCTTGTTATGCTGCTTCCCTTGCCATTTCAAAAGAACTAATTGTCTATACGAAGTGTTATTACCAACACTCAGCTCTCTTGTTTCTTGAACCAAACTCAACAGCATAGGAGGTTGGGAAAGACCACAACTTTAACCATACAGTGAATAATACCTCTACCTTTAGCCTTCCAGAAACTCTGAAAGCCCTTCTCCCAGGAGTGGTTTCTTTGCAATGGATACTACAGATTGGGTATAAGTACGTTATTTGCCCTGAAAAACAAAGAAGGGTATGCATTTTTAGATATACAGTGTGCTCCACACAGAAGAGGGAGGAATCAGGTTGTTTCGTTTTTTGTTTTTTGTTTTTTACTTCAAAGCACATTGTCTCTCTACCAAGCAAAGGACAACAGACCATACCCAATGACTGGTTTCAAGGTGCAAGGTTAAAGTATTTTTTTTTTTGCATGTAGTTAAAGCCAGGCGATGAGTCAATGAAAAAAACTCCCCATGAAATGGTTTGTTCATACAAGCATTTATCTTAAAAGGACATGAACATCAGTTCCAGTCACTGACATTTATACCTATCTAAAGCCACAATTAATTCCTACTGAAAATTTTGTTTTCAGGATTATTATGGAACTTAATCATGTTTATGGACAAGGTGAGTTTAGTTATTTGAATCAGGCATCCCTTACAGAACAGTCTACATCATTGTAGATAGACTACAAAACACCTTCTAGACAAATTCTCCCCACAACGTGTCACCAAAGCAATGTGACGTAAATGTTTCATGGATGAAGGAGAAAGGTAGGGGGATTTTTGAAATACTCTTGTTGCCTTCAAGGGAACACTGAGGTGTATATGCACGTGTGTGTGTGTGTGTGTGTGTGTGTGTGTGTGAATATCACATCCCAGTATTAACCTAGAGCCAAAATATACCATAAATATTTCCATAAAAAGCATGTGACCTTTGTGGATACAGCTCTTATAAATCTGCAGACCCATGCGGTTCAATCAGAACACTTGACTCAAAGATAAATAGTACAACTACTAAAGTTGTTACAAAGTACTTTAAACCCATTATAATCCACCAAAACACCAGTATTTCCTCTGCCTTTCTCTACACTTTTCCCTCACCTGCATCTGCTACCAGGAGATTTTCAAATGGCCCAAAACTTTCTCCATCGTCTAGCCACTGTGGCTTCTACATATGTCACTAATGTAGACTGGCCTAACATTTCTCTTGGTCTATAATGATCTCCCCTCTCTTTGGGAGTAAAGAGAGAAGAAACTGGAAAATTGAGGATAATAATACACATAAGTAGTTTTCCCCCAACGCAATATTCATATTTAAATAAATGTTATCCTAAAGTTTTACATTTTACTCAAATCAACTTTCTATTGTGAGGAACAGAAACTCAAAGTAACTCAGGAAAAATGGGGAAGGGGTTACTGCAAGGATATAACAGGCATTCTTTGAGCACCCAAAGGCGGAAAATTAAATATATTGAGGCCTCTTTGGAACTCTAAATTCAAAAATGGAGTCTTCCCTTTCTGTTTCTCAGGGGCCTATCTCTATCTCTGTTATTTGCTCTATTCTCTTTGTTTCTCTTCCTAAGCCTCTCTGTTTACTCATCTTATTACACATGACCTGTAATGGACACCTCAGCCTATGTTCTGTTAGATTGGGTCTCCTAGTCAAACCTCCTTCTGTGTGTCTTAGTTCAAAATCCCAACACAATGATTCTGACTAGCTACTTGTAACAATGAATTCACTGGCCTTGGGTTAGAGATTCTTCATTGGCCCAATTGGCCATAACTCAAAGATGAGGTCCCATGGGACATAACACTTCCACTTGCAAAGAATATGGCCTACCTTTGGAATTCTGGAATCCAAGTGAGAATCAGCATCATAATCCTGATATTTGACATTATCTTATGATGTGCTCTCCTGGATTAGCTCATTCATCATTCATTCCAATGTCCTTCTTATACTGCAGACGGCTAAAAGCTATATTCCCCAGACCCCCTTGAAGAGAGACTTTGGATATAAACTAATTTCCACTAAATTAGAAGCACTATCATGAACTTTTAGAAGGTGAGCATGAGGTGGAGGTCTTCCTTCTGCTTTGGATTTGCCACTGCAAATATGGTCATGGAAATATCAGGGTTTATTTACTGTGACAGAATTTGATGCATGCCCCTGGCCTCATGTGAGTGGGGGTAAAAGAAGTCAGGAAGCCGGCCCTGAATCACAGCCAAGGTGACGTGTTCCTGTGGACATAATTCTAGTGGCAGCCTTTGGATTCCCCACATTCTTGGCAAAAGGAGCAAGTTCCCTGAAAGCCAGTCTAGTACACTTGTTGTGGAAGTCATTTTCACAGGCCTGGCCCACATCTGAAACCTACAGAACTTTCAAAGATTTTTCAAGCACTGGATCCTGACATTACACCTCTCTCTGCTAAAAGTAGCCACAGTGATTTCTGTTTCTTAAACTGAAAGAATCACTGTGCCTAGATTAATAGGACCAGGGCACCAGTCAAAATCGAGAGGAGAGAGAAAAAATGAACAGCCACAGATGGTTTCACAGGGACTGGAAAAATCACACTGAGGACATCAAGAGCTTTGGCTTCTCCATTCTGGTTGAATGAATGTAGAGGATACCTTTGGATGCAACCACATAAAGTGTTATACAAGTATCCTTTTCTGAAACAAACAAACAAAAAACAAACAAACAGAGCTGAATGGTAGTTAAAGTGGTAAAGAAAAAAAATAGTATTCACTGTAAGACAAAAAAAGAGACCTCAGTATAGAATTGTCCTCAATTCCAAATACAACAAAGAAAATAAAGATGTATAGCCAAGAACCAGAGTGAGGTGTCTGTGGATAGAAAATTACTAAAAGGAAATATTAGGGATGAGGGGGACTCTGATTAAATAGACTTAATAGGGTTCTTCATAAAGCAGACCAGAGTGATCAGTGTCCCCTGAGGGATCATACAGGACGAGGAATTCTATCAGATAATCAGATTTTGTGATACAATATCAAGGATGGGAGATTCTCTCTAATCTCATTTATCAGGATCTTTGCTGAAATTGGGTGATGGACACAGACATCCAAAGGTCAGGGTCTAGTTAACAGGAGCGTTCCAAGGAACAAAATTAAAGTTTGGTCAAGAAGACAGTTTTTGTCACCTGTATGCCAGTGCAAGAGACATGAATTGAGATTCCAACAGTGGGAGTGCTAAGGAAATGAAAAAGTCAGTCTAATCTCTTGGTAATTAAGTAAAATGATCGTCACACTTAGAGTTCTACAGGAAACTAACAGAGGATAATGCTAACACTGATGGGGGAAAAAAATCACCCCTCCCCTTGCACCAGCAAGATGACCATCACGTTGAGAACAAGTTTAGCAGCCACAGAAACCACGGTCACAGATTAAAAACTGGACAAAGGGATGGAGACCAGCCAGCATAACTGCAGCAGGTGAACTTTAGTAAAGACTAGATCGTAAAATGCTCAGAGTAAGTAGACAAATGTTCACTCTCTTATCAATCAGTGGTGCAGCCCAGCCTTCCTGGCCTGAGACGCAGGGTTATTCTTACTCAAATCAGTAGGTGGCTGTATTTCTGACCTTTGCTTGCCAAAAGTAACACAAATCTAGAGACTCAAATACTTTTTTATTGGGATTCTAACATAATGTCGGAAGTAAAAGTGCACATGTATGTGGACTTGAAAAACAGGAAGAACATGCACAAATGTAGACAAATTTAGAATTCAGAGAAGAGGAAAAGGAGTTACAGACTGATATAAACAAAAAGATCAATTTCAAAGGAAAGAGGATGACAATGGCAACAGTAAAAAATATTTATTAAACAACATTTATTCAGTGCCTACATGTCCCAGGCATTGTTCTCAGCTCTGGGGATATTGCAATAAATGAGAATACAAGGAAAAAAGGGATGACATCTAAGAGACTCTGAAGGTAGGTTAGGGTGAGATCAATGAAGGGCCTTTATAAAGCAATTTGGACACCATTCTTTAGAAAACAAGGAGACATCAAATTTTTATTTTTTAATTTCAGATAATTCTGGTCTATGTTAGAAATGGACTACAAAGAAGCAGTACTTGCAGGAGATGAAAAAATTAAGGGGCTATTGCAACGGTCCAAGCAAAATTCATTGTCATCATCATCACTTGATCTTGGATAATCATTTTCTGATTGCTTTTATCACTTTCTATCCTGGATAATTAAATAGCATTAATCATATAGATAAATGCAGAATGGAAGTGTTTTCTGTTTGGGTTTGGGTGTTAAAGGGAATTCAGAATGTTACTTGTGGCCTATTGAATTTAAGGTACCCATATCATAACTAAGTTGAGGTTAGTTCAATAAGTTGATGATTATAGTTGGAGAATTACGCTTTCCTGATAGGCTAAATGGAAATATTTGCCAGACCAATAGAAATCAAATCATTAGTTTCTCCAGAGTACAAACCACTGGGGGCTCGAAGCTTCCCCAGATTTTAGGTACTATTCCAACTATACTAACCCTGTCTTCTCCTGCCAAGAGTTTCCTCCAAGGATGAATTCTCTGCAATTGTCACAAGAAGTATTCATAATCTTGGAGAATAGTGGCAGGTCACTGATTCCTGAGTTACAGAAACTTCCAAACAGGCTTTTCAGTCAAATTCAAGTAAACCAGGTGTCTGTGTCCAAAGGTAGTCATTATACAATCGGGATCTAGTATAAAGTCCAATGAACCGATGTCTAAAATGACCACAATACATTACAGAAGTTTAAATATATCCTATGGACTGAGCATACCAACATTACTTACCTTCCCTGATTCCACCTCCTTGCCAAGCCACATGATCCCTGCCCATTTGACCATAGCTTATTGGACCAGAAGTAAATGCTTGAACCAAATTGATATTAGATTCTCTCTCTCGGGAATTACTTAATTAAGGCAATTCATTCCAAAAGTTTTTAAAAACCTGAGGGCTGAGGCCACCATTTTGAGGTGGTCCATTGTGAAGAACCACATGCAGGCAGATGAATGGCAGAGAATCTGGACTTCCATCAGATAAAAACCAAGTAGATTTATAGCACAGATGATAGACCATATGCCTAAGAATGAAAGAGATTGAAGCAGTAGTTGTCTGACATTGTTCCAGTTCCTGAGAGCTTCCCAGTGACCCAGGGGCATCAGAGATGAGAAGTATTAACATGAGGATGCTCCAAGCCATCCCCTTTTATCTCCCCTGTCTCTTCTGATTACTGTCCCTCCTCTGTACTTCAAGGAATTTTATCTCTTTGCTAACTATTTTTCTTTTAAATTGAAAGCATAGGTGAAATTCTGACAACATGAGAGGAAATTGGGAAGAATTCTTGCTTGAATCAGAAAGACAAAAAGAAAAAGCCAGAGAACACGGACCAAGATAGAAAAAATTTCTGGAAGCACTGAGTGTCAGGAAGTGTTCTAGAGAGAGTTTGTTAAAGTGAAAGAGTCTGGAGGGGTTAGGGGTCAAGAAAAATAGAGGATTTGTGAAAATGTTGTTATGGTTTACAAATAAGATTATTTTAAATCATCTTCAAGAGATCCAAGAAAATAATTCTTATTTAATATATTTTGGATGCTAGACTCTCCTGATGTATTGAAATGACTGGATAGAAATGATTGGATATTGAAACACAGCACCTCAGGGCCTTAGATTGATATGGGTTCAACCTCCATTAAAATTTCCACTTTTGAAGCTAAATTGAGTGAATTCCCATTTCTGGCTTCTGATTCCTTTTTAATATCTTCTTTAAAATTCCAAGATTGAATCCTGAACTTCTCTCACATATGGTACCATTTCTGCACCTTCACTCTACAGGGCTAGAAGCTCTTGTTTTTATCTCACAAAGAGAAAAACTGGAACTCTGGAGTTCTATTTGGAAAGAGGAAATATGGAATTCCACTCTCTTTTCCCTCAGCCTGACCTGCTTTTAATTTAGATGGAGTTTTAATATTTGCTGAAAGTCAAAATAAATAGATAAGTGTTAAATAGCAAAACAAATATCAAAACGTCTGTCTCTGGCTTTTAATTCCCTGTTTTGTAGCAGACTGACCCCCCTCCCATTCTTCAGTGTCCCCTAAATGTAATGATATTCACTGCTGTTGAAGTCTTTCTTCATTCAATAGCTGGAGAGATTGTCATTGGTATGCAAACGGGTCTCAGGCAAGGAACATTACTCTTTAATCTCCTAATTTTAATTGGTCTGCCATCATGCAGACTGGGGCTGCTAATGGCCTAGTTTGTAGATTAAGACCAGCAGACCTGAACTGCGGTATGCCATTAGTTACAAATAAAAAGAGGAAAAACACCGAATAATGATAAAAGAGGCCATTCCAAATCAGAGAGAGGATGATTCTTCCTCATCTTCCCCAAGGTTCGTGACCCTATTTCAATGTCCTTTTGTAACAGGATTTGGATTAATGCTTTTGGCTTGGTCAGATAATTTCAGAACAGTTGGTAAATTGAAATGATTTGCTGTGTATATACCGATGTTATTGGCGGGTACAGAAAATGTTGTCGAAAGGTCTGCTTCACAAGTGACATTGTTTCAACTGATAGAGCTGTTCCTTTCACTGGGAAACAATATTGTAAATGAAAAGAATCTTTCACTATTTAAGGAAAGCATATTTTTCTCCAGTGGAATTAACTTTCCTTATTACTTCTAGTGTCTTTTCACCCTCCAGTAAGTTGAGTCTAATACATGTTAATCTTTCATAAAGTTCATACATATATCTGTCACCAGTGAAGAAAAGTTCCAAGTGAAAAAAGAAATTTATATTTAGATAGCTAGCTAGATGATTGATAGATAAATATATAGAAACATAGACATATACATATATAGATATGGATGAATGATAGATGATAGATAGATGATAAATAGATAATAGATAAGGGAGAGGGGGAGATTATGAAATAGAATAGTCTAATTAAAGGGTTAGTCTCCGTACCTCCCCAAAAAAGCAAATGGAAACCACTGCCAAGGGTAAAAGAGCAGACAAAAAAGAAAAGAAGGTTACATTACTCTGAAAACAAAACAAAGGAAATGAAATACTATAGTCCACCCTTATCTGTGGGGATATGTTCCAAGACCCCTACCCCGTCAATGCCTGAACCCATAGATAGTACTGAACCCTATATATACTATGTTTTTTCCTATACAGTCATACTTATGATAAGGTTTAATTTATAAGTTAGGCACAGTAAGAGAGTAACAACAGTAACTAATAATAAAATGGAACAATTATAACTATATACTGTAATAAAAATCATATGAATGTGGTCTCTTTCTCAAAATTTTTTATTGTACTGTAGTCACCCTTCTTCTGGTGATGATGTGAGCTGATAAAATGCCTATGTGATGACATGCAGTGAGGTGAATAATGCAGGCATTGTGATCTAACATTCAGACTATACTTCAGGAGGATCATCTGCTTCTGCTCCTTGGTTGACTGTGGGTAACTTAAACCACAGAAAGCAAAACGACAGAAGAGGGGAGACTACTGTATAAAAGTATACTAGTATCTGCGAAGGGTTGAGCTGTGTCCTCTAAAAAGATGTAATGAAGTCCTAACTCTCAGAACCTACAGATATCACCGTATTTGGACATAGGAGCTTTGTAGATGATCAAGTTATGATGAGGTCATTAGGGTAAGTCCTAATCCATCATGACTACTGTACTTATAAGGAAGAGTAATTTGGACAGAGAGATAGACACACACAGTAGGAAGATGATGTGCAGACACATGAAGAAAAGAGGGCCATATGACTGGAGTGACACATCTATAAGCTAAGGGAAGCAAGGATTGTCAACAAACACCAGAAACTAAAAGAAGCAAAGGAAGATTTTCCTCTAGAGCCCGCTGAGACAGCATGGCATGCTGACACCTTGATCTTGGATTTCTAACCTCCAAGACATTTCTAACAATAAATGTCTGTTGTTTAAAGCCACCACTTTGTAACAGGAACTCTAGGAAACTAATATAACACCTACATTGATTTTGTACTCACCTCTCTGCTGCCATTATTGTAGCCTACCTGTGTTTCCTCCTCTTCAAAGACACTTGGTATTACAGAAGGTTACAGAGAAGTAACAGAAAGTGGCTAATATTTCTTGAGATCTTTCATAAACCATCTTATGTAATTCTTAAATAATCCTGAAGGCACAAATTGACACTGGAGCTCTGAGATGTTGAGAATCTTGCTCAGGGCAACACAGCTGGAAGGCAGTAGAGTTGGAATTGAGTCAGTGCCCGAGCATGTTAACTATACAAAAAAGTTTACCATATCACACTCCCTCAAGCATGTTTTTAGGGTAAGCAAAACAAAAAAAAAATACAAAAAATTTCTGGTCTCTGGCAATTCACTGCACCATTTTCAAAGTCAATGTTGCAATAAACTAGAATGGAAGATTCTGGTGAGTGGAAAGAAGGGTAGGTATGGGGAATTGGTGAGGTGAGGAGATGGGAGATTCCCATGGGTCTTCCTCCTCCTGTCTCTGAAGCCAGGGCACGGGATTCCTGGGCACTAATACCCTCTAGACTGGAGAAAGGCCCAGTAAAAGGAGATGTGCCCCCATGCTACAGAAATCATTATACCTATCACTCTACTCCAGAGATCCAGCTTAGCAATTAAATAAATAAATAAAATAAAAAAGCTTCTTTTGCAGGGATTGGCCTCTACCCTGATGCCTTGGCCCATTTGGGAAACTGGCACTATAAATAGAGCATGATGCCCAGAAACTGTGCCCTAAGTGTGCAAAGCAGCTGAAGGTGTCTGGGGAGGACAAGGGTAGTGTGGGGAGATCAGAAGCCAGCAAACATCCTCCTTTCCTTAGTCAGAGGCCAGAAGCTTCCTGCCCTGGTGGGTGGGGGAGGGGGTGGCTACAAGAGAATAAAGGTTCTGGTGGCCCCTCTCTTTCCTTTTCACAGCCACAGTGATTCAAAATCAGCATCAGGGGCACCTGGGTACCTCAGTCCATTAAGTGCCCGACTTCAGCGCAGGTCATGATATCACGGTTCATGAGTTCAAGCCCCTCATCAGGGCTGATGTGTGGAGTCTTCCTGGGGTTCTCTCTCTCCCCTCTCTCTATGCCCCTCCCCACTTCTCAAAATAAATAAATAAACTTAAAAAAATCAGCATCAGTCTTGGGAGCCTGTTAGGATGCTCTGTTATTTTATTTTATGGCAATGATGATATTTTCAAATCTGTGCCTCTGAGACACTCTCCAAAAATAATTGGCGCAACAGAAACAATTAACTTTTCAAATCAGTAAAATAAGAGCGACTACTTCACTAATAATCATCATCATTATATAGTTCATGATCGCTACATGTCAGGCCCTGAAGTAAGGGCTTTGCAAGCATTAAATCATTGAATCCTCTCAGCAGTATTAAAGCAGTTGTTACTATTGTCATTTTATAGATGGAGAAACTGAGGTTCAAAACAAAACAAATTAACTTGCTCAAGACCAAACAGTTAGAAAGTGGCAAAGCCAAGGAAACAATCCTAGGTTTATTTAATTCCAAAGCTCACATTCCTTCCTTAGGATTGAAGAGCTGACCTTCGAATGGGGAGGTTCAGATGAAGAGGCGGAGGCCGAATGATGCTCCCTAGTCCAGTCCACATACTGTAGGCCCCTTGGCCTCGAGGAATAAGTCAGAGCTGGGCAGGTGAGAAGGGAAGTCCAATAACCAGAGTCCTGAAAGAAGAGTCATCAATTTTAGCCTGAGCTTCATCAACCCCACAACACCTGAGGCCCAGGGAATAGCAATGTCTTCTTGTGCTAAACAACAGTCTCTTCATGTTGCTCCCACAAAGCCCCACATCTAGCAGGGGCATACACAAGGTTATCTGACCTGACCAAAAACATAAGGGAGTCCCTGTCATCTTGTCTACTCAGCCCAAGGTCATAGACAATGATTGTGATGCTTCAAATCAGCAGATCACACATATCCGAAAGGAACATCATTACTGTGAACAAATGGTTCTCAACCTTTTTTCCCAACCCAGCCATAAGCTCTTGCACCCCAACTAGTAGCAGTGAGTTCAGACAATTATAAGGAGATGCTGGATTCAGTCCACTGTCTTTCAGCCACACTCCTCAGCAGCCAAGGTTAAATCCAAGATGTCCACAGGCATCCACAGGAAATGAGCTTGAAGAAAGAAACCATTTCTTACTCACTTTAGATTGTTAACATGGTTCAGTATGCAAAAAATATGCTCAGTAAATATTTGTTATAGAAACAGGTAGATGAATGGATGGTAAACAGAAAATATTAAACATTTGGTGAGAGTAAAATTTCTGAGTCATAATTGGAGGGAAAGTATTGAGGGAAAGCAAGGAATTGGAAAGGGATTTAACTGTCAAGTGAACAGGAAGCAGGAGCACCATTCATTCATTTATTCAACAAACATTTACTGAGCCCTTACCATATGCCAGGCACTGTCTAAGCATTGAGGACACAGAGTCAAAAATCCCTGCCCTCATGGAGCTTATATTATAGTGGGGGAAAGATATAATAAATATAAAAAATTAGCAAAATAAGTACTAGACTACAGAAACAAAGATGAGAAATGTCATTTTTTATAGTATGATAATGAAAGTTTTAGCTAAGATGATATTTGAGTGGAGTCTTGAAAAGTTGAGCAAGCAAGTCATACAGATATCTGAAAGAAGATCACCGATGTGAATTAGAACAGCCAGTACAAATGCCTGAGGCACTAAAGAAACAAAAAGGAAGAAAGTATGGTTGTAACAGTGACAGAGGGAAAAAGATTTGGGAAATAAGATTGGAAAGATATGGTGGGGACAGCTTGTAGAGTTTGGGCAATTCTACTGAGTAAAAAGGAAAACCAAGGGAAAGTTTTGAGCAGAAGATTGAATTGGTCTGACTTCCACACCCCCACTTTGGTGTATAGACATGATGCAGAAGGAAAGGATGGGGTCCAGAAACCATCTACAATGCTACTGCAACTTATTGTTGAAAGGTGAAAGATAATGTTGGCTTGATGATGGCAGTGCAGATGGCAGTAACTGTCACATTCTTGATGCATTTTCAAAAAAGATCCTCCAGAATTTTCCAAACAGCTAGATATGGGTATGGGGGGAAAAGAAGAGGAAAGAGTCACAGATGTTTCTTTTTATTGTTGCCTGAGCAATAGAGTTACCATTAACTCAGACAGGAAGACTGTCAATGGAGAATTGTAGAGGGAAGATGAGGAGTCAGGTTGTGGACATGTAATGTTTGAGGTGACTGTTTGATGAAGATGGATGTGGAAGACTTGGATGCATGAATCTGAAGTACTAAGAGAAGTCTGGGTTAGAGGTTGAAACTTAAGAATTGCCAGGTTATATGTATGCTTAGACTGGATAAGATCACCAAGGAAGTGATGGAGATGGAGAAAAAAGAAGAGCAAGAACTGAGTCCTGGAACAGTCCAACATATGGAAATCAAGAAGAAAAGAGATATTAATGACAGCCCAACTAGGTCCTCCCAGGAAAGGACAGGGTCATGGAAGCAAGCAAAAATTTCCAGGAAGAAGTGAACACACATGACAAATATTGCAGGTAAGTCAAGTAAGGTAAGAACTGAGAATTACCAGTCAAATCTAACAAAGGTGAGGTCATTGGTGACCTTGACAAGACCTAATTGGATGAACTGGTTGGAGCAAAGTCTGACCAATGGGGCTTTAGGAGAAAATGGGAAAAGAAAAGAGATGGTGAGAATAGACACATCTTCAAAGAGCTTTGCTGTAAAGAGAGGAGAAATGGTAAAAGAAGAAAGAAAGAAGGAAGGCAGTGGCATACCAAGGAATAGGAGAGATGTGAGAAGTCTACTCTGGTACAAGCAATAACATGGTGCATTATCTACAGATAATTTTAAAGCAGTAAAAACAAAACTGACTAGATGTCACCTTTATGTTATTACTACGGGACAGCTGTTCTGAACAATATTAGCAATAAAATGTTCCTACCCACCACAGCACACTTCAGGCCAGCACCACTCTTGTGATTCACCTTTAGAAGGAAGAAAGAAAGGAAGAGTGCCTTATTTTGACTTTCACATACAATCCCTCTCTACGAATTGTGGAGGTATAAATGTAATGTAACAGCTGCTGTTAGCCGCTTTCTGGCAGTAGGGAGAATGGCACATTGGATCACTTCCCAACCTTTTGATTTGGGGTCTTGAATCTTCCCCTTTTGTCTCATGAAGGCTATAAATTCCCAGACATGCCAGTAACAGAATCGGGCAGACTTCCACGAGCCCCTTTCTTATGTCATGTTGAGGAAGGCATCATTGGGCAGGGGCCATCTGTGGATCTTTACATGTCACCTTAAGTAAATGAGATGGCCCTCAAGTCTCATCCTGGCTTTATCAATCTATTAGCCAATTAATGAACGAAAATTATTGATGGAATGCCCACCACATGACTCTATGCTAGATGCTATAGAGAATACAAAACACAAAAATCAGAATTTTCTTTCTAAAACATGCATCTGATTATTTTCCCATTGTGGTGGAGATGATGTAGTGCCCACCATAGGAGCACCAAAGTTATGGCCAGGTCTTGGCTATCCAGCCAGACTGTAGTTCACTATGACCACAAGGTTATGTTATTGTTGAAGGGAAACGAGAAGCCATGACATGTCTGAGACATCAGACAATGACGTATTTTTCCCACATTCTCCTTCCTCTTCCTCTTCACTGGAACCCAGAATGTGGCAGTTACACAGCTCTGAGCATGCGGAAGACAATGCTCAGGGTCTGAAAAAGGAATGGCTTCGAAAGAGCTCAGACCTTAAAGGATCACACAGAACAAACTGCCCCTGAATGTGTAAGATGAGAGTAAGTCCACACCCCATAGCCTTTAAGTCACTATTCTCAGGGGCTGTTTGGGATGAAACTTTGCATGTCTGTAATGAATATGCTTTGCATCTCCCTAACAAATAAGCCCCAAAAGCTTTCCAAAGCACTTCAATGCCTAGAAAAGAAAGAGCATGTTGCTTAACACAGCACACAGGGCAACCACATCTTGCATCACCCTGCATTCCAGGCTTCATTTTGAATGACATCAAATCAGTTAACGCGCATGAAGACACAGTAACATAGGTCTGGCCTATTGAAAATCAAAAAGTGTTCAATGGATACCAACCTAAAGAAGATAAGGTCCTAGAAGGGCAAAAGGGTGACTTTTTTTTCTGTCTCTTCCAGTGAGTCAATGAGAACACAATTTCAAGATTAAACCTTTCTCCTAAATGGAAAGGAAGAAAAATTCATTCTGAACTGAGGAGAGTAAAGGGGGACAAAGTGGCAGGTGCTTTGAACACATGGATTCTAAAAATGTGACTAACGTGTTTCTCCCTTTATCCTCAAGAGAATTTCATTCCTGAACTATTTGTTCATTCTGAGAGCAGCCATAATTGCAGCAACTTTTTTTTTTCACATCTCATTATGAAACTAGGAGATTTACATAGACCCATGATTAAAAATATATTTCTGGAGTACCTGGGTGGCTCAGTTGGTTAAGTGTCTAACTCCTGATCTCGGCTCAGGTCATGATCTCAAAGTTCGTGGGTTTGAGCCCTGCGTCAGGCTCTGTGCTGACAGTGCAGAGCTTATTTGGGATTCCCCATCTCCCTCTCTCTGTCCTTCCTCCTTTTGTGCTCTATCTTTCTCTCTCTCTAATTAAATAAATATTTTAAAAAATAATATATTTTTAGCTCCTTAATAACTAGAAACTCTGCAGCTGGATGATGTTAAAGAAAATTAGTAACATCTTACAATCATATTTCAGTTTTTAAAATTCTTTTAAATATGTAGACTTATTTTCTTTTGTATATGTCTTCCTCTCCCATCCACTAAAGATTATGCTCTATGTGAGTAGAAGTATGGTTTTTATTTCTGTGTCTCTATTTTTATGTGGATTTCTTGTTAAGTCCCAAGCAAATGTTCTATAAATTTCATTGAATTGTATCCTCATGGCAACCCTGGGAGAGGTGAGGCAAATACTGACCTATCAGACTGGGTAGGAGGCTGATGCTTAGAGAAGTACCTTCTTGGATGAGACCCCTTCCTGTACAATTCTTCTACAAGTTGCAATTTGCTTATTCGAATCCTTGTTGTTGAACTTCTTCCAGGCAAAAACTTTAAGCTATAAACAGAATCTCAACACCTCGTTTCCATTTATAGCTCATAAATCTATGTCCTTGTTGGATTTCCTTAAACTTCAAAGTATTACAGTGATGAGGGAGAAGTATTTTTAGTGATAATCCTATAAAATATCATATGCAATTGATTTTTTTTATGCATGTAATAGAGCATGGAGTGAAGGATGCTTCTCCCTCCATTTTCTGTCCGGGCTTCCCAGAGTAGCAATTTCAGTATTCAGGTTTTCCCTTCATAGATTAGACCTCAGTCCATGGGGTTCTCAGCCTCAGCAAAAATCTCCATACACTAGTATGGCATAAAAACAGCAAAATGCCTGACATCAAGGGACCACAATGACTTGGGAGTGGAGGCAAGAGCTACTCCTCAAAATTTCAGCTTTGTATAAAACCCCCATGATCTTTGGGTTATTCAAGTAGGCTAATCTAATGATAAACTAATCGTACTGTTTCTGGGGCCAAAAGATAGTAGTTTATTATTTCTTGCTCAAGTCTTTCTGGAAGCTCTAATCAGCATTCCACATGATCCCTCAGGGACCCAAACTCCTTCCCTTTTATGGGTCTACTTTCCTCTCAGACCTCAGTGGCCTGTTGATTCAATCAGCAGAGAGGGCAAAAGAATGAAGGGAACTGGCCTGGAAGCAACACACATCACTTCCACTCATGTTTCAATAGCCAGAACTCCGGGACACAGCCACAAGCATTTGCTAAGGAGCCTAGGAAACACAATCTAGCCAAGTGTCTCAGAGGAAAAAGAGGGTGGGCTCTACCTAATCTCAAACTACATTGCTGTAAGTGGGGAGGATAATCTCTAATCTTATGATTGGATTCTTGCCAAATTGGCAGGATAGAGATTGGAGTTTTATTTAATTAGATTTGAAGGAATAAAGTAGTATGACATTGGATTTTTCTAATGCCATCCATATTTGCTACATGCTACTGCCTTTATTTTGTGATTTATCAACCCTGGATAGCAACTATTAGCTCCTTATTGTGAAAGATGAATATTTTGCTTCATTTACACTGTCTTCCACCTTCCCTCCCTGCCTCATTCAGCAAATTTTGTTAATTATATTATTATATTTATTTCTTTTATGACTTGAAATATGACAGATAAATACTATCTCCTGGATTTTCAACTTCAACAAGTATCTGTTGACTCCTTGCTATAAAATATGAGAAAATTATTCCCTTTACTTACTTTTTTACTCCTTCTACTTACTGTGTCTTTCCTTTCTCTATCCTTTGGTGTGGGGGGGGGGTACTATTGTAAATTGCCAAGCTTTATAATCTTTATACTATGTTCTAGAATCCTAATCTCAAGTGAAGCAGGCTTTGCCTATATACTAAGCACAAACTGAAAGTTATAAAACAGTGTTTTCATTATGATGCTTATGCAAGTATTATTCAACATAGAATCAAATAATGTGGTTCCAAGCATGGAGAAGGAAATGGAATCCTATGGTACCAAAGCACTGCTGGTAAAGGGAAAATCTTTGTAGTGTCTTACTTTGAAGGAGTGCTTCTCAACCTGAACTTTCAGCCAAATCATCCCAAGATCCTGTTCAAATGAAGTAGGTCTCAGGTGAGACCCAAAATTGTGCATTTCTAATAAGCTCCCAGGTGATACTGATGGTGCTGGTCCATAGACCACAATCTGGGCATCAAGCCATAATGGACCAAATTTCCTTTTATACCTTTTCAACTTTCATAATTTCTTCTGGACCAGAGTGAACCTCTACAGTTTTGAGATCCATTATTGTCTTCCTTTCTTAAATTCTAATTTCAGCCATCTTGAGGCTTCTATTTAGAAAATTCCATATGATCTCTGTGTTCCATTTTCAATTCCTAGAAAACAATATCAATTGCTTATTCTAGGGCATGGTTTAAGTCAGTAGCATGTTTTGAAATTTTTAGGTGAAAACTTTTTTTAGTTGGCTAGTTTAGAACATTTATGATCAATTCACATTTATCTCTGAATTCATTCTCTTATTTCCCTACCTAGAACTCCAGAATTCAAAGATTGCAACCTAGTTCCAATCAAACTTGTTTCAACCAATGACCAGAAAGTTTTTGAAACCCGTTCAATGACCAAGTCAACTACCTCTAAATCACCATCCCCACCAAAATAGATCAAGTTGATGCTTCATCTCAATTAAACAGTTTCCTCCTTGAAATTTGAAAATTATACCTGGCCTGTTGACAGTATGATCCACACCTTTCCCAGGACTGTATTTCAGAAAAAATCATTATTAAATTGTTTTCTTCATCCCTATGACACTAACAAATGGCATGAGGGAGAAAGCATCATCTACTCATTTTAAAAAGTCCCTCTGAAAAGGTCTCTAATTCATTCTCATGTCACAAACTACAACATAAAAAGAAATGTGATAAATAAATGCATTCTAATGGAAAATGTGTTATGAGAAAAAAAGAAAGGCAGGCAGTTGTTCCATTTTTAAATAATCCCAAAATAATGCTGGGGTACACCCTGGGTTCCACAACTTGAGATATGACTAGTCATTTTTTCTATATCCCACAAACCCTGATGTCACAAAAGCAATTATAAGAAAATGTGTAATAAAACAGCAGGTGATGCCAAATGGAATTCAGAAAACTGTCTAAGGGGAGGAAAAAAGAGACTCACTCATTGCTAAGCATCTGTAAACACTATACTTTAGGAAGCATAGTGAATATTAATTTTAAATATTTAGAAACCTCAGGGTGTGTTGAATACAGATCACCCCCCACCCTCCATTTTACAGTTTGGGAAAACTGAGTCAGCAATCCTCAGTTACCCTAGACTTCTGCAGGATTTAACCCCAGAGGGGCACTCAAAGCACAATTTGATTTAGAAGTGTAATTAGGAACTCTTCTTTTACTTAGCTGAGTCACCTGGTGTCTTGCTGCACACTTCTGCTAAAATTAAATGCATTAATTTTTTTAATTGACTTGGGGAGAGTCGCATCTGCAATATAATCAAGGTAAGTTATATTATTAAGTGTCAGAAGATCCAAGACACAAAATAAAATAAAATAAAATAAAATAAAATAAAATAAATATGTATAAAAGACTAACAATGCCCTAAGGCAAAGACCTAGGGAACTGCTGGTCATATTAGTTAGGGAAGCAGTTCTCACCACTAGAATATAAAGGCTGAGATAGAAGCTGCAAATATTTCTTTTTTTCCCCCCTAGCAGATAATTTTCTCTAGTGAGAAAGAAAGCATACTAGAAATAGATTTGCTGGTTGACTTTCTGATGAGACCCTAATGTAAGTATTTAACATTTTAAACTGCATTTTAAAAGTCTAGTGGGGATCATTTTTAAGGCTATACATTGCTATCAGTTTGCCCTCGGCTTCAGGAAGCTTTATATTCTTAGATCTTCCCCCTCCCCCCCAACAAAGGAGGCAAAGCACTCTGCCCCCTTGCCTCCTGTATCCTGTCTGTAGCAGTAAAGACGACTTCCAAAATTAGATCTTTCTAGAATCTAGGGCTCACTCTTAATTTTAGGGAATTTCTATGATGGGTCCTTGTGCGGGCTTTCTCCTGGAGTTCAAAAGCATCCACGTTCAAGGATGAGAGAACTTTACAAGTTGATGGAATTCCCAGAGATCATGGGGTCCCCTCACCTAGGAGACAATAATGGGAACTACAAGGAAGCCTTGGATATTATGCAAAGTTGTCAACAACCTGAAAAATACTGGGCTTAGGATAAGCTGATCCGAAAGGAAAAGAACTCAAGCAGAAAGAAGAAATAATTATCCAGAACAGAACAGAATGAATGCCCGAAGGGAAATGCAAATAAGTGCTTCTTCCACCGGGTTCAAACAAGTTGTTCAAGGCACAAGGAATGGTGATAACTGAATGCATTTGAAGGGCGTCTTGGCATAGGGACCATGGAAAAACACATCCAGATTTTTCTATTTCAACTGCTTCAAAATGGCTTCTGATCCATCTTTTGGCTCAGTGACTCACGAGATCTCAGTAGAGCAAGTAACTCTAGCCTTTACAACGTTAAGGATTCCTTGAGTCATCTGTGTGTCCACAGTGACTCAGACCAGGAGTTAGCACACAATAGTAGGCAGACTAAACCCAGCCTGCTGCCTATTATTGTAAATAAAATTGTACTGGGACACAACCAGGCCCATTCATTTAACTAATATCTATGGCTGTTTTCATGCTACAGAAACAGAGTTGAATAGTTTCAACAGAAACCATATGGCCCACAGTGTTTAAAATACTATATGGCTCTTTACAAAAAATATTTTGCTGACCCTGATATAAATAATGGACCCCTCAGCTCTCAAAATACTGCAACTGACTTTTGTATAATACAGTGTGACTCTATATTTGGCCTGTCACCTCTAGTCTAACGAGGTTTTAAGACATATTTGCTGATAACATTTTATCTGCTATGCAAAGTGATAATTTTGACATAAAGCTTAAAAGCACAGGCCCTAGAGTTAACTGGTTGGTTCAGATCTTGACTCTGCCACTTACTAGCTGTGTGGCTTTGGGGAACTTGTTTACCATTTCTATGCCTCTATTTGCTCACTCATAGTAGGCAACCACTATCCACACTTTCTGGTAATCACACTCTTTTGTAAACCCTTCAACTTGAAGATAGGCTGGACCTACTGATTTGCTTCTAATGAATAGAGTATGGAAAAGTGATGGGATGTCACTTGTGAGATTGGGTTACACAAAGACTGAGACTTATGTCTCTCCCTCTTTCCTCCTCTCACATGCTTTGATGGAAGCCAGCTGCCATGTTGAGATGCCATATGGAGAGGGACACATAGCAAAAAACTGAGGGAGGCCTCTGCCCAACACTCAAGAAAGACCTGAGACTCTCAGTACAATAATCTTCAAAAAATTAAATCCTTTCCACAACCACTTTAATAACCTTGGACTTAATCAAGACTTTGGGGACTATAGTCCCAGTTGACACTTTTAATGGGGCTTTGTGACAGACCCTGAGTAAGAGGCATCCAGCCAAGATGTGACTGGATTCCTGAACCAAAGAAAACTGTGAGATAAGAAATGTTTATTGTTTGAAGCGACTATGTTTTGTGATAATTTGTTACAGAGCGATAGTTAATGACTATTGTTATTATAAATGCATACTTATAAAGTGTCTACAATTATCCTGCCAAATGTCCAACAAATGTTAGCTCTTATTAGGTGAAATACTTGCTTTTTTATTTCCCTTCCACTTTCAGTGTTTCAATTATAGTAGTTAAGACCATGAGGTAACTACATCAATTTGGCAAGTCATTTTACTTCACTAAACTCAGTGTCCTCACCTCTAGGTGTGGATAAGAAAATAGTACCAAACTCGTAGGATTTTCATATGTATTACATGATGTATTAGTTTGCTGGGGCTGCCTTAACAATATACCACAGATTGGCCTAACCAACATAAACTTATTTCCTCACAGTTTTGGAGGCTAGAGGTCTAAAATCAAGGTGTCAGCAGATTGTTTTTAACTGAGGCTTCTCTCCTTCACTTGTAGATGGTGGTCACCTTCTCACTGTGTGTTCACGTGGTCATTTCTCTATGTCTCCATGTATCTCCTTGCTCTCTCTCTCTCTGTGTCTCTCCTCTCCCTCTCTCAATCTCTTGTTATTAAAGACACCAGTCATATTGGATTAGGGTTCACCTAACATACCCATTTTAACTTAATCACTCTTTTAAAGATGTTCTCTCTAAATATGGTCACATTCTGATATACTGGGGGTTAAGGCTTCAACATATGAATTTCAGGAGTAACCATTCAGCACATAAAAAATGGATAAACCCAAGAAATAAGTTGGAAAAGTATGAATCCCACAAAAGGTACAAAGTCCAAGTTAGCTCTTCTTAGTATTCCTTGCATTATATATGAAATACAGAATTTTTAAGCTATGAAGGGCTTTAGCAGCCCAGAAATCAAAACCCCTTATCTAGAAGGCTAGATAAAAAGCTACGTATCAGAAGCCACATCAAAACATTTCATTTTCTAATTTGCCAGTGGATGCATTTAACTAATTCTGAATCACAGGATGGATGCAAAAATCTGGGATATATTCTTACTGGATATAGAACATAGGAACACAGACACTTGAGAATCAGAATTTCAGAGCTGAAAGGAATATTAGGAAATATCTTGTTTAACCTACTTACAGACAAAAATTCAAGGTGCACCAGTCACCAGCTAATGATAGAGGCATGATTTGAATTCATGTTTATTCTTCATGGAATAGCACTAATCAAATGGCTACCAGATTAAGGGTTATTTAACCCTGCTCATGAACAGGAGAAAAGGAGCATCTTTCAAAATACAAAACAAAAACAAAAACACCCTACTCTACAATTTTTAATTGCAATCACAGAACTATTTCACAGTATCAAAGAGCAACTTTTAGAATTCCATGTTAATCCCAGTGGGAAAAGAGAAATGCAGTACATTGTGTAAGCTCCTCTCAAAATGTGCTCATTTTTTTCTCTGTCTCAGCCTAGCTCTTTTGCTCACATTAATCCTTGCAGCCTGGAGCATGGTAATTTCTAGTTCATGCCCCTCCTAGCCTTCAGATTGGAGTTCTAGGCCCCCCAGCCCAGATCAGGAAAGAGGAGGGGGAAAGTCATGGAATACTATTCTGCCTCTCCCTCTTCCTGGCCTCTTGTGATTGGGGTGCCACATAGCTAGTTCTGGACAGCAAGCTGTAAGCAAAACTATATGTCACTTCTGAGCTATGTGACATTCTCCTCTATTCTGATTAACATCCACAATGTCTGAAATAGTCAAGATAGAGATCTGTAAGAGACCAAGATGGGCAGATTTCCCACTCTTCCTCCCATCCAAAGACGCACAGTATGCATGTATCCTGAATGAGAAATAAGCCTTTATAGTCTACACACAGAATTTTAGCGCTGTTTATTACAACAGCATACCTTGGCCTATCTCCACCGAGAATCATTTGTTCTGTACTACTCAAGAATCGTTCAATATGTCTCTTCATGGACTTTTAAAAGAAAAATTCAAAATCTAATTTAACAGAGAAAAAGAATAGTTGACAACAGTACTTAGTAAGCATGATCTTAATTAGTACCATTGTTAATATGGGCATCTGTTCATCTTTAACAATTACAACAATGCTTTCATCTGTAAGAAGTTTTTCTCTTATTAACATTTCTTTTTGATTCAAAAGTAAAATATGTTCATTGAAGAAAATATGAAAATACAAAAAGCATCAGTGGAAATTTAAAATTACTCCTTCTCCCTGAGAGATAACCACTATTAATTTACAGTATACATTCTTCCCATTTAGAAATATTGTCATTAAATTTGCAAAAGATAGTGACAAAGAAAAAAATCTTAAAAGCAGCAAGACAAAATAAGTCCTTAACTTACAAGGGAAAACCCATAAGGCTAGCTGGAGATTTCTCAACAGAAACTTAGCAAGCCAGAAGGGAGTGGCATGATGTATTCAATATGCTGAATGGGAAAATAATTACTTTGAATGTAAATGGACCCAACACTCTAATCAAAAGACATCAGATATCACAATGGATTAAAAAAAAAAAAACAAGACCCATCTATGTGCTGCCTACAAGAGACTCATGTTAGACCTAATGACATCTGCAGATTGAAAGTGATGGGACAGAGAAATATTTATTATCCAAATGGATGTCAGAAGAAGGCTGGCATACCCATCCTTATATTGGACAAATCAGACTGTAAAACAAAGACTGTAAAAAGAGACAAAGAAGGGTAGTATATAATGGCAAAGGGGGCAATCCAACAAGAAAATCTAATAACTCTAAATATTTATGCACCCAACATGGAGGGACCCAAATATATAAGACAATTAATAATAAACATAAAGGAACTAATTGATAACAACTCACTAATAGTAAGGGACTTTTAACACCCCAGTTACATCAATGGACAGATCATCTAAACAGAAAATCAAAGGGCGCCTGGGTGATTCAGTCGGTTAAGCATCCGACTTCGGTTCAGGTCATGATCTCACGGTTCATGAGTTTGAGCCTCACATCAGGCTCTGTGCTGACAGCTCAGAGCCTGGAACCTGCTTCAGATTCTACGTCTCCTTTTCTCTCTGTCCCTCTCCCACTCGTGCTCTGTCTTTTTCTCTCTCATAAATAAATAAATAAACAAACAAACATTTAAAAATATTTAAAAATAAAAATAAATAAATAAACAGAAAATCAAACAGGAAACACATTTTCTGAACAGCTTTTTCATCTCCTACTTTTCTTAACAATGTGTTGTCAACATTTCTCTTTATTACTAAATATTCTTCTCCATCATTTTAATAGCTAAATAGTATCCCACCACATGGCTGCATAATGCTTTGCTTAGTCAACCCCTTATTACTGAATACTTAATTGCTTTTCATTATTTTCTTAAAAAATAAGTATTTGTCTATATCTGTAATAATTTTCTCAAGACCAGTTTCTGGAAATTAAACTGCTCTGCCAAATACTATGTAAACTTTAAAGCCTTTTGATCTATGTTGGTCAAATTGCATTTCGGCAATGTAAGTATATTTGACAATCCATCCAACAATATATGAGAGTATCTATTTCTCACATGTTCATTGACACTAGAAATTCACCAGCATTGTCTCAAACAATGAAAATATATTTCAAATTTCTTTAATTCAGTGTTCAATTTTTATGTATTCAAATCTACCCCACTCCTTTCTGATTTCTTTCTTTTTATAAAAAAAATGCCTTTCCTACACACCTACATCAAAATACATTTATTCATATTTTCCTCTGAATATTTTCTTGTTTCCTCTGGTACTATTTCTGTAGGTAAGCCATCTGGTTTGTTTGTTTGTCTGTTATTTGCTTGTTGACTTTAGTGTATCATGTGAAAGACAGATTTAACTTAGTTGTAGTACCAAATAGCCATTTTTTTCTAAGCCATTCAATAAATACACTATCCATTCTCTCTAATATTTATGTCTGTTTCTCAGGCTTGTAAAAGTTACATAGTGTTTTAATTGCTGAGACTTTCATAGTATTTTCTTAACATCTAAAAATGCATGTACCTTCACACACATGTACACACACATATCTCAAGGATAGTCATTGTCTTTCTTAATCAGATTCATCTTTCAGTTCAAAGTATTTTAATATGTATTCTCCTCTTCTGATGTCCACAGGAGGCGGGAGGGCAAAGACATGGGCCTTTCATATTAGAGGCAACCCCAGGTTGCAGGAAGAAAGGTAAGTAGAGGAAGTTTTAGACAGGTTCTTAAGAGCAGCCAATGGCAGGATTGGGATCTCAGGTGGGGCTTCTTCCCAAGTGAGGTTTCATTCATTCAGTCTAAAAGATGTCTATTTCATTCCTTGATACTTGCCTGTGCTGTGGGCAGGATACCCTGTCTGTCATTCCTGAGACAGAGTGGGAGAAACAGACAAATGAATAGGCAATTGCCATATACTGTGCTCAGGGCTATAATAGAGGTGAGCACAGGATTCCCTGAGAGCACGCACTTTTAACAAAGAGACTGATTGGAGTAATTGCAAATAGCCTGGCCACACTTTGGAAAGCCACAGAGAAAACGTATTGAAAGTCTCCATCCCCTCCATAGAAGGGTCAGGATTTTTCATCCACCAAGCCTCGCAAAGCAGGGCAGCAGATGTAGATTCTGGGTGGCGCCAGTAACATACTCTAACTATCCGCTTTCACCACTAATTTTTATTAGGCATGCACTGCTACAAAATATAAATACTGAATAATTTACTTAAAGCACTTTTTTATTGGAAATACCATGCATGATTAATTTTGTCCTTGATAGCAAGATGCAGGCTGAATTGTTTTTATCTAATTGGCAGTTCCTTTCAACAGCTTATTTTCATTAGTAAGCACTTGTCATTGCTTTTCTTGATGCACAGTAAACATTATAATGATTCGGAATGTTTTTAGGCTTGGGATAAGATTTGCTGCCTCTGACTTCAAAAAGAGGCAATTTCATAGATGGTCCCTTAAGGAATATGAGCTAAGACCTTGCTATTCACAAAATGGTCAGCTTCCTTCAACGACTTATTAGAAATACTGAAACTTAGACCCCATACCAGACATACTGTATTAGAATCTTCATTTTGACAACAATGAAACAAAATAAAACAAATAAAAAGAACCCAGTAATTGTTTGCACATAATATACGAGAAGCTCTGATCTAGGAGACGTGGGAAAAATTCAGGCCCCAAATATGCTCATCTCCTCATTATTCTATCACAGTAGATCTGGAGCTTAGCCCCTGGATGGGCAATATTCAACACAGAGAAAGGGTGTCACCAAAAAAAAAAAAAAAGACTTTTAAAGACGCTTTCCCAGTTTTGCCTGAGCCTGTGCTTGCTCTGAGGAGCTGTCTTTGAGAATTCACCCAGTCACTGTTGTCAGGATGTCCATCCAGAGAAGTAGCCAATGCAGGACTAATGTTTTTTAATGGGGGAAATTGAAATGTCCAACGTTGGATATTTGCAAATCTTTTCCCATGTAATGGAACACTCTCCAGCTATGAAAAATTGTTGGAGTAGATAATATGTAATAAATGACCATCCCACTATAGTAAGCTACATTGTTAGAGACTCTTGCTTCCCCCTCATGTTGTAGAATTCTGGAATTTAAAGGTTGAAAGAAATCTCAAAGGTTCTGGAGAACCTAGCTCCACCTCCCATTCACTATACATTCAACCTCTGCTTGAGCTCCTCTGATCATGGGGAACTCACTACCTATAGTAAGTGGTCCAGTCCATGAAAGTACAAAGGGTTAAAGAGCCCTCCCTTCCTTTTGCATAAGAAACATGTCTCCCTGGGGCGCCTGGGTGGCTCAGTTGGTTAAGTATCCGACTTTGGCTTAGGTGGTAATCTCCCAATGTGCGGGTTCGAGCCCTGCATCGGGCTCTGTGCTGACAGCTCAGAACCTGGAGCCTGCTTCAGATTGTGTCTCCCTCTCTCTCTGTGCCCCTCCCCCCTCGCACTCTGTCTCTCTCTCTCTCTCAAAAATAAAGAAACACTTAAAAAGTTTAAAAAAAAAAAAGAAAAGAAAAGAAACATGTCTCCTTGTGGCTCCTTTCCTGTGAGTTGAGGTTCTAGTCTTCGAAATCCATGGAATAGTTTCACGTTTTCTTCCACAAACTACTCCTTCAACTATCTGAAGCCACTCACCATGATTCCTCTTCTCTAGACTACACATGGGTTGCAAATAGTAAGAGAGGAACATAATTACAATTAAAATCAACAACAATTTCTTACTATTTGGAATCCTCTGACCCAACTACTTTCTCCTGAGTTCCCTCAGTTTGAATCCAACTGTACCCACGAGTGAGTACTTTCACTCTTATTCAGCAAATATTTGTTGAGTGATTGAAAGCTTATTGGAAGCCAGGCACTGGTAAATGTAATCAACAAAATTCTAGGCCTCATAAAGCTTGCATTCTCTGTGAGCAATAACTACCAAATAATAATAACATGAACAACAATAATCAAGTGAGACTAGAGAATCATGATAGGTATGAAGTAAAGTGAAATTGTGAAGAAGACAGAGAGAATTTCTATTTTATACAGCATGGCCAGAAAAGCCAATATTGGAGCTGAGACCTGGAGGAAGTGAGAAAGCCAACCATGTGAATATAGGAAGGAGCATTCCCAGGGAGAAGAAACAGCAGGTGCAGGGGCTCTGAGGAGGAAGCACATTAGGTGTAATCACGTAATAGCAAACGGCCAGTGTCACTGGAATTGGGTGACCTCAGAGGGGAGGAGTCAGGAGTTGATTATGTGGAGACCGGGAAACCATTGAAAAGACTTCAGCTGTTTTTTTTTTCCTATGGGATAGAAAGCCACTGGTAGGTTATAAGCAAATAAATGATCTAGTCTGACTTAGTGTTAGATGGACCCTTCTGGTGACTATGTAGAGAATTACTGGCAAGGTGGGGAAACCAGTGGGGGAGAGGGGAACAGAGAAGAAAGCCAGAAGGTTAGCTAAGAGGCAATGGCAATATCCCAGCAGAGAGATAGTGGCTCAGATGAGTGTGGTAATGCTGAGGCTTTGGGCAGAAGTCACTTCAGCAAGTAATCTTTCTCAAGTGGTAGGAGGGGGAGTGAATGAGTAGAGTTTTTGTAAGCAATTGAAGTTGATATCAGCTTAAAGTAGATTGCTAGAGGGGCGTCCAAGTGGCTCAGTTGGTTAAGCAACCAACTCTTGGTTTCCGCTCAGATCATGATCTCACGGGTGGTTCATGAGATTGAGCAGATGGAGCCCCGGGTCAGCCTCTGCACTGACAGCATGGAGCCTGCTTGGGATTCTCTCTCTCCCTCTCAATCTGCCCATCCCCTGCTCACGCTCTCTCTCAGAGTAAATAAATCTGAAAAAAAAATTGCTATTACCATAAGAAATTTTAGAGAAGCCCCATGGTAATCACAGAAAGAAGACCTATACAAGACACACCAAAGAAAGAGAGAAAGAAAGAAAGAAAGAAAGAAAGACAGAAAGAAAGAAAGACAAATGAGGAAGGAATCAAAGCATGTCACTATCAAAAAAAAAAAAAAAACCCAAAAAAAGCACAAAGGAAAACAGCAAGAGAGGAAAAGAGTAACAAAAAAGCTGCAATACTGCCAGAAAACAATTAACAAAATGGCAATAGTTAGTGCTTCCACATCAGCAATTATTTTAAATGTAGATCAATTAAACTCTCCAATCAAAAGAAATAGAGTAGCTGAATAGATTTTTAAAAACCAACTGTATGAACGTAGATGTAAAAATTCCCAACAAAACGATAGCAAACTAAATTCAACGTGTTAAAAGGGTTATACACCATGACCAAGCAGAATTTATCCCTAAGATGCGCGAATTGTTCAATATATGAAAAAGCAATCAATGTGATACACCACAAGAATAGAATGAAGGATAAAAATCACATGATCATCTCAGTACATGCAGAAGAAGCTTTTGACAAAACTCAATGCACTTTCATGATAAAAACTCTCAAACTGATATAGAAAGAATGCATCTCAACATAACAAAGTCCATATATGAGAACCTAACAGCTAATATCCACACACTCAGTAGTAAGAGGTTGAAAGCTTTTCCTCTAAAAGCTGAAACAAAGCAAGAATGCTCATTCTCATCACTTCTAGTCAACATAGTACTGAACATAGTACTGAACATAGTACTGAACATAGACGGAGAAATAGGGTAATAAAGAGAAAGAAAGGACATTCTAATCACAAAGGAAGAGGTAAAATTATCCCTATTCACAGATGACATAATCTTTTATCTCAAATATAAGATCACACATGCACACACAATTTATATCTGCAAAGCAGCTGGATATAAAGACAACACATAGAGATCAGCTGCATTTCTAAACACTAATAACAAACAATTTGAAAAGGGAATTAAGAAAACAATCCCATTTCTTGTGTTTTCTTTAATTTATTTATTTTTGAGAGACATAGAGAGACAGCACGAGCAGGGGAGGGTCAGAGAGAGAGGGAGACACAGAATCTGAAGCAGGCTCCAGGCTCTGAGCTAGCTGTCAGCACAGAGCCCGACGCGGGGCTCGAACCCACGAACTATGAGATCATGACCTGAGCCGAAGCCGGACGCTTAACGGACTGAGCCACCCAGGTGCCCCGAAAACAATCCCATTTATAATAGCATCAAAAAGAATGCAATACTTGGGAATACACTTAAGCACTGAGGTGAAAGGCTTCAACACTGAAAACTATAAGATATTGCTAGAAGAAATTAAATACACAAATAAAAATGGGAAGACATCCTACGTTGAGGGATTACAACACGTACTTTTGTTAAACTCCCCAAAATGATCTACAGATTCAACGCAAACCTTATCAAAATCCTATGGCATTTTTTTTGCAGAAATAGAAAAAGCAATCCTAAAATTTATACGGAAACACAAAGGACTCTGAATAGCTGAAACAATCTGGAGAAAAAGAGACAAAATGGAGGTCTCATACTGCCTGACTTGAAAACGTATTACAAAGCTACAGTAATCAAAATGGTGCGATACTGGCATAAAGACAGATGTATAGACCAACAAAACAGTGGAGAGCCCAGAAATAAACATCCGTATACTCTGCAGCTGACCTTCAACAAGGGTGCTAATCATACACAACAGGGAAGGGGAAAGGATAGTCTCCTTAACAGTGGATGTTCCCAACGCTGGATATCCACTGCGAAAGAATGAAACTGTACCTTTTCTTACACAAAAGTTAATTCAAAACAGATTAAGGGGCAGCTGGGTGGCTGTGTTGGTTAAACGTTCGATTTTGGCTCAGGTCATGATCTCACAGTTGGTGAGATCGAGGCCCTTGTCAGGCTCTGCGCTGACAGCACAGAGCCTGCTCGGGATTCTCTCTCCCTCTCTCTCTCTGCTCCTCCCCTGCTCTCTCGCTCTCTCTGTCTCTCTCTCTCAAAATAAATAAATACATATTTAAAATAATAGTAATAATAATAATAATAACAAACCACGTCAACAGCAGTCATACATCCATGCACTAAGTACATTTTATAAAACTTGATAAAATATTTTGGATTAAGCTTTTACCTCCAAAACTAGAACACCTACTCTTTCATTCCAGTTTAACAACTGACCAGTTATGTAACCACAGGCAAGTTTCGTACCCTCTCTGAACCTCACTTTCCTCAATAAAATGATTAAGACAAACTAACTTTGAAATTCATTCGAACTTAAGGTCTTCTGACTCTGAGTTTCTCATTTACGCAGTGTAATCTTAATGATAAGAGCCAGGGTGATCAGCTAATCATCCCTAGACAAACCTAATTTTATATTTGCGAGTAGCTCATGAAGTCAAATTCTTTCCCGGTCTATTCTCCGGTGCTGAATTTTGTAAGTCTGGCATTCTATCTAACTGTGTGCCTTAAGCAAAAACGGTTGACAGAAACCCATCATGCCCTGAGTCATATGATATAATTGCCAATAATCCTAATTCTGGTTCATAGTTTACTTGTCCGTAATTACAGCAGCAGTAAAATGCTTTTAGCATTAACATCTGCCTCCAGTCGTGGCTCCCTCCTTATCTTAGGGAAATAGAACCGTGAGTACTTTTCAAAGCAAGGTTTGCTGCTTTTTTGCCTGGAACGCTTTTTAATTGGGTATCATTTGGAAATTTCTAGTCCCATTTTGGAGCTTCTGGTCACTGCATTACTTATTGAAGCCCGAAAAGCTAGTTATGAGGCATGCCTAAATTGTGCAAATGTCAAAACAAAAATTGCTATCATCTCTGATTTCTTCACAAAATGAAAAGAGGCATCATCTTGACCTCTTTTTAATATAGACCGATAGAAACCAAAGACAGCAAAGCTGTAAGAGAAAGTACTCGTGAATTTGGGGTTGAAATTGCACTGCTAATTTAAGAGTTTTCCATCTAGTTGGCAGGGCTTAAAATCACTGGGTTTTTCATAAACCCACAGACTATGTAAATGTGCAATTTTGGTGTATCCACCCAGGTGCCTGACTAGCAACCTTAGTCATCCTTACCTTCGCCCTCTCCTTCCCACCCACATCTAGTGAGTCAACAAACTCTACCC
The DNA here is from genome assembly GCA_028646485.1 of Cryptoprocta ferox. Lineage (NCBI taxonomy): Eukaryota > Metazoa > Chordata > Mammalia > Carnivora > Eupleridae > Cryptoprocta > Cryptoprocta ferox. The sequence continues at coordinate 170,794,407 of CM053567.1, forward strand.
ATTCCACCTTTCTAATGACTTTGCAATCTACTCCCCCGCCTCCCTCCCCCATTACTGCTGAAAAGACAATTAAGGATCTCATTACCTCTTAAGTGGGTAAGTGGTTGGCCTGACCCCAGGCCCTTCCCACTTCCCATCTCTCCTACACACAGAAGCAAGAGATGGTTTTACTGAAGCACAAATTGGAGCCTGCTTTACCTCTTAAAAATACATGATGGCTCCCTGCAGCACAAGCTAATCAGAAACCCTAGCCTGGTACTCCCTCCCTGTCCAGGATCACTTCTCAAACTTCCCCCTCATCCCTTCTGGCCTTCTAGAGCCCATCCACAAGGCCTATTACTTGTCTCCTCTGCATCCCCAGATGCTCCATGAATTTGCAAATGCTTCTCCTGTTAGCTGTTTTCTCTTCCAGAAACCTCCAACTTTATATATTGACATCCTCCTCACCTTTTAATATGAAACTCAACCATCACCTATGAAACCTTTCCTGAGCCTTTTGAACCAGCTCAGTTCTCTTTCCAACATGCTTTCCCAGAACATTGATTTGTTCATTCTTTTTTTTTTTTTTTTCTTTCATTCAGCAACTCTACGAAGCAACTGAGTTCTGGGGATGTGGCCGTAAATAATACAGCCATGGTTCCTGCCCTGTGATGTCTGCCTTCTTGTGGACTATTTCTAACCCATGCAGACCCTGTCCTTTCTCTTTTAAGCCATGTTTTAATTAGTGTTCTGTTTCTTTCATTGGACCGGGAACTCCTTGAGGAATGGGATTGTGTTTCATATAGTGGCCTGTGCGATGAATGGCTCCTTAATAATATCTACGGAATTTTATTTAAGCTGAGGTGGCTTATCACCTGAGAATATATATATTTGTGCAAATATGTATTTGTACTCAAAGCAAATTGCTTCTAACACTTGGCACTGAGGTAGCCTGTATTTATCTTAAAACAGGCACTGCCACAAACACCTCACAGGCATTACTGGGGATAATGCATAGAAAGCATTTATCACAATGACTAGCATCCGTAAGTGTTTAATAAAAACAAACACCTCAGCTAAATTTGAGTAGTTCTTTATTTTTCAGATTTATCATAAGCTAGTCTTTATTTGCATTTGATGGACTTTTCCACTAAGAACTTCCAACAAACGAGAGCTTTCTTCCTATCCATCTCATCAAATGGTTACCATTGGATCGGTAATATTGGAGAGGCGTGAAAATAGGAATGGAAGAGGGCGAACTTTTAAATTCCTGATCCCCACCTAAAATTTGGCCAAAAGGACTGGGTGATCGGGGACCCAAGTTCCAGGACAGCTCTGACAAGAAGAGCTTCTGAAAAATCAGTTTATTTCCCTGTTGCTCAGTTATCTTATCTGTAGAGGATGGGGATATTAATGCCACTTTTACCTCCCTTGAAGAATTTGTGGATAAAAATGAAATACCTGTGAAATTACCCTGAAAAAAAAAAGTAAAAGCTTATCAAATGTGAGGTGGCATTTGTAATCATAAGAACTTATGAAACACTCTCATGACAGGCCCATCTCTCAGGGATGTCCCCGAGCGTATGTGAGGCTGCTTGGCAAATTGATACACATATGGTCAGGGATTTAGTGGGAAGAGATAATAAATCCTCCCTGATTCCTCTTGGGGAAGATAAGGAACAAGTAGAGCCAACCCTCAGTGACCTGTGATAAAAAGGCCAGGGATAATAAGGAAAAACGAATTGCACAGATTATCCAAAAATATAACTTTCACCATTTACAATCTCCAAACTTTTGCAGAAATGGCCTTAAATGGAGCCAGATGACTTTAACCTGGACTCATAACCTATGTGACCTTCACTGCCAGCACCCCACCCCTTGATCCATGTCCAGATACAGCTGCAAAGAAACAAGGAACCACCAGTGGAAATGCTGGAAAAGCAGTCATAAAAACTGCTGTTCTGTCCGAGAGAAAGCTCAGTCCATTTTGTACCTGGACCTGTGGGATGCGGCCCTGTCTACATTTTCCTGCAGCAAGGGAGAAGTAACCAGGACCCCCCAACCTGGAAAATTCTGTGAGTGACCTCAAACCATGGCGATTTTCCCCAAGCCACCTGAAGGGAGCATATGTCCCTTCAAACCGCTACCCAGACAGCACTGACATCCAGTCATGGATCATTCTAGTCCAGAACAATTCTACAGCCGTTTCCAAGGCTGGGATGCGAAATGGCTTAGAATACGTAAATCTGTTATGTGAATTATTCAACAATTCTTTCCCTGACAAGCCCTATGAGGGAGCTGCCTTCCTGTCACTTCTCACTATAATAGCTTTTCTTTCTTTCCTTTTTGCCACCTTTCCTGAAGGATCGCAAGGTAGTTCAAAAACATTATGCAAAACACCTTGGGAAGGGTTGCCTGCAAAACAGCAGCCCTATAGGTTACACCTGGCTTAACCTCACCCAGTAACTCAAGAACAGACTCTGGGCAAGTTCAAAGCAGAAAATCACTGATACCCTCTTGATGGGATCAGAGTGACAACGATAAAAATAGATTCCTGTTATTCTTACTTTAAGGGGCGTGCATCCATTCATCCAAAGACGTGACAAATGTTTGTTGCATGTTTGCTTCGTACCACACAATCCAAACAGAGCGCTTGGAATCGGCCTGTCTGGTTCTAGAATACCGTCAACAACAGCTTTGTGTGATCCTCCAACTCTGTCCATCTTGCATTTATGCCAGCAAAGTAAGGAACCGACACCTTGGAGCGAACACAGGGGAGGGTAACTAACCATTCCAGTTTTCCCAGAACCAAGGGGATTGTGAGGTAGGTACAAGACTTTCAGTTTCAAAACTGGGAAAGTCCTGGGCAAACAGGAATGGAGTTGATCACTCTACCATCACGCCTGGAACCACAAATAGGTTGGAGTTTCAAATCTTCCATTAAATGGCTAGATTTGACCTTTGACAATCTTCTGTGTGAGCTTTGATAACTTTTTTAAATCTTTAGGACTCATTTTACATAAGTGTAGAATAAAGGTGTAAAACTAGATTATCTTCCAGTTTGAATATCCTAAGAGTGAGTTTAACATCTTTTTAGGATGAAAATGATCTGAAGATACTACGAAAGTATAGGGAACGTCTTGCAAATCTCTGTCCACAAATAAAAATAACACCAAAGGGGTGCCTGGATGGCTGGGTCAGTTAAGCATCCAACTTCAGCTCAGATCATGATCTCAAGGTTCATGAGTTCGAACCCCGTGTTGGGCTCTGTGCTGACAGCTCAGAGCCTGGAGCCTGCTTCCTATTCTGTGTCTCCCTCTCTCCCTGCTCCTTCCCCACTCATGCTCTCTCTGTCTCTCAAAAATAAATAAACATTAAAAAATAACACAAAATTGAAATCCTGATAGATTCCCAACAATTACAATGATCTAATCTAAGCTTAAGCCACTCCTTTCATTTAAGAATGAGGGCACTCATTCTTAATTGAAACGTAGCCCAGTACAGAAAATGTTCTATTCAGAAACCGTCATAGAAAACCCTAGAGTCTGTTTTTGAGTGATATAGTTGAAAATCATATTTAGCTGGGTTACTTTAGCATTTAGACAGTGATGACCTCCATGAACTTCAGGTGAAATAAGACTTTTGTTGTCATTAGGCACCTTTGTATCACGCATAAGATTGTAGAAGGAATGAAGGATCACACACAATATGAACAGTCACTTCTTTAGACGAATCAAAATTTAAAAATAATAATAATAATAAATAGAGGTGCCTGGTTCAGATGGTAAAGCATCCAACTCTTGATCTCAGCTCAGTTTTGTGAGTTCGAGCCCTATGTCTGGCTCTTCGCTGACAGTGCAGACCTGCTTGGGATTCTCTCTCTCCCTCTCTCTCTGCCCCTTCCCTGCTCTCTCTCTCTCAAAATAAAGAAATAAATAAACTTTAAAATAATAATAATAATAATAATAAGGGGTTCGGACATGGAGCCTGATTCCAATTCTAAGACTAGTTTGGAGAAGCAGCTTACTCTTCTTGGACTTCAATAGACTCATCTGTAAAATGGGCAGAAAACATACTTCCCAGAGTCATGTGAGGATAAACTTGTTCTCTTTTATTAAAATTGTGGATATATATACACACAATTCTTATATTTATTCATTCTTATATTTTATATATATGGATTTATATATGGATGGATTTTATTTTATAAATCCTTACATTTTATATATATAGTACATATACTTATATATGCTATACACAAAAATATCTATATTATATATAACATATACAAAATATCTCTGAAAATATAATGTGTATATGCATATACACCTACATTTATAGAACACCTACTATGTGCCTGTTGCATTTTTAGATATAAAAAGCATTTAAAAATGTCAAAAATGCTATTCAAATCTAGAAGAAGATATTGTGAAAAAAGAAGTTCCAGAACCACCAGATTTACCTCTTTCCAATCCTTTCAGATTGATTTTTTCACTAACCTCACACAGCCACACAAGCTAAAGTAGCGAGTAAGTTGTCATTGAGATCCCTCCACGTCTCTGAGCAGCATTTACCTGTAAATTGTTGTGGACCAAAAAATGTAAGAATATCTCACAATCCATAGAACCCCACACTTAGAAAGGCCTCCAGAGACCCCTTCCCTGATGATACCTTCTTTAACATAGAAGAATGTTCACTGGCTCCCCACTTGGGCACAGTCAGGAGCTGAGAATTCATATGCTCAAAAGATAGTCCTTTGTGCCTTCACTTAATGCATCTTCACAGATTCAGTTCAGTGTCATTCCACCTGATTGCATTATCTGGGATTCCTGAAGTTCATATGAGCTAAGCCTGTGACCACCACACACTCAGTACATGGCCCTGTGCTTCCTCCCTTGCTCATTCTCCTTCCTATATAATTGCTAGCTCAAGTTAGGTCATGGTCAACATTCTTTACAAAACAGTTTTCCTGAGGACCTGCTATGGGCTGACAGCCAGGATGTTCCTTGGGGTAACCAGTAAAAATGCAAAAAGAAGATGAGAGTGAGGCTGCAATTTGGCACTGGGATCTGAATTCCATCTGCAGCCAAAAGAAGCACTCTTGTCTTTAGATTGGCACATAGTCCAAGAACTGTTAAGACTCCAAGTCAGTGGCCAAAGTCTATATGTATCAGTGGTATCGCAAGGCTGTCCTGAGTTTGATTTAACTTTCCTGCCAATACACGAGAGCAGGTTGTTAGAAAACAATTATCTCAGGACATCCCTCAAAACTGTGCTGTTTTTCAACCCCATTAGTGTTGAGATTGCAGCATACAATTGCAAGATGATTTATCTCTCAATACTGATCTGTTGCTACATTGCTGGACATTTCCTCCACAGCTGATGCCATCAATCATCCAATCATCTGAACTGCACCACAGCCTGTGCTCATCTGACAGAGCCACACTTGCTATTTATCTTACATGCCGTCTCTCGCTCTTGTCAGTTTTAATTCTGTTCCATTTTCATTCTCTTCTCCCGTCCCCTGAGGGCTCTGTCTGGGATATTATTATTCAGTATTTACAGGGATGTCACTTGAAAAATGTCACCACCGCAAATGACAAAAATTCAGCAGTTTGCACAGAATCATCTGTGCTCAGCCACCATCTTGAATTTTTATACCATGATGTAAATTCCACAACTATCCATGAATCTTTACAACTATTGACCTGATTCAGAGGAAGCCTCAGGACAGGATTTTGCTAAAATCCTTCCAGTATAATTGTAAAGTTTCCATCTGGGGGGACGATTTATTCAATTCTCTATTTTTTGAAAAAAATATATAATTTAGAAAATCTCCCATCATTACTGATGTTGTCACACAAGTCAAGTTGCCAGATATATCCTTAAGCCTCTAAAATTTATAATTATGAGCTATCCACATCTTATTGTCAGATGGATTTCTCTTTTAATGATGAAAGTTAAACGTCTAGTTTAGCTTACACATATGTAGCGCTTCTAATGTTCCAAGATCTGCTTACAAGCATATGTACACACATATGCTAATCCTCAAATCAAACCTATGTCCCCCATTACTGTCAAAGGGGATATTTGGACAAACTAGATAATAGGAAAAATTGGATTTATTCAACACATATTATATGCTCAGCTTTTTCACAGACATTGCCTTTCAAATGCTGACCATAATTCTGGGAGATAAATAGAATGCTGGACGCGCTCATAGATGAGAAAGCTGACGTGGCAAAAGGTTAGCACACTCAGTGAGGTCACTAAGCCAGCATTTTAGCTTGCATCTGTCCAAATGCTCAACTTCTCAGTGTCCCATATGTCAATCTCTAGCTTTGCTTTTAGAACGAGATCTGTTGATATTTTAGGTTACTGTCAAAACATCTTTGAAGTGTATACTCAATCCTTGACCTGGTGTTATCTCTCATGAGTAAAGGTCAGCCATCTTTTTATGTTAGCGTTGCTGGTGATTCACTAGGTCCAGATTCATCATGATGAAAGTAGCTGCAATGGAAAGTATATTTTCCTTTTCCCAGATTGGAGTATAATGATCTAAAATTCTGGTGTGGCCATTGAGCCCGCATTGGTGCCAGGCCACATAAACTAATCTAGATCAAGACAAAAGGCATCATCCTCATGATCCAGCTAGGTTCACTGGTATTCTACACTGGGGTCTGAGGTCCAAGGGCCAGCTAGGAAAAGCATTCACTCAGCTTGTTTTGTTCAATTCAAGCATTTCTCCTAAAGGATGTACATGAACTAATACTGGTCTGCGGGATAGAACAAGCATTTCCTTGTCCCCTGGCCAATTGTAGCATACCACAGACAACCTGGAGGAAGTTCAGATGGGCCAGCGGTGCCATGAATTTGCAACAGGTCATGAGCCCAATAGACAGGCCACTTAACTCCAGGGTGGCCCAAGAAAGAGGATCAGGAGATGAGGGAAGACTGTAGGCCAGTCTAATCAAAAGGTAACATCAGTGGGAAACAACTGTGAGAACATTTACAGGAACCCAGATAGAGTCTGTAGAATCAAGAGTCCAGTCTCCCTCATGATTCAAGGGAGATGTGTGGAGCCCTAATTTCTGGAAACCCAGTCTTTTGGACAGATTGTCAAGACAAAGGCTTACTCTGGCAGGCACTTGTGTTTCATGTGTTATTAACTGTCTTAACCTCAACAATCTATGAAGCAAGTGCTTTTCCCAGCCCCATCCAATGTGCTATAGCCTGTCTGTGAGTGAACTGGACTTTCCAAACCCGGCCACACTGGGCTCCACCGAACACCACCTCTTGGAGCTGAGATGAGGACCAAACAGCAGGCACTTATGGACTGTGACCTGAAGTGTAAAGTACTAGTCCAAGCATTCGTCTTAGGCCATGAACCTTCTACAACCACACTATGACTCAGTATGTTGGTGAGCATCCAGTCAGGAAAACAGAAGCTATTTTGTGTATGTTCCAAGGGTCAGTAACACCAATGCAGGGTCTTAGAGACTTATGCAGTATTTTGGAAAGAGTGGGCAATGGAGTTCAAGAAAGCCACCAAGATCTCTGCAAGTGGGCTCAAAACCTACCTCAGGCTACATCTAGGGGGCCTCTGGGAAGTTCTCACTATCTGCCACAGCCAGCACTCTGAGATGGGTGATTCTCAGCAGGCTCATCTGAAAGCCACTTTGAAACTTACACGTTCCTGCCCACACATCTGCCTGGAACTGCCTCCCTTGGAACATAATGGCCATTCTTCTTCCGCCAGGAAAATGTCACACCAGTGCCTCTCCTTGGCAGACTATGCCCAAAGCCATACATGAAAAGATATTTTAGGAACAGCAATTCCCATCTTCTTAGCAATGCACGGGAGACTCAGGAGGTAGCACAGATCATGTGGCAGAGTTAGGTATAATTATTATCTCCATTTTACAGCTGAGAAAATTGAGGCACAAAGACGTTAAATCGATTTGCTCTAAATCACATAACTAATAAGTGATAAAACCAGGATTCAGAATCTGAGTGTGATTCTAGAATCAGTGTTCTCAGCATTGCATGAAATTGTGTTCATGAAAAACAGCCTAGTAAAGCTTGACACAGATGACACTCATTAAGTGTTAGCTGTTATTATTCTTGTTTTGTTGTTGTTGCTATCATTATGATTATCATTATATTATTTGCATTACTATACCTGTTTTTCTCATAAATATCATAGTCAAGACTGCCGAGCTACTACCTAAAGAATGTTGAACGCTCCCGCCAACAGTCTATTCCACATTAGCCGCGTTCCTAGGCACCTAGGTGCCTAGGAAATTTCCTTTCCCAGTGAAGATGCCTTTATGATTTAGTCTCAGGTTTCTAAATTTCCAACTTTATTTATTTTTTTTAATTTTTATGTTTATTATTGATACAGAGAGAAACAGAGCATGAGTGGGGGAGGGGCCGAGAGAGAGGGGGAGACAGAATCTGAAGCAGGCTCCAGGCTCTGAGCTGTCTGCACAGAGCCCGATGCGGGGCTCGAACCCACAAACCGTGAGATCATGACCTGAGCCGAAGTCCGGCGCTTAACCGACTGAGCCACCCAGGCGCCCCTAAATTTCCAACTTTAAAAAAAAACAGGGGCGACTGGTTGACTCAGTAGGCTAAGCGTCAGACTCTTGATTGTGGCCTAGGTCATGATCTCACTGTTTGTGGGCTCGAGCCCCACAGCGGGTTCTGTGCGGGCAGCACGGAGCCTGCTTGGGATTCTTCCTCTCTCCCTCTCTTTCAGCCCCTCTGGTGCTCAAACTCTTTCTCTCTCTCTCTCTCAAAATAAATAAACATTAAGCAAAATTTAAAAAAGGAAACCATGTCCTGAGTAGCCACAGATGATATGCATACACGCATATGGCATGCACATGTGCACAAGAGAGCATACACACACACACACACACACACACACACACACTTTGTGAACAATAGCAGCATAACTATTTCAATTGATGCTATTGATGGTGATGAGTTCCAAGAGTTTCACCCAGGCAATCCCAGCTGGCCAATTATTGCAGGCAACCTGCTCCCACACATTTGCCACACAGGAAACATGTCAAATGCACTTGGAAACCACCCTAGGCTGCAGCACGCTGAGAAAGGGAGGCTGAGTGTTGGACTTGCTGGCTTTGAGCTGCCTGGCGCAGCCTGGAACGCATGTGTGGTCTCTGATTCCATTTCCAGATACTGCAGGGAAGGCTCTGTAATTGGAAAGTGCTGCCCAAGCAGAAAGCCTGGCTTGTTTAATAAACAGTGCCCTCTGAAGAAATTTAAAATTTACCAGAGGAGAAACACAGCCTCCTGTTACCATCCGTGTTCTAGAACTAGCTGAAATTGATCCGAGGTTGCAGAGGACGTTGTTTCTCTTACACCTCATTTAACTTTGCAATTAGGCAGCTAAATAGATGCAAAATATTTAAAATTAAACATGCTTCTCATCAATTCAGTGATCAGAACTTTTTAAAGTAAATGATCAGTTTCCTCTGTCTTTATCCCTCTTCCTTCATTTCCACCCATCTCCAAACATGCTAGGAAAAAAAAGGAAGAAAGAAACAGGGTATTTATCTTAACTCAGCAATTTCGTGATTTCTATCAGATGGTAGGAGCAAAAATAATAAGTTGGAAGATTTCAAATGAAAAGGCTATATAGCCGAGCAAGGGCATGATCACGTGGCTAATAATGTATTTTGTAAATGTAGGGGAGAAAATTATGCATGAATACCAAATTTCCAGGATAGGAAGGTGAACAGCCTGTTTAACGACTGCAAATTCAATGCTGGAAATCACATCGCTCTGAACAGGTACACAGTATTATGTTCCGATTGAGAAAGGAATGCCCTGTGAATGCGCTCGGCAAAAAGGCAGCAGAGGAATATTGCATCTTTAATAGGATTTTTGATTCAAATGTGCTGAGCCAAACCATTTAAAATTGCATTTGAATAGTAAACAGATAACATCATCATTTTAAAAAACTTGCACACTTGTGCCAGATCAACAGAGAGCCTGCAAAATAAAGACAGGGAGAAGGAGGTATCAGCTCTGAATAGAAAATAAAATTAGATATGAATTCTCAGCCATGAGGCCTTCTTCAGGCCCCAAAAAGGTATAGCAAGGTTAACTCAATCCTTTGTCAGCACAACTCCAAGAAGATTTCAGAGCCGGCAAGTCCCTCCTCAGCTGGATTTAATTTGGGTTTGAAATTTAGCTTGCTTCTTCTTCTCAATTGTTTTAGTTTTATTTACCATTTTGCGTCATTGGTGTTTAGTACGTGATATCAGGGAAAAGTGAAAGAAGACATGCAATCAGAAAGTGACCTCGCGGAATTAAAATGCCAAAAATTCAAACACAGAAGACATTTGAGAGAGCTCAAGGAACCTCATCGGCCCCCCCACACCACCCCTGCTGAGCCTCAGGTTCCTCCAATCCTCCCAAGGGAATTCTTCTGTTTGGCCATGTTTCTGCCTCACTGAAAGCTCACCCTTCATGTGTGCCGAATTCCCCTTGGCGTATGTTTTCCAAAAACCATTTTTTTTCCAAAAACTTTTTCTTGAAACAGTATTCCCCTGTATATATAAACAAGACCAATGCTTTGGGGTTTTGTCTGCTTTAGTTAGCATTCTTCAGGGGAAACTCACGTGGAAGAGGAAGAATTTCATGAGCAAGAGAAAGCAGGGAGGGCTGTAAGCTGAAAAACTCAGATATCTTAACAGAACTTCTGATGCGATTATTAGCCAATGTCATTTTTCTCTTGTCAGCGCAGAGGATCTCACCAGCTTGCCACTTGGGTTTATGCACAGGCTCTTCTTGAGGAAAGCATCATGGAGGGGTTGAAGTTTACACTTGGAAAGGCTGACTTGGAAGTTTCTGGTATATTCCAGGCAGAAAAGGCAGTGTCTGAAGCTCTGGGAAAACTACGGCTTGCCCTCAAAGTAGACAAATGCATGATCGAAGCAACACACCAGAGACACTGGGTCATGTTTTGCTTACCTGATGACTTGAGAGATTTTTGTGGTTGTTCTGGATGAATAACTTATAAATTTTTATTCCTATATTATTAAATACTAATGATTAAAATGTCAAAAACGCAAAAAGGTATTCAGAAAAACTTTCTCACTGTTGTCTTTCAACTGCCCTGTTCTCATCCCTTTGAACAAAGAACATAACAAAAAACTAATAACCAAATAACTACAAATACGAGTAGTCATCTTTCCAGACTTTTTAATATGCATCCAAGTCTCATTCCTTGGCTCCTCTATATCAATATGTCTTCTACACTTTGACATTCTTTTTTTTTTTTTTTTTTTTCAAGAAATAGAGCATGAGTAGGGGAGAGGCAGAGATGGAGACACAGAATCTGAAGCAGGCTCCAGGCTCTGAGCTCTCAGCAGCACAGAGCCCAATGCGGGGCTCGAACCCATGTGAGATCATGACCTGAGACGAAGTCGGACGCTTAACCCACTGAGCCAGCCAGGTGCCCCTAAGCTTTGACATTCTTAACCTCTTGGGTCCTGATTTGCTTTAAGGGTCAGACTTCTCAGGATTTAGACTGATGTCTTACAAAAAGAGAAAGATTCACTTTTCATTCTAGCTCAGGAATCACCAACAGGAAGATGATAAAAATATTTACAGGTACAAAGTCAGTTTCCTAAAGTAAGTTTGGTCATTGTTTTGGAATAAGAAATCTTTGTTGGGGCGCCTGGGTGGCTCAGTCGTCTGAAGGGCCAACATTGGCTCAGGTCATGATCTCATGGTTCATGAGTTTGAGCCCCATCTCGGGCTCTGTGCGGACAGCTCAGAGCCTGGAGCCTACTTCGGATTCTACGTCTCCCTCTCTCTCTGCCCCTCCCCTGTTTGTGTTCTGTCTCTCCCTTTCTCAAAAATAAATAAACATTAAAAAAAATTTAAAGAAGAAAAAGAAATCTATGTTTTGCCTCAGGAAAAGCCAGGATCCAGAAATGATCTTTCATTGATGACAATAAAAGGAGAATTAAACGAATCTTACCCACCCATACAGTGGTAACTTCTATTAGAATTAAAGATGGATGTTATTATCTCAGAAAACTCACATGTAATGATATTTGCTCCTATTTTATGGTATCTATGGTGAACATCTGTGGGATTTGCTTGCCCGGCAATCATGCACCCTATTTTTTTCAGCTGTATTCTATTATTATTTGAAGAACAACCCCTATTCAAAGTCCATGCATTTCAGATTGTGCTGACACAAGTCCCAAACTACAAGAATGTATATATATGAACCTGGCCAGGCAGGTCAAAGCCAGATTTCTCCTGGCTACAGTGATTTTTCGCTGAGATGGTCACATGACCCAATCTGGCCAATGAGAGCCTGCCCTGGCCCTTTCCTTGAATCTTTGGGTTGGGGTAGAGGTAGGGGGTGGTGGGGGGCTGACGGCTTTGGGGGGGAAGCTATGCCATGGAGCCGCTGAGCCAGCAGGTTTATCAACCCAGAGCTTCAGGAGACCATTTTTCCCTGTCATTGGAGAGCATGGCCCAAGAATGAAGCCATCACAAAAGAAAGCAGAACTGGAAAATAAAGACAGAACCTAACGTTCAATACCCAGATCCAAATCTCTCCTTTTCAAAAGTGTGAACTATTCCCCTTTTTGCTTGAGCCATGAATTGATTTTCTGCCAACGGCAAGTGAACGATTCCTTATAAAGTATTTAATTGCAGTAACAGTTGACCTCGACTTATTCTATTTAAAGCTCAGAACTGGGGCACCTGGGTGGCTCAGTCGATTAAAGCGTCGGACTTCGGCTCAGGTCGTGATCTCACGGTTTCATGAGTTCAGGCCCCGCGTCCAACTCTGTGCTGACAGCTCAGAACCTGGAACCTGCTTCATATTCTGTGTCTCCCTCTCTCTATGCTCCTCCCACACTCATGTTCGGTCTCTGTCACTTAAAAATAAATAAACATTAAAAAAAATTTTAATAAAATAAAAAATAAAGCTCTGAATGGTTTACTCATGAATGGTTTACTCATTCCACCTATCCTTCTCCTTCTCTTTTTTTAATGTTTATGTATCTATTTTGAGAGAGAGAGAGAGAGCAGGACCAGGAGAGAGAGAGAGAGAGAGGGAGAATCCCAAGTAGGCTCCGTGCTGTCAGCACAGATCCCAATCTGGGACTTGATCCCATGAACCATGAGATCATGAACTGAGCTGAAATCAAGAGTTGGAGGTTTAACTGACTGAACCACCCAGGTGCCCCACCACCTATACTTCTTAGGATGTGTCCACATGGAGAAAATAAAAACCTTCCCCAAATAGTATTACTTACCTCTTTTTACAAACATGAAGCATCAAAATATGCTACTACCAGTTCGTTTAGAAACTTGATGAGTTTCCAGCTAGATTAATCTTTCAGGTCCTAAATTAATCTAAATTCTTACTGTTGACATTGTACTGTTATGTATCTTTTTGTTCCAACAAACATGCAAGCTTCATTTGCAGGGAAAAACATATCACAGGCAAATTGCATCAAGCTACTAACTGCATCAATGATCAGCAAATTGGTAGGTCCCTCCTACTTTGCCAATATGTCTATTTTCAGCGTTTAAAGGTTGGTGATTGTAAATCACTAACTGATAACTTTTATCCAACATCCCACAGTCAGTCTGGGGAACCAGAAGAAGGATCTCATGGTTAAGTTCATCAGCGTGCTTAGCTCACAATTCCTAGTGTTTCAATGGTGTCAGTAACCTAGCACGATGCCTGGAATTAGAGTAAGTTTCAATAACCATCTGTTGAACTCAAACAGCTACCAGTTAAGTGAAGAAATTCATTAGATCAAGAGCGGAACATATTCTCAATTATCTACTTTCAGAAATAAAAAGCACCCATCTTGCATTCACCCAAGGAAATCATTGAAGAAAACGGCCACTCTACAGCTTAGTACAGAAGCCAATAGCCATCTAGCACAGGGCACTCTCCGGCACATGGCCTGATTTTGGATCCCTAAAGGTGTCAGAGATTATTTATTTTTATCCCAAATATATCAGGGACTGCAGACTTAAATGCCCACGTGAGCCAGGTACATAAAGGAGTAAAGTAGGGGAGGTGAAGCATTTATGGTATTCCAATTTTGTCATATATATTTTATTTTGAGTCCCACAAAACACGCTTAGTGTCAGTGTTAGAGAAACATAGGGCTTAAAGCAGCACACATTCTCCCTGGGGGTGATGCCATTCCCAAAGGGGCAAAAAAATGGTTCTTGAGAGTGCTAAATCCTTAGATATTTACGATGGTTTGTTGTCCTCCAAGGACACATAAACAGACATATAGTATATCCATGCTATTAAAACGTTATGGAGATGAAATGACCATTAAGAGGGGGAAAAAGTTGTCTCCAACTTTCTCTTAGGGGAGCAAAAATGATTTAAAAAATGTTGACAAACATCAGGAAATTGAAGAACGTAGATATCTCGGACGACAGTCATTTCTTAGCTCCCACAGATTTGTGGCTGTGTAAAAATAAGGCGTGGCCATATTTTTCAAAGGAAATCATCTAGGTACTTAAACACAATTTCCCTATTTTTAAATGTTAGTTTGTTTTAAAAGAAAATCAGCAAGAGTCCTTTGTAAGCTAAATAAACGATGTCTCCAAGACCATGTGGCCTGCTAGCTGTCAATGTATAGTTAATACCCTCAGGGGAAATTTCAAAGAAAGCATTAGATCCTTAGAGTATTTGGTGGTTACCAATCAGTAAAGTTAGACAAAGAGAGAAAGCATTATTCACGTTGCACCCTTTTAGGAAAAGCATTCAGCGGTTAATGCAAAAGCAAAACCATTTGCCCACTGGCAAATTTGAGAAACATTTTTCTGGCTCCTCAGTATTAACCAAGGTGTTAATAATCTCTGAAAAGGGGTCTTAGTCACTCCAAAGCTATTTAAAAATGAACAGAACAGTTCTCCCAGGGGAAATGTGCTTAGGATACCTACATGCTTTGAAAGTTCTGCTTTTCAAACCAGCAAACCTACCTCCTGCATAAGTAGAGATTTGTTTATTCTGCTTATCTCAAACCAGAGCGAATATTGTCCCTGCCTCTAAATGGTCAGATTTCTGCATGCTGTATCTTAATTCTGCCTTAGAAAGATAACTCCAAAAAGTTAGAGACTGTGTTTACTGAACTTGTTAGACTCACACAAAAGAATGCTAAATATTTGATGATAATCATCCCGTTCTTTGAATTAATATGAGTGCCAATCTAAACAGCACATGTTGAACAAAAATTTTCTTTTAATTGCATTTCCCCTGTTCCCTTCCCTTCACATAAATTCTAAGAATAAAATTAAAGTCAGTTCTAAAAAGTATGTCTTTCCTCCTCTAAATGACATGAAGACATTAGTTTCGCCTTAATCACTTTTCATGTGAGCAGCTTAGGAAGGCTCAGCATGAATTTTTTATGTGTCAGATATCCTCCCCCACCTACTCAACTTCTTCCTGCTGTTTTCTGCATTTCTCCCCCACCATCATCCTTGAGACTTCGATAATCTACTTCCTCCACGGTGTTTGGTGTTTTTATAATGTACTTTTATCCCCAGTTAGCTGGGACAATGCCGAGCACATAGGAATACTGGTAAATTCAGCACTTCAACAGGCAAAATGGAAAGAAAAGTGTCAAAGTCCTGGGGGATACTGGGGACACCCATTAGGCAGTTCCCTCTAGGCTCCGAGAAGCCCTGAACAGCCTGGGAAGCATTCTCATTTCCAAGATGGGGGAGGACTCTGTTATTTCCCGTCTGTGCTCACCTAAAGGAGTCAAGTTCGGGAATTAAAATTTAATGAAGAATCAAGTTTGAAATTCTGCGCCAGTGCACAATGCTTATAAATACACCATGCTGATACTACCCGGGTATTATAAATAATACATGGAATGTTGATTAAAATTTTGATGTAAATTTCTAAAAACTTTATTAAAGTTGTAAAATAACTGACATGGGTTGTTTACGGTTAGGTGACAACTTAATTAATCAGCTGCTGTCTCCACTGCAATAAAGACTAGAAGTGCATATTCCCCACTTTATTTTTATCCCTGAAGAAGGAGCCAGAACACACAAAATTATCTCCCTTTCAAAACACCAAATTATCTTTTTTCAAAACAGTCTGAGTATTAATTGTGAAGCGTGACAGCACATAGTCTTTGCCTAGACTAATAATTAATCTGGAAAATACAAATCTCTGACATTCGACTGGTGAAGAACTACAGTGATAACCAGGAAACATTTATTCACACTCAGTCCAGAAATGATACTTTTGGTTTGGTACAGAGAAAAGTTTCAATTTTCACGTCACTCAACAACTTAATTCTGTATTAGAGTTAAAAGTTAAACACACCAAGCATCATCACATGAGGGAGAAAGAAAGAAAGAAAGAAAGAAAGAAAGAAAGAAAGAAAGAAAGAAAGAAAGAAAAAGAAAGAAAAAAAGAAATTATAAGGAAATATAATCTCATATTGCTTGTTTCAGGATTCTTGCTTAATAAGACTTTGCCCTTTTTAAATGGGAAGTCCCAAAATAACATTGAAAATAAATAAGATGACAAAATTAAATCTTTAGATAGTCTTGTATTATTTTATTACTCCCCTTTTTAAATTTTTTTTAACGTTTATATATTTTGGAGAGACAGAGAGAGAGAGCGCAAAGCCGGGGAGGGGCAGAGAGAGAGGGAGACACAGAATCCGAAGCAGGCTCCAGGCTCTGAGCTGTCAGCACAGAGCCCGATGCAGGGCTCGAACCCACAAACTGTGAGATCATGACCTGAGCCGAAGTCAGACGCTCAACCGACTGAGC
Organism: Cryptoprocta ferox; assembly: GCA_028646485.1. NCBI lineage: Eukaryota > Metazoa > Chordata > Mammalia > Carnivora > Eupleridae > Cryptoprocta > Cryptoprocta ferox. The sequence goes on from CM053567.1 coordinate 170,811,219, forward strand.
CACCCATAGTGCCCCTATTATTCCCCTTTTCCAAGAGTTTCATTACCCATGAAATACTTTAGGGATTACAAGATACCAGTTCTTCAGGGAAAGTGTTTGTAATTATTCATCCATTCATTCACTCAACAAACTTAGGACCTGCAGGACACTATGGTAGGCATCGAGGGGGTTTCAAGGGTCAATAAGATGCAATTTCACTGAAAAGAGTTTATAGTGTGACAGGCAAGATGCATCACGGGCACGAATAACTTCATAGCACAGAGACTGAGCCAAACACACCTGGCTGTAAATCCCTGCTCCATTTGACCTCTCTGATTGTTAGTGTTCTCATCTTCAAAGTATGGTTAACAGTATTACTTAAACCATAAATGTGTTGTGAGGGTTCAATGAGATCATTCATGATAAATAAGTACAGCACAGTATCAAATACATAGTACGTTTTCTATAAAAAGTGAATTTCTCCTCTTCCTATAATTGTGGCGCTGCTGTTATTGTGGTTGTTGTCCAAAGCAGTAATTGCCAGGCTGGCCAGGCCCTGAGCTCTTAGCATACAACAGAGGAAAATGGATTCTCATTACCCAGATCTGTATCCTTTCAAATTACCCCAGCCCACGATTATACTGGCTTTCCCTCTGGGCTCAGCCATGTATAATAACTATCTCCTTAAACCATGCTTCAAATCCGACTCATGTTACGGTCTCCCAGCATTAAACACCAGCCCTGAAATAACCACTGAACAAAATAAGCACGTGCTTAGGCCACAAAGAGAACGGAAGGGAAGCACCTCAGAGTTTTTCTCCCAGTTACCATGTCCTTGACCCTTTCCCGGTCACTCTCAAATTTAATGGAATTTTTATCATTGTCTTCATCTATCATGCTCAGCTTTAATCTGCATTGCTTTAAAAAAAATGTTTTCTTGGACATGGTACGTGATTCAGGTTTAAAAATCTTGGTTTTGAGACATCCTCAGACATCGTATTTGTTTCCTTTTTATGGACTGCGAATTTCTGCCTTCATTTAAGTGTAAACACAGCTGGCTGGCTGGGGCTAGCATTTAACTCATCAGCTGACTTGTGTAACAGACCCTTAAGTTCTTTATTGTAAGCAATAAGGGGAAACCAGTGTTGAGCTATTCATAGAGCATCAGCTGACCTTACTCAAACCCAGTTAACACGCACGAGGGTGCACGACCTCTCTCGCCTCCAGTATCCTGGTAAATATTGTTCTGTAGATATGTGAGCCTGGCTCCTCATGCCTGGTGAGAGGACTGTATTCACTGTTTCGATGCAGTTCAAATTTTCAAGGACCTCTCAACACTATCCAGTCTAACCCTCTTCTGGAGGTCCAAATCTTCTTTCTCCTTTTAGTTGCCCTATAATATAATCAGCTACTTTTTTCTGCTGTGTTCTGCTATTTATTGTTACTATAGCACTTTGAATGTACCTCCATCATAGCCCAAATCCATCCATACTGTCATTATTGGTTTACATGTTTATCCCTTCAGGATTACACGACACTCGTCTTTCTGTCCTGAGAAATCGCCTCACACATACATAGTGGGTGCTCAATAAGTATTTTGAACAAATGACTTAGTAATTTATAATTTAGTGAAAAGTAATCAATCAAAGTGGCTGAAACATATTTAATGCTTTTTATCAGGGTCCTAATTAGATTGAGCTCTATTGGTCTAATTAACCACAGAAATGTTCTCCTCGCAGGGTTTCTTCATCCCAAAAGTTTCTGGACCTGAGAGTCCCCGTTTGATGATCAGTAAATCTCAGGGGATTAATGGACGGTGTACAGGATAGTCAGTCTTCTCGACAACATAAAAGGCAGCTGAGCCTTCTAGGTTACTCCTTTCTCCTCTATGTTTTGCTGTCATTAAATATTAATTTACTTTGAACTCTCCCTCCTCCAGTAACTACCCCATCTTTCTAGACTTCTTTCCAGCAAAACATCTCAATGCCATTGTCTATTCTTGCCATGTCTGCCAGTCCCCCATACAGCTACGTCCAATAGGATGTTCTCAGTCCTCCTCTGGGTAGACCTGATGCCAGCATGTGGCATAGTTTGTGACTTTCTCCTCTTTGAAACTCTCTTTTCTCAGCCACTTATCAAGCTTCTTGGCTGGTTCCTCTTCATCTCCCTAACCTCTGAACAGAGGTGTGCCCACAGCCCGGTCCTTGAACCTCTTATCTTCCCAGTCACTGCTTTAGAAGTCCCATAGCTTCAAATACCAACTACTTATGGGAGGCTCCCAAATTTATATCTCCAATTGAAACCAGCCATCAATTTTAGACTCGTAAATTTAATACATAGATGACATCTCCACTCACATGCCTAATAGGCATCTCTAACCCAACATGTCCAAAACTAAAATTTATCCTTTCTCCCTCATATAATAGCTTTTTCCATTGTTATGTTTACTGAGACTGAATTCCATAGAATCACCCCTGATTTCTGTCTTCCCCTCATACCCCACATCCACTCTACCTGCAAATTGTGATGATTCTACCTTCAAAATGCATCCAGAATCTGGCCACTGCTCACTACCTCCACCCTGGCCCAAGAACCATCACTTTTTGCATAGATTATTACAAGTCTCCTAAGTAGTCTTCCGGCTTCTCTCTTTGCTTCCTCTACAGTCTAATCTCAACACACTAACAGAGAAATCCTGTTGATGATGACATGAGTCCTCTGCTCAACCCCTCCAGTGGCCCCCATCTTGTCAGAACAAAAGTTGACATTTCTATAACAGCTTGTAAGGCCCTGCAGGATCTTGTTCCCTGCCACGTTTCCATCACTCTAGCCTTATTTCCCACTATCACCTCCTTGCTCACTCTGCTCCAGCCAGATTGACTTCCTGCTTCCTGGTAAACACACCAGAACCTAGAATCAAATTTACTACAGGTTAGATACTTGATAGCTATTTGTGGAAGGAAGGAAGTAACGAATGAATGAGTGAACAAATGAACGAATGAAGGAATGAAGGGAGGAACAAGGAAGGAAGGGAGGAATGAAGAAAGGAAGGGAGGAAGGTAGGAAGGAGTAAGGAAGAAAGGAAGGAGAAATAAAGGGAGGGAGGGAGGAAGAAAGGAAGGAGGAAGGGAGGAAAATGGAAGAAAGAAGAGGAGGATGATTTAGAAAACAGTTCAAACACAGCATTCAAAAACACAGATTTTAAAAACAAAGTGGCTGTTTTTAAAATCGTATGTTCTGCTGTTTTAGCAGTCAATAGAAATGCTCTTTAGAATATGTCTTAGCAGAATTTGTATTTTGATTCTAGCTTTAAGACTAAATTGTAGGTTTGTCATCATCCTTACTATTCAGTATTTTCAGAAAGTCCTCTACATGTCAATGGGAAAATGGAATGGACACATACAGATCCTCAGAATGATTTCAGAAACAATCAAAGAATTTTATACAAAAAAAAATATTCTATAGGGTTGTATAGAGGTGCACATGCCTTTATTTCATGGACAAATCAAAAATGCAATGCTGAAGAAATTGATGTTATGCCAGAAAAAAAAAGTACACAACTTAAGGAAAAACAGGCACATTGAAAGGACAAATGTGACCAACCTATATCAGATAAAAAATTCAGAGTAAGTGTCTATAAGTAAGTAAGACACAGTTGTAAGACACTTCACAAATCGATTTTGAGAGCATTCTCATTGTGCTGTAGAAAACACGTATCTGGATCCGTGAAACTTCACTTACTGAAATTTTAATATCCTTGATATTGTTTTAAGAAAACGCATCGTGACTTCAAAACTCACAAATTGTGGACACAAAGTAGATTTTAGATCTGGACAATGCGCTGAGAGATTCTGCAAACATCCAGAGCAGGGTGAACAGATCTCTACCGAGAGAGGCAAAAGGCTGACATAGCCACTTGTGGGACAAAATTAAAAGTGACTCTTCAATATTTGATGTAATTGCTAAGGGTGTCACCTGATAAATGACAAAGCATTACAGTGGCTCCTTTTTTCAATCTGTCTACTCCACCTAAGTGATTTTTTTTAGATAACTAAAGCGTACATGATTAACTGTCAGCCTTTTGTTTAAATATGCCTAAAGTGTATTACCTTCTTACCTACAATCTAGAACAGAGTTCATTGGACATAATTTAACTTATTTCTGATGGCCCACCTGCTGCCAGGGAGGCAGTGTGATGGAGCAATAAGGGGAACTGGACTTTTTTTTTTTCAGCTTTATTTATAATTGACAAATAAAATTGGAAGATATTTAAAGTGTACACCATGGTAATATGATGTACATATACATTGTGAAAGAGTTCCACCATCTAGTTAATTAACATACACATCACCCAGCATACATATCTTTTTCTGTGCATGTGTTACACGTACTATGTGTTATGTATGTTACATTCTACTCTGTCAGCAAATTTTAATTATGTAATACAACTCAGGTATAGTAAAACAACATACAAGTTATGTAATAACATATAATGAAAGACACAGATAATGTTATCGACTGTTGTCACCGTGTTTTCCATTAGATTCTGAGACTTTATTCATTTATAACTGAACGTTTATACCCTTTTGCCAAGTTCTCCCTGAATCCCCCTTCTCCCAGCCCCTGGCAGCCACTTTTTTCCTACTTTCTGTCTCTGTGAGTTTGACTTCTTTTTTTTTTTTTTAAAGATTTCACATATAAATGATTTCATGCAGAGTATTCGTCTTTGTCTGGCCTATTTCATTTAGCATAACGCCCTCGAGGTCCATCATGTTGTCTCATATGGCAAGAGTTCCTTTTTTTATGGCTAAGTAAATTCCACTCTGTGTGTGTGTGTGTGTGTGTGTGTGTGTGTGTGTGTGTGTGTATGTGTGTTGTGTTTCTTATCCATTCATCCCTTGACGGACACTTAAGTTTTTTCCATGTCTTGGCTATTGGTAATAATGCTGCCATGTATATGGGGGTACACATATCTCTTTGGGATCTTGTTTTCATTTCCTTTGGACATATACTCAGAAGTGAGATTGCTGGATCATATGATAGTTCAATTTTTAATGTTTTGAGGAACTTCCATTCTGTTTTTCCCAGTGGCAACACAAATTTACATTCCCACTGACAGTGTACAAGCTTTCTCCTTTTCTCCACATACTTACCAACACTTGTTCTCTCCTGCCTTTTTTATGATAGCCATTCTAACAGGTATGAAGTAATATCTCATTGTGATTTTAATTTGCATTTCCCTGATGGTTAGCGATATCAAGTACTTTTTAACTTACCCATTGGCCATTTGTCTGCCTTCTTTGGAGAAGTGTTTTTTCAGTTCCTCTGCCCATTTTTTAATTAGATTGTTGCAGGAGTAGGGGGTTGCTACTGAGATGTATGAGTTTTTTAAATATTCTGGAAATTAACCTCTTGTCAGATGCATGATTTGTAAATACTTTCTCCCATTCAGTAATGTTGACTTTCACTTTGTTCTTGGTTTCCTCTACTGTGCAAAGGCTTTTCAGTCTGATACAGACCACTCGTTTATTTTTGCTTTTGTCACCTTTGCTTTTGATATCAAGTTCAAAAAATGGTTACCAAGACTGATGTCGAGGAGCTTATCATTTATGTTTTCTTTTTTTCTTGAAGTCTTATGGATTCAGGTCTTATGTTCAAGTCTTTAATCCATTTTGACTTGATTTTTCTGAATGGTGTAAGATGGTGGTCTAGTTTCATTATTTTGCATGTGACTGTCCCATTTTTCCAGCACCGTTTATTGAAAAGACTGTCCTTCCACCCCTTTGTATATTCTTAGCTCCTTTGTTGTAAATTAATGGATCATAGAACAATATACACTCATGAGAAAAAATTCTCAACAAATGGGTATAGAGCTAACATACTTCAACATAATAATGGCCATATATGACAATGTATCACACAGCTAATATTATAGTGGATGACTCTTTAAAATTAGGAAGAAAACAAGGAAACTTACTCTCACCTTCTTAATAGTACCAAAAGTCCTACCCAGAGCATTTAGGCAAAATAATAATAATAATAATAATAATAAAAGAAATAATAGACACCCAAATCAGAAAGGAAGAAATAAAGCTGTCTTTATTTGCAGATGATATGATATCCTATATAGAAAACCCCAAAGACTCAACTAAAAAAATGTTGACACTAATAAACAAACTGCAGTAAATTTGCAGGATACATAATCAGTATATAAAAATTAGTTGTGTTTCTGTATGGCTCAAATCCTGACACATTTTCACTAAACCAAATCCCTCTGCTCTCAACTTCTTCCTCTTTCTGGGTTGTCTGCCACTGAGGTCTTACTTAGCATGCTTTATGGACAAAATTATCATTTCAGTTGGCTATGGGCTGAATGTTTGTGTCCCTCCCCCCTTATTTGTATGCTGCACCCCCAGTGCGATGGTATTTATATGAAGATGGAGTCCTCATGAATGAGATTGGTGCCCTTCAAAGGAGACACAATAGAGATCATCTCTGTCTCCACCATGTGAGGACACAGCAAGAAGATGTCCACGTACAAACCAAGAGGATTCTCGACAGGCACCAAATCTGTCAGCACCTTGGTCTTGGACTTCCTGACCCCCAGAACTGTGAAAAACAAATTTTGGTTGTTTAAGCCATCCAGCCTCTGGCACTCTGTGGTAGAAGCCCAAACAGATTAAGACACAGTTGTAACAGTTCTCATAGAAACTTTGTTAGAGGTTCTCTGACCATTCCCTCCTTGGAGCTCTTCCCTCCAATGAGCTCCCTCCTTGCCTGTCAGCAACCTCAAGCAGTTGCCAATATCTGAAAGGATCCAATAGGGCAAGCTAATGGGTGTCTACCTGAGGTTCAAATTTTGGGTCTTCTGACTCAAAATCTCTTACTGCTTCAACTGGGCCAAACTTCACCCACCCCTTACTGCTCTCCAAAAATCCCCAAGAGATCAAGATGTGCTTGCAGAGAGTATTCTAGGCCATGGGAATGTACTTCTAATGGAAACTGGTGGAAACGGCCTAGGAGTTCAAGGGAAGATGAGGGCGTTGGCTGAGGGGGAGAACTGGCAATTAAAGAAGCAAAGAGGGAGAATAAGAACTCAGCAAGATGGGTTCAGAAAAAGAGGCAGTGGTAGTCAAAATAGGGAGAGACCGCCACAGCCCCAAATCTCCAAACACTCACTTGGAGAAAGTTCTGGTTCCTCAGACCACATTCTTTAAATAAGTCTCGTATTGTCAATGATAAGATAAGCCACAACTTTCTTTTTTAATTGAGATATAATTGGCATATAACATTGTATTAGTTTCACTACTCCTTCACCAGTGTGAAACGTAGCACAATATTAATCCCTTTGGTCCTCCAGGATGCTGACCAGAAGCTGCAGATACATTAGTTCATTTATCCCAATGTGTCTGGGCAGTGCAAAAACTATCATGACGTAAAAGAAATTGGGAAGCCCAGAGCAAACTCTTCCCATGCCTCGTCACTCTCTTCCTAATTTCTATAATCTGAACCCTGCAATTGGCAAAAAAGCCTAAATTGGAGTCTCAAGACCTAAGGACATGATTCAAGCAGTTGCCAATATATGAAAGGATCCAATAGGGCAGCAGGTGACAAAATGACTGCTTACACTAAAAATAATGTTGATGGTTATAGCAGGTTCCTGATGATCTGTTGATTCACAGGACACCCAACCAGAGAAACACCAAACGGCAGTCCCTTGGAGGGAATGAGGAAGGGTTGTCTCTGATGCTTATGATTCTGTGTCCAAAGTAGCAAGATGCATCCCAGATCCCACCATATAGGGAAGCCAGACTTGTTGAGACATTTTCTACCCAGGTCTGGATTAGCTCAGAAATTGGCTAGGACTGAGGACAGAAGAGAGGGCCAGTCTAGCAGACTCTCGGGAAAGCACAGGTGAACACAATACTTTTTCCCCATGACCCGGCATCTTGAAAATTGTGGCTCTGCTGAAGGATGGTGGTGTTCCCTTTGGAAAGGACACAATTAGTACAGTACATGCAGGCAGGAGACCACACCCCTCCTCATGTCACTGGGGTTGACACTGCTAAACAGAGAGGAGGACAGGAGCCTAGCATTTACAGCTCTTCCACAGAACAAAGCCCAAACTCAGAGCTTCTTTACAGGCCCCTTGGAGACTGGAACTCTCTGTCACTGCAGGCGTCCCCGCGCACCACCACAGTGCTTTCCACTGCCTCTAATTGACATTAATCCGTGTTGGCCCCAGCACGTCATGAAGCCACACCTTCAGGCTGGCAACCACCCCGCCTCTGTGACTAATTTTACTTTTACGATTCTGCAAACCTCATCTGTGCACTCTTTTGCAGGAACCTGCACCTCATTTGGTCCTCATTATGGGCAAACATAAAACCAGGGAGATGTGCTGGCAAACTTTGTCAGATCTCTGGCTCCGTGAGAAGCCACTCATTCCCACAGTGCTGATGCACCGTCCCAGAGCCAACAGCAGTACCTCTTAGGAGCCCACGGACGATACATCTAGGGAGGACAAGATGGCCCGGGACAAGATGGCAGCGTTCCGCAGCCCAGTGCTTACTTAGCCTTTTCTAAGTCATTGCCTACCTGCAATTCCCTCCTGTGCCAGGTCTCGGTTTATTTTTTGAAAAGAGCCTCCGGTCCTCTGTCCTCCCTTTCTTACTAGTAGCTGAGAGTGTCATCTCCTAAAACTTTTTCCCCACCCCTGCTTTGACCAGATAATGCACCCTTCCTTGGCATTCAATATCATATCAAATTCAAATAAATCACAGTTGACTTTAGAACCCTCCAGCAATTCATGTCTGCCTACATCAACTCCCACACTTTTCAGTTGTTCTCGTCACATAAACCACCTCACAACCTCTCTGCCTACCGCTTGCAATTCTTCACCTTCCCTCCTTGCTCCCGCCCCCACCCGAATCAGCCTCCCATCGCTAACTATCAAATTACTCATTTTAGAGGAAGCAGCAAAGGTTGACTAAGGTATCTCAGTTCATATTCTTACCCTGCTAATTCCTAACGACAGTGACCTTGTGAAATAGCAGTAATAGTAAGCAGAACAACCACAAGCAGTTATCAGACACTTTTAGATGTTAACCCACTTAACCCTTACAATAACCCTCTGAGATAGGACTAGCATCCTCCCCATTTTAAGCATGCAGAAAATCACTCGATTTTGCTAAGCACACGCTTTCTCATTTAAAAACTAGAAACAATAACGCCTACTTCTCAAGAATGAAAATAAAGAAAATTGTGAAATGCACAGCATACAATTTATGTCAATTTCCTTCCTTCCTAGCCCCGTTGTCAAACACACCCATATTCACTATTTCCCAGTTTCTGTCTCTCTCAGGAATCTTCACTTGGCTGAACAAAAGAAAGAATAGAACTCTTCTCCAGCAATTAAATGCTGTCCCTTCCCCCTCTCCTTCACAATGCATCAGAGCTAAGCACCAGGAAATAGAGGTTATATCTGCTGTGTCCCAGAAACATAATGACCTTCACCTCAGCACACTGCTCCGTGATCCTGGCTTGGAGACAGAAACAGGACTTCACCTTTTGGAGGGGTGGGCCCCTGCCTACTAAATGTGAATTGAGGCATTTTCCCTCGGCAGGCACCCTCTGGAGAGAAAACATCTTTCCCATCTGTTGACTGAAATGCCTTCACCCGGGGACAAAGCTTTTCAGTCCACGAAGCCAGGCTTTAAATGCAAATATCACCAGATGAGCTAATACTTTGATGTGACTCCAAGTTACTGGTTTCATATCTTTTCTTGCCAGCAGGAGTTGGCAGAGATGATGAGAGTTACCAGGAAGGGGAAGAGTACAGTTAATGAAGGCAGAGAAGCAATCGTGTCCACTCAGCTATTTGGCCCAGAAGAACCCCATTCCTCCCCATGCCTCGTAGGAAAAGCCTACAGTCATAATCACATAGAAAGATACCAGTTTCCGTGTGACTACTCAGCAAAGAGAAGATTGATAAACTATGGTTACAAGCTACGCGTAGCCAACCTAGCAAGACTACTTTCATTTGCAAGGTGACTTACCTTTGCTTCTCTTTTAGACGCTGAGGGTATTTGATAATTCATGATCATATAGCCACAGAACTCTAGCGTCATTGAAATTACTGCTACTTCACATATTTTAAGGTAAGGCTAGAATTTACCTCCCCTCACTAATGGCATCTAATTGTAAAGATCGTTGTTTTCCATTCCAGTAAAAGATACAAAGTCGTCATTTTCCATACCTATGATCACGTTCCTGAAATAAATAAGGAGAAAGAATATTTAGTGTTGTAGCGTACAGCCTCGGTGATGTCCCCAGTGAGCCCCATCTCCTGATTGTAATGCCCTTATATAATCCGTTCCCCTTAAGGGTGAGTTGAGATTATTGACATGATTATAATTAATAGAGTAAGGCACAAGTAATGGGAGGTCTCTTACACGAGATCAGATTTTAGAAAGAGTATAGCTGCTGTCCTGGGTGTTCATGTTCTTTCACTCTCTCACTCACTGTGAGGAATCCAGCTGCTGTGTTTTGAGGTGCCCTATGGGGTCCATAAAGCAAAGAATAGAGAGAGGCGGCTTCTAATCAACAGGCTGCAAGGGATTAAATCTTTCCATCAACCACATGAATGAGTACGGACATGAGCTCACCCCCAGTTCAACCTTCAGACTCTGAAGGAGACTCTGGCTCCAGGCGACAATGTGACCGCAGCCATGCCACCTTGAAGCAGAGACTCCCAGATAAGCCACACCCAGATTCCTGCCCCACAGCCCTTGTGAAATAATGTTTGTATTTTAAGCCACTAACTTCTGCGGTGATTTGTTACACAGGAATACAAAGCAAGTGTCTTTTGAACTTCTTTTCTTTTAAAGCCCCACAGGATTTCACTGTGACTTTCAGAATCATAACAAATAAAATAAATTAATTTTTATTTTAGCATTTTATTTAATTTTTAATGAGATTCAAAGCCTCCAACAAACTATCGCTTCCTTTTTCTCTGTGACTGCTTCTAATGCTAAAAATGAAAACAAGCATTAGAACATTCTGGTTTGTGTAGCTCAGAAACTTCAGGGTTTTTAAAATTAATGTTAAGATTTTTAGGGATTACATGATACAGCAGATTAAAAAATATCTGTTTAACTATTTATCTTTCTGGTAGGCATCTGTAAGATTTTTTGGAGAACCACAGCATTTTTGAGCATTTAGATATAGATATCGTCTAGGCCTGTTGAAATTTAAGCAAACTGAGCTTAGAGAGGTAGTGACCCCCATGTGGTCATAGCATTAGTGTGTGGGAGGGGTGCCTGAGTTGCTCAGTCAGTTAAGCATATGACATTAGCTCACATCGTGGTCTCGGGGCTCATGAGTTCCAGCCCTGAGTCAGGCTCTGTGCTGACAGTGCAGAGCCTGCTTTGGATTCTCTGTCTCCCTCTCTCTGCCCTCTTCTCTCTCTCTCTCTCTTAAAATAAAGAAGTAAACATTTTTAAAAAATTAATGTATGGCAGATCTTAAACCGAAACCCACATTTTCTGACTCCAAATCATTGCTCTTTCCATCTCACTACCAAGACAGTGTGGCCACCTATAATAATCTCATGCATTTTGCCCAAATAAAAATGGAACGTCATCAGAAAGAAATTAAAATTTCTATAGCAGCACACAGCAGCCCCTGGTTTGCTGTTATCATCTTCAACTTGAAGTCTGCATCTCACCAGCAAATAGCTGATTGTCCAGCTTATAGACCCCCCTGATTTCACAAGTAGATTTCATGGGGGAAGAGCTTTCCTTGGGGTTAACTTGCTCTTCGCATAGGTTAAGTTCAATAGCAGTGAAATTTCGCCTGAAAGGATAATTACAATACCTCACCTCCTTTTATCTCAGGTTATGTAAATGAGTCTTTAATCTTCTCACAGTTCATATTATATTAATACGAGTAATAAAAAGATCTTGATATATTATGTGCTGGCAATCATTTTGGAAGAATATGCTCACACAATTGTAGTGGGTCCAAATTGGGCTAATTCCCATAATCATGAGTTACGCGTATTATCAACAAGTAAACAGATGGACTTCTAGCTTGGAAAAGTTCTCACTCAAGCAGCATAAGCTGTCATTTTTATCAGATTGCAAAGTTTTGGGGCTTTTTTGACATTCGCCCATTTCAAGAGTATTTACTGAATGACTAGGGAGAGTTCTGAAGAAGCAAATTCTACTTCTGCCCTCTTTCAGCCTACGATTTATGCATCCTGCTGAAGGTGAGGATAGCACTAACCCTGAGTGACAGGCCCTGGACTGTAGCCTTAACCTCTCCTTTGTTCCACAGCCCTGATGGGAACTTGTCGTTCATAGTCTTGAATAGTGAAATGTGATGGTTAGAGAAATACAGCATCGTCGAGTTTAATAAATATCAGGAGGAAGCTGGCAGATAAGTTTTAACCCCAGGGCATTTTAAAAAATCAAAATACAGTTCTCAACCCACCTAGTGTTAACACAATACCATGCATTTAAACTGGAATTAAGAAAGCAAGAATAACTAAGGTTTTTCTATTATACCTCAAGGCCAAGCTCAAGGTCTAATTCCTCCAAGAAGCCTTCCATGATTATCCCAACTCTAAAACATTATTCCTTCAAGTGTGTGACTACAGTACATTACTTGTTTCAGTAAACAGCATTATATAATAGTGGCTAAGGATATAAGTTCTGTGAATAGATGGGTTGGCTTCAAATTCTGGTGTCACTATTCACTAGCTAGGAGGTTGGAGCAAACTAGCCTTCATAAGTGTCAGTTTCATCCATGAAATGGGGATATTATCTGCCTCACAGACTGTTTCAGATAATTCTGTAGAGATATTGGAACTGCATGGGGCACTCTAGAAACATTAGCCTTGAGTGATTACTGTATGCCAACCAGGAACGTCTTCCTATCATATCTCCAGATCTCTCTTGAAGTGTCATAATCCTCTGAGTTAGATACAATTACCTCTATTTTATAAATGGCAAACCAAGACTCAGAGAGTTAAATAACCAGTCCCCGCCACCAACAGTTAATAAGTTGTAGAGATATTATCTGAATCATTCTGGGTCCAAAGCCCACCCCTATAAAATATCACAGCTCTTATACTTCTGGAAAGTCCTATCTTCAGTCTTCAATAATTTAGTCAACCTGAATACATACATATCTATCTCGCTTGCTGCATTGTTAAATTACCCTGGGGCAAGAATTGTTTCTTATTCTCCTTGGGATTTCCAATGCCTCGCATAACACTTGACCCATAATAGATGCTCATTACATTTTCTTGAAATAAAATGAGTTGGGAATGTTGCAGCTTCCCTATGGGAACTGTAACCCTTCATTAAGGAAAAAATTCTACTGAAAAGGAAAGGCCACAAATTTCCTTGAGCAAAGAAAATTGTTGAAAGATGAACAGACATAGTTGTGGACCCTGAACTGTCAAATCAAAATGGGACTGAGATTCTGCCAGAGGCATCTCACCACAAGCCCATCAATCAGTATATACACTTATTGATTATCTTCTGGATGTTAAAATAACCTCATGATATCAGTGGCTTCCAAACAGCCAGGTCAAACTTATTTCTTTCATTCTGTAGGAATTGTACGGGTGACTATCTAACCCTAAAGGACACTGGAAAAATCTCTATTTCAACTTATCCATAAAATTTCATAATTCCATAACAAGCTGTCTGTCACACGTAAGTCCCCTCAGAGAAGAAAGTTGCAGTTTTTAGGTCCCACTAAGAAAGAGCAGTTTGTGGATACTGCTTCTCTCTGGGCAGATAAATGTCAGAAATGGAGTTAACTTTTAAAAGTGTGAGGTAATTAGAAGTTTGTTTTGTCTTATTTTTCTGCGTTGGTTAAAACGAATTCTTAAAGTTTTAAAGATACTGACAAGAAAGAAAAAAATTGTGAAAAGAGTAAAGAATCAATGATTAGAGATGATTAGATTTCTGCATGCAAAAGAATTAAGTTGAACCCCTACCTCACACCATATACAAACTTAATTCAAAATGGATCAGTGATCTAAATACAGAAGCTAAAACTATAAAACTCCTAGAAGACAATACAGAGATAAATCTGCGTGACCTTAGATTTGGCAATGAATTCTTAAATATAAAAACAAAAGTAAGAGCAGTTAAAGATAAAGAAGATAAATTAGATTTTACAAAAAACAAAAACAAAAAAAAAAACTCTGTGTATCAAAGGACGTTATTAAAAAGTGGAAAAATCAACATACAGAATGGGCGAAAGTATTTGCAAACATATATCTCATAAAAGGTTTAATTCCAGAATATATAAAGAACTCTTATAACTCAACAACAACAAAAAAAAAACCCAAACAACCCATTTAAAATGGGCAAAATAATTGAATAGACATTTTTTCCAAAAAGATACACAAATAGCCATGAGAAGCACATGAGAAGATGTTCAGCACCATTAATCACCTGGAAAATGCAAATCAAAACCATGTGATATTACTTCAAAGCTACTAGGGTGGCCATAATTACAATAACAGAAAGTAACAAGTGTTCATGACGATACGTGGAAATCAGAATCCTCATACACTGCTGGTAGAAATTGCTGTGGAAGTAGTTTGGTGCTTCCTACAAACACTAAACATAGAATCATTATATGATACAGCAAGTCCATTCCTAGTTATATACCCAAAAGACTTAAAACTAAAACTCAGGGGCGCCTGGGTGGCTCAGTCGGTTAAGCGTCCAACTTTGGCTTAGGTCATGATCTCACAGTTTGTGGGTTCGAGCCCCGCGTTGGACTCTGTGCTGACATCTCAGAGCCTGACGCCTGCTTCACATTCTGTGTCTCCCTCTCTCTCTGCCCCTCCCCCACTCATGCTCTGTTTCTGTCTCAATAATAAATAAACATAAAACTAAAACTAAAAAACTAAAGTTTTTTAAAAACTAAAACTCAAACATAGTTGTGTGTCAATTTTCACTGCAGCGTTATTCACAATGGGCAAAAGGTAGAAATAACCCAAGCGTCCATAAAAAGATGACTAGATAAGTAAAATTGCTATATACACACAATAGAATATTATTCAGCCATAAAAATAAAAACTTTATACAACATGGATGAACCATGAAAACATTATGCCAAATAAAATAAGTCAGACACAGAGGACAAATATTGTATGAATCTACTTAGATAAAATATCTAGAATACTCAAATTCATTGAGAGAGAAAGTAGACTATAGGTTACCAAGGATGGGGGGCGGGGACAACAGGGAGTCATTGTTTACTTGTTGTGGTGGAGAGTGATGAAAAAGTTTTGGAAATGATAGGGATGGCTTCCAACATGATGAATATAATTGATGCCACTGAATTGAATTCTTAAAAATGGTTAAAATGGTAAATGTTCTGTTATATTTTACTACACTAAAAAAAGATTTTTTTAAGTGTATTTATTTATTTTGAGAGAGAAAGAGAGCACGTGCACATACTCACATGCGTGAGTGGGGGAGGGACAGAGAGAGCAGGAGAGAGAGAATCCCAACCAGGCTCTGCATTGGCAGGGCAGAGCCCCACATGGGGCTTGGTCTCATGAACTGTGAGATCATGACCTGAGCCAAAAATCAAGAGTCAGCCAGTGGGGTGCATGGGTGGCTCAGTTGGTTGAGTGTCAGACTTTGGCTCAAGTCATGATCTCATGGTCTGTGGGTTCAAGCCCTGCGTAGGGCTCTGTGCTGACAGCTCAGAGCCTGGAGCCTGCTTCAGATTCTGTGTCTACCTCTCTCTCTGCCCTTGCACTGCTCATTCTCTGTCTCTCTCTGTTCTCTCAAAAATAAATAAAGCATTAAAAAAAAAAGAGCCACTGAATTGACCGAACCACCCAAGCGCCCCTAAAAAGATTATTTTAAGAAAAATAAAATCAATGAGTTTTGTCCTCCCCAACTCAAACAGCTCTTGAGTCGACCTTCTCTAACCAGTGGAAGCACGTCACCATGGTGATGGGTGTGCTGTGGGACCCCAACAAATCCTTATGGTCTTATATGATCTTATATGCAACTCCTTCATCACTACTTCCTGCCCACCTTCTGCAGAACATGACAGCATGACACATGACAGAAATTATTTCTTATTGTAATTTTTTTCCATGAAAAAAGTGCATACAACTTAGCTCTGGTGATGCCATCTCATGAAAGGACAAAAAACAAGCTGCCATGACTACAGTCTGAATTCATTCAAGAACTGAGAGAGTAAAAGAAACACAAGACTTTCACTCCAAGATTTGTAGTGAAAACGGTTTACAGCTACAGGGGAAATTTTTTTTTCCTTCTTCCCCTTCTAGGTCTTTGACTTGTCTAATAATTAAATTGACCTATGACAGATTAACAGGAGAAAAATAAATTTAATTTCATACACACAGGAGCTCAAAAACATAGGACACTCAGAAAAAAGTTACCAAAGCAGGCAGGTTTTATACCTTTTAGATAACACAACAGAAAAATTCATGAAGAATTGACAAGACAAAGAAGCTAGGGCACGGGGTAGCAAATTAATGAAGAAGTAAGAGAGTTTGTTCACACCAGCTTGCTCAGCCCTGAATTCCCTATGTCTAGTAAGAAGGTTGCTTTCTCCTCTCCAGAGACAGGGAAGGTACCCTTCCCATGAAGAGTTTATTTCTTATGTTCAGGGGGGACAGAGAGGGTCAAGTGCCCTTCATTTTCCAGCTATTTCTTAAGTAAATTCAATTCAAAATAATCAATATACCAAAGTGGCATATTTTGGGGATCCCCTGATCCCCATCACAGCAAAGTGTTATTTTTCTCTTGGGGATCAGTCTGCTATTTTTCTTTAAATATCTTACATAAACATTCCCCAAGCAATAAAGTTGCAACGTAATAAGTAAGAGCATATATTTAGACTCGCAAGTGTCTTCTCAAAATTACAAAACATCAACTTACCTAGGAAAAGATCAGGAGTGATTAAAAATGGCCTAGAAATCCATGATGACTTTTAAGTCCAATATTGCACCTTATAGATTCCACATGACACTGAGCAGGAAACAGCTATAAAGTAAACCTCTGAAAACAACAGATCCATACATAAATGTCGGCAAGCATTTTGCAGAACATGTTGGAGGAAGCAGTAACTGATTCCGGTGCCCCAGGTTGGAAAAACAGCACCCTTTAGAGGAAAACATTGAATTAGTAAGGTTCTGATGAGTGTACTTTACACATAGATCTCAAAGTCTACATTTTAAAACAATAAATAAGACTTACAACAAAAGGCAAGTCTAACTGATATTTATGTTCATAGTTTTTGTAAAGGAGCATCTTGAGAATCTTCTCAACTTCTCTTTTTATTTACCTTTAACCATGATACTCAAACCTGTCATGAGAGAGAATCTCTAAGTGTTCCCAATGTCACCATTACCCATGTATTGCACCTTTGATGAGATTGGGAAGCACTTTGATGTTGTGAGGCCTGTTGTGAGGCCCGTTATCAGAGAAGAACCAATTATTGACAAAATTTGTTTATTCAACAAATAGTTTTTGGATTTGTCATAGATGAAGCAGTTGGAAGCAGTTGGAAAGTCTCCCTTTCCCACCCTTTTCTATATGACACCATCCCCTCTCTTCAGACCCTCCATGTCCACCCCTCACCTCAGTATGGTCATTTATTCTCTCCTCCCTCAAAACCTGATTTCCCAAAAAGCTCTAACATCAAGTCCTTCTTTATGTCTAGTGCTTAGAGAAGGGTATATGGCTCACAGCCATAAGGTTTATAATCCATTTATTCAAATAGAATTTTCAATACATATTTCTGATGAATAAAATTTACTATGTCTATTTGAATAAACAAATAAACTTTATCCACTCTCAAAATAATTAGAAAGTATAAGGGTCTTTTCTTGTTAGAAAGGTGCCATACACCAGATGGAGGGAGATTGAAGAAGATAGGAAAATCTAGACCCAAACAAAATTATTGTTTCTTGCATCAGCTTTTAGTTTAGCTTTGCTTTGCTTGGCCTTTTTAAATTTCAACTATTAAAAGATGGAAGATAGACATTAGAAGAGGTGCTTACTCAATGACATACTTTCCTGTAATAGTTGATAACATCAATGATGGAGGAGGTCATCAAGAAGACATGACCACTGGTTGAGCCATGAACTGGATCCAGGCAATTGGAGGCTCCTCATCCCTCCCCACCCCACCACCACCCTGTCCTTGGAATGTATATTCTGCCTGCAATTCTCACAGTGGGAGCCATTTTCAAATACCCAGCCTTGAGAGAGCGGTGTCTTGTTGAGACCATCCAAATGGTATATGTGACAAGCCCATTAAGGCTTTTGTATTAACTTTTAAGTTTCTTGCAGGCCAGTCTGGAGATCTACTGGTCTTGTGGTCACCCATGACAAGCCTTGTATGTAAGTTTCCTTGTTTATTAAACCTGCCATCTGCCAATCTGGAATGATCTACCTCTTTCTTTGTCTCTCCAGGTTCAGAGGCCAGTTTGCAAACCAACAATCATATGCTCACTGGACAGAGAAGAATCCAGCATAGATTTCATCCTTGCCTTTTAAAGTATTATTTAAAGAGAGGAGTTTATGCTAAGTCCTAAAACTGGGGCACAAATATATTATAATTTTTGACCCTTACACCAATTGAAGTATTTTGTGTTTATGATAAAGATAATTAACTTATGTGTCTCTTTCTGAATAAAAAATTTAATCTCATAAAATGACACACCCTTTCTTCTTTCTGCAGTCCTCATCATAAAGAACTGAGCTGAGCCTCATGCCAGATTGGCCCCTGCCAATCACAGCGCAGCTGCTCCCTGAATGCAGGCAAAATTCTTTAGAGATATTGTCCTACAATTCCAGAACCTTTTTAGCAATCAATGTTTCAGAGAACTGAAGTCAATGGATTATTGTTATCAATGTGTCTGATGAAAAGTTCATATGCTTTGGAGTCAGACAGACATACTTTTGATTTTTGGTTTGATTTATTTCTAACCAAAAGAAGGTATAATTTCCCTTGGCAAGTTATTTAACCCCCCTAAGCCCTACTGTCTTCATCTGTTCAAAAGCTTGTGAGAGGACATAAGAGAAAAGTGTGTGGCACAGGGTAAACACTTAATAGATGTCGGCTACTAGAAAAAGGATAGCGGAGATGGAAAGCAGGCCAGGTGGGAAGAGTCTGGAAATTCAAATGTCTGGACATCACAGAAAATGGCCTGGAATATAATAAGGAACAACTAGGGAAAATAAGAGAACTATGTTAATTTTGAGCACCTATTATGTGCCAGGCATCCCCCAGATTCTATCCACAAGACTTCATAGCAACCATGAAAGATAACTTCTATCATCTCCATTTCAAATATAAGAAAATGAGGTCCATGAAGGTGTTAGGTAATTTACCAGATGTCACTTACCTAAGAAGGGGAAGAGTTGGAATTTGAACAGAGGTCTTTGTGACTTCAAAGTTCGGGGTCAGTAAACTGATACTAAAGTATCATAGACTAGTTTATAAGACCAGCTGATCTTTTCACGTAGCCCCAAATTTAATCATTATGGTGAACCACTCAGCTGGGTTTCACTAGGCAAAAAGAATGAAGTTCTACAAATTTCATTTACTAGCCAATCAATCATGGCTAGTAAATGAAATTTATATTTTAAATTTATTTAAGCTTCATCTCCGCATCATGCCGCAGCAGGAAATCATTCCCTCATGATAAGATTCAGTAACATTGGCATTATCAGTTAACTGGAGATATTCAATTAGTGAAAGCCTAGGTTCTTCTATTAAAAACACTCCAGGAAGGATTTCTAGAGCTCCAGAAACTGACCACAAACATAAATGGCTTTTAGAAATAGAAGATTTATGTTGAATTGTGTGGAGATTTGAGCTTCAAAATGCCAGTCCCTTTGTATTTCTATCTTTTTCCTTTCAAAGGTATAAGACTTTTATCATACCATTGTTCATGTCCTGCCATGTTGATCACTTGGACAGGTTCACATGGAAACGCATAAGGCGACTGGGGCTCTCCGTTGCATGATTCGGTGTTGCTCACAAGAACATGATAGATTAAGCAATTGTAAACTAAATTAAATCACAGCAAGCGAAAATACAGGCATAGTAGGAAGATAAGACCAGAAAGAAAAATTAAATGAAGACATAAGAGTGATAAAATCTTAAAAGAAATAACACGGAGCCAAAAGTAGATTTGTGAGCTTCCGAAGATCAAGAATTTATCTTTTTAGATAAATTGTGATTATAATATCCATATTTTCTTTGAGAAAAGAAAAATATACATACAAATCCTTAGAAGAAACTAAATTTTCTCTTGGAGCTTGAGTCTATACCAGAGCTATCCAATAGAAATAGGATGTGAGGCACGTATGTAATTTCTAATTTTCTAATAACCACATGTTAAAATGTAAAAAAAGATTGACATTAATTTTAATAACTTTTTCATTTTACCCAATATATCCAAAATATCATTTCAACATATAATCAATACAAAAATAGTAATGAGATTTATTTACATAATAAATCTTCAAAATATAATGTGTATCTTACACTCACAGCACATATTAATAAAGGCGCTCAATTTTCATCATAAATATTTGATCTAGGGGCACCTGGGTGACTCAGTCGGTCAAGTATCTTGATTTCAGCTTGTTTCATGATTTCACGGTCAGGAGATGGAGCCCAGCATCTGACTCCATGCTAAGCATGGAGCCTCCTTGGGATTCTCTCTCTCTCTTTCTCTCTCTCTCTCTCTCTCTCTCTCTTCCTCTCCCTCTCTCTCTCTCTCTCTCTTTCTCTGCTCCTTCCCCTGTTCAAGCTCTCTCACTCTCCCTCAGGAATAAATAAATAAATAAATACTTGATCTATATTTGGATTTCATAAAATGTTCAGTGGAAAAAGTAGATTTACACACCCATATTATTTTAACCTACTTTAAAACTTTTCCAAAGGTTTTTTCTGACTATTCATTCTTTCCAAGATCATACAGCTAGAATTCTTAAGTTTAAACTAATTAAAAATTAAATAAAATCTATTTCCTCATTGCACTAGCCATATTTCAAGGACTCAGTGGCCACATGGTACAGGGTCGAAGTGAAAGATATTGTTTGGGGCACCTGGATGGCTCAGTTGGTTAAGTGTCCACCTTCGGCTCATGTCATGATCTCACAGTTTCTGGATTTGAGCCCTTGTCAGGCTCTGTGCTGACAGTTGAGAGCTTAGAGCCTGCTTCAGATTCTGTGTCTCCCTCTCTCTCTCTGCCCCTTCCCCACTGCTTATGCTCACTTGCTCACTCTCTGAAAAATAAAATAAACATTCAAAAAAATTTTTTAAAAAGA
The DNA here is from genome assembly GCA_028646485.1 of Cryptoprocta ferox. Taxonomy (NCBI): domain Eukaryota; kingdom Metazoa; phylum Chordata; class Mammalia; order Carnivora; family Eupleridae; genus Cryptoprocta; species Cryptoprocta ferox. Next base: position 170,832,566 of record CM053567.1, read on the forward strand.
AAGATCTTGTCTAGGTCTTCATACAGATGATACTTAGTGATATAGAATACAATATTTTCAGTAATATCCCTACAAAACTTGATTTCTTCAAGACATTCTTCAGTGTAAACTAAAGGCACAATCCTCAGTGTTCAGGCAAAAGTCAAGGCTAAGATGTCAACTCGCCCTGATTTCTGATGATTTGGAACAAAAGGACCTCTCTGAACACCCTCAGATCTACTGTCTATATTAGTTCCCTTGACTGAGTTTTAGATTCACAGACAAAAGAAGATAATATTCAAACTCAAGATCCTAAAGTTCGAGTAATATTTTTCTTGATTAAGAATAATCCATATATTTTGAAAATTTCATGGTAGAAAATTGATAAGTACATCCAAACACTAGGTCTTTGGGGGGAAAAAAAGCCAAAATATACAAAATTCTTATTAAAATTAAAAAGATTACACTTTAAAAACCCATGAGTCAAATAGAGATAATATATAATTCTAATACTATTTAAATACTCTAAATAGAAAACAAAAAAAAAACATAGAGAAAACATTCTAATTTATTTTTATCAAGTCACCACAATTCTTACATCAAAGCCTAGAAAAGATTCCAAAGGTAAAAGATAATACAAATTAAATTTAATTTAAAATGCCAAATTTTATTTATGATAGATACAGAAATTCCTCAATGAAATTTTAAAATCCTTTGTACTATTTTCCTTTTCTGAATTCCCTGGTCTCTTGAGTCCAGTTATGGAAATAGATGAGCTCAAGCATATTCGAGCTCATCAAGGGTTAGGTGATGGAGAAATGACCAAAATATAAGCATAACAATAAGTGAAAGAAAGAAAGAAAGAAAGAAAGAAAGAAAGAAAGAAAGAAAGAAAGAAAGAAAGAAAAAGAAAGAGAGCTCAATTAGAATTCCTAAAGTACAAATGTAAGAAAATTTCCTCCCAATTTTCCCATTAGCTAGAAATTGGAAAACACCAGTTCTGTCTACAAATTAATTTTGTTGAGGGATTTTCGACTGAAATTGACACATCTATCTCTTGAGAAGAATCCCTTTGGGAGAGGTCCTCCACTTCCACATGGGCTCGGTGGATCGCCTCCTCCAGCAGCCAGAAATGATTATCTACACCACAGGGTGTGCAGAATAAATAAAGGGTAAATGATTATCAAAATGTGACCAACATCTGAGCAAACAGCACGCACCTTGGCAGGAGGGATCTCAGCATTAAGGCAAATCACATCCAACTGTGGAAATAAACTTGTCAGATGCCGGCTGCTGCTGCAAACCTAGCCACAGACCTCTTCTTGGGCATCTGGCCCCTGAGAATGCTCCCAAAGTGGCCCATCTAGACCGGCCTGCTAAGGCTTTCCTCAGCTGCCTTCCCCCCCACCCCTATGATTCACGTCCCTGGCTATAGACATCTCAGACCACAGTGTTTGAACTTGTGAGTCCTCACTGAAGAGAACTGGCCATAAGGAAACGACATCACCTGTGTAATTTAAGTATGGGGTCTCAGGAACAAAGAAGCTTTGATCTGTCGGTCTCCACAGTCAGGCAGGGTGAGATATTTTGGGCAGACAACGTGGAAAGCAAGGATCTCTCTCGAGGGGCTCTATTGAGGCAGGCTTACCGTGTGGCATGCGTAAATTATCCGGTTGAATCCATTCAACAGAACTATGGAGTAGGTTCTATTCTTATCTCCACCTTTCAAATAAAGACACTAAGATACAGAGAAAGTACGTAACTTTCCCAAGGTCACACAGCTAGGAAATGGGGGAAGCTGAGATGTTAACCCCAGGTGATGACACTAGAAACTTCTAACTGCAATGCTACAGTGCCACCCTATGGGCCTGGTGGGAAAATGCCGATGAAATCTAGTCAAATAAGGTTTTTTTATTCATCAACAAATGAGCACGTATAAGTATGCCAGGTGTTGAAGACTGAGAAGGGCTAGAGTGAAGACAGGTGCAGCTATTTTTTTTACTGGGGTGATGAAGGAACCTCCCCAAGGTGGTAACATTTAACTGAAGAACTGAAAAAAGTGCAAGAGGAAGCCAGGCAAGGACGTGAAGAAAAATTTCGAGGTAGCAGGAAAAGCCGACACAAACGTCCTGAGGCAGGAAGGATATTAACAAGGTAATAAAGGACCTCAGTAAACTCCAGTACCGAAGCTTTAAGCCTTGAACCAATTTCTTAGTAAGCCAGATGGCATGCTTAATTCCATGCTTTGCAATACGATGATTAAGTCCAAGTTCGATCTAGCTTTTTATTCATTTTCCTCTTTCCGTTGTTGCCCCCACTCTCTCCAGGCTCACATAGCAATTTCTTTACACTTGAATCCAAGTTCTTAGCCCTATGGAGTATCGAAATTAGCAGACAACCTATCTGGGTCTCTTCCCAGAGCAGTAATCACCAGAGTGGAGTTGTTAAATGCTTACTTAACAAAACTAATGGCAGCACTGAAACTTTTATTGACATTAAACCCTTTCAAAGCTATCTGACAACCTGGCTAAAAGCATATATTCTGTGTGAATCTCCTCCATTAATGAGGCAATTAATCGTGAGAATTATCAAACTTCACTGAGAACCAAGTGCAATCGCTGCTGGCTGTAAAAGATGGAGCTCCAGGTCCCTCCCCAAATCCCCAGGCCAGAGAGCCAACGCCTTGCAGCTGAGGAAGCCTGGTGTGATGGACAGTTCTGCTTATTGATTTTGGATTTTGAGAATAACTCCCAGGGGGGCTGGTATCAGTGAGTCAGAGGCACCATTTAATGAGGCAGGTGGGACCCTGAGGGAAAACCTCATAAGGCGGGGCAGCGAAGTGCCCCTTCCTGACCCTCTCAGGCACAATAAGAGATGGTCTGGTTCTCATGTTTGCAGGGATTCATTCCCACCAGGCTGCATTTGAAGAAGATGATAGCCCCAAAGAGGCCCCAAAGAGTCTTGCTCTTTGGGGAAAAAAAATTGTTTTAAGTTTCTTAAGTACCAACTTTCAAACTGCTACCAACTGGCATGTGCTTCAGGGAAGAAGGGTAGGAAGCAAAACATCTGGTGGCCAGGCTCACCCTCCATCCACAGTTTGGATTGTGTTATAAGTATCAAAGTGTGTGTGAGCATGCGCAGACCCTTCTGCTGGGAATGGACTCCAGCACGGTTTCTAAGGACGTGTCTTTGTAAGGGAGGCCCCTCATCTAGCACCCCACGTCACCTGCCATCAGAGGCAGATGGTGGGGGCATGCTAAGCAAATGAAACAGCAGGTGGTCCCTGTCTCCTAAACAAACTGTCCCCAGACACACTCAGGAGGAGGAGCGCCTGGGCGTCATCGGGGTTTGGCCTCTCGCGCAAAATAATGATGGGCTTAATTCCGTCTTACAAGATAGGAAATGCTTTCTCAGGCAGGAAACATGGCTGCATGATATGTACGCAGAGCAAAATCACAGCCAGAAACACACAGGCCTCTGGAATAAAATATGGACTGTTGATCTAAGAGGGCTGCCTGCTTCTGGGAAAATTTTGCATCAACTCGCCTCTCCATACAATGTTTGTATCGCACGTTCGTTTCCTTTCTCATCCTTTCACGTTATCTGCATTTAAGCATTAGCAGGTGCCAAAGTTTTAATGAAAAAATTACTAGAGGGCAATTTTCAGTTGTAAACATTTAAGCTAACTGCTGTGTTGTTTCTGCAAATTGGAAAAGGTCCCCATTCACTGCTTCTAGGAGAACACCTCTGTCCAGTGTGGTCAGCTGGAGCATGGCATGAGGCTCATGCCACCACTTTTGATGTTGCCACAAACTTTCCTCCTGTGGCCTGCCACCTACTCCTCCTTGTTCCCAGCAAGCCCGTGGTCCCTCCCAACAAACTCCAAAAGGAGTAAAGGGTATCATGGGAATAGAGAAAGATTGCAGGTTGCCCACCAAATCCATTCTTTAACCTCTGAACTGAATTGAATCGAATTGAAGGTAAGCACAGGGCTATGGCTAGACTACATTCCTAGCCTTGTGCTTACCTGCAATTCAATTTGTTTTGTCCCTGTTGACCTGGGTTTTAGGACATGACATGTGCCTCCTCCATATGCCCTCATCCCTTCCTGATGGCTGGAACCTGAACGAAGCATCAATCCAGCTTCAGCTTTGCAAAAAATGGCAACACCCTATGGGGTGGCAGGCCAGCAACTTGGCAAGTAGTTACCCTTCCGAACAGCACTGTTCACATCAAGACTGCTTCATAAGAGAGAGAAACTACTTAGTTCCCTACATCATTGTTTTATCAGGTCTCTGTTGCAGCAGTTTGGTCCTACCCTAAGATAGGAATTAATCACAAAACATGCCATGAATACACAGGCAACGCAACCACGAATCACTACACAGTTGTTAGTTCCTTATTGAGCACTTTTCCTGGTTTGCTAACCTCTCCTTTCACCTACTTAAATCCCCCTCCTTCCAAGTTTATCTCAAATGCCACCATCAGGACAGGAGCCTGGACCACATTGGCAGTCTGTCCCACATTATCTCACGATTATGTCACTTCATTGTCTCATGCAGAACATGGCCCATAGAGGGGCTATACACACTTGGTTCACTTTCTGTCAATTGTTTAATGTCTTCCAACACAACAAATCAGTTTCTTCTTGTGAATTTAAATACAATTTTGAGGACTCCAGCTTTGGTAACCACTTGGATGGTGTACGAGTTCACTAAGATTAAGAGCAGAACAACGATGAGGAGGAAAAAGAAGGTAGATCACCTAAGCAGTCCTCCGGGAAACTAGTCAGCTCTAGGAGAGAAAGTGAAAGATATTCTAATAAGAAAAATCCATAAGGGAAAAATCTAAAACAGCCTATCAAAAATAGTAACCAGGACGATTGGGTCAGAAAGCCAGAAGTAGAAGAAAGAAAAAGAGAGACACAGAGAGAGAGAGGGAGAGAGACCAGCAACCCCATTACCCTTAATGTAATAATGCAATTTACGGACAAGCATTATAATCAATTCTGAACAGAAAAGATTTAATTCCCATACCACCACACTCCACTGGCCTGAGACTCACAGCCAATCACTTTTACCTCTCTGTCTCTTTGTATTTTCATCTGAAAAATGAGAATAATAATAAAGCATACCCAGAGAAGATTGTGAGAAATAACATAGCCATGATAACTGAATGGGATAATACACGTGAAAGTCATAGGTAGAAAAGAAAGCACCATATGTGTGATTTATTATGCCTTACCCTGCATTCAAAGCAAGTGGGAATATGAGTAGTATCTCTGGAGACAGGATCGTGCTGGTCGGGACGTGGGATAAAAATAATGTTTTAGAATGTTGAACAGGAGAGGAGGAGGTGCTGAAATAGGAACCCAGAAAAATAAAACAATAGGAAAAGCAGGCATTTTGTCAAGCATACCCCTTACTTCCTTTGTCAGAACCCACTACACTCTTCCCAGCCCTGCACTCCACACACACAACTCAGTCTCACGAGGAGCCGCACACCAACGAGGTTTGGAGGGGGACCCCACAAGGAGTGGAAGTCAGGCTGACGAGCTGCATGCTATAGACAGAAGTTGAACAGGGTGGTGCATGAAATCATACAGCTTAGTAGGCACTACAGCATCAAGAATAAACTTTCATAAATACTCTATGATTCTGCATATATGATGTATCCAAAATAACCAAACTCAGAGAAGCAGAGAATGCAGTAGCGGTTGCCCGGGGCTGGGAGTGGGGGACAAGGGGAAGTTGTTCAATGGACGTAAAGTCCGAGTTATGCTAGATGGATAAGTTCTAGAGATCTTCAGTACAAAATAGTGTCTGTAGTTAACACTATGGTATTGTGCGCTCCAAAATTTGTTAAGAGAGTAGGTTTCATTTTAAGTGTTGTCACCACTGGGCCATCTGGGTGGCTCCGTCGGTTAAGCATCCGACTCTTGATCTCGGCTCAGGTCATGATCTCACTGTTCATGAAGTAGAGTCCAGCATAGGGCTGTGCACTGACAGTGTGGAGCTTGGTTGTGACTCTCTCTCTCTCTCTCTCTCTCTCTCTCTCTCTTCCCCTACCCCACTTGTGCTCTCTCTCTCTCAAATAAATAAACTTTAAAAAATTTTTTCAGTAAAATAAAATATATAAATGTCTTACCACCGAAAATAAGGGTCCTCAAGAGAAAAAAAAAGTACAGAAGGAAACTTGGGGAGGTGTTGGATTTGGCTATTAGCTTCATTGCTAGTGAGAGTATCATGGGGGTTTGCATATGGCCAAACCCATCAAACTGTACTCATTAAATATGTGCAGTTTTCTGTGTATCAATTATACCTCAGTAAAGTTGTTTTTAAAAAGTTGTCAATTAAAATGTTTAATTCCTTTTTAATTTTTTTAATGTTTATTTATTTTTTGAGAGAGAGAGCATGATCAGGGGAGGGGCAGAGAGAAGGAGACACAGAATCTGATGCAGGCTCCAGGCTCTGAGCTGTCAGCACAGAGACTGGGGCGGGGCTTGAACTGGTGAACCACGAGATCATAACCTGAGCCAAAGTCTGTTAACTGACTGAGCCACCCCCGTGTCCCTAAAATGTTTTTCCTAATGATGCCACTAGCCTACAGACCAGATCCAGCGATTGTTAGGTTTCAGATTCAATGGTCTAGTTATTCATTCCATTACTACACATTTCTAAACATGCAAATATACCAGAAACTGTCCTTGACATTAATATAGTTTAGTAGGTTTGTTTTTTTTAATTCACAAAATAACAGAAGATTCAGCCCTTTTTTCAGGTATGGAAGCCAATAATCGGGGAAGGACAAAACTGACTCAAGTCTATCCTATTTGAAAAACCTTTAGGGGTGCCTGGGTGGCTCAGTTGGTTAAGCAGCCGACTCTCATTTTTGACTCAGGTTATGATCCCACACTGGGCTGGGCTCTGGGCTGACAGTGCAGAACCTGCTTGGGGTCTCTCTTTGCAGAAGGTATGATTAACACGAGCACAAAGCTGAGGAAACTGAGGGGCAAGATCATAGAGCTGATAGAAGGCAGAGCCTCAAATGAGGCAAAAGTTTGACTTCCTGCCACACAGAACCTACCCTTTGCAGATTTGTATGGAGAACCACAATCCAAAATATCAAGACAGATACAAGTTATAGAAACTCAGATGTTGGGAAGCGACTCCAAACAAGACTTTTAGAAAAGTTTTTCCAAAGATCATTATCTGTCTTAAAGGGTGGGTAAAAATAGAAAGCTAAAAAGCAAAAGAAAGGAACAGGAAATATTTACTGGAAAAATTATACATAAGATCAAAGATGCAATAAAAGCATCATTTCTTAAAAGTGGAAAACAGCCCTGTTTAGGGTAGACTTACTTGATGTAGGATTTTAACAGGAGTAAGGAAAACAGTCAGGAAGAGCTTGCGGATAACTTAAACGTCAGACGATGGAATTTGACATTTATCTCCCAAGTTAGGGTCACTCAAAAATTTTAATAGGATAGGAGTGCCTGGGTGGCTCAGTAGGTTAAGCGTCCAACTTCGGCTCAGGCTATGAACTCGCGTTTCGTGAATTTGAGTCCCATGTCGGGCTCTGTGTGCTCTGTGCTGACAGCTCAGGGCTTAGAGCCTGCTTCGAATTCTGTATCTCCCTCTCTCTCTGCCCCTCCCCTGTTCGCACTCTGTCCCTGTCTTTCTCAGAAATAAAGACTAAAGACAATTTTTTTATAAAATAAAATAAAATTTTAATAGGATTTACAAGTTCGTAAATCCATAAGAGGGAGGGCATCATTAATTTTTATCAATGGCCATGATAAGTTGAAAGTACCCTTTATTAAATAAATGGATTCACATGTGGCCCCAGTGCATGTCTATTTTCTTTTGTCAATAATCTCTCTGAATGCCTGCGTTCCACACCATTGTTGCAGTGCCGTCCAACTCTAGCAGTCCAGTATCATAAAGGGATGATCAGCTTTGGTTGCAACCTGGTCACAGAGAACTGAGAGGTCAGTAGTAGAAGGGACATGTGGTTACACTGAATTGGCCTATTGGCTCCACGATGAAAATTACTTAGGTCAAATTCATTTGCTAAAATCTCAGATGGGCTACACCCAAACTTTAGGCTGGTCAGAGCTCACATTTGAAAATTCCTGGTTGCAAGTTAACAGAAATCTGGTTCAATCCCTCTTGCCCCACCCCCCCACCCCACCCCCGTCAAAAAAAAAAAAAATGGGGGCATCTGGGTGGCTCAGTTGGTTGAGCATCTAACCTCAGCTCAGGTCATGATCTCACGTTTCATGAGTTCATGAGTTTGAGCCCCGCATCAGGCTCCGTGCTGACCGCTCAGAACCTGGAGCCTGCTTCAGATGCTGTGTCTCCCTCTCTCTCTGCCCCTCCCCTGTTCAGTCTCTGTCTCTGTCTCTGTCTCTCTCTCTCTCTCTCTCTCTCTCTCACTCTCTCAAAAATAAATTTTAAAAAATATTTTAAGTTTAAAAAAATAAATTAAATAAATGTTTTTAAGGAATTTACTGGCTCCTAAAATTAGGAAATTTCAAGAGGAGCTAGACTTTAAGGTGACAGCATATCCAGAGCCTTAAATAACATGATCAAATCTCTTATCTACCCTACTCTCATATCTATTTTCCTCTGCTTTGGTTTTATTCACCAGCTGCTTCTCACCATATTGTAACAAAACAGTGTTCATCAGCAGATCCAAGTTTATACTCTACCAGTTCTGCAACTCCAGAAGAAAGAGAGATGATCTCCCCAAATATTTTCAACACAAATATGGGGCTGATTGAGGCCCATGCCTAGGGACACGTGTCCATCTGTGAATCAGTTATTCCAACTCTGATTGGCTGTGCCTGTAGGAAAAGTGGCTTATATCAGGAGAAATAACATTGCAGAACAGGAAAAAACAACAGGTGCCCATGCATTATAGTCTCTTAATATTTTTCCTCCTGCCACACGCTCAGGAAGTCCCTAGACTTTACAAAAAAGAACACCTAAATAAATAATGTTATGTGCTGAATTGTGTCTCCCACCTGCCCCAAATTCCTATGTTGCAGCCCGAACCCCCAGAACCTCAGAATGTCACTGTATTTGCAGATAAGTCCTTCAAAGAAGTAATTAAGTTAAAATGGGGCCATCAGGGTGGGCCCTAATCCAATCTGACTGGTGTCCTTATAAAAAGAAAAAACTAGACACATGGAGAGGTACCATGGATGTGCACACACAGAGGAAAAAGCATGTGAGGACAAGGTGAAGAGGCGGCCATCTGTAAGCCAAGGATAGAGGCCTCAAGAGAAACCAAATCTGCTGACCCTCTAGGACTTCAGAACTATGAGAAACTAAATTTCTCTTGTTTCAACCACCCATTCTCTGGCATTTTGCTGCCAGCCTACTGTAGACTGAAGGTTGGCGTCATCCCAAAATTCCTGTGTTACACCTTACCCCTATGCGATGACATTGCAAAGTGGGGGATGATTCGGTCCTGAGAACAGAGCCCTCAAAATGGGATTAGTGTCCTTATAAAACAGACCCCTAAGAGCTCCCTCAGTCCTTCAACCATGGGAGCACAGAGCAAGAAGGCAGCCATCTGTGGACCAAGAAGCCCAGGGGGCCTGCCAGCGAGGTCAGTCACATCCAATGAAATCAGCAGAAGTGATCTGGTGAAACCAGCCAATCCCCAAGTCCGTGAGAAGTAAGATACTTCTGTTACTGAACGCCATTAAGTTTGTTTGTTTGTTTTGATTTGATTTGAGAGAGAGAGAGAGAGAGAGAGAGCAGGGGACAGGGACAGAGGGAGAGAGAGAGAATCTTAAGCACATTCCACACTGAACGTCTGATGCAGGGCTCCATCCCACAACCCTGGGATCATGACCTGAGTTGAAATCAGGAGTTGGTCAACCAGCTGAGTCGCCCAGGCGCCCCTAGACATTGTGTTTTTAATAAAATATTTTCATATACGATCAATGTAGATAAATGTGATTTTATGGTTTATAATAATACATTTTCAGATGTTTCATGGTGGTAAGAATAAGTCCTTTATTCCTGCAAATGTCTCTTGCATGTTGTAGTGTCTAATTGATGCATCATTACGAAACAGAGATGTTCTTAGCCTCTTTTTCACTCATCTCCAATCAGTCTGTAGGTACTGTGTTATTCAGGTTTTCTTCAACCATCCTTATCTTATTCTCTTTTTTTTTTTTTTGAGAGAAAGAGTGAGAGTGGGGGAAGGGCAGAAGGAGAGGAAGAGAGAGAATCTTAAGCAGCTCCACGCTCAGCACAGAGTCTGAGGCGGGGCTTGATCTCACCACAGTGAGATCATGATCTGAGCCAAAATCAAGAGTCAAACACTCAACCAACTGAGCCACGCAGGTGCCCCCTTAGCTTATTCTTTATTTAAAAATGTAGCGATGAGCAAAACCCAGAGTTAACAATAAAATCACAAATCACCAGTAGTAGTACTGCAGTGTATCATATAGTTACTTGAATAAAGAGCATCCTTTTAAACTTTTACTTATCTAATTAGTTTTTTCATTTATTTCCAGAAATGCTTTCAACATGTTGCTGAATAGTGTTCCATTGAGCACCATTACAAAATGGAGCCCGAAATACTGCCTAATTAGCACAACTATTAGTGCTACGCCAATAGTAGCCAAGCATACCGTCAGGGCACAGAGAACCTGCTGTTTATGGGCTGTTCTCTGTCTTCTCTGCTGCCCCATCCCATTATTCCCGATTCCAGGAGATATCAGAGTAGAAGTGAGCATGACACTGTTGTGGAAAAAAAAATTGTGATCTTTTAATACATTTGGTTCTGAAATTAACAAAAATCCTGAACTCCTATTCTTTGACTCTTATTAGGGAAAAACTGTACACAACATATACAGTCATAGCGGGCCATAAGTGTGAGATTGAAACTATCTGCTGTCTGCTCTAGATCATCCAAGATCTGAATAGATGAGAAGGATCAAAGGGTTTGGGGTGACATGGTCACTATGATGTGTCAAGAAGATCAATCTAAATGCAAAGTGAAGAATGGCATGTGGATGCCAAGAACTTAACTGGTTAGGACCCGATTACAATGGCCCAGTCAGGATATACATAGTAACTAGTATCCAAACATGGCCTCCAACGGACTTCAACTCCCATTATTCATGTCCTGTTCAGTGCCCTCCCCTTGAATCTGGACAGGCCCTTTTCTCACTCATAAGTACTAGAGTGTGGCAGAAGCTATTTCTAAGCCTAGGTCAGAAGAAATCTTCCATCTTCTAGATTTGTCTCTTGGAGCATTCATTTGGGCAGAAGCCAACCACCCTATAAGAAATCCCGATTATCTTGAGCCCACCCTAACATGAGAAAGTGCTGTGAGAAGCAGACAGGGAGGCCACATGAAAAGAGATGTTCAACCAGCCACCAGTTCCTTTGGCTATTGTAGCCCCAATGTGTGAATGAAGAACTCATCTTGGACATCTAGCCCAGATGACTCTATGAACAACTGCTGTTCCCCCGACATCTGACTGTAACCTTAAGAGAGACCCCAAGCAAGAACCGCTCAACTGATCCCAGTCAGCACACACACAATAATAATAATAATAATAATAATAATAAATTTCTATTTCATGTGAATTGTAAGGTAGTTTCTTATGTATCTATAGATAATCAGAATGACCTATCGAAAATATTATTACCTGCTAATTAGATAGAACATTGTTCTAAATCATAGTCTGTTTTCTTCTATGACAATATTGATCTATACATATATTAAAAACTTAGTGTATTCATTTGCTAGGCCTGTCATAACAAAATACCACAGACTGGAGGGCTTAAACAACACAAATCTGTTCTCTCACAGTTCTGGAGGCTGGACTTCCAAGACCATGGTGTCAGAAGGTTATTTGTCCTCTGAGGCCTGTCTGCTTGGCTTGACTGATGGCCACCTTCTTGCTGTGTCTTCACAGGCCTTTTCTCTGTGTTCATGCATCCCTGCTGTCTCTTCCTCTCTTTATGTTTTTTAATTTTTTTTTAATTTTAATGTTTATTTACTTTTGAGAGAGAGAGAGGAGAGAGGGACAGAGTGCGAGTTGGGGAGGGGCAGAGAGAGAGGGAGACACAGAATCTGAGCAGGCTCCAGGCTCTGAGCTGTCAGCACAGAGCCTGATGTGGGGCTCAGACTCACAAACCACGAGATCATGACCTGAGCCAAAGTCAGATGCCCAAATGACTGAACCACCCAGGTGCCCCTCTTCTTCTTCTTCTAAGGACACCAGTCACATTGGATCAGGCCCGCTCTAATTACCTCGCTTTAATCTAATCACCTGTTTAAGAGCCCTATCTCCAATTTTTTTAATGTTTATTTATTTTTGAGAGACAGAGACAGAGCATGAGAGGGGAAGGGTCACAAACAGAGGGAGACACAGAATCTGAAGCAGGCTCCAGGCTCTAAGCTGTCAGCACAGAGCCCCATGCGGGGCTTGAACCCACAAACCACGAGATCATGACCTGAGATGAAGTCAGAAGCTTAACTGACTAAGCCACCCAGGTACCCCTAAAAGCCCTATCTCTAAAAAAGAGTCACATTCAGAGGTGCAAAGGGTTAGGGCTGCAACATATGAATTTGGGGGGAACACAAGTCATTACGTGACACTTAAGTGATCAGAGCAATGTTGCCACAAGCTTGTTTTGTGAAATGGTATCTGTCATCTATAAACGAGTACAGACTTAATAAATGACTGAACAGGGAAGGGCTACAGGAACGTATCTGAATTCGAAGGGGATTTACGGGGATGACTCAGTGTTATATATGCTTTGTAAAATACCCATATCTCACTATACCTCTGTATCTACATCCATCTATCCTAGAGATAGACTTGCTGTTTCCCACCACTATCACCTTAATGCTTAAACAGAGAAGAGATTGAATGGCCGTTAGAACCCTATTAGGTATTCAAATGCATGGTCACATGCTTGGCACTGCGACAACACGGTATTGTGGTGCTCAGAGGGCTTGGGGAGTGTACGAACGCCTTCAGTAAATGTAACAGCAGGGTAACAAACACACAGAACGCTCTGGAAACCAGAGGAAAGGTGAAGAGAGAGCTCTCACGTCTCGTGCGTGTGCACTCGTGCGCACACACAGCCCACACTCCGTCCAGAGTATCTCCATGGCTCTCAGGATAATATTTGAGACACCACTACAAGTCAGTCGCATTATGTGATTCTGTTGCCAGGATCAGTATTGATTTACTCCCTGCCCTAAAAGAAGCTCTATACCCTCCCAGGGACATAATCCCCCATTTTCACTGAAGGAAAGGCCCTTCTTGACAGAGGCATGGGGAGAGTCTATTAGCTTGCTGTCAAAAGCCAGGCCTTCAGACCAAGCACAGACAGCTTAGTTTTCAGGCTTTAGTTCCCAGCTAATGAGTCTGCAGCCTCAACCTCAGGCTTAAGTTCTTCACCCCTGGTTTAACTTGACCCAGACGGCTGAGCCCTCCTTGGGTGCTCTGAGATGAAATGCAGTTCGGGTTCCTCGAGGCTTAGTTAGAGCTAAATTCTCTGAGTTTCTGTGTTGCTCACCTTTGGAGTCAGCAAAATATCAGCCTCTATTATATATCCCTTTTCTTGTTCCAGAAGGAAAGTCTATGGTGGATCAATAGGTACACCCACTCTTGAATATTACCTATTACAAAAGTTAAAACTCTTTACCCACTGTCTTCTCTCACCGCACATACCTCAGACCTAAATTCAAATCCTTTTCACACTCCGCTTTTGACTGAGACCATTTGGGAATTGCCTGCCTCCTCCACCAGACTCGTTCCTTAAAGGCCCAGTGGAGGCTCCTGAAATTCAGGCAAGGGGATCAGGGGGTGGCACTCAGATTGGGGAAAGAGAGGCTGAGGGCTCACCTTGCAGTCTATTTGCATAGCAAGCACGCTGGTCCGACTTGCGTTTTGCACTTCTTTGGAGTTGCTTGAAGCTGCTTGCATTATAAATGCATATATTTTACTTCTACTCTGTGATGGTTAATTTTATGCGCCAACTTGGCTGGCCCTGGGGTGCCCATATAACACATTTCTGGGTGTGTCTGTGAGGGTATTTCTGAATCTGGTTAGCACTGGATTTGGTGGACTTAGTAAAGTCCATTGCCCTCCCCTGTGTGGGCGGGCATCATCCAATCCAGTGAGGGTCTGAACAGAACAAAGAGTGGAAGAAGGAAGAAATCCCCCCTTTTCGCTTCCTGCCTGCTTGCTTGAGCTGGACATCTTATCTCATCTTCTCAGTTCCCAGGACTGGGATTTACACCCTTGGTGCCCCCGGTTCTCAGGCTTTTGGACTCAGGCTGAATTATACCACCCAGATTTCCCGGTCTCCAGCTTGCAGATGACAAATCATGGGACCTGTCAGCTTCCATAATTGTGAACCAATTCCTCATAATAAATCCCCTTTTAGGTAAGTAGGTACATAGTTAGGCAGATGATAGATAGATAGATATTTCACCAATTCTGTTTCTCTGGAGAACCCTAATACACACCCTATGTTTACTTTGGATAGCTTTGAGGGAGGGGTAGAAATTAGGGGGCCAATAAAGCCTCCCCCCCCAAAGTCACCCTCGGAGCTGCCAATGTCCAAAAGTAAGTCGGGTTCATAGTCATATGACAGAATGACACCTGGGATGGATGTGTGATACAGAGAAGGGCACAGCGAAGCAGAGCTCACGAAGGCACAGGCCTGCACAGCTGGGCCGAGGGCAAGTTCATACTCCCGCAGTAGAACAGTGCCCAAGACAGCCCTGTGCAAGCCTGCAGAAATATTAAAAATAAAATCAGTCTAGTACCAACAACAGTTCTGCTGCACTCCAGGAAACACACAGTGCGTCACCTTTAGGCAGGCCCTCTAAAAATTACGGAGAAATGTCAGCACTACCAAGTAGCGGTCAGACATGGGAGTGAATTTAAGTTCCTCAACTCCTGAGTGCCAAGTTCTCTGCATAGGCATCCTGCCCATTAGCCTGCTGGTGTCTTGATCCAATACCCTTGAGATCTCTAAGTAGCAGCTTTACAAGGGTAATTGAAAGGGTATTACTGGCTGTCTATTTATCATCTCTTGATCACCTAGCACCATGGTACCTATTAGGATGAGCTAGTAGGCTCTGTGCTAAAGGTTGCCTCAGCTGGAAGCTTTTCAGCTTCTTATCCAACAGGAGACAAAGCAAGATTCTCCTCAAATCCTCTCACTTTGGACCAATCTTATGTGCTAATTAATCATGATTACTCCATACAGTAAGCATATTTGAGGAGATTAATCTGCACTAGCCTGGGGTAGTGTCCTAATTAACAATATGCTGACGCAGTATTCTCCTTGTAAGTGTAAATACAGCACCGTGCCATTTGCAAGACAACAATGTGACTGTTTATTAGGCACGCATGCTAGTAGTTGCTGCGCTGATCTATTAAAACTTTCTGTCCTTCAACCTTTCTGCCTCATTGTCTCGGCTGGAGAGTCAAATACCAGAAGGATATGTGGCTCAGCTTTTTAGGACATCTTAATCTAAATTATAAAAAAAGACGAGAGAGAGAGAGAGAGAGAGAGAGAGAGAGAATATGGCCAAGGAAATATCATAGAATTAGGAAAACCTAAAGACCAATTATTCACTTTCCACCAGACTTTTGTCCAGAGTTGAGCTAGATGTGATACATAATACAGATAATGCATTTCCTCATCTGTTTGCGTGCTTTGTTAACAGAGAAATAAAATAGAGCCATCTGTGAAATTGGATGACCACCCACCTGTGTCCACCTACACTGCACATGGCCTTGGGCTTCCATTAGCTACCTCCCTACTCCCGGTCTATCCCCCACATTTTATTTTCTCTACACACCAGCAGTTTCAAATTTGAGCTAGGACTCCCACATTATGGAGAAAGAAGAGGAAAATCAGAGAGGGTAGAAAGTCAACAAACCTATCTCAGGCTCAATTTTCCTATAGCTTGTGAGCCTAGTTCCATGAAAGAAAGGGATCCTTCGCAAGGATTAAGCAGAAATGAGAGAAAAGGGCTGATAGTGAGTGGTTCATGATTATTATTTGTCGATAGAGGCCAGAAAGCTGATGATGCAAGAAAGCATCTGCCTACTGATGTTTCTAAAGCAAATGGGCAGAATGGATATGGAATAAACGTACATATTGGTCCTGAGAAGTCAACAACTGTGGAAGGGCAGAGAAGGCAACACTAGTAGGCAGAGGTTGGCTTATGATACAGTCTCAACTAAAGTCCCAGCTGACCCCATGGTGAGCTCTGGAACTGAGGTGGTCCTTCAGATTAGCAATTAGAGGAGGAGAAAAATATATAATTATATTTTTATATTAAGACAAATTCTTAATATATGTGTGTACATACTTCAGAGCAAATTCACAGGAAAGCAAACTGAAATGGAGATTAACGTGGAGGAAGTTTATTGGAGACTGCTCTTAGAAGCAACATGAGGGAAAGGAAAGGGAAGGAAGCATTCTTCCTAGGCCAATATTTCAGATTCATTTATGGAAAAAATATTCACTGAAAGCCTACTGTGTATCAGGTACTAGCCATTGACGATACAACAGTGACCAAAATCTCCCTGCCCACATGAAGCTTTTCTTTACTAAGGAAGAAAGACAATCAACAAACACAGAAACATAACACAAGTTGGGGACTTGTAAGTATTATTAATAAAATAACGAAAAAGAAAAACTAAGACAAAATAAAGCAAGACTAGGGAATCGAGTGATGCAATCATTTTAGTTACAAATGAGCAAGAAAATATGACCGGGTAGTAGTTGAGCAGTGACTTGAAGGAAGTGAGAGAGTGAGCTGTGCAACTATCTGGATGAAGAACATTCTAGAGACAACATGCAAAATATGTTCAAGAAACACTTCATTGTTTTAATAACTCACAGAGTTTTGATTATATGGATGTCCCATAGTACACTGATATTCTCCCCAGTTGATGAGCATTCAGGATGCTTCCACATTTGTCCATTGTACGAATGTTGCAAATAAACATCTTTGTGCATATATCCTCAATTACTGTTGACTTTTATTTCTGAGGGATGAATTACCACGAGATTGTGGGAGATTTCCGGGCCAAAGGATATGCTCATTGTTTAATTAAATACATTTTCAATAATAAATAGCAATTCAAGATCTCACCCAACAATATAGTTGACGTCTCATTTCCCTCACATACTCACCAGCTGTTGGCAACTTTCTAAACTTTTGCCAATCCGCTGACCAACATGGCTATTGCATCTGTATTCTTTGTATTTCCATAATTACCAAAGAATCTGGGCAGCTTTTCATGTTTACTCTCTACATATCATTACTTTCCTGAGTTAACAATTCATGCTTTTTACCTAGCTTTAAGTTGAGTCGCATGTTGTTTCCTTGATTTAAGAGAGGTTTTTGTAGATTAGGGATATTAACTGTTGCCGTTCATATGTATTGTGAATATTCTCTCCTAGCCTATTTCTTGACTTTTTAATTCTGCTTATGATATATTTTTTTCTATACAGAAGTTTGTAATTTTAAGTAGTCGAGTCTATCAATCTGTCTTTTTGGGACTCTAAAGAAATGAAATTTAGCAGGGATAAATGTAAGTATTGTCATCCCTCATCTGACTCAGGATTAAAATTCAAAAATCTTCCTTGTCAGAGATTTTGAGGTTGAGAAATTAAGATAATATAAAAAATAGAATTTGAGATGGTGACATCAGAAGTAAACATATGAAAGCCCCTTAAAATATATTTTGCATTTACAAAAATAAAAGAATAAAGACAGTCTAATGATCTTACATTAGTAATAACAAGTACCAGTGCTCATTTCCATTCAACTTTCTCACTTGAAACTTTTGACAGTTTCTTAAAATTGTAGTGAAGTGCTTGTAAATTTCATTTTTTTTCTTGGCTCGGTTCTCCATTCAAATCATCAATGCCTTCCTGATTACATGACTCAGAAGAAGCTTCCTACCCTGTTCCTGGATCACATGCCTGTCAAATCCTCTCACATCTAGGCTCTCAACTCCTCAACTCCTCCTCACAGATGTCACCTGAATATCCTTCTGTTTACTGTGCCTCATCTTCTTTTGTCTCCCCCAAGGATTCATTGCAAAAACTTCTCTCCTTCTTCTACCATCTGTTTCCTATTCCCGACTCCCAATTTCCTCTCTCTCTAATTATCCCCAGCAAAAGTGACTCACTCACAAGCCACACGATTCTATTTTTCTGAAACTGAAATTCCAGTGGTTACCAAACAGGTGTATAGAAGTAAATTTCACTCCATTTTAGTGTATTTTGATGTTGGAGAAAGATTATCGCACTTGAATTAGTTCAACAAAATCACAGGCACTAATGTACAAGACAAGACTCTGATTTAATAGCTGTTCATGTAAAAAGTATCTAGGGGTATTCGTTTTATACAACTTTGGCATGAGCTAACAAAACTATAATAGTAACAGAAATGGAAAAATTAACACACATCAATAGAAATCTATATCCAGGCTAGAAGAAGGATTCAGTCCTCACAGTGGCAATGGAATGGAATAGGGGGATTATCTTCATCAGCTGCCATCTTTCTAAATCGATCCTCATCAATTAGAACAGCACCATCATGATGGGCTCAGGCCAAACCGATTTTCCACCCTGGGTGAGGACCAGCATTCCCTGAAGGACATGGCCATGGAGGGAAGCAGATACCTGAAAAAAATGAAGTCCTGTTATAAAATATCTGGAGGAATATTTGTTTCCCATTCTTCATGTTGTAGGGAGTTCCATTAGTATATATTAGTTATATTATATTAAATACCCCCAAATTTATTTAAGCCAGGTCAATGGGAAGGGAAATGGGATGATGTATCTGATTGGTAAGTCTGAGAGGATAAACTGGCCAGCAGATCCCAATGGCCCTTCCCCCAACCCTTCCATGTGATTCTATTAACATGCAATCTCTTTGCCCTCCTCCTCCATACCTGACAGCGCAGCACCTCCTGCTGGAAAGTCCTATTGTTCTGGGAGGAGAAAGGAAGGAGGACATTGAATTCAGGAGAGAGTTAATTTTTGGTCCCCAAGCAGGGAACACTGGGGACTAGACAAGGTATGAAATGTGCAGCAACTAAGTCTTTGTGGATTTCTAGAAGCTCCTATTGTACAAGGATGCCCAGTCTGGGGCCTTGGATGTGTGAGGACATTCTTGATTTTGTTGGTTCCTAAGTGTTTATTTTGATACGTACAACTCTTTTTTTGCAGATGTGCCAAGACCAAGCCAAAAGGCGTTAAACATCCTGGCAGCACAGATCAGAAGCAACTTCTTCCACAGAGCAGGATCTATACGTCAGGTCTAAAACAAAGGCCTCTGGGTCTCATCAGAGGACTGGGATTTAAGGGCCTCAGCAAAGACAGAGGCTATAAGGCCCCAACCAGGAGAGGGGCCTCACCCAGCACAGGCCAAAACAGAGTTTAGCATAAGAGCATCCCACCCTACTTTTGGCAAATGCCTATAACTTCACCATACATAGAGACTGCCTCGGATGAAGGTTACTTGTGCCTCAGTTTTCCTAAGCAGACATTATCTTAAGTCAGTTTCCCCAGAAGAAAAGCCCTCACACAAGGACTCATATGCAAGAAATTTATTAGGAAAGTGCTTGGGGTGCCTAGGTGACTCAGTTGGTTGAGCGACTAACTTTGACACAGATCATGATCTTGTGGTTCGCAGGTTCAAGCCCCGTGTCAGACTCTGTGCTGCCAGCTCAGAGCCTGGAGTCTGCTTCGGTTTCTGTGTTTCCCTCTCTCTCTCTGTCCCTTCCCCACTCACACTCTGTCTGTTTCTCTCTCTCAAAATTAAATAAACATTAAAGAATTTTTTTTAAGTGCTTAACAGTAGACACTAATGAAAGATCAGAAGAGGAGAGGAGTCAGGCAAGGGTGCAATTTCAGATCAAATCCCAGGCTCAGTCTGAATCATCAGGGCTATTCTGGAGGGTAAATATAGCCCAGAATTTGCCCTGCCCAAGACAAGGATGCTGGGCAATCACACCCCCAGCACAAGTATGGAAGTTAGCGCTCTAACAGCCCTATGAGGATGTGTGTTATTGAGGATCTGGACTTAGTTCTCTATAAGATTGAAACTCTGCTCCATCCAGGCCTTGAAAGCTCCTCTAACTAAAACTAAGAAGAATAAGAAGTTGGAAAGATGGATTTTAGACTTGATGTAGACATACTAGCTGGGTCTCCAGTAGCCATCTGGTAACCTTGACAATGGAAGTCCCACACTAAGGATGAATTGGAACAGAAAGAGAGAAAAGGTCTGGGTCCCTGGAAACTTCATGAAGCTTCCCTACCTGGTATAAATTCCATAACTTCAGATTTTATTTTATGGGGAAAATGAACCCCACTATGTTTAAGCTCCTGTGGTTCCATCCTCTCTGTTCCTAGCAACCAATCAAAATCCCCACCTAATACAACTGATTTTTTTTTTACTTTAAGGAATTTTTAAATCCAAACATAAAACTGTTGGAGATCAAAGTCTTATTTTGCCTTTTGTTTTAGTTTTTTTGAGGCTCAGAGATTGTTGCATTTTTAATTCCAAAATTATGTTCAACATGATACATATATATTAATTATTTCCTTCACACATTTATTCATTCATCTCTTCAGCAAATATTTATTGAGCCCCTGCAGACTGCCAAGTACTGTGCTAGGTTCTGAAGATGTTACACAAATAAGACAGAGTCCCTTTCTCTAAAAAGAGCAGATTTGGTGGGAGAGGCAAAGCAGGGAGATAGATAATACAGTGCAAAGTGTCAAACACTATGATAAATATCTGAACAAAGGGGCTATGGTCTCCCAAAGGAGAGGAGTTATTCCTCTGAGAGCTGGAGGGAAATGTGCAAATAGCAGCATACTCAGCAAAGAGCCTCAAAGGAAAAGATTATGTCTGTCTTCAGTCAACTCTGAGAGGCCTCCAAGTCATCAGATGGGTGCTGCAGCTGCCCCTTCTGTTAGAAAAGGAACTCCAGGAGCAATCACATCTGTACGCACAAAGGACAAATAAAGTGAAGACTGGAGGTGGGAATGTGATTTGACATAATCCTTTCTCTTAGCCTCAGCTTCAAACCCATGCAGGAGCCACAGACAAAAGTTTTCCTTGAGAAACCTTTGCAAGCCTCGTCTTTCTTTGTCTTGTTTTACTGCATCGTTGTGGTTTAGTTTTTTTATTTTTTTCCATGAAGATGCCCTTGCGAAATTTACCCCACAAGATTGCATCTTACCTTCCATTCACATTGTTTTCAATGTATCCAAATTACAGTACCCTAAGATGAAGGGGTTTTTTTTCTGAATCACTGAAAGAGACTTATTCTCTTGCAAGTTTCTCTTGAAGTTCTTTGTTATAAGAACCAGTTATGGATGGTGAAGCCTGATGAATAGATTCTTGGAATAGACTTCTCCAGGACAGAAAGAAGGCAATAAGAGAAAATGAGCCAGGCTGGCTTTCCAATGAGATATTCTTCCCTGGTGGGGGTGTTGGCTGTGTATCACACCATCTTTATTACTAATTACTGTTTTGGTCATTACCCGCAAGGAGTGACCACACATAGAGCTCAAGCAGCTCTTTACTCAAAGTTTTTAATAATAAATTATAATTCTTAGAATAGAAAGACACAGCAGTGAAAATCTAAATTCATCTCTTTTATGTGATTAAAAACACAAACATAAAGTCTTGAATCTCTTTTTCAAAGTGTCCCCCACTTGGTCATTCCCCACACTGGCTGAGTGCTGACTCCTCCCTAACCTCAAATTTCCTTTTCCCTCACCCTAATTCCTCCACCCTTTTAACTCTCTCTCCTATTGAAACCTCCTGCCTTCATCCATAGGAGGTTTGGCAGGAGGTTGATTGATCTGAGTCAAATCAAACAGAAAACAGCAGCAAGAACTGAGAGGCAAACAATAGAGATAATTCAGCAGAAACATGAAATGGGAGGAAGAAGTGAGTAGGAAAAAAAGTTAAGTTTTCCAAGAGTGTGTTGGGACATTAGGGGATAATCTGGGTCTCCCACCACCATTTAGGCTATTGGGATTCCAACTAATTTAACTTAATGACAAAAGGCTGTGTAAACCCAGAAGGCTGGAGAGCTTGGAAATACCCAGGCAATTCACGTTAGTGATAATTACACATAAAACTCATTGAAAATATTATTGCCTCTGGCTAGGTATCATGTTGCAAGACAGTATCATAGCAACACTAAACAAAAACAGGCAAGATAAGCTACATATAAAATCATAGCTTAAAAAAATAATCCTAAGAGCTGAGGATGCAAAGAAACCTAAATGAACTAAATCCAGAAATTGGAAAGCCCTTCTTCAGAGAAAAGACCGCACACGTGCCTTCATCCCTAGTGAAACAATGAGAGAGAGGAGAATTGGCAATAGATGGAAATAAGGAGAGATCAGATGACCTTTCCACAGGGTTTGTCATGGTCATACATGAGCAAGCATTATGGATTGAAACCCTGAGAGGCCCCAGTAAGAACTGAGTCTACACTCACTTGCCAAAACTTCTTCAAAAGCCTTCTCTGAATGCATGAAGTAGCACACCGAAGTCACAGAGCAGAGCAGGAGATGTAAGAGAAATCCTTGAAGCGGCAGTGAACCTTTAGGGGGTATAAGGAATGTTGCATGCAGGATTCTAGGACTTCACCAAGTACACTGAAGCCTCCCAATAAAGACTAAAGACAGGGTGACAGGGTAGAAAGAGATTTTTCTGGATGCATAAAGCCAAGAGGACAGGCCTGGAAAGGAAACAGAACTCCCCAACAGCCCGAAAAGTTGGCAGCCAAATCATAAAGAAGGAAGAACTTCCCCATAGTTCAGAATGCTGGGGGCTAAGCTATAAAGCACTAAAAAGATCCCCCATATTTCTGGTGCTAAGATGCAAAATCTTGTTGAAGGGAAAGTTCTGATCCCATTCTCCAACACTTGAAACCAGGGTGGAAAGGATCTAACTAAAACTGTAACAAAGCCCAGACTCAGGTCAACTACAGATTGGATTGACTTAGCCTCATACCCTATCAACCTGAAAGAAAGCAGGGTGATCCTTCTTCTAGATACAAATAGTTTACTACAGGATCTAATATTTTTTTTTATGCATAATAATGAGCATACAATAAAAAATTGCAAGACCCATGATGATGTAAGAAGATATGATCCATATTCAAAAGAATGGTTTTCAACAGAAGTATAACCACATATGGCCTACATAGCAGAATTAATTAAAAGGGTGTTTAAATACCTATAATAAATATGTTAAAGGAATTAGTAAAAAAAAAAAGATGAAAAAATATATGAATGGATGAGGAAATCAGCAGATAAATTAAAGCAATTTTTAAAAATGGAAAATTCTAGAACTAAAACCTATAAGGCAAGCCATACACAACAGAAAAAATAATAAGCTCGAAATATTCCAATGAAAATATTCAAATTGAAATAGAAAAAAAGAGAATTAAAAGTGAAAGAGAGCACCCAAGATCTGTAAGACTATCAAGTGGTCTAATATCAAGTAATTGAAGCCCAGAATGTAAGAAGAAAGAGATTGGAAAGATTGGAGCAGAAGAAATGTTTTAAAATACAGAGACTATGAATTTTCCAAAAATGATGAAGGATGTACAAAGATCCATCAGATCGACACCAAAGAAAAACTAAAAGAAGTTCTTCAGGCTGGTAGGGAAAAATACCAGATGCAAGCCTGGATCTGCAGGAAAAAAATGAAGAACATAAGAAAGGACAAATATGGGGATAAATATAAAATACTGTATGTGTGTATTTAAATTTACATTTTACAACTATTGATTGTGTAAGTCGAAATTAGTAACTTTGTTTTGTGGGAATTTTTAATGTGCAGAAGTAAAATATATGATTCAAGATCACAAAAATTGAGGGAATATAAATGGAATTACATTATTGTAAACTAATTACAGTGTTCATGAAGTAGTATGATATCATCTGAAGGTAGCCTATGATAAATTAAAATGCATATTGTTATCTAGAGCAACCACCAAAAATATAATAATAATAATTACACAATGTCAGTAAGAGAAGATAAAATAGGATACTAAAAAATACTTATTTAATCCAAAAGAAGTCAAGAAAGGAGCAACAGAGAAACAAAAACTAGATGTGATAAATATAATACCATTTTATTAATGACTATATTAAATATAAATGGACTAAAAGACAAAGATTATAAAAATAGATTTAAAAAATCCAACTATACACTCTTTATAAGAATAAACACACTTTAAATATAAAGACATGTTCAGACTTAAAGTAAAAAAATGGGAAGAGATGTACCAAACAAACATTAAAGACAAAAAAGCTGATGTTACTCTATTAATATAAAGCAGACTTCAAGACAATGGATGTTACCAGGATAAAAAAGAGACATTTAATAGTCATAAAGAGATCGATTATCCCGAAAAGAAATAATAATCCTAAATGTGTGTGTACCTAATGACAGACTTCCTAAGTACATTAAGTAAAATTTGACAGAACTTAAAAGCATAGTAATGGTTAGAGATTTTAATATTTTAGTAGAGAGATAAAAGGAATGGGTTAAGAGGAATCTTCCTCATAGAAAGCAGAGGTACAGTGACATTCTACATAGGATTATCATTTGTTCCTCATTTATTAACCCCTGACAATTGATGACTTATTTCTCTTCATTTCTTTCTTCCATTCCTGCAGGAGTTTCCTATTCTGTTTTCCCATCTTAAAATCCTGTTTGCTTTCCAGAAATCACTCATATAGAACAGTTAGCCATTGCTACATTAACAAGTTAGGCTTCTCTTGTGGCATTCCAATGAACTTCTCCATCATTGTGATCTTAGAAAAATAAAGCTATCTCAGCAAATTATGAAGGGAATATTTTATCTTCTCCCTTCTGCCATCCCACGATTATGACCCACCCTACCACCATTATCATGGTTGGCTCCTTCTTATCTTTCAGATTTCGATTTAAATGAAACATCTTCAAGAAGGCATCTTCCCTCCCCAGCTCATTCTCTCTGTCTCTCAAAATAAATAAATAAACTTCAAAAAAATTGTTTCAAAAGGGGTCGCCTCAGTGGCTGAGTCATTTAAGCATCTGACTCTTGGATTTGGCTCAGGTTATGGTCTCAAGGTTCATGAGTCCAAGTCCCACATCTGGCTCCATACTGACAGTGCGGAGTCTGCTTGGGATTCTCTCTCCCTCTCTCTCTCTGCCCCTCTCCCATTCATTCTCTCTGTCTCTCAAAATAAATAAACTTCAAAAAACTTTTTAAAAAGAAGACATCTTGACCACTTTATCTAAATTATGCCCCCATGAATATTCCATCAGCAATAAAAATAATTTATAATTATTGAATAATTTATTTTTGTTGTTTAAATTTGATTTTTTCCCTCTTTTCCCAAGGCAGTAAGGTACATAAGGTCTGGGACCACATCTGTCTTTTTCACTTCATCCAATTTCAGGAATGGAAATGCAGGACTCATAGAGGTTATATTATTTGCCTAGTATCACACATCTGGAAAATAACAAAATTAGGACTTAGGCACTGGTCATTCCAATAGTGTTCCTTCCCCAACATCTGACCTACTGAATAATCCCCTACATGCCTGTATGCCAACTTGCTCAAAATTTAAGAAAACTAAAAGACCAAATAGAAAAATCTGTAATCGTGGTAGGATATTTTAATACTTAGTAGAGAGGAAAAGAAGAGAGTGCAATCAGTAAAGTCTAAAGAGTCAGCTTAAATATAACCCAAGTGAGAGATTCCTATACAGTAAAAGTAATTTATTCAAGTAACCTGAATAAGTCGTATCCCAGCTACCATTGTAATAAAGTAACACAAACTATTATAAAAATAAACACACATGGTCAACTAATCTTGATAAAGCAGGAAAGAGGTGTCATGCTAAGTGAAATAAGTCAGGCAGAGAAGGACAGATACCATCTGTTTTCACTCATAGGTCTAACAGGAGAAACCTAACAGAGGACCATGGGGAGGGGAAGGAGGAAAAGAGTTAGGGAGAGGGAGGGAGACAAAACACGAAAGACTCTTGAATACCGAAAACAAACTGAGGGGGGAAGGGGAAGGGGGAAGGTAATGGGGGGTGATGGTCTTGGTGGAGGTCACTTGTGGGGAAGAGCACTGGGTGTTATATGGAAACCAACCTGACAATAAACTATAAAGTTAAAAAAAAAAAAAGATAAAGCAGGAAAGAATATACAATGGAAAAAAGACAGTCTCTTCAACAAATGGTATTGGGAAAACTGGACAGCAACATATAAAATAATGAAACTGGACCACTTTCTTACATAATACACAAAAATAAATTCAAAGTGGATGAAAAACCTAAGTGTGGGAGAGGAAATGATCAAAATTCTAGAGGAGAACACAGGCAGCAACCTCTTTGACCTCAGCCAGAGAAACTTCTTATGAGACATGTCTCTGGAAGCAAGGGAAACAAAAGCAAACATGAACTTTTGGGACTTCATCAAGATAAAAAGCTTCTGCACAGCAAAGGAAACAACAAAACTAAAAGGCAACCTTCAGAATGGAAGACATATCTACCAAAGGGTTAGTATCCAAAATCTATAAAGAACTTATCAAACTCAACACCCAAAAAACAAACAAACAAACAAACAATCCAGTGAAGAAATGGACAGAAGATATGAACAGACATTTTTCCAAAGAAGACATCCAGATGACTAACAGACACATGAAAGATCACTCATCATCAGGGAAATACAAATCAAAACTACAATGATATATCACCTCACACCTGTCAGAATGGCTAAACTTAACAACACAGGAAACAACAGATGTTGGTGAGGATACAGAGAAAGAGAACCCTCTTACCCTGTTGGTGGGAATGCAAACTGGTGCAGCTCCTGTGGAAAACAGTATGTATTTCCTCAAAAAGTTAAAAATAGAACTACCATACAATCCAGCAATCCCAGTACTAGGTATTTATGCAAAGGATACAAAAATACTGATTTGAAGGGACACATGCTCTCCGATGTTTATAGCAGCATTATCAACAATAGCTAAATTATGAGAGGAGCCCAAATGTCCATCGACTGATGAATGAATAAAGAAGATGTTGTGTGTGTGTGTGTGTGTGTGTGTATTAGAATATTACACAGCCATAAAAAGAATGAAATCTTGCCATTTGCAATGATGTGGATGGAACTAGAGTGCATTATGCTAAGTGAAATAAGTCAGTCAGAGAAAGACAAATACGATATGATTTCACTCATATGCAGAAATTAAAAAACAAAATAAATAAACATATGGGAAGAGCACGTGCGCACGAGACAGAAGCAAACCATAAAACACTGGAGGTTGCTGGAGGGGAGATGGGCAGGGGGATGGGTTAAATGGGTGATGGGCATTAAGGAGGACACTTTTTGGGATGAACAATGGGTATTATATTTAAGTGATGAATCACCAAATTCTATTCTTAAAACTAATATTACACAGTATGTTAACTAACTAGAATTTAAACAAAAACTTGAAACAAAAACAAAGTAATTAATTAAAATAAAATAAAAATAAAAAACAGCCAAATCTCAGACTTTAGAAAGGAGATGTTTAATTTTCATTTTTGTGAAATCCAAAATAGTGTTCCTAATGATAAGCAGCTCTCCTGTAAGTGACAGTGCAGGGACCTACCTGTCAAGCCAGGAAGGAGAAAGAGCCTGAGGTATCACACATGGGAAGTCCCTAATGGGCAGATCTGAACCTGGTATATATCAGTGCTTCTCAAACTGTAACATACCCGGGAATGACCTGGAGAGCGAGCAAGCAGATTTCTGGGCTCCACCCCCAGAGATCCTGATTCAGTAAGTCTGCAGTGCAGTTCAAGAATCTACATTTCAAAACAAGCTCCCAGGTGATGCCAACCCTGCCGGCCTGTGGACCACACACTGTATCACTTTTGCTGACATTTTATCAGCTAGAACTCAGTAATGTGGGTATCTTTAACTGTGAAAGAGTCTGGGAAATATGGTCTAAACATATGCTAAGAAAGAAAGGAAATGGTTTTGATGAACAGCTGGACAGTCTCTTCCATATGTTTGTTTTTTTTTTAATTACTAACTTCTCATCCAGACAACAAATCAGGCAATCAAATGAGAGAGACTCATAAACTGAAATTACAAATCTTTCTCCTAGTCAATCCTCTGCCCTGGATAAGGTATCTCACTTAAGGAATCAAATTCAATTAAGTTAATATAATGGCTCTATTTTCAAAAATCTGGCACTATATCCTAATAAACTGAAGCTAAGAATGAAAAAGAAAATAAAAGGCCAAGACACACACACACACACACACAAACACACACACACACACACAGAGTATTAGCCAAGGAGACCACATCTGTGTCCCAGGATCTAGGCAAGCCTGCTCTTGCAAATGGAAATGCTAATGGGTCCTTAACTCTTGATAAAATATTAGCAGTGCTGTAAGTACACTTACTCATCTCCAGGACACCATGCTTAATGGATACAACTCCCTGACCTTTAAGATTTTACTTATATTTTTCAAGATGCCCCTGAGAGTCCTCACTCTGTTCCCATTTAGCTATTGGTCATGGGATAACAATGCTCTGTGATATAAGTAATTGCTCGTAACAGTCATTGCCCTCCAGGGTTTATTTCTTTCCTAGAAAGATTGTGTTTCCAGGATTGGAGAGACTTAGAGAGGTCATTTAGTCTCTTCTGGCCTTCAGGTCAGAATATACTTAAAAGCTGCCCCAAAGAAATAGAAATCTGAGCTTTACTTGGTAACTCCTTTCAATTTTCATCTACTCTCTCTCACACAGAATTCTCCTTTCATTTAACCTAAGTATGTGTTCCTGCAGTTAATTCACTTTCTTCTCATTTTGTCCTCAGGGACACAGAGATATTTTGGCCACAAGTATCCTCAGATCAAGAGCCTTGGAAAATTAGAGATCCAATACATAAATGAACTTCACTGAATACCACATATATTACTGACCTCTACTTAGCTCCAGAAGTATAAAAGTGGACAAGTGGGAGTATTTTCTGGAAAGTAGAAAACTATTTGTTAATAATAACAAGGTACCAATATTTTCAAACAATATTTCTTGATACTCCACAGTGCCTCTTCAATAATGAATCTCCAAATAGTATAGACATGATTTCTTCTACTAGAAATCAACCAAAATTGGGCCATCAGGATCTGGAGAGACCTTCTGACAGCTATCTGTGAGCTGGTTGTGATTGGCTAGGCAATTGGGCACTCATCCCCAACAATCTCCTGACCCAATACCATTTACAACAATTCAGGGAGCATCATTCCAGGTCACAAATTGAGCTAAGTGCTCTAGCAGACACAAATAAGGGCAAGATTTGGTTTCTACCTTCTGGAAATGAAAAGAGAAATAGTCTATTTCAGGAATGGTAATTACATTTCCCCTGCATGTCAAATCTTATTGATTGATGGTGGCTGTGCCGAGTGCTATGTTGAGAATTATAAAGCTTGGTCTAAGGTTGGTGAGAAAGTACCAGGACTAATTAGCACTGTCTGCCAGGATGGAATATGGGGGTGACCATGTGTTTTCCAGGTGTTTTCTTTGCGTGTAGTATTTTAGACTAGTACTCTACCCAGATAGGGGAAGGCTCCTCCTCCTATCTACCACTTTCCATTATAAAAGTTCCCTGAACGTCCTGCAGACAAATATAAGGTAACAGGAGGAGGCCACTGAGGACCCAGGTAGTTGGTCAGTTAGCCCTTATATTCCTCCAGATTCCTCCTTATATCACCTCCAGGAAGGAAGCAAGCATTTCTGTTACTTTTTCTTCTTCTCCCCAAAAGAACACTTGAACAGCACAGAATCTGATCTTCCCCCATATATGTTTGGTGTTGTAATGCTTGAAATCAAAGGCTCAAGGTGAAGTTGCAGAAACAAACATTCTCAATATCTAAGACTTCAAGACAGTGTCTTTGTTTTTTCTTCCAAGTTTTCTCACTTTGACTCTACTCCCACAGAAGAGGCCTCTGTGGCTCTCCCTTTAAAATTGTGACCTGAGACTGAACAAACACATCATCCTGAGACAGCGTGACATTTTCATAAAGAGCTTTAAGATCTAAGAGAGAAAATAAAATAATTACAGAAATACACATGGTATAAAAATAGTTAGGTTTCTAAAACATAGGTTTGTGATCCTGCATATAACAGTAAATCATAACTATGACAAATTTCAAAATCCCTCACCCTCAATTAAAAGGCCCCCAATACTGTGTGGGCTGCCCAAACCAACAATGGCATTTTCTGGCTCCTTTCTCATCTCTTAGAGAGTGACCTTCAGGTGGCTTTTGCCATCCTGAACCCAGTGATCTAATCTAAGGACAAATCCCAACTCTCTTTTCCCAGTTCTCCTCTCCCACCCAGGATCTTCCTCCTCAATTTCAGATCTTAGTCACACATCTGTTCCCCCAAAATATTCAAGGCAGCAGTAACAGGCACCCACTGAGATCTAACGAAGGAACTTACTGTGCGTTTAGTGCATTCTGTCAAGATTTTGTTGAGTCATCCCCTAGCTCCCCACCTATACACAGGAAGGAATTGTCTTACAAAAGTCCACCTACTAGACTTTTAATATACTCTAACTCCTCACCACAGTTTGGCAAGTGGGGCTCTAGCCCTGATTCAAGGAGCCTCAGGCTGGTCCAGGCTCATTAGGTAAGAGTACAAAGATCAAAGATCAGGTAGCAATGTCTGTCATTGGTGTGGGAAGTCCATTCACATTGGCCACAGACATATGTAGCAATCCAACAGGAAACAAGAAGCCCTTTTATTATTTTTTTAATTTGAAAGAGAGAGAGAGAGAGAGAGAGACTCTCAAGCAGGCTCCATGCTAAGCATGGGGCCCACATGGGGCTCAATCCTAAGACTCTGGGATCATGACCTGAGCCAAGATCAACAGTTGGATACTCAACTGACTGAGCCACGTAGGTGTCCCACAACCCAACTTTAATTGCATAATAATCATAACACCAATCCCGAGTTAGCAAATAAGAAAAGGGCCCCTTCTTTTTTGATGGGCTGGGCCAAGAAGCATTTGCTCAATCCGAATGAGAAAACAGCCACAGCAAACACAGAGAAGTATAATGCTAGATTTTTAGAGTGATGGTCAATTGACATTTCTAATTCATTCCAGGCCTTTCCCACCACTCCTATTCTACCTGCAGTCAAAAAGGAGATCCTCTATAAGAAAACTTGTATCTGTGGGGCGCCTGGGTGGTTCAGTTGGTTAAGCATCTGACTCTTGATTTCAGCTCAGGTCATGATCTCAGGAGCCTCGCACAGGGCTCTATGTTGACAGCGGAGCCTGCTTGGAATTTTCTCTTTCTCTCTCTGCTCTCTACCACTTTTGCATGTGCGCGCACACACACACACACACACACACACACACACAAAATAAATAAATAAATAAACATTTTTGAAAAACTCGTATTCATTTATATGATGCTTATATCTGTCGTCTGTTGCAGGGGTATGTTGGAAATGCTGTGGTGACAGCTTACTTTAACATAATCTGGCCATAAATGCTGATACCAGGCAGCTTCCTGGGCCATCTAAGCCCTCCAGCTTCTGAATAAAATTTAGAAAGGTAATTGGAGGGCAAAACCAAATGAAATCCACCACAAACTAATCTTTTCCTGACTGAAAAAGGTATGTGTCCCAAGATGCAAATGGATCACAATTTTGTTGATTCAAAAGAAGGGCACATGATTTCACTCTACCAACAAATATCCACAATTTTAAATACAAACATGCTCACAACGGGTATAAAATAAAAGCCAAGGGTCTGACAGCCAATTCAGGCTCCTGCTCCTAACTTTAGTTCCTACCTAGCATGAAGTAAGAGCAAACAGTTGTCTTGGTATATTTTTATACAAAAGGAAGCCATATCAATAAGAATGTAAGAAATAAGGGGCAAAACAGCAGCAGAGAGAAGAAGGCACAAAGTTATCATACATATTGTTAAAACTCTCAGGTAGCAGTTATAACAGGGAATATGAAAAATATGAAGAAAGAAAAGACATCGTCTCCGGTACTTCAACTTAGTTAATACCTTGTTAAGATTCTTCTAAGAATCACCAGGATTTCAGGATGTGAAAAAAAAATGTCATTAAATCTATGTGGTAGAAGAAATCTATGCGTAAACTGGGGACAAAGTGTGGAGGAAGCAGCTACAGAGTCAAAGAAGTTTGCGTCACTACTGAGGGAAATTTTTGCTATTATTAGTACTTGGGATTCTAAAGAGACATCATCAGAGAATTTTGAAATACAAAAAAAGAAGATTGGAATTGTGACTTAAGACCAATAAAAAGGAATCAGAGATCAGCAAAGTCAATTTAAGGAAATACAATAACTCATGCAACTAAAACACAAACTGAATTCAGACTCTGTGATTTTATTTCCCATGTGGTCTGTAGTGGGTTGAATTGAATTGTGTTCCCCAGAAAGAGATGTCCAAATCCTAAAACCCAGTACCTGTGAATGCGAACTTTTTGGAAATAAGATCTCTGCATTTGTAATTAAATTAAGGATCTCAAGATGAGATCATCCTGGATTTAGGGTGGATCCTAAATCCAATGTAGTGTGTCATTGGGGTTACGTAGGAAGGAGAGAGAAATATGAGACACAAAGTCCCAGAAAAGAAGTCAATACTAAGATGGAGGCAGAGACTGGAGTTACGTTACCATGCACTAAGGAATGCAGCAGCCACCAGAAGCTGGAAGACACAAAAGTGATCACCTCTAGAGCCTTCAGAGGGAATGTGATCCTGCCAACACTTTGATTTTGGACCTTTGGCCTCCAGAATTCTGAGAGATGAAATTTCTGTTATTTTAAGCTACTGATTTTGTTGTAGTGGCCCTAAGCAATTAATACATAGTTTGATTTAAGGAAAAGAATGCAGTGACCTAAGGACTTAGATGTCTAGCCCTAAAGCAGTTACATTTATCCCCGTACATTTTTAAATTAACATTCTATTTCTATACAGCAACGTCATGCACTTGATGAAGTAGTCAGGATATTAGGTTATGCTGCCGTGATCATCCCCAAATCTGTTTTAACATGCTACAAACCCATTAAGGGTTGGTAGGGGATAGTGTGCTACATAATCACTCAAGGGTTGAAAATCCACCTTGTTGTAGCTGAACAATGTAGAACACAAGGCCTCCCTCCTGAGCAGCAGCAGCAGCCAGAGTACATAGAAATTTCATGGGTCGCCTGGGTGGCCCAGTTGGTTAAGCATGTCTCTTCGGCTCAGGTCATGGTCTCACTGCTCATGAGTTCAAGCCACGTGTTGGGCTCTGTGTTGGCAGCTCAGAGCCTGGAGCCTGCTACGGATTCTGTGTCTCTCTATCTTTCTCTCTGCCTCTCCCCCACTCACACTCTCTCTCCCTCTCTCAAAAATAAATAAACATTTAAAAAAAGAAATTTCATACCTATTCCTCTATGTCTTAACCTACAAGAGAAAAATACAACTTCTGATCAGAACCTACCAGCAAAAACTAGTCACATGGCCTTGCCTTATTGCAGGGGCAATGGAAAATGTTATGAGAGTCAACATAACACTTTCTGGATGTTACTTTTACTGCCACACTTTGTTAATGTGAATCCACATGGGTAGAAAAGCCTCTTATTTTAGTAGACTCAAAAAGAGAAATTACTGAGTTTATGAGATTGAAGATTAGCCCTTAAACTTTGGCATACTTCTCTTGTGCTTCTTAGGAGTATACCAGGTGGCTTTCTCTGGGCCACGTACCACGCTCCTGTTTCAGTACTGTGAACAAAGAAAACATTTTTAAATTATTTTTTGCTTCTACAGCACAAAAATACTGAAGAGGCTCCCCAAGACCCATCTCAAACCTAGTATTCAATTCCAGACATTCTCCAGCTCCTGGCACCATGGTGCATATGTACAAGTCAACCCATCCCCCCTCCTGCTAGGTACTATACAATTCTGATTCCCTGGGATTCTCGAGAAAGAGGGCATTCTGGGACACTGAAATTCTTGTCAACTGCAGGACCAAGGCCAAGAAAATGTTTATGCCAAATGTTTACTACAAATTCTTTCTGAAATATCTGTAGACCGTCATGACTTGCTAACCAGAGTCACACATGAAGGAATCTTTGACAGTCTGAGTCCTGTAGCACCTGAAAGTCATGATTCTTAACAAGACCCTAGCCAAAGGAGGGTTCCTCCTTCCAAAGCAAGAGGAAAAAGCAGCACTCTGAGGGGCTCAAATGGTGGAACCCCTCCAGATCTGTTCTCTCCTTCCAGAAATCATTTGGTATCATGCCTATCCTATTTCAGCCAGGTCTCAGGAGCCTGAATCCAATCCAAATTTACTTCCCACCATTTTCAAACAACAACAACAACAACAACAAAATCTGGATCCCGATAATTACCACTGAGTATGATTTAGGGGAAAAAAGTAAACACTCTTCAAATTGCGATCTGCTGCAATTTCCAGCTGAGGTAAACAAGCTTCACAAACACAAACGTTTGCAGAAAATTCTTCCTGTGCTGGTAAAAAACTGTTTTTAAATTGATGCAGCTGGTCCTGGTGAGATTCCAGTACTGCATTTGGGTATTCCCTTAAGGGCATGGTCCCTTCTCACTACTTAATTGTTATATTTGTTACAAATTAATAGGCGAGGTTAACCTGATGTTGGGATTTAACAGGTGAATGGGGATTCGGGACCTGAGAGACTGCCCCATGAAGGAGGGAAGCTAGATCTCTCCCAGAAGGCACTGTCAGTTCCCTGTGATGACACCTTAAGGTCAGAAATAAATGTCTTACCTTGCAAGGGAAGTGGCCCGAAGGAAGGGCAAAGGAGAGCTCATTTAACTTACAGCAAACCATCCAAGTGGTGGAACATATTAGAAGAAATGTGTCCCATCACCAGCCTTGCACTGTGCCATTACCCATGGAAAGCGTGGAATCTAAAGACGTCTCCTTACTACCCTCATTCAGTAGCATCACTGGACACCACCATGATGGAGGTCTCAAAGAGAAAGGCAGATTCTTCCCCAAAAAAGACTGACCAGACAGGTGACACTGACCTAGATGGATTAAAGAGAAACATGAGTACTGCGTGTATCCGTGGGTAACTTTCCTACAGTTAATTTAGACTTGAATCCCAGACTGTTGACACTAAAGTAGTCCTGCATTATCATGCATTCCACTCAATATTGACTGAGTGGAAATAAATGTGTCCCTTTGTCTTCTCTGCGGATTCTGATAAAGGCTTGGCAAATCCAAATGGTAGCGTCCATTTAAGTGATTCAGATTCAACTATCAATAAATGATTACCAACTATCTATTTTGATAGACTTTTCAGCATTCTGCACTCTAACAAAGAAACAACCGCCCAATTTTGTTCAGTGGAATACTCCTTCCTTCACTCTCATTTTGATGATGGTTACATTATATTAACCCCAGGGGCACCTGGGTGGCTCAGTCGGTTGAGCATCCGACTTCGGCACAGGTCATGATCTCGCGGTTCGTGGGTTCGAGCCCAGCATCGAGCCCAGCATCGGGCTCTGTGCTGACAGCTCAGAGCCTGGAGCCTACTTCAGATTCTGTGTCTCCCTCTCTCTCTGCCCCTCCCCCTCTCACACTGTTTCTCTCTCTCTCAAAAATAAACATTAAAACAAATTTTTTAAAAAAGAAGATATATTAAGCCCAACTTGGCCAAGCTAATGAGAACATTACATCCTTCAACCACCATCAAAACAAAATTAAACAAAAAAAAAAATGCTTTTGCTGGGAACACAGAAAAGAGAGAGAAGATAGAAGAGATATGATGCTCTTATCTTCTTGTATTCTGGCCTGGATTAGTAAGAGTCAGAGTGCCAAGAGGGAGACACATGATCTAACCACCATGAAAACAAACCACAAAAAGTAGAACTGAAAGATGAGGGATTACCATCACCTGACAATCATTTGTGATGTTCTCTGAGCCTGAATCCAGCTCATGCCTGAAGGTGGCAACCCCTGAATGTTTCAGTTGCTTAAGTCAATACATTCCAGACTTTTTGTGGTTGTTGTTTAAACCACAAAACAACAGGGTTTGGCTAGGGATTTTTGGGATTTTTGTTACTCTACACTGACATAATCAAACCTACACATTTGTGTTTCTAATACTATGAAAGTAACCTTAAAATACAAAACACAGAAGAAATTTACGTGCTAGATAAAATAGCACATATGATGGTACCCAGAAGTAAACATTCATTGTTAAGAATTAAACAACCTGCCACTCTGATAAGTTTTCATGAAAATTAGAAAAATACAGACTGACAAGTTATAGTTCCATTTTCCCCCATTTTTAATTCTGGCTACTAAGTACAAAAAGGATCCATTCCAATGATGATTTGAAAATCTTGTTAGAGCAGATTTAAAGACCTTGAAACTTCCATCCACCACCATCATTTCTTGTTTTTTTGTTCATAGTGCATGGAGCCTTAGATTCTGAATTCTAAGCTCTTCTGGGTAACAACCTGACACCAGATTCTCAGCCACACAAAGCACAAAGGATGTCAGAGAGGCTATATAAATTACCCACCACAGTGGTGATGCGAGGAAACGAGTCGCAAAGAAATTGTGCTCCTCGGAGTTTTATGAACATAATATTTCAAATTGAAACTAGAAAATCTTTGAAACAAATCATACTACCTAAGAGTGGAAAACTTGGGAAGTTAAGCTCTGTGTTTATAATGTGTTATGATTAATCTAGAATTGGAATCGAAATTTTATGTCTGGGTCACTCTGCCTCAATGGAATAATGCCTTATACTTATTTTTGTAAACTATGTTGAAATGAACCTTCACATTAAAAGCTCAAATTTTTTCATGGAGTCATTTCTTCTGTGTTCTGGGTATTTAGAAAATTGGCATATTAACTAATAAGATAAAAACTATACAAAGTTTTGAAAAGTAGTCAGAGTTTTGTTGTTGTATTTCAGAAAAAATACAAAATTACATCAAAGTAATGTTACTCTTCTAAGTTTGACAGGCAGAAAATGGCTCAAACAAAAATAGAGGATCATAAGAGATATTTATAAAAGATAATTAAGTAGGGGTGCCTGTGTGGCTCAGTTGGTTAATCCAACTTCAGCTCAGGTCATGATCTCACAATTCATGAATTCAAGCCCCACATCATCGGGCTATCTGCTGTCAACACAGAGCCCGATTCAGATCCTCTGTCTCCTCTCTCTATCCCTCCCCTACTCATGTTATCTCTCTCTCTCTCTTTCTCTCTCGCTCTCTCTCTCTCAAAAATAAACACTTTTAAAAAGGTAATTAAGTAAATGTGAGGTACAGACATAAATTAATTGACTTTGCCATCACTCGAAAGTTTTGACCATTTTCTCCCTCTACTTTGACCCTCAAACAAGAGATTAAAATGGCCCATAATACAGATACTCAAAGAGCAGTTATGTGTGCTCTGTAAAATATTCAGGTTACCACACACTCTTTGTGTGTGGCATTTAAGAAAGCAAGAGGAAAAAAAATATGATCAGATTTTTTTTAATAACAACTTTGTTGAGATATAATTCACATGTGATTAAAATTCCCTTGTAAAGTCTACAACTCAATGGTAAGTGCATTCAAAAACTACCAAAACTGACTCAAGAAAATATAAAAGGAGTCTTGTAATTTGTCTAATTCATTTGGATTTTCTAATTTCTTGGCATGCAATTGTTCATAATATTTCCTCATGAACTTTTTAAAATTTCCTTAAGTAAGTAATGATGTCCCTCTATTGTTTCTGATTTTAATAAGTTGAGTCTTCTTTCTGTTTTCACTTGGTCAGCTTAGCTTAAAATTTGTCAACTTTCCTGATCTTTTCAAAGAACACATTTTTTGTTTCATAGATTTTTTTTTCTATTGTTCTTATTTTCTTTATTTCATTTATTTGTCCCCTAATCCTTATTATTTCCTTCCTTTTGTTTGCCTTGGGTCTAGTTTGCTCTTCTTTTTTGTAGTTTCTTAAGGTGGAAGGTTAAGATATTGCTTTATGATTATCACTTTTAATATAGATATTTAAAGCTGTAAAGTTCTTTCTAAACACTGATTTAGCTGTACCTTGTAAGTCTGCCTGTGTGTGTTTTAATTTTCCTTCATCTCAAAGTATTTTCTAATTTCCCCTATGATTTCTTCTTTAGCCCATTTGTTATTTAGGACTGTTGTCCAATTTCCACATATTTGTAAACCTCCCAAAATTCCTTCTGTTATGGATTTCAAATTCCATTCCATTGTGGTCAGAAAACATACTTGATATGATTTCATTCCTTTTAAAGTTATTGAGGCTTGTTTTATGGCCTAACACATGATCTGTTCTGGAGACCATTCCATGCATACTTGAAAGGAATGTATATCCTGCTGTTGTTGAGTGCAGTATTTTATAAATGTCTGCTAAGTCTGGTTGGTTTATAGTGTTTTTCAAGTTTTCTATTTCCTTGTTGATCTTCAATCTGGTTGTTCTGTCCATTATCGAAATAGCGTTATTAAAGCCTCCATTTATTATTGTTAGATTGCCAATTTCTTTTTTAATTATGTCAGTGTTTGCTTCATGCATTTGGGGGCTTTGTTTTTAAGTAAACATATGTTTATAATTTTTATGTTTTCCTGATGGATTTATCCTTCTATCATTATAAAAAGTCTTTCCTGGTTTCTAGTAACAGTTTTTGTCTTAAAGTCTATTTGTCTGATAATATATCTACTCTAGCTCTCTTTTAAGTATTATGTGTGATTGTGTATATTTTCCATCCTTTTACTTTCAACCTATTTGTGTCTTTGAACCTAAAGTATGCCTCTTGTAGACATAGTTAAACCATATACTTAGATCACAGTTTTTGTTTTTCTTTCTGCAAATATCTGTCTTTTAATTGGAGAATTTAATCCATTTATATTTAATATACTGATAAGATAGAATTTACATCTGCCACGTTGCTGGGTGAGGTCTTTTTCTGTATATCTTGACTTTTTTGTTACATTGTTGCCAATTTTTTAAGGTATTTTCTTATTTACTATTTTAATTCACTTGTTTCTTTTACTACATGTTGTGAGTTATTTCCTTAATAATTGTCTTGATTACAATGAACATCTTAACCTGAAGCAATCTAGTTGCATTAATACCTATTTCAATAGTATACAAAAACTTTGCTCCAAAATAGTCCCATTCCCTCTGCCCTCTTTTATTATCACACAAATTACATCTTTATACATTATAATATAACCAACACAGTTTTATAATTACTGTTTTATCCAGTTGTCTTTTAAAGCAGATAGAAGAAAATAGTTACTAACAAAAATACATTTAAACTGTTTTTCACATTTACCTAAATAGTTACCTTTACCACTGCTGCTTGTATTTCTTCATGTGAATTCAAGTGAATGTATAATATCCTTTTGTTTCAGCTCAATGGACCTCCTTTATGACTCCTTATAGAGGAGAGTAGGTCTTCTGGTGATGAATTCTCTTAGTTATTGCTTTTCTTGCTATTCTTAATATGTCCTTCATTTGTGAAAGATAGTTACGCTGGATATAGAATTTTTAGCTGATGAGTTTTTTTCTTTCAACGTTTCAAATATCACATCCTATCTGACCTCTCTAGTGAAAATTCTGTTCATCTTATTGGGGACCCTTTGTCCATGATGACTCACTTCTCTCTTGATGCTTTCAAGATTCTTTGTCCTTGTCTCTCAGCAACCTATCATATATTTGGTGTAGATCTCTCAGTTTCTCTTCTTGTAATTCACTGGGCTTCTTAGATGTACAGATTAACGTCTGTTAAATGTGGGCAGTTTGAACCAT
Organism: Cryptoprocta ferox; assembly: GCA_028646485.1. Lineage (NCBI taxonomy): Eukaryota > Metazoa > Chordata > Mammalia > Carnivora > Eupleridae > Cryptoprocta > Cryptoprocta ferox. Next base: position 170,872,468 of record CM053567.1, read on the forward strand.
TATTTATTCAAATACTCTTTTTTCCCTTTCTATGTCTCCTCTCCTTCTAAGACTTGTATTATTTATGTGTTGATACACTTGATGATGTCTCACAGGTCTCTGAAGCTCTGTTCATTTTTCTTTTTTCTCATTGTTTCTCAGACTAGAAAATTTCAACTTATTTATTTTCTAACTTTACTCATTCTTTCTTCATCCACTTCAAATATAGCCCCTCTAATAAATTTTTATTCAGTTACTCTATTTCCCAACTCCAGAATTTCTATTTAATTCTTCTTTATCATTCCTATCACTTTATTGATATTCTCTATTTAGTGCAATTTCATTCTCATAATTTCTTTTAGTTCTTTATATCAGAGTTCCTTTAGTGCCTTGAACATATGTATAATAGCTGATTTAAAGTCTTTTTCTGGTAAGTTGAACACCTGGTGACAGTTCCTATTTACTGCTTATTTTCTATGTATGGGCCATACTTTTCTGTTTCTTTGTGTGTCATAATATTTTACTGAAGATTGGAAATTCTAAATAATACAATGTCACAACTCTAGTAATCAGATTCCTTTCTCCAAGGTTTGTTGTTGTTGTCGTTGCTGCTGCTGCTGTTGTTGCTACTGCTGACTGTTGGCTTAGTGACTTTCCTGAACTAATTCTGTAAGGTCTACTTTCCTTCTCCTATAGAGTCACTGATGTCTCTACATAGTTGCTTAGTGGTCAGCTACTTATTGGACAGAGATTTCCTTAAATTCTTTGAACTAATAAGTCTCCCAGGCTTTGCCTAAGGACTTTCTGTGTATATTGGGACACATAGTCAATGGTCCTGAAGACAGTATATAGTTCTGCCTCAACCTTCATGTTTTGCTTCTGCAGAATCTCAAGATCAACTATAAACGAAATCAGTTTAGAGTTTCCTCAGGTCATTCCTCAGCATGTCTTCTAGGTGTTCAAGAATATGTCACAGCTTTCCAAAGTCCCCTATGGACATTTCATTTCCCAGCATTTCTTTTTAAGTTTTTTGGTCAGCCTCCTGTCAGTCCCAACTAGCAACATCACCTTAGACAGCTGTAATATTGAACAATTGTCACTGATTGTTTTCAACAAATGCTTTGGCAGTAGGGCTGTTTGCAGAGTGAATTCTGAATCAAGACAAATGATACTCTGAGAATGGAGCATTTCAGCAAGCAACCAGATAGGTCCAATTCTGACAATGAGGCTTTTAGGAAACTCTAAATCGATTCTATCACATCCAGTGGCTGCTAAGCTACTGGTTTTTATAGTTATCATAGTTACATGGCTATTTGTTTTCAAAGCTATCGCAAAGATGAAGAAAGGAGATGGGATTAAGGTGAGTTAAAACACTACAACGCTATTTTTTTTTTACAAAGACTCTTCTGTTTTCCTTGAACAAACATGCTTTAGGTTTTTGCATGCCCTTAGTTAATTTCCAGAGTTCTGGAAAAGTTGATTTTGAAAATATTCCATGTTCTCAGTGTGTTTATGAGAAGCAGATTTTCAGAGGTCCTTACTCTACCATTGCCAGAGTTAGATCTAGTAGACAGTTACTATTAGCAAATATCTTTTAAGTCGAAAATAAAATTGTAGAAATATATGATATAACACATAATTGAATAGAAAAATTACAAAATTATATAATAAAAAAATATAATAGAGATAAGAAATAGTTATGATTGCCATTATTTGCTTACTTCAACATTTCTAATTTTTTTTATCTCTACTGATGGACCAAATATTTAGGCAGGGCCTGACATCACATTCCACAGATAACTGAAAAATTATTTTTGTGATTTTCAAATGTGACCAGATATGATTCTGTCAATCAATAAGAGAGATTTCATTACAATAGCATTATATAAACAAAATCTCAATGTCTTACCCTTAAAATTTTGTATCTGACACTGCTTATCGGATAGGTGACTTGGGTGGGGGGAATCTCTGTCATCACCCAGAGAACCAAGCTGATGGAGGCTTTATTTTGACAGATGATCTCATGATCAACACCACAAGGAAAAGTAAATCTTCCATTGGCTCTTGAAACTTCTAGCCAGAAGCAATATCACTTCTACTCATATTTCATTGGCTAAAACAAGTTACACACCCATGACTAACTCTAAAGGAATTATAATGGTATAATCTTATCACATAACAGAAAGGAGAGAAAAAGTAAAACATTTGTGAACAGCTAAAGTGTCTACCGCAATGGGTCTTATCATTTTATTCTTTATCTTTGTCATTCTTAATTTAACAACGACTATTGAGAGCTAAATATATATGTCAGTTTTCAGAAGACTATTTATCAAGTAAATACAGAAATAACTGTCTGAGAATATATTAAATTCTAGTCATCATTCAATTTGTTTCCTTAAAAAAATTCTAATATAATGAATCCCAGAAGGAGAATTCTGGATTCCTCTGCTGGAGTCTACGGCCATACCACCCTGAACGCGCCCGATCTCGTCTGGATTCCTCTGCTGGAGGTGACAATGACAATAACTCTGGGGATATAGTGGCCTAAAATATCATTTGGTATAAAAGAGTAAGAGGCAAAGATTGAGTGTTATTTTTAGTACCTATTTCTTCCTTCAACAAACAGTTATTGGTCAATATATACAAATCTTTGCCACTCATTTAACAAGCACTATTTGGCAGTCTATTATTTGACAGATTGAGTCTTACAAATATGGATTGGCACCTACAATGTACTAACTAGAAACAAGGAATATAAAGATTAATTCAATCCAATCTCTACTTTAAAAAGAGTACACAGAGTGATGGTCATGTGATTACCCAAGCATAATGCAATGATGATGTTTTAAGGTCAGGAATTCTCTATTAGTAGCAAAACTGACTTTCTGGATCCAAGAAAAGCTTCAGATTGTCTTCCTTTCTTCTCCTTCTAACAAAAGTAGGGTAGAGAAGATAGACATTTGGATAAGATGAAGTCATGGACCTTTTTCTGGGTATTTGATTCTCAAATTTTGTTATGTAACAAGATTACCTAGAAAATTTGTTAGCAAGGCAGATACCCAGGGCCCACCCTCAAATGCTATGTTCCAGTTGGTACAACTCATGCTATCAAAGACACCAATATATTCTCCTGTATGGGTTTTATTGTATATCTCTCCACCTCAAAAAAAAAAAAAAGATTATATGTTAAAGTCCTAACCCCCATTATTTCAGTATGTGACCTTATTTGGGAATAGGGTCATTGAAGATATAATTATTTATAATTTCAGATCATACTGGAATAGATTGGCCCTGAATCCAATAAGACTGTTATCCTTACATATTAGTCTCCTTGGACTGCTGTAACAAAATAGCACTAAGTGGCTAAAACCACAGAAATTTATTTTTTTATAGTTCAAAAACTGGAAATCCAAGATCAAACTTTCAGCAGGTTTGGTTTCTCCTTAGGCCTCTCTCCTTGTTTTATAGATGACTACCTACTCACCATGTTCTCACATGGTCTTTCCTCTCTCACACATATCCCTGGTATCTCTCTGTTGTCTAAATTTCTTCTTATAAGAACACCAGTCAAATGAACCTCAGTTTAACTTAATCACCTCTTTAAAGGCCCTAGCTCCAAATACAGTCAAATTCTGAGGTACCAAAGGTTAAGGCTTCAACATATGGATTGCGGGGAAACAAAATTCATTCCATAACACCTTATAAAAAGCAGTGATTTGGACACAGAGGCCCAAACAGACAGTGCTGTGTAAAGATGAAAGCAGAGATCAAGTAACACAACCAAAATCAAGGATATGGTTTGCCATATGGATCTGCCAGCAAATCACCAGAAGCCAGGAGAGAGACACGGAAGAGATTCTCCCTCACAATCCCAGAAGAAACCAACCTTCCAATACCTCAGTCCCGGACTTCTAACCTCCAGGACTGTAAGACAATGCATTTCTGTTGTTTTAACCATCGGTCTGTGGTACTTTGTAATGGCAGCACTAGGAAACAAATACATTCCCCTCCACACCACAGGTGGTGCCCCCAGAGGTCCAAACTTCAGTCCTGCACTTCTTTGCCTGGATTTGTCTACATTAGCTTTCCTGGCTGCCAAAGTTTGCTTTGCTGCCTGTGTATCAGGGCAGATGTGCTGCGGTATTAATGCTTAGAAGCTATCTTCAACTAAGGAGTGATGGAGGTTGGTGTATGAATACCACAGATCCTTTACTAATTGGGGGGTGGTAAGTGCACCCTAGCCACTGAGTTTCTTCAGAGTTCATATCTGTGTATGAATACCACAGATCCCTTATCATTGGGGGTGATAAGTGCACCCTAGCCACTGAGTTTCTTCTTGGTTTATACTCTGCTTAATAACACACCCATTATTGGCTGCCTTGTCTTCCCTGTTGCCTTTCTCACTCCTTAACAGTATTTCCTTCCCCACCCTTCCTTCACTGAAATTCTTGTCTCAGGCTCTATTTCGAAAGCTTCTAAACTAATATATAGTTTGTGGAGTGGGGGCTGGATATCCACATTTTAACGAACTTCCCCATCATTTAGACAGAAGTAGTTCGTGGATCACCCTTGGAGACAGATGGTTTCAGGAATCTCAAGTTCTATCCCTGAAACCAGGTAGAACAACCGAAGTGAACATGATTCCTCCATATTGGTTGTCCTCCAGCACAAGCATTCTGCTGAGTTTGACTTTAATCTGACATCTTTGATCATTACAAGTGACACAGGCTACTTAAAACCTTTTCTAAATTCATCATACAACTCTTATCATCCTTCCCAAGATTTTTTTCTCTAAGAATTCTATGCCAAGAAAAATTAAGTCCCCTCTAAAGAGCCAAAGTGCTTCTCTGTGATAATGGGAGGTACACATTTGCTCTTTTCCTTTTTTGCCCTGGCGACCAGGAAGCTCTAAGACAAATCAGATGTTCAGTCCCTGTAATTATTGAGCCCACATTCATATCCTATTTGCTTCTTATCCTTTCCATTCTCTATTATTTCAGTGTACTTATATTTCCTTTTTGAAAGAGTCTAGGGAAAGCAAATAAAGCAAAGATTAGAGTGTGAACAAGGAATAATAAATTCTCCAAGGTCACCAAGGCACCACGCCAAACAGCTTCTCCTTCTTTGCATTTTCTATGATGGGACTTTCCCCCAAGGAAATCTAAACGGAGTATCTTACTGGCAAAAGATATCTGAGTGAAGCATTATTAGTAAAAATCACTAAGGCACTAGAATATGGAATACACTTGACCTTGAGCCAGCCACCCAATCTAAATCTGAATATACCTCTAAATCTGAATATACCCTTTGCTAAAAAGCACATTCAGAGGAAGAAAAAGACTGACTCTCTCAATAGGATCCCCAAAGGAAAGTTTTACCCTTGCTGAAGAGTCATTGGTTTGGAAAAAAATAACCGTGCACATTTCCTCCTACTGAGAAAGCAAGAGTTCTATTTTCATTTCAGTTCAACTCTGGAATGGCCCACTTCAGACAACTGCAGTTTTACATACTGAGTCAGACTCTCTGAGCCCAAATTCCCACCAACCCCATGGGGGCTTAAAAGAAATCCTTGGGCTAATCTGTGCAAGAGGACATGTTCAGTGGTACCCTGACAGTGATACCTTCTCTTTGTAATGTGAGACAAAGAGAAAAGACACAGCAAATAATATTCCAATAGAGACAGAAAATGTAAAACCCATGAGCATTTTTTTTCCATCCATTGTCTTGGCGGAAAGTTCAGTACATCATAGGCACTCAACCTTTCTTCCACAAAATAGCATATTTATTTTTTAAAATGACATCCTTGTGAGACAGGTAGGAGGAAAAACTATTTTTATTTCACGAATGGGGAAAAAGAGCCCACAGAGATGGTCTCATCTGAGGTCATATATGGCAAATGACTTAGGTCCCGTTATCTCCCATTTTCCCCTAACAGCCTACACCTTCTCCTGTGTTAGTACCTTAGTTAACATCATCACTGCCCACACCAACCCTCTGACTAAAATTCTCAGAGTCAAACACAACCCTCCTGCCCTTTTACTTCTTATACAAGCTGTCATCAATTGCTACTGAGTCTGCCCCAGAATCTGGCTCCTCACAGCCATGACCTTGATCCCTCCTTCTCTCTCACCAGAACACTCCGCCAGCCAGTTGGTCACCAATCCATCATATTTTGAGTACTGCATTGTGCCGGATTCTGAGCAAAGGGACCAGGCAATTGTGTTAAAAGAGAGAGAGGAGAGGTGCCTGCTCCCGAGGAACTTACAGTCTCAAGGGGAGACATTCAGAAAAACTACATCACATGGAAGTGTCACAGTAGAGGTAAGAAGAGAGTACCATGGGCTCACAGAGTTCAAGCATTTGTTACTTCGTTCCTTGACAAATATTTGAACAAACTGTGTCCCAGGCTTTGGTCTGGGTGCTGGAGATCAATTATGATCAAAACCAGTAAGCTTATACTTTACCCATGGAACTTATACATTCATGAAGGAGACAGTCTAAACAATTGTATTGGTGATGGAGGATCAGATAGATGCTAGGTAGGTAGATACATATCTATCAGATAGATGATAGATAGATGATAGCTAGATAGATAGATAAATAAACGGATACATGGATACATGGATGGATGAGTGGGTAAATAGATAGATAGATAGATGAGTATGTTTATGGCTGTATGGGAAAATGAAGCAGGGAGAGAGAAGCGGTGATCTCCAGCACCTAGCACCTAGGGCAGGCCCTAGGGTCAAGGGTGATCAGGGAAAGGCTCTACAGACAGATGCCCTTGGAGCCGAGATCTGGAAGTGAGGGAGCACGCCAGACAAATACCAGGGTGAAAGCTGCAAAGCAGAGTGAACACAAAGCGCACAAAGTCTGAAATGAAACGTGCATTTCCTTTCAACCAGTACCCAGGGCCAATTTCAGGAAGATGAAGCACGACGAGCTGAGTGCAAGAATCAACAGGTCACCACATAGAAACTGAGAAGGAGAGCATCCTAGCCATGGGCAGATGCGGGCAGAGAACAAAGCCAGGGCAAAGGAATGGTTCATTCTTAGAGCTACTAGAAATTAGAAATACCTAGCCACCAAGCAATTTGGGATCTCTGCCACCAGCTTCCCACCCCATGAACATTCTGGGCTTTTGACCTCATCTTTGCTTAATTTGAACTGTCTTTCAACACAGGCATTTCACCCAGGGATGCTGTTTGTGGTCAGCCGCACCTATAAACACGGCTTCAGCCAGGCATCACGGTTAAGACTTCGGCTCATTTCCACATGCTGGCAGGCTGATGGTGCCGATGTGAGGTAACAGGGTTTGGGGGTGCCCAGGGAGGTGCCCTGCACCTCCTTAACTCTGCCCCACTCTCCTTTCCGAGCAGCAGCCCAGGATAAAAGTTGGACTGGGCTTCGCTTCCCTGACTTCTTTGCAAGAGTAAGCACATCCTCAGTTTCTCCATCTGTAATAGAAGGACCAATAGTTTGTGCCCTCCTCCTCCTGCTTTTCAGAGCCCTAGGAGGTTAATTAAATGTAGCCCATAAAGCCTGAAGAATTCCACGTAAATACAAGATTAAGCCTTGAGCAGCAGGCAGAGAGCTGCTTTTCATTTCTACATCAGCGCTCTTTATTTTTTGCTACAGAAGCAATTCCGTCTCACCAGAATTCACAACTAGAGGGAAAAAAAATCATTCCCGATTTTACTTCTGTATAATCCAGAAACATATGGCCCATAGATCTATTACAAAAGAAGCCAGAAGGGGCCGGGTGAAGTGTCACCAGGCAGAAGGAGCCCAGCATGGGGGACGTGCTACCGAGAAGACATGAAAAGAAAGAAGTAATTCAGCCCGACTGTGAGAGGAGAAGGGAAAGAAAGTAGGGCACACAGCCGAGACAGGCCACCGGCCCTCCCTCCATCCTCATTCTGGGGAACAGGAGGCCTCGAGAAGGTGTCCACAAAATGACAAACAGCTTATCCCACTAGCTTTTAAACCAACTGCTCCTACTCTGTGACCCCCTTCAGTCAGCAGAGCTACCTACGTCCCTGCCACCTTGCTAAGAACTTGGGCTTCATCCTTGATCCTCCTCCAGGGTCCAGAAGGCTGTCGGAGGTGGATCCACAGGCAACAGTGGGGGCTGCCAGTCTGGCCAAAACCACATGACAGACCTTGGGTGTTGACCCAGATGCAAGGCAGGCAGCATTCAAGAGGCCCAACGGCAGGGAAAGGGAAGGCTTCCCAGCAGTGCACACAAACAGGCTAAAATACCCATTGCAAGACAGTTGGCCTTGGTAGGGGGGGGTGTCTCTAACAGCTCAGAGGCTGATGAGACTGCTTGGTACATGGCCATACTTTGAATATGAGAAGGAGGGACCCAGCGTTAGGAAGTGGGGTCCTATGAGGGAAACCAGGAACTACCAAAAGGTGTGTGTGTGTGTGTGTGTGTGTGTGTGTGTGTGTGTGAGTGTGTGGTGCACATATGTCTGCTCATATTTTGCCCTAAGGATCCATTTGTTATTCAGTAGGAATGAGACAGGTGAAAACTAGAAAGCTCTAGTCTTAGGGGACACTGTAATAGTAGACAGGTTGCCTAGGCTGAAATTCAAGAAATTGCTGAGGACAAGAGAGGCGTCTGGCACCCTTCGGAGCCCAGCCAACCGCTGTCACTGCAACAGGAGAATGAGGACAGAACCAGGTTCACAGCCTCTGTCTGGCGGGCCACAGTCCACAGATGACTCCAGTCACTGCCCACCTGACCCTGGGGGAGGCCACTCTGACCAGGACTGATGGCTCCCTCCGAGTATGGCCCTGGAGTTCTTGAACTTGACGCAGAAAAGAAAAATAGACCCCAGGAAGGTCAATGCTTTCCTGCAGTAGCAAACGGGCACCCAGGCCCTTTTATTTCAATAGAATAAGAGACCTGACCTCAGCCTGAATTCGAAACGAGTAAGTCAGACAGATTGCTTACCTTTGTGATCAGGGAAAACAACAAAGCTAGTTTCATTTGCAAGAAGGTAGGAAGGGCCTGGCATTGGGAAAATTGTTCCATATCGAGTACAAAACCAAGGCTGCCCACACGTCTCTCAAAGGTAAGCTGTGTGCAGCTCCAGGACGCAAAGTCACAAGGGTGTTTTTGTTATTTGTTCTTAACTATGGACATCAGGGGGCTGGGGCAGGGGGGTGTGGGGAAGGAGCAAGAGAAAGGAAAGGGATCTAGAGCAACTATGAAATTTGGGACGTGTGTGTCATCTGCTCTTTTAAGCCCTTCTGGGACTGCAGAAATTGCTCAGACGGTTCTGTGGGGCCCGGACTTGTGTAAGCGGCACCGAGGCTGTACCTGAATAAACAGCGCACAAGAAAACACTTCCAAGGGCTGCAGGGGGTAGGCAGGACACATAAAAGAGGAAAGAGCCCAAAGCAGGGGTGTCTTGGGGTTCAAGAGTAAACCTGAGTGCCCCTTGAAGCCTGTTTTTCCTTTCTCCAGAGTTTCATGTTTCTTCTGGTCTCAAAAATCTCAAAACCTGTCCTCACAGGTTTAGGATGGGAGGGGTAAATGTGGGCGAGCTCCAGGAAGGGGCCCACAGCAGCCAGGACCATCCTGACGGCTGCCAGGAAGTCGGGCCAGGTCAGGCCAGGAGGCGCACCTGCGTTGTTACTGGGGATTTGGCTCTGGGGTTCCAGAAGACTCGGCTGGTTTCTCAAGAAGCATGTGTAAGAGAGTCTTCACCCGCAAAAGAAACTCCCTTTGATTCTTACCTCTTATTCCTGCATAAATCCCCCTGTCCTGTCTCTGAGAGCATGCTTGGAGCTGAGCACATCAGTCTGTGTTAAGGAGGGAAAAAACTGAACTTGGGGACATGCTAAGGAAGGGAAGTTTGTGGGAACGCTGGAGGTTTTCAAAGCAACGCATCCAAAAGTGAAACTAGGTGTTTTCCAATATTATTTCTTACCAGGCTTGCGCTGTGAGCTTGGAGCTCTGATCAATCAGAGACGTTTGGGGAAAGAGGAGGTGAAGGAATTGGGAACTTGCAAAGTTTTAAGTCCATTGGCTCTGGAGCCACCCTCACTGAGCAGCGATACCCTCGCTCCCTGCTGTTTGGGGTTCTGGGGTCCCAACTGCAGTTGCTGCTAAATGCACTTCATGGTCGATTACATCCTGACGACCCTGGAGGAGGAGCAGAGGAGATCCATTTTCAGACTTCCGAAGGAGGTAGAGAGGTGTTTTACCTTCAGGCCCTGTGACAATAAAAAAAAAAAAATTCAGGGGGTGCCTGGGTGGCTCAGTCAGTTGAGTGTCTGACTTCGGCTCAGGTCATGACCTCACAGTTCGGGGGTTTGAGACCCGAGTCAGGCTCTGTGCTGGCAGCTGGGAGCCTGGAGCCTGCTTCCGATTCTGTGTGTGTCTCTCTCTCTGCCCCTCCCCCATTCATACTCGGTCTCTCTCCGTCTCTCAAAAATAAATAAATGTAAAAAAAAACAAAATTTTTTTAAATAAAAGGAAAATCTTTAAAAAAAATTTCAGAAACTTGGGGCACCTGGGTGGTTCAGTCAGTTGAGTGTTCGACTTCGGCTCAGGTCATGATCTTGTGGTTCGTGAGTTCGAGCCCCACATCGGTTCTCTGCTGTCAGCACAGAGCCTGCTTCAGATCCCCTGTCCCCTCTCTGCCCCTCCCTTGCTTGTACTCTCTCTCTCTGTCAAAAATAAATCTTTAAAAAAAAAATTCAGGAACTCACCTAAAATATGTGCCTCAGAGACAAGTTAGAAAGAAAAAGTTAAAAGTGAAGAGGTGATAGAAGAAACTAGAAAGAATAACAGAGAGAAGGCAGCGGGAACACGGCTAGATCAAAAGTTCCATAAGCTGAGGGGGCCTAAAGGGACTGAGGCCAGCTCTCAGGAGAAAGCCATTCGGGGAAGGCCCAGGCCCTGAGCCTAGCCCAGGACACACACCATTTCTCCAGATTCCTTTTGGGGAGGTTGGCGGAGGTCTGTGGATGTGGCGGTGCTGTGCTATAGTGCAAAGAAAACCAAAATTGAGGATTCGAGGGCCAGGCCGGCTTGTTTCCTAGGTGATGATGACGCTTCTCACACAGTATCTATTCTAGAAATACTTACTGCGTGTCTGCTCTATGCTGAGCACTGCGAAGGGCATTAGGGTGAAGTCATGAACAAGGCAGCCCCAGACCTTGCATCAGCAGAGTGACTTAAACACGGCTTTTAAGTACACACACAGCTGCAGAGACAGTCGGAAGTGGGAGGGATCAGGCGAAGAAAATGCTTATCAAGGAGACCCGATGTGACCTGGGGCTGAAGGAAGGTCTCCCCGAGGAAATAGAGCAAATAAACTGGAGGAGGAGGAGGAAAAGCTTTTAGCCTGAATTGACTCAGGTCCCCCTCCCTGTGTCTAGTCACCTGCATTGTCTTTAAAAAATTTCAACTTACGAGGATACGAGGAGCCTGGGTGGCTCATTCGGATAAACTTCTGACTCTTGATTTCAGCGCAGGTGATGATCTCATGGGTTTATGAGTTTGAGCCCCCACATTGGGCTCTGCCTGGTTTCCTTGCTCTCCTTCTCTCTTCCCTCTCTCTCTCTCACTCTCTCTCTCTCATGCACAATGCACAAAAACCACAAACTTAAAAAGATCTCAACTTACTATTAAAAAATCAAAAAACATGATGCAGAAGACAAAAGCAAATGCCACGTTGAGTAGGTAATCTCCGCAAACTACAATCATTCTGAACAACAGAAGTGACAGTTCTAGAAGCTGTGGGGCGTGGTCGGGGGCGCCCCTCTGCCCTGCAGTCCCGGCTACCAGGTTGAGTAGACTGTGGGCCAGCCTGCCCGGGCTCAAATCCCAAGTCTGGCACTTACCAGCTGAGAGCCCAGGGGCGTTTATTACCTCTTTGGGCCTCAGCTTTATGATCTGTAAAATGGGGGTAAGAACACCCCTGTATCACAGAGTGGTTTTCAGGACCAAATGAGCTACTGTATGTGAAACACAGGGGACATTCTCTGTGCGTATATGGAGCTATCTAACTGCTCAAAAATTTGCCTGACGGACATGGCTTGTTAGAATTCAATGCCCCTAAATGTTTCTGTGAGCAAAAGCCCAGAGTAAGGAGCAGAGTCCTAGGGCAGGAGTGCAGACAGAGCAGAAGCCCTCGAACTGAAGGGAAACCAAGCACAGTCTACCTCTGCCTCTCTCTTCCTGCATTCTTTTACTCAACGCACATCTGTCAGCAAGTCTCGGGGAAATGTGCACTATGTAACTGGGGTTCACAGGAAGTCCAGGATTCCTAAGCCACAGGGACACCACCACATTTTACCCCGTCCATCAAGCACCAAGATCAGGCAGAGGTAGACTAGATCAGGGGTTGAGGCATGCATTTTAGAATCAGATGTGAGCTTGGTCTACGGCCATACCACCCTGAACGCGCCCGATCTCGTCTGACCTCGGAAGCTAAGCAGGGTCGGGCCTGGTTAGTACTTGGATGGGAGATGTGAGCTTGAACCCCTGTGTCACTACCAACCAGCTGTGTGATCTTAAGCAAACTGCTTACCGTCTCTGTGTCACCAGTTTAAGATCTATCCATGGATGACAATAGTAATATCTACTGTTAGAGCCAATATAAAGAACGGATAAGTTAAAACATGTTTAGAACAAGATCTGGCATATAGTAAGTATTCTATGTTGCTATTATTACCCCATTAAAGTGTTATGATATTTAAATTTTTTTTTCAGTTTATTTACTTATTTTGAGAGAGAGAGAGAGAGAGAGAGCTGGGGAGGGGCAGAGATGGAGGGAGAGAATCCCAAGCAGGCTCCACACTGTCAGTACAGAGCCCGATGTGGGGCTCTAACCCACGAATCCATGAGACCATGACCTGACCCAAAATGACCAACTGAGCCACCCAGGCGCCCCAAAGTATCATGATATTTAAATGAGAAGGTACATTTAACACTGTGCCTTATGGACATAGCAAATGATCAATAAATAGTAGCTCTTACAATGTTCTTCCCAGTCACCCCCATGCAAGGGGGTATGAGAATACCGGGGCCTATGAAGCTGTTCTCAGGAAGCCCTGTATCCTAACTGGAGAAGAGCACCATTAGCAAGACAGACTGGAGAATAGTCCACGGAGGAGGCAAAATATTATGCATTCATTCAACCATTCAACAAAGGTTTACTCGACAGCTGCTATGGTGTAGGACACTGACCATCTAACAAACACTGAGTAAGCAAAGGCTTCCCAAGACCCTAGCCAAGTGTCCCTGCCACCCCTCCCTGCTCTGGGGCTTCTGCAGAATCTGGGGACATGCCCCCAGCCGGCCACTGAAGGAGCTTTGCCTGGCAGAGCCCAGGGCTTCCGGGGCCTTGGGACCCACTCCAGGTTCCCATTATGAAGGGCTGGCACCCTTTGCTCTGGGGCTTGGTATTTAGAAAGCACCTCTGTGTTCTCCTTCCACAGCCTAGTGAAGAAGATAAGAGTTAACAGTGAGCTACCCAACTGTGACGAGAGCCGACATAATGGTACTTACAGAAAATGAGGGTCCCAGGGCCAGCCCCAACTTGTAGATGAGGCATCAACACCGGCCTTACTGAAAAGGTGATGGCTGAGAGCAGGGATGACAGGGACAAGCAGAGAAACCGCATCCCAAGCAGAGGGTACATCAGCAGGAAGGTGCATCCTCTGAGAAAAAGCAAGATCACGGGGCATTTGCTAGAGTTCTGGGCAAGGAGACTGGAAAAGTGGGCTGAGGTTAAGCCTTGGCTGGCCTTGGATGCCATGAGATATCATGGAGAGACCGGCAGCTGGGAGAGCCTTTTGGTAAATCCTCCCTTGCAGGGAATTGGGAAGCGGAAAGGAGGGGCATGAGGGCGGAAGCAGAGAAGCTGGTTCGGGATGAGGAATGACAAGGCTCCCAAGCTAAGTAGGGACAGAGCACTTGAGGGCCAATGGGGAAATCACAAAAGAGGCAGAAATGGTGCACGTGGCAGCTGAATGGTTGAGAAGGAATGAGGTGGGCAGTCAAGGAGGGCGGCCAGGTTACTGACTGATCATTCCCTAAGCCAGGACAACCAGATTGGCAAGACGATAGTCAATGGCAAACACAGAGGGGGCAAGGTATTACACAGCCACACACACCCCCAGAGACGTCAGCGGGAGGGATTTTCTTAGCAATGTGAGAAAGATTACCTCATTCTTATGTTAAAATCCTACAGTGGCCCAGTCCCACCCAGAATACAATTTAAACCCGGGGTTCTCTCATCAGCTCACCTCTCTGACCTCCGTGCCTACACCCAGCTCAGTGATCTTCAGTTACTCTGGCCTCTTTCTCATCTTTAACCAGACCAGGCTCATTCTTGCTCCTACACGCTTGCCCTGCACTGTCCTCCTCTCCACATAATAATTTGGGCTTTTCACCATTTTTCTTGTCTTCCAGGACTCCTCTTATCAGTCATTTTTCCAGAAACACTTTCCCCGACCACACAAACTGATGTTGCACACCTGCCTACACCCCCCTAGGTGTTCCCGGCCTTCTTCCTTTCTTTTCTTTTTTTTTTTTTATAGTGTTTATAGTGTGACATGACCTCAGGTATGTATGATCGACTTGTCTCTCTTTAGTTTCTCCCACTGGCATGTACACGCCTTAAGGATAAGGGTGCAGTGTGCCATTCACCCCTGTATTCCTAATTCCCAGAATGGTAGCGGCTTATAAAAAAAAAAATCTCTGAATGAATGAAGGCGCCAGCCTGGGTTATCTGCCTAGCCATGGCATTTGGTTTGGATGTTGGAGGGATACTGAGGGAGAATGGGATATGGTGTGTAGGGGTCAAGATGACAAGAAGCAGTGCACTCAGTGGGAGAACGGAAGAGAGTTCAATAAAAAGGCTGTTTACAAAGGTGAGTTCAGTGATGGGGACATTGCAGCCACAGTGCCCCCAGGCCAAGAACAGCCAGGAGCTGTTACTTCCCCAGGCACAAAGGGCATAAGGCTCACAGTTACCAGGACCCCCAAGGCAGTTGAGAGCCAGGAGCTTTAGTGAGGAATGCATCAAGCCTGCGGGAACCCAGGAGAGACGGACCCCAAAGAATAACGTCACTCTCCCAGCTCTGATCTCCTCTTGTGCTTCTTTTTGAATGATTCCAACAGAAATTCACAAGGAAGGGAGTCCAAGTGATGAGGGTCCGCAGCCAAGCCTGGCAGGCATCGAGTATGGAGGAGGGTGAAATCACCTCGTGCACAGTTTTATCCCCACCATCAAAGCCAGACAGCAGCAGAGAAGGAATGAGTCACCAAAGCGGCACTCGACAAACAAAAGCAGCCTCTTCCCATTGTACATACAGACTTACATGAAAGAGAGTCTCATTTTCCATAACCTCCCTCTGGCCCCTTTGGAGTCTCGCCTTCTCTTTCCTCCAGGTGCCCCGGCCACAGCGTCTTGCTGCCCTTCGTTTGTCAGACATGGGGAACAGCATGGCGACTATGATCCATAGCATCGTCCCTTACAGGTGGGTACTGCCTCGGGTTGTGGTGCAGAATAAACTGGAGGCATAAAAAAGAACAGTGTTCTCACTGAGCTCAAAAGCACCAGGAGACGGTAGAACAGGAGATTTGAATTTCATGCCCTCCATCACCTGGGCTGCAAGTTTTGAAAATGAAGAATTCCTAAAACGCTGAACTTGGAAATAACAGGACTCAAGCTCAGAATCTTCTAAAGGATTTGGGCTGCTCTGCGTTTCCCCCAAAGATCTGGGTGTCTGTGTTTTCAGCACAGTTAAAGCCTGCAGACGTGTGGGTGCACATATTCCAAAGATTCATTGAAGTTTCTCATGTATTTGTTTCTTGGTCATCTAATTCAGTGCTTCGCCTCAGGCTTCATATCACAAACACAATCAAGTATCTGATAAAATCCTTTTTTTTTTAAGTTTATTTATTTTGAGAAAGAGAGAGCACACGCAGGGCAGGGGAGGTGGGCAGAGAGGGAAAGAGAAAAAGAGAGAGAGAGAGAAAGAGAGAGGATCTCAGGCAGGTTCTGCACTGTCAGCACAGAGCCTGATACAGATCTCAAACTCATGAACCCTGAGATCATGACCTGAACCGAAATCAAGAGTCAGACACTTAACTGAGACACCCAGGCGCCCCTCTTATAAAATCTTTCTAAACGTAGCCAGTGCTTAAAGTTTTTTTCTTACTGTGGTAGAATCTTGGCAGAGAAGGGAAAGGAGGGAAAATTTCATATTCAACCTTCATCTTGTCTAAGGAGGCAAAGAATGGACATCCTCTAACTTAGGCAGGGCTCATGCATGAAAATAGTTTGCTTTCAGGTCCTGCGCTTCTCTGAGTGGCAGCACCGAGCCAGTTTGGCCCCCAAAGTTCCAGGCACCTAGCGGTTGTCATTTGCTGCTGGCTTTCCCCATCATCCGTGAAGGCATTTCCCCATTGCGAGAGCTCCTGCCCCACCCCCACTCCCACACCGCAGGATTTCTGTTTTCTCCAGTTTGCGTCATTAAAATCCGAGATCCATGCTGGGTTCTAGGAGGCATGTTGCAGTGTCAGTTCAGTGCCTCTGATAATCTGCTTTCCTTTTTGCAGCACCTTATAATCTGGTTTCCTTTTTGCAGAGTCACCCTCAGATGTCGGGAATAGCTCTCGCCATAGATGACTAGACAGCCGCCTGCGGGACAGCCTCGTGCTGGGTTCAGTGACAGCCCGGCTCCAGACAGACAAGAAGCCAAGGTGAACAGGAGAGAGAGAAGGGATATGGGGGACCCGAGGAAGGAGAGGAGAGAAAGGACTAACATGAGGCTTGAAATGACTGGCCAGTGGTCACTCATCTAGTAAGCAGAAGAGACAGGACTTAGATTCAAAGCTGGTTATATTTGGCTGCAAAGTCCAAATTCCTTCTTTTATAATAGGCCTGGAGAGGTGTCACAGGTGGCTCCTAGCAACAGAAAAGCACTCTTGTGAGGACAGTTCCTCACTGACCTATGTAGCTATATCGATTTTCACAGAAGCATTTTTAGTAGCCCCGAGTGTGTGCCAGAAAATGAGCTAGGTGTTTGAGATCTAAAGATAAATGAGACCTATTTCTCTCTCTTGAGGAATGCACAGCCCAGTAGGGGGATAAACAAATAACTATGTGCAAACAAATAACTATACCCCAAACCTGTAATGAGTGAGAATACAAACAGTACAAAATGCCATAAGGTCAAAAACAGGGGGGTCACAGTCGATCTAGAGAATTTGACAAAGATACATAAACATGAGGGTATTTGATGTGGGTTTTGAGGGATGATCAAGAGTTCATAGAGCAGACAATGGCAAAAAAATAAAAAAGTATTATAGGCAAAGTAGTAGTCTTTTTCCAAAAGACAAACATGCAGCAATACACGTAAATGATGAGGTTGCAGATTTGGCTCAATAAAAGCATAAATGGCCCCAAAATAAAACACTGTCCCTGACAGCAAGGAATTCTCCATCACTAGAAAGGTCTGAGCAGAGAAAAGACAACCTGCATCGACAAGAGGACAGTCAAGGTGAATTCTGCCCATCCTCCTTGGTGGTCCCGAAGCTTTTCCTGACTCAAGCGTGGCTCACACTGGAGTTGGATGGTGGTCCAGTGGCAGGGAGCAGGGCCTTGGAATCAGACAGGAAGGGGTTGGAACCCTGGCTCATCATGGACTGTAAGCCAGGGCAGAGGCTCGGGCTCTGTACCTGTGGACTCCAGCACCTGCCTCGCCTGCTAAAATTAAATGTACCATGTCTAGAGTGGAAGATACATCCTTAATGTGTAACTATGAATGGTGATATCATCTGACCACAAAGGGTAGGAAACACCAGTGAGGTGAGTAACTGACCTGCCCCTGAGCACCTGGCCAAGGTGCTTTTGAGTGTTGGGTGTGGCAGCCATGGGCAGGAGCCACTTAAGTAGGTTCTGTGGACCAGGACTGGGACACCAATGAGGAGCGCGAGGTCATGTAAGTGCAGGGTCGGATCCTGTCTTTATTGTTCATCACAGATTTGTTTGTCTTAATTTTTATTTTTTAAAAAGAATATTGGGTTCATTAAAGGCCCGGGTGGCTCAGTCGGTTAAGTGTCCGATTCTCCATTCAGTTCAGGTCATGATCTCGCAGTTCGTGAGTCCTAGTCCTGCAGTGGGCTCTGTGCTGGTAGCTCAGAACCTGCTTGGGATTCTCTCTTCCTCTCTGCCCGTCCCCCACTCATGCTATCTCTCTCTCTCTCTCTCTCAAAATAAATTTAAAAACTTAAAAAAAATATTGCATATACTGTTTATCTCGATTCCCAAGCTTTTTAGCACCTTCTTAAATTTGGTGCCCAAAGCAAATGTCTCGTTCCTGTCATCTTATCCCCTCCTTGCCCCATTCCCTGTTTGCCAAGCACCCACCTCCTGAGGGCCCCAGCCTTAAGGTCTTCCTTTCCAGGACCCCCTTGCCTGAGCTGAGGGCCCTGGAGATCACCAAGACCACACCAGACAACCCCTGAATGGATCAGATGTGCCTAAGAATATTATAAAATAAAAGAATTTTTCTCAAGAACTTTAGAATTGGACAGCTGAGAGCTCTCTACGAGAATGTCAGCCTGAATTGTGTCATTACCCTGAGGAACCAGAGGAGTGAACTAAAGCGAATACATAAAATTCACATCCCCTCCAAATGAGTAGTCTTAATGCATTTTTTGCCACGAGCCCGTGTTCCAAGGGCCCGTTTTCCAGGTGGAAAGTGCAGCAGACTTCCACTAAGCAATGGCCGGCATGTTTTGCTAAGTGTGGAAGCCTTAATCAGCCTCAGTGTTAGCAACTTTTATAAGTCCTGGCCCTGCTGACTTTTCTCACTTGGCAACAGCCCTAAACGATGCTGTTAAGTAATTCAGCTTGAAGAACTCTTATGGAGATCAATTTTACTAATGCACACACAGCATAATAGAGGCTGGGCTACTGTAGAGACAGGAACCTCTCTCTCTCTCTCTCTCTCTCTCTCTCTCTCTCTCTCTTTATTTTTTTAAATTAGAGAACAAGAACAGGAATTACCGATCAGGTTGGAGCCATGGCCTAGGCATGGCTTCCCTACGGATTAACATTTCCTGACTTGGCACTTCACAGAAAGGTTACAACTATTTGTGTTATGTGCAAGCCATGCATAGCAATTAGATCTGGTACACAGCTTAATCCAGGGTACTTGTTGGGATTTCAGTGCAGACATCCAGTCTTTGAATCTGATAATGGTTGTCACTCAGAACTGGCAACAAGGGCCTAGATAATGTATACACACACACACACACACACACACACACACACGTGTGTGTATATATATAATGTATATATATGCATATATATGTGTATATATATAAATATATACACACACATACATATATATTCTTTTGTTATTTCTTACTGTACACAAGTATTCTTGATTCCTCTACTGATTAATCCTTCTGTCACAAATTTTTATATTCCACATGTAAACAGTTACATTGTGAAGTCCGTAACTTAGCAACTATCCAGCAAGATGGAGATCTGGTTCAAAGACAAACCTTGGTCATGTGTAAAGACTTATTCAAGACGTGCAGTGTTAACACGAGTCAGGAATCAACAGATGGCAAACTATACAGGAACAAAGAAAGCATTTTTAAAAGGTGGGGGGCTACGGGGAGCCTGGGTGGCTCAGTGGGTTAAGCATCCGACTCTTAATTTCAGCTCAGGTCATGGACTCATGGTTCATAAGTTCAAGCCTTGCATCAGGCTCTGCACTGACAGGGGCCTGCTTGGGATTCTCTCTCTTTCCCTCTCTCTCTGTGCCTCCCTGCCTGCCTCTCTCTCTCTCTCTCTCTCTCTCTCTCTCTCAAAATAAATAAATATACTTAAAAGGTAGGGGACTAGGATATTCTAGAAACTGACCAGAGAGTGGCTTTGAATAAAGTTCCCATGAAGTTCATGCATGTTAAACCCAGCACTTTCTGAATGAGCAATCAAACTAAGATGCTATAGACCCCAGGACTGGGATTCTCTATAACAGCTATTCTTTTAAAAGCTACAATCCCAGTAACAGAGCTCCCCATTTATATGCCTCTGTGATTCACATTTTTTCAACATAATTTTGACTATGTTTTAAGTACATATTCGGCTTGAGCCGGTGGAAAAGTAGGCCATCAGAGAAGTATTAGCCTGGGCTACTTCATATCACTTAGAAGATTAGTAATCTAAAAAGGCACACAAAACCTGCTTTCAAATGTCTTTTGCTTTCCAGCATCTAACTTGAAATAGGCTTTCAGGAAGGAAAGATAAGGGGATGGGAGGGAAGAAGAAAATTAACATTGATGGGGGTCTGGCACGTGTCAGACGCTACACCAGGCACTTCACACAACTTCTCATTTAATCTAGGCCATAACGATTTGAAATCATCAATTCTCTTGCCTTTTTCCTTATTTTCAGAGAAGCCCATTCACTGCCAAGTACCTTAGGTTTCCAATTTTAATTACTCTTTTATTCATTTGGATGAAAGTGACAGAATCACAGTTCAAACCAGCTTTGGCAAGATCAGAGATTGATTAGCTTACCCCCAAAGAGAAATTGAGAAGCCAGACCATGCGAAGGGCAGGGGTGCAGCCCAGTTTTACAACAGCTAGAGGCTAGATATCACATCAGCACCAGAATTACCTTCTGCAAATGGATCCCTATTTTTCTCTAGGAGTTGGTCCATTCTTCTCAATGCAACATGATTTTCTCCACTTTGGGAGGGAAACATGGCCCTCCCCAAAGCATTTGACCTTGACATTGTATAGCTTCTAGCCCAGGAGAGGGGCTGACCAATGTTTCTTCTCTTAAGACCCAAATCCCAGTGAGAAGACAGTTCGTGGTAGACACCATGTGTCAGTAGTGTTCATGAAGGCAAGATGTGAGCCCTTTCTGGGGAAAAGGGGACACTGGGCAGCGGTCCCTGCACAATGCTCTATACCCGGCTAGAAAATATTACCTTAACAAATGCCTCGCTCAATTCCTAGCACATAACAGGCCTTCAGTCAGGAGTTACTGAATATCAAGGATAGAAAAAAGGAAGTAAAAGAAAGAGAAGTGAGAATAGATGAAAGGCCAATGCTAGCCATGACTCCAGTTCAAGGTGATGTCTCTTCTCTGCAGGTGAGCTCACTACCTAAAAAGTATTATCCAGAGCCCAAGGCAGCATCACTCACGTGTGTTTAGAAGTGAGGACAACTTCACCCTCAGCTGATTCTCAGCTGGTGCAGACCCTCTGACCATGTCAATAAGGTTCTCTAGCTACCAGTGTTCCCAGGCTTATTTTATCTTCCTCTGCAAAAATATCTATATTCCCCCCACCCTTTAACAGCAGGTATGGGAATCCCTCCTCCAGAGACAGACCCACTTTCATCAGGCAAATGCTTTGATAAACCCACTCAGGGACTGGTGCTGAGATTAGAGAAATAGGGTGGAGCTGCTCTGCATGAGATAAGAAAAAAAAAGCCTGCCCTGCTCCTGAGAGGGGAGGAGTGGGAAGAGGAGGGAGGGGAGGAGGGAGAGGAGGAAGGGCAAAAGGGAGGGAGGAAGGAAGGGAGTGGGAAGGGAGGGGGAGGGAAGAGGGAGAGGAGGAAGGAGGAGGGGTGGAGGGAACAGAGGAAGAAGGTGAAAGAACAGAGAGAAAAGACTCCAAGTCCATAGGACACCCCAAGAAGCCTGGGAAGAGAGCAGCCCGTGTTTAATGGTGAGGTGCTCTGGGCTCTGTTGTGTGCCCTCCCCATGACCCCATGCATCTTTTATAAAACCATGGCAATACCCAGTCACTCACAGAGGTGGCTTTTTTTTTTTTTTTTTTTTTTTTTTTTTGAGAAGCCTAAGGAGGGAAGAGATTTTGTGTCAAAATCAGAGCAGGAGAGTCCGACCATGTGAGCAAAGGGGGAAACACCTGGCTTAGGCTCCCAATGCGCAAACGTGAAAACAACCTCCATGTTGTGCCTGAGTCTGCACCTTGTGCAAATGTGAAAACAACCTCCATGTTATGCCTGAGTCTGCACCTGCTGGGAGCCCAGGTGGGGCACCATTGCTGGTATCCAAGGTGAAGACAGCTGGCCTTCCCTCCCCGCTCCCGAGGGGAACAAGTCCAAGTTCTAACAACAATTCCATCTGTTAAGTCTAGCCCTTGTAAACAACTCCCAATCTCCTGTTACTCTGTTGGGCTTTCTGGCCTGAGGTCATATCCTCATTCTCTTCCTCCTCACACCCCCCAGCCATTGTGCCATGCCTCCTTCAGTTTTCCTTCCTACGAACCTTCCCTCACCTGGCAAGCTCCTCTCTACCCATTAGATCTCACCTTTTATGTTTTGTTTTTTAGGGAGCCTTCTCCTAGCCTCGCCAGGCCCAATCCTTGTCCCTTTTATGTGACCAGGATTTCCTGGCTTATTTCCCTATGTGTGGTGAATTAGAATTGTTTACTTGCCACTTTTCTGCCCGTCTCTCCCACTAGACTATAAACTCGGAACAAGGCTAAGTCTGTTTTATTCACCACCTCATCCCTAGCACAGTGTACAGTGCTTGTCCCCTAGCAGGTGCCCAATAAATATTTGTTGAATGTGTTGAATAAATGATTGAATGAATAAGGCTCTGTAAAAACCACTCAGAGCCTATTCATTCCCAGCCTCATCACTCCAGATGAGACCTTCCCCTCCCCAGTCCCATGCCCTCCCACTGCTGCCCATCAAAGGCATGTAGGGCCCCCAGCCATGGCTCTGCCATCACAAAGTAACTCTTACGGTTACACTGTTGGTGAACTCCAAATAGCATAACACCTGCTACTGACAGTACAAAGGTCTCAACCTCAGGCAAGTGGGGCTGGGAGAAGAAGACTATTGAGAAGAAACCTACCAACTTGCTGACTCCCACAATCCACCTGGCTACTGTTACAATGTCCCAGAAGCACACATGTGGGCATCAAACATGTCCCCTCCCTAGGGCAGCTGAGTGACCACAGAGGCCTTCTAGAAGGTTCTCAGATATCCTGGTTCTCTGAACACATGAAACGAACCACAACATGGTCTTTATTCTCAATGAGCCTGAACTCCAGCTGAAGAGATCAGACGCCATAGAAAGCCAACGTGCAGCCCTATAAGACAACAGCAGAGAGAAGGCAGTGAGCTCTTGAAGCCCAAAGAAGAGATGATTCTTCAGAGAGGGAGCATGAAAAATCCCCCAGAGGACTTAGAAAACGGGTAACATCTGAGGAGACGAATAGGATTAGGAAGATGTTGAAGACATGAAGAACAGAGTTGGCAAAAGGCAGAAGTGGGAAAGCCAGAGGACCATTGGAGGCAGGGAAGAAACCGTTGTATTTGGAACAGGAGATTCATGAAGAAGAACCAAAGTCCTAGGAAGGGCTCCAATTGTAGACATTTAGGCTGCAGGCTAGAGAGTCTGAACCCTGGTTGCTTGGTAAAAATGACTCTCTGAAAGCTTGAAGGCAAGTTCTCCTCAAAGCAGAGTTTGGGGAAAAGTACCACAATGGAATACTGGATACTGTTATGAAATGCTCTGGAAAAGGAAGACTGTGAAAAGGAAGACTGTGAAGGCTGGGAAGGTACAAAATTTGCAAGTGGGGAGAGGGGCCTCCCCTCTCTCCTGAATGACCAGGGTCATGGAGACAAAGCAGAGAAAAAGTGAAGTGAGGGAGGGAGAGGATCAGGCTTAGGGCTGGATTGTGTCCAAAGAGAATTGGGTTTATCAGAAACATTTTCATTTTCACAAGGAAAATGTATTTATGTGGTTCTTGAGTGGAGAGTAATGAAATTATTTGAAAAAAAGGAAAGAAGAAGTAAGAAAGAAAGAGAAAAAAGAATAAAAAACAAAAGAAAGAGAAAGGTTGAGGTAGAAAAGGAAAGGAGGAAAAGAGGGAAGAAAGAAAATAAGAAAGACTGTAATTCGGTAAATTCAGTAGTAGTATCATTCACGAAATATTTACTAGGTGCCTACTGTGCACCAAATGCTCTTATAGGCACTAAGATTTAAAAAAAAAATAGGTAAGGGGCACCTGGGTGGCTCAGTCCGTTAAGCATCCAACTTCAGCTCAGGTCATGACCTCACGGTTCATGAGTTTGAGCCCTATGTCATGCTCTGTGCTGACAGCTCAGAGCCTGGAGCCCACTTTGGATTCTGTTTCCCTCTCTTTTTGCTCCTCCCCTGCTCACGGTCTGTCTCTCTCTTCTTCAAAAATAAATGAATATTAAGAAATGTTTTTAAATTTTTTTTAACATTTATTCATTTTGAGAGACAGAGAGAGACAGAGCTTGAGCAGGGGAGGAGTGGAAAGAGGGGGAGACACAGAATCTGAAGCAGTCTCCAGGCTCTGAGCTGTCAGCACAGAGCCTGACACAGGGCTCAAACCCACTGACCGTGAGATCATGACCTGAGCCAAAGTCAGACGCTTAACTGACTGAGCCACCCCAGCACCCCAAGAAATTTTTTAAAAATAGGTAAGATCGAAAAGTTTCATCCTCTGGGAACTTATAGTTAATGGGATAGTTAGGAAATAATTATATTCCAAATAGTGATAATGTAAAAAAAATTTAAGCTAGCAGTGTAAGGAGATAGAGAATGTTCCAGTTCTATTTTGGTGCAAATAACCAACCACCAAACGGTGGCCTTAAATAATAATTTGGTTTTGCTCATGACTCTCTAACTTGGTCAGGGTTCAGTTGGCACAGCCTATATATTCCAGTCAGTGTCACTGGGGCAGCTCAAAGGTGGAAGGCTGGAATCATCTGGAGGCTTCACCTCTCACGCAACTGGAGTTGATGCTGGTTGGCAGATAGGACCTTGACTGGGCAATTGGCTGGAACACCTTCAGTGGTCTTTCCATGTGGCATGTCCTCCCAGTAAGGTGGGAAATCTCAAAGAGCAAGTGGTACTGAGAAAAAGGGAGAGAGGGAGAAAGAGGCAGGGGGGTGGGGGGAGAGCATCAGGCTGACATGATATTGCCTTTTCTAACCCAGCCTTGAGTGAGGTCATGCAGCATCTCTTCCATTGCATTCTATTCACAGAAGTGAGACACTAAGGCCCACCCATATTGGAGGCAGGGATTAGTCTCCACCTTTCCATTGGAGGAATGTCCAAGAACATGTAAACATCAAGGGAGTAATGAGACAGAACAGCATTCTACACCTGTTAGTAAAGGGCACTCCAAAATCAGAGTCCTCCACATCCAGATGGCCAACAAACACATGAAACGATGCTCAGCATCACTCATCATCAGGGAAATACAAATCAAAACCACACTGAGATACCACCTCACGCCAGTCAGAGTGGCTAAAATGAACAACTCAAGAGACTATAGATGCTGGCGAGGATGTGGAGAAACGGGTACCCTCCTACACTGTTGGTGGGAATGTAAACTGGT
>CM053567.1:170898362-170963609 GCA_028646485.1 Cryptoprocta ferox
AGGGAGGGAGACAAAACACGAGAGACTCTTGAATCCTGAAAACAAACTGAGGGGGGAAGGGGAAGGGGAAAAGGTAAAGCGGGGTGATGGTCTTGGTGGAGGTCACTTGTGGGGAAGAGCACTGGGTGTTATATGGAAACCAACCTGACAATAAACTATAAAGTTTAATAAAAAAAAAATAATAATAATAAAAAAAAACAAAAAACAAAATCAGAGTCCTCCAGAGAACAGAAACAGAACCAAGGTTATATATATATATATATATATACACACACACATGTTTATATTTATAAAATATGTATACACATATATACACACATACACACATGTATATAAAAAGATATTTGTCCTAAGTATTTGTACGTGCAGTTGTGGGAGGTGGCAAGTCTGAACTCCACAGGGCAGCCAGTAGCTAGAAACCCAGGCAGGAATTAGTAGACTGGAAAACATGGGAAGATCTTGGGCAGAGTGGCGTGATCTGACTCGGGCCATGTAAAGACGTGCTAGTTGCAGCGGGGGGAAGGACACTGCCAGGAGGGTTGCCCAGAGTTAGGAGCTCCCCGGATCGGGGCTGGAAGAAGGCGATGAAAGGACACAATGAAGGACAAGCCCTGTGCTTCCCAGGCCCTCCAACTGTCATCTGTGTGAAAGAAGTGGGGAAATCAAAATGGAGCTCTCGTCTTTGGAAAGTCAGGTCTGAAAAGAAAACTGTTCGACCCCCTTGAACCAGAGCAGTAGTTAAACTCAGCACCAGAGCTGGGCAGCTGGCTGGGGGCTACGCACGGTTCTGGAAGGCACTGGTCAGGGGCAGTCACAGGAGAGGCACACCAGGGGAGAGAGAAGGCAGAGCCCACAACACACGCCGGTGGCCAACACGCTCCAGCCCCTTGTGATGATCTATTCATGGCCATAGAAAGGGGATCAGGGAGCTGAAGAAAGAAAAAGAAAACAGTTCGGAAAGAAAACTTCTCTGTTCTCTGCCTCCTGAAAAGGCCACTTATGTGTTGAGGTATTAAAGGCAGGCGGAGAGACAGCAGAGAAACGTGCGGCATGCATTACTTATAAGACTCCACTGAAATGTAAATTGGGGTGAGTTTATTGGCTCCCTTGGTCTTAAATGGAGTCATGAAGTATTCATTGGGCCCAGCCAAGGCCTTTCAGATCAGGAGCTCGGCGAGAAATATGTGGCATGCTAAGGTTACATTAATAAAAAATAAATAAATCCGTGTCCAGGAAACTCAGGCTTGTGCACTATAAAACTGCCCATTCTGTAGATATTAATGTTTAATGTGTTTATAAAAAGCAGTCGGCTTGGCCGAGCGCAGCAACAAAAATGTCTTGCAACCATTGGTACTTAACATCTCAGCACGCAGCCTAAGTGCCGTTATGGGGAACACGCAGGCCTGGGAAGGGGTGCTCCTGGGCAGCAGCGTCCAGACAGGCGTCTAGGCTACATTAAAAAGTTGCTTCACTAAGAGGAAACGTGCTCACTGGCTACTGTGTTGAGTTAGAGTCGGTCCCCCCCTCCCCACCTTCACCTTCCGCAGGCTCAGCTCAAGGCGCTCAGAACACCTGCCAGGAAAGGCTGATGTTTTCAGGCCTGAATGACAGTGACCGGCTACCTGTTTTAAGAAGGGCCCCCAAAAGGTGACCGCATCAAAATAAACAAAGTTCGTTTTATGGGGGAAAAAATCTGATAAACACTCAACTCAGAGAAGCAAAAGTACTATTTTTTTTTTTTTTTTTTTTTTTTTTGGTCTTCAGACCCCCCCTATACGACTCCAGCCTCCCCCTGGACATTTCTAGAAACAGCGCACCGATCAATCTGGTTCACCGATTTCCTAGGCCGCAGAGCAGCAGGCAGTAAGTTGAATGGGCTGTGCTCAATAGCTGTTATGTTTGCTCCGGGTCCCAAGTCAGTGCAGAGAACTTTGGGTTGTCCCTCGGCTGATACGCTATCAGGAAACACCTGCCACCACCCAGATCCGCCAGCCAAATGTCACCACCTGCCCGCGTGCCTCTTGCTTCCTTTTCATCCTGAGGCACCACTTGAAAATAAACGGGTACATGAGAAGGGACAGGTACAGACTGCAGAACGGGAATCTGTACTTGAACCCAGCACCAGGCACCCCACCTCACCCACTAGCTGCTGAGCACGCTTAGCAGAGACCTGCAAACAGAGTGTGAACGAGAGAGAGAGACTCTTGAGCCCTCGCTGTCCACCTCCTCGAATTCCATAGACCCATTTCCATTCCTGCCTGGACTTCCCCTCTCAGAGAGAACTCAGAGCTTGAGGAAGGCTAGGAGACACTTGAGGTAGAGCTGCTTATGCTAAGAAAGTAAGCTTGGCTTACGACACTTATACCCAGTGTCATGGAGTGAATTGTGTCCCCTCCAAACATATATTGGAGTCCTAACCCCTGGTACTTGTGAATGTGACCTTATTTGGAAGTACAATCTTTGCAGATGTCATCAGGTTAAGATCCGGTCATCCTGGGTCGGGGCGGACTTACTCCAATGACTGGTGTCCGTATGAGGACAGAAAGATTTGGAGATGCCCAGACACATGGGGAAGAAGGCAGGGTGAAGAGAAAAGCAGAGTTGCCATCATGCCGCCACCAGCCAAGGAACACCAAGGATGGTGGGAGCTACCAGAAGCCAGAAGAGAAAAGGAAAGAATTTCCCCTTGAACCTTCAGAGAAATCAGGGCCCTGTCCACACCTTGAATTTAGACTGCTAGCCTCCAGAACTGTGAGAACATGTATTTCTATTGTTTTAATCCACTCACTTCGTGGTGATTTGTACAGCAGCCCTAGGAAGCTAATCCACCCAAGGACACGGGGGTAGCTCAGGAATGAGAAAGAGAAATCCTGTGCACCAGTGGCTCAAACCAGCTCTGTGGGGAGGATGGAGAGATTCACCACTGGTCCCAAAGAGGCTTCCAAACAGGGAAGGAGTAAAGTCAACAAGATCCCTCCTGGACAGCATGTGGTCAGGGCACACCTGTCCTTCTGAAATGTCTGGGCAGTGTCAGTTATGACAAACCCACAAGAGCATCATCAAGGCAGCAAAGAGACTAAGAAAGAAAGAAGGAGTCACTGTATGAGAAAGAAGCGAAATTGCTATGTGCCTGGGCAGCCATGTCACTTCATGGTTGGTTCCAAGGAGGAGGATGGTTGACTGTCCCCAAACAGTCCCCCTCCAGCCTACCAAAATCCTTGGCTTATTGCTTAATTAAGAAGAAGGAAGACACAAGGCACTCCTCACCACTGACTATTTACCACTGGATCCTGATGGCTAGAGCCAGTAGAGAGTAGGAACTCCATAGATATTTGTTGATGGACCGAACAAATGAAGGAATGCATGATTCAGTACAAGCAGAGGGAAGAGTATAACCCATATGGATCCCAGAGAGTGAACCTGAGGGGAGCCAGGGGACATGGGAAGCATGATTGAAGGAACTTCTGGAATTGGTCTTCTGGAAATGGTGGGTTGAATGAGCACTTTTGAGGAAAGCTCTGAAAAGCCAGAAGGACTTGGTGACCTGGCCTATGCCAGCTCCCTGGCCTTCTCTTGCTCCCCTCCTTCCACACATTTGACCAATTTGGAATAACCAATCATTCCAAGTCGTTTCCAGTTGTCTATACTGACCTTGCTAGCTCAGGCCTCCAGGCCTCTGCGCATGCTGAGCCTGGGATGCCTGCCCTTTTGTCATTCCCCCAAAACTCTTCTTGTCATCTCCTCCTCTAGAAAGCTTTCCTGGACAGCCTCCATCCAAGCTTTCCAAGACATCCTCCATCTTGCTTTACAACCTTTGTCATCTTGGACATAATCCCCGATATTGCAACGATCGGCATATCTGCTTGGCCCCCCTCTCCAGCTCACTTCTATATCTCCAGGGCCTGGCAGAAGATACACTCCAGGTAAATGTTTAACTGAACTGGGGTGGGTAGGGAATGGGTTGGGAATGCGAGTAGGATAAGGTTCTCTGATGGGGAACAAGGTCTCAGAGAAGAAGGGAAATGCAGAATCAAGATGGATTTGGACTCTTCAGCAATTTTGCTGGTTTTGAGTCATCTGTTAATGCTCTTTAGAACAGTGTGGGCATGTTTATTTAGGGGAGAGGTTGGAGACTTGCGAATATGAGTACTTCACTCCTATGTACCCTTGGCTTGGCTCCTGACATCGGCTTTCCCCAAATAGCCTCACCCTGGCCTGCTGCAGTGAATTATCTTCCAGGCAATTAACTTCAATCATTCCAGAAAATACATGACTTCATGGAGCAGAGTCTCTCATTGGCTCACTGAATGGACCTAGCTCCATCTTTCTCTGTCTCTTAGGCAGATGAGTGAGTGAGTGAATGAGTGAGTGAGGTTTACCATGGCAGCATCAATAATACCTTGTCTTAACAACAAGCACAACAGGACATCGAGCACAGGTTTTGGACTCACATAGGCCAGTTTGCTGTGTGCCATCTCCTAGCTTGTGGCCATGAGCAAATGACTTAACCTCTGGAAGCCCCCATTCCCTCAGCAGCAAGATGCTTGTCAGCAAGAACTAAAGAGAAATATGTACAGTTTCTAGCACCTAACAGGTACTTAACACCAGGTGATTCCTTCCTCATCCTGCCATCCTTCCCTTCCTCCCTCCTCTGTGCTTTCTTTGTGATAACTCACATTTGAGGAGCACCCAGTAGATGCCAGGCCCTGTGTGCAGTGGGCTTTCCTATACATCACCCCGTTTTGTCTCATCCTTGCGAATAACATACCCTTCTATATTCGTTGGCTAGGGCTGCTCCCATAACAAAGAATTTCAAACTGGTTGGCTTTAATGGAAATTTATTTACTGTTAGATAAATTTTAACACTATCACACTGACATACAATTCTGGCGGGGAGAAGTCCAAGATCAAGGTGGTGGCTGGGTCAGTGCTTTCCGAAGCTATCAGGGAGACCTCTCCCCCAGGCCTCTCCCCCAGATTCTGGTGGCTTGCTGACATTCTTTGGTGTTCCTAGTCTTGAAAAAGCATTGCTTCTTCACTGCCTGCGTCTATATTCACATGGCACTCTCACGTCTGTGTCTGTCTTGGTACTCAGATGTCTCCTTTTCATAAAGACAACAAATTGGTTTAAAGCCCAACCTAATGGCCCCATCTTTACTTGATCACCTGCATAGACCCTATTTCCAAATAAGGTCACATTCA
The DNA here is from genome assembly GCA_028646485.1 of Cryptoprocta ferox. Lineage (NCBI taxonomy): Eukaryota > Metazoa > Chordata > Mammalia > Carnivora > Eupleridae > Cryptoprocta > Cryptoprocta ferox. The sequence continues at coordinate 170,903,565 of CM053567.1, forward strand.
CAGGTACTGAGGGATAGGACTTCAATAACACCTTTTGGGGAGATACTCTTTCACCTCCCAAAGATGACCAGCAAGTACAGATCCAGGACTCACATTCACAATCTACATCTTTCTGTCTTTCTCCCCATAGCAGGCTTTGGTATAACTCTTCATGCCCAAGTCCAAGAGAATCATAAGGTGAACAATCCAACCTCTAGGAGACAGCCTAGATTCTTCTAGCATGTTAGATTGGAAAGAAACCTTCAGTGTCTCCTAGTCCAATACTGTCATGTTACAAATGAGAATACTGAGGTCCAAAGGTCTAGTGGCAGGTCATGCCACTAGAACAACAGAAGAGGTCTAGAACTCAGGTCCCAGATGCACCAGAAGGGCCTCTCGCTCCTACTAGAAAATCCTCCGTTACTCCTGATGCAGAGACTTGCTCACAACCACATTAAAGCTGTCACTAGTGTTGAATAGGAAGATGTTTCTTTTTTTTAAGTTTATTCATTTATTTTGAGAAAGCAGGGAGGGGAGGGGCAGAGAGAAAGGGGAAAAGAGAATCCCAAGCTGGCTTCGCGTTGTCAGTACACAGCCTGATGTGGGGCTCGAACTCACAAACCCTGAGATCATGACCTGAGCCGAAACCAAGAGTCCGACGCTTAGCCAACTGAGCCACCCAGGTGCCCTGAGAAAGAAGACATTTCTTATTTTTTAATTTTTTTAATGTTTTATTTATTTTTGAGAGAGAGAGAGTGTGTGTGTGTAAGCAAGGGAGGGTCAGAGAGAGAGGGAGACACAGAATCTGAAGAAAGGCTCCAGGCTCCAAGCTAGCTGTCAGCACAGAGCCCAATGCAGGGTTCAAACCCATGAACTGAGAGATCATGACCTGAGTGGAAGCCAGACGCTCAACCGACTGAGCCACCCAGGCGCCCCAAGAAGACGTTTCTTAAACATGAATTTGAGTGAACACTTCAAACACCCAGTTGCATAAAGTACTGAAGTAAGCAAAGTGTCCATCCTAAACCAGATGAAAAGACTACTATTACTATCATTATCGTTCTTATTATTCTAATCCCAAGTTAAAATTGCCAGTAAATTCAAGGATACTACTTTCATCCCATGTCCAGCTTCAAGAAAACAACGCCCAGAAATTGAATCACAGTTTCAGCTAAATACATATTTAATTCCTTATGTATTTTTTAGATTCTGTTTTGTGCGGGACTGTGTATCTAGTTAATGATGAGGTGCAATCTATTGTCACCAAGTTTCTGGGGTTTTTTTCTTACTCAGTCTTAAAGTGCCCCCTAGTGAAAGATTCTTATATGTAAGAAGCTGAGAAGAGCTAGAAACAAGATCTTTTTTAGAGAGCTAGAGAGAATTTTAGGAAGAAATGAGGACAAAATTCAGGGTGGAGGGGGATTGTTCCTTTGTTTCCAGGGGATTTGAACTTGATTCTTTTAAAATCTATTTCTAAGCCTTTCTCCATATGCGCACACACACGAGTCCCTTGCAGACCGGCCCCTGAGGCAGAAAGGTTTTACCCACAGAACATATACCAGAGAAAAATCCTGTACCCTGCTTGGAGCCAGACAGAAGGAGTAGCGAGGGTGGCCAAAAGCTGTGGCCATAGAGAAACCAGCAATTCGGCCCGTCGCTCAAGCAGGTGCCGGGAAACTTGGCAACGCTAGGTGTGTGTGCGAGCAATGTTAGGGAGCATCTTTCCAGGGGGGACATCTGAGAGTCATACTTTGGTCATTGCAAGTCATGCAAATCTGCATGAAAACAGCATTTGATGGGGGATGCTGAGCATGCGTACAGGTGGCAGGACCTCTCTGTACCAAAAAATAGAGTTTATTAATAAGGCTATTTTAACAAGAAAGCCACAGCATTTAAGAAATCAAAGAAAACCCAAAGGAGCTATAAATATCAGCAGAGGCTTCATCCAGTTTACAACCCAGTCCCTGCATCACAATCACCTACAGGGCTTGTTTGATTGATTGATTGATTGATTTACAGAGCTTGCTTTAAATGGCCATTTCCCAGCTCCATCTTCAGAGGTACCCATTTCATTGGTTTGGAAAGGAGCAGGTATTGGTCTTTGAAGGACACTCCCCCCCACCAAGCCACCTCATGTACAGCCAGTGCTGAGAAATGCTGACCGAGGTAGTGGCCCTTACTCAGACTCCAGCTCTGACAAGGCACCCTCTGAACAGTGACAAGGTTCCCTGGGGGTCCTCCTCCAGGCAGGGGACAGCAGACACCAGGAATGGGCATACCTGGGTTCTGGGTAGGTCCTGTCCCCTGGACTCCTGTGCTGAGTCAATAAAGCAGCTTCTGATGATGGATCGGCTCCCCAGGTAAGTGGCTCACAAAGGAATTCAGATCTCTATGTTGACTCGAATTCTCAGAGTAATTTCACAAACTGAAATGGGCCGCAAAGCCACATCATAAGGGAATACACTTGAGCAATGGAGAAGCTGCCACGGACAGCACGGAGATACAGTGGCACTGCCCGGGAAGGCTTGTATAAAACGCGAGTTCCCAGGCACACCCCACCTTCTGAATCCATCTCCGGAGGTGGGGATCAGGAGTCTGAATTTTATAAATGCTCCCCGGGTTATTCAGATGTATTTTCAGGTCTGAAAGCTGCCAACATCTGAGGAAGAGTCCAAGCTTTGAAATCACACGGATCTGGGTTCAAGCCCCAGCGCCGACACTATTAGCTGTGTGGCCAGGTGTGAGTTGTTCGACCGTCTCTGAGACTCAAGTTCTTTATCTGTAAAACTGAAATGCATACGCCTTCCCTCACATAGGCGGGGAGAGGCTTAAATTTCAGCGTGTCTGTAGGTATCCGGCAGAGAGTTCCATGTTCACTAGGGTCCAACCAACATTAACTTGTTAAGCTGGAATCCTGACCAGACGTCTAGTAGGTCAGATCAGGCTCTGGGCTCACTTGGAAAAGCTACTTAACTTCTCTGAAGCTCAGTTATCTCATCCTTAGAATGGGGGTGATAATAAGAATAAACGAGATAGTTATTCTAAGGATTAAATGAGTCAGTTCATGGACAGCACATCTCATGGAACTAGCCTAGCACATAATAAGCGCTCAGCAAATGCTGGCTCTTTTTATCATGTCCAGCGTGTACGTACCTTCGCTCATTTGATTAGCCTCTTTTTAAAAGCCTAATGAGCAACCAGCCTCCTCTGGCAACCTCCTGTACCCATCCAGCCACAGGAAGCCCTCTAAAAGCAATGGAAGAACCAGAGGCTTGGAAGTCAGGAGACCTGGGTTCAAATCTCATCCCCTGGCTTTAGCAGTATGTGTCTTCAGTTGTTTTGGTTTTATTTTTTAAACATCCCTAAAGCTCAGTTTTCCCATCAGTAAAGTGGGCATGTACATTCTCTGTAGACTTCAGGGATAACACTTTGACACCCACCTAATGCTGTCTGAGCCCCTAAGCTGGGACTTTGATGGAATACTCATCTCTCCATATATCCGAGAACCATAAGGGAACTTTACCACGTGCCTAAAAGCACTTCCAGATGCTTGTCAGCCCTCATTTCAGACCACTAGGTGGTCTCTTCTGCTCCCCTCTTACTGTCTTGTTGTAACTATTTCTTCAAGTCACTTTCCTTGGTCCTTTCTACTGTGCTCCAACCCTGGGAACCAGCCCTTCCTATTTTTCCTCTGAGCATAGACAACATAGGCCATGCTGTTTGGTGAGTCTCAACTGAAGGTCTGAAAGAAACATCAAGAAGTCTCAGAATTAAGGAGGACAGCTTCAAATAGGACCATCAGATGTCACTACTCCCAAAGCCCACTGGCCTTCATGGAGACTCCGCTGAGAAAGAAAAGGGGGAGAGAGCTTCCTGAAGGACACGGAGGGAGGCAGGGACAGGTTCCCTGGAGAGTTCTAGGTGATGCAGCCATCTGGAAGACAACACAACTTGGTAGCTGACGCTGAGAATGTCACCCAAGGGAAAAAGATGGGCCTCTGACCAAGAAAAGCTGCGTGAAGGGACCCAGAGAAGGGCCACAGCAGAGGACCTGTCAAAGGCCCAATGGTCACATGGATGCTGAATCCTTGCGACTCACAATGATCCTACAGGACCTGTGGTGGTGGTCAGTGCAGGAGAGGGCCAGCTCCTTGGCCACTAATTGTCTAGCCAGAGTGACACCTGTCCATGCCTTAGGATGTCTAGCATCATCCAACAGCCCCGTGCGAAGACATACGCCCCCTCCCAACAGCCCAGGAAAAGGTGAACCCAAAGGTTGATGGGCAGGGTCATCTACCGGAGAGATGGGGATGCAAGAAGCTGCCTCACTCATTTCAGAGGGAATCTAACACCTCTCTTAGTGACTTCTCTTAGGTCACTTAGTGTCTTAGTGACACCTTAGTGTCTTCTGTTGAAGACAAGTTCTCCTTTCCCCATTGGACAGAGACAGTCGACACTGTTCTCAGCTCCTCACTCTGTCCGCTGCGCCTAGCCTACAAGGACCCCAGCCAGACCCCAGGCACTGCTCCCAGGAGGGGCTGGGCACCCCAGGAGGGCGCTGCCACACTGCAAAAAGCTGCTCACACCCATATGATACACCAATGATGGGTAAGGGACGTTACTCATTTGGCAAAACCTGTAGAACTGAGCAACACAGTGAACTCTAACGTGGACTATAAACTTCAGTTCATCACAACATAGCAACACTGGTTTATCCATTGTAACAAATGCACCACACTAGTGCAAGGTATTAAACTTGGGGAATTGGGTGGCAGGGAGTCTATGAAAACTCTCTGTACTTTCTTTGCCATTTTTCTATAAATGTAACAGTGTTCTGAGAACTAAGTCTATGAATTAAAAAAATATAAAATAAAAAGGCACTCACCCTGTGATATTCCCTTGGAATGAAAACAATGGCCTTGCCCATTAGAGTAGGAATCAGTTAAAATGGCAGCCTGACAAATACAATCATCCCGGCACCGGAGCAGAAAGCCCACAGAAGCAAACACATATATGTGTGTGCCCGCCCCTCCAGCCCTCCAAGGTGCCAGTGTGACAACGGCCACCAGCCCAGCATGCACAATCTCTGGGGCAGAACCACCTGAGATCCTGATCTGGGGCCCCTCCTTACTCACAAGGAGAAGTGTTCTTCTCCCTTAAAGCTCATATTCAAGTATAAATAAAACAGCTCAGTGGAGATCACTGGAGGGGACCTTGGTATTACATCCCACCTGCTCTCGGGGCTGGGAATTATTTCCTCACAAAGGTGAGTACCTTTTCCTGAGCTGCTTCCTGCCAGCAACATTCCCCATGCCTGCTTCCTGACAAATGTGTCCAGAAGACCACAGCTAGGGATTCTGTGCGCTCCATTGGGCAAACCACCATGAAATCTATCCAGGGCTGATGAAAGCTAGGTCTGCCCACTCCCACTTAGCCAATTTGTCTGCCTGGGGGAAAAAATTTACAGAGAAAGGCCATTTTAGGACAGAGGTTGCTTTTTCATTATTGTGAAACATTGGTACAAAAGGATATTTATCACCCTTTGTTTACTACAGTCCACTCTGGTTGCTAAAAATAAGAAACTAAATGTTTCCATTATCCTGAAGGTGGTTAGGCTTGTGTTAATAAAGCTACGAGGGGACCTAGCAGCATCCAAGGGTGTATCAGGAGCACCACCAGGTGAAATGTTTATTCAGTGTCCCTACTGGGTCCCTTACCAAACACAATACAACCACAGATCATGAAAATGAAGGAGGAGGAGAGATATTGGTGATTTTAAAAAATAAAAGCATCCCTAATGTAAAATTGTCCCTCTGGGTAGGACACCAAAAGGAACATTTCCAGGAGGTTAAACCTCCTCTTTTAACCTTTCGATTATTCCCTGACCCACTCCATTCCCTCCGTCCCTCAGAAGATCTGGGAGGGTATAGGATTCTCCCCTTCCTCTGCTCAAATGAACATCCTCACAAGAATATTCCAGCCAGGCAAGCTTAACACAACTTCCACCCCGCATTCATGTCCAGGAGGAGACTGCACCGGGCACAAAAGGCCTGGCCTGTAGGAGATACTCAATAAAGATTTGTTAACCAAGTGAAAAAAGATGGGCATTACTGGCCCCATGCACAGATAGGGAGAAAACAGCCCACATGTTGGTTTGAAACCTTGGAGTGAAATCTGAAACTGGCCCTGTACACAGAGGCTGGGGAGAGACCAAACAAAGAGGGAGACCACTCCCGACTGGTAGGTGGCAGGTTTAACGAGTAAAGGAACTTATATAGAAGCCATGTCTTGGATGGCCACAAGACCAGTGGATCTCCACACCTGCTTGCCAGGGTCTTAAAAGTTTATGCGGGGCACTTAGCAGGATTCAGTGGCATGTATTATCCAGATGGTCTCAATAACACATTGCCTGCTCAAGACTGTGTCCCTGAAACCAACTCTGTCTGTAGTACCAGTGGACAGAACATACATTCCAAGGACAGGAAGGGTAAGCCTCTTCTGAATTCCCAGGTCCAGCTCTCGGGTCCACTAGACATCACAGCCTCTCGATGACCTGCTAAGCCAAGCAATTCGGCCATGGAAACAACCTAGGAGAGTGACACAATCAGACAGATGCAACCAAGAGGATCGATCGGGCTCTCTGTCTGTGACTCTCCCACGACATGGATCTGCTGCTGGTGACTGGTGGTAGGTGGCTTCACATTGCGGTAACTCAGTTAGATTAGCAGGCAACCTCTAGCCGTGTGCTTAAGACTCCTTCAGCCCTGTTCCGATTCTTTGCATGGGTATATTAAAGGAAAGGCTCTCAATTTGCAAGAAACCCCAAACCTGGGAGGTGCCTGGTTGGATCAGTCCGTTTAGCATCCGACTTCGGCTCAGGTCACCATCTCGCAGTTAGTGAGTTCGAGCCCCGCATCGGGCTCTGTGCTGACAGCTCAGAGCCTGGAGCCTGCTTTGGATTCTGTGTCCCCCCTCTCTCTGCTCCTCCCATGATCATGCTCTGTCTCTCTCTGTCTCTCAATGATAAATAAACTTTTATAAAAAAAAAAAAAAAAGAAAGAAAAGAAAAAAGAAACCCCAAACCTGGGAAAGGGTGTCAGATAGGCATCATGAATGTATAAATGTCACTGAACTGTATACATTAAAATATTAAAATGCTAAATTTTATATGTATATTTCACCATGTTTTTTTAAAGTATGACAAGCATTTACTTCTAATAGACTCTGACTCGTTTACGAGTCCCTCTTGCTCTGTACGTCTTCTCCAGGCCCCTCTTTAGCCCAAGAAGAGGTGCCCGTGAAATACAAACAGTGGGCTTCTCACCATAGTGGCTCCTACATTATCCCAGTGGGTCAGCAAGACCCTGGAAGAAAGAGGAGGTTGAACTGGACTGGACAAGTGACAGGAGCCCCTGGCTTTCTTTAAAAAATATTTGTAACCTGCTTCTGTACTTAGCATACCATGAATATTTTCTCCTATCCCTTCCATAAGATCTTTAATATCTACATAATACTCCATTTCTGGGTGTATCTTAATATGCCTCCGGGTTCTGGTTGGTTCACATCCATAAGCACGCTGCATTGGCCATCATATATACATCCCACTGCCTTTCTCTGGATATTCAAGGCTTTTCTTAGTGTCCACAGAGAGAGCCACCTCCTTTGTTTCCACCACTGTGTCACCAACCCCTGCCTCAGGAGCTCACCCCAGTTCATTCTCAGAAGAGCCTAGGGGATTCCTACAGAACTTCCCCTCCAGACAACCAGCTCTGCACTTGCTTTCCCTGGAGTGCACTTGACTGATCTTCTCTTGCAATCTTTTTTTCTAATGTTTTTCTGTTTTATTTTATGTTTGAGAGAGAGAGAGAGAGAGAGAGAGAGAGAGAGAGAGCATGAGCAGGGTAAGGGCAGAGAGAGAGGGAGACACAGAATCCCAAGCAGGCTTCAGGCTCCGAGCTGGCAGCACAGAGCCCGACACGGGGCTCGAACCCACGAACCACGAGATCATGTCCTGAGCTGAAGTCGGACGCTTAACCGACTGGGCCACCCAGGCACCCCTCTTCTCTTGCAATCTTAACCATTGACTCTGAAAACATTTCCAGACATTGTTCTAGGGCTGGGACGGGGACCTGGATTTGCACCTGTTCCAGGACCCAGGCCGTGGGCAAGGAAGGTAAACCCGATATTGAATCACAGAAGAAGAGGAAAAGCACCTATTTAAGGGGGCTGTCTTGCAATGCTAGATAGTTCTTTCCTCTGCAGTGAATTCATCTGAGGGTCGTACTTAGCTCAAGTCCTTTTTAAAGCGCTTTCTCTTTCAAAAGGAAACGGCAAGGGGGTGTGTGTTTTATGCCGTGAGATCGCAGCAGGTTTGTTTCCTTTGCTCCGTATTAATCTCCACATTCAAGTCGACGCCGCTTTCGCTGACTCAGCGCCCTTTCCTTTAAGTGACCTGATTCTGTAATTCCATTATTAATATTATGAAAATGGCTTTCCTCTACACTATTTTGTGCTATCAATGGAAAACCACAGTTCCAAAATGCATTAGCCGTTGCCGGCTCTGGCAGGATTATTTCCATCAATAAAAACGGGGTTAATCACCAGCCCATTTGAATAATCAGTCAAGTGTCACGTGGCGCCCAACGCCCGCAGGTGGCTCAGTCGCACCCCCAGAGCGGGGCGGGGCGGGGGGGTGGGGGGGGATTTCATTTGGGTCCCTCATTCTCCAGGACACTGCAGATTTCCCTGCTCACCATCACGGCCACATCTTGCCATTTACTTTGCAATTTTTCCTCTCCTTCTCTGACAGTGATGTAAGCCTGTGCCCGGCCCCCTAATCAGCAGGTCGGAGGTGGTAAATGCCATGTGTTAAAACCGATAAGCGGAAGGAGAGAAAGAAACGTTCATTAGGCAAAGTAACGAAAATGTCAAAACAGCAAAGACGCCTCTTATTTGTCACAATATTAAATTGCCTTTGGTATCTTAGGCCTTAAGGTAATATTTTACTGATTTACAGTTTGCAAAAGCAAAATGAAGGCGGATGGGGTGGGGGGGGAGAATTCAAATCAGATGCTAATAAGGGGGCTTTTACCACCTTCCAGCCTAGGCACCTTCCCTCACCGCAGCCTCCGGGGATTGTCAGGGATTTCCCACTGACAATATTGTTGGCGAGCATCAGAACATTAGGGAGTTGGAGGCTGGGGGTGAAAAAGGACAGCTTAAAGAGATCTTTTTAAAATGCAAATCAGATCACTGTAGGCCACCTAAAACCACAGGGCAGGGGCACCTGGGTGGCTCAGTAGGTTGAGCATCCGGCTTCCACTCAGGTCATGATTTTGCTTGCTGTCCGTGGGTTCGAGCCCTGCATCGGGCTCTGTGCTGACAGCTAGCTCAGAGCCTGATGCCTGTCTTCAGATTCTGTGTCTCCCTCTCTCTCTGACCCTCCCTTGCTCACACTGTCTCTCTCTCTCTCAAAAATGAATAAAACATTAAAAAAATTTTTTAATAAATAAACCACAAGGCAGAATGGGGCTGTGCCATCAGAAACCACCCCTCTTGCCAGCCCATTGCTCCCCGCTTTGCCCTTCCCCTCTCTCCACACACTCTCTGTTCCAGCCTGGCTTGCCTTTCCTTCTTTCCCTGGCAGATGCGTCCTCTCTTAGATCTTGGTCTTTCTCCTTTATAATATTCCCCACCTCTGTAATGCTCTTCCTTCCGGTTTCAGATGATGTGACTTCCTCCAACAAGTGTTCCCAACTCCGCAAAAGAGGCTGTTGCACCATTGTCTTGAGCACCTTGTGAGTCCCCTTTGTAACACACTCTACAATTCTAACAATTGCTCACCATCTGTAGTGGGTTGAATGGGGGTGCCTGAAAAGATACGAACATGTCCCACCCTCCAGAATCTATGAATGCGACCTTATTTGGAAGAAGGGTCTTTGCAGGTATATTTCAGTTAAGGAACTTGAGATGAGGTCCTAGATTACCCAGGTGGACCCTAAACTCTAAGACAAGTGTTCTCATGAGCGACACCCAGAAAAGAGACATAGAGAGAAGAAGAGAAGGCCATTGTAAAGTCAGAGGCAGAGATCTGAGTGATACAATCACAAGCCAAGGACATCTGGAGCCACCAGAAACCGGAAGAGGCAAGAAAAGATTTTCCCCTAGAGCCTCTGGCGAGAGTGCAACCTGCTCACACCTTGATTTCAAATGTTTGTCATCCAGAACTATGAAAGAATAAATTTCTGTTGTTTAAAGCAAGCAAGTTTGTGGCAATTTGTTATGGCGGTCACAGGAACAGACTATAAACTCCATGAGATCAGGCACTGCATCTGTAATCCTCGCCAGTCTTGCCAGGGAATGTACCACAGTGCCTGGCACACGGTAGAGCTCAATATATGCTTATTGAACGAATGAATGAATGAATGAACCAACAAGTGGTGAAATGCGCAGTAATATAGGAAGAAATGTTGTTTTTCCGTATAGGTCTTCAGCGTTTACTAGGTAGTCTACAGAAAGGGCTCTTTTGTTTGGAAGTGATACAAACATGCCAAAGCTCTGTGGCAGTGTCTGGAGGGCAGACATGTGGCCTAGACACAGAGGACCCAAGAAGAGGAACTTGGAAGTCATCAGTATCATTGCTCTGTCTCTTATCTCAGGCACACACACATAGCTGCTCTCACAGCTGCTTCTTCTTTCCCTCATACAATGCAGTGTTCTCTGCTCCTTCCTGGACAAATCCTGGAGGAAAAGAGACATCCTTATCACAAGAGACAGGGAATTCAGAGTCAAGAAGGTTGTATAAACAAGCCTTGCTACTTTTACTAATTAACTAACCTCAGCCCAAATTCTGTTTAGAGTTCCTTATGAATTAAGCTCCTGAATGTAAGTGTTCTTTGTCCTATCCATTCCTCATAGATTTATGTCTCTAAGTGTAAAATGTATAAAAGCTGCATGACTTGGTAATTTCTTTAGGTCTCTATTTTGGGGCCCCCATGAGTACGTAATGAAACTTTTGAGGTTTTCCCCTATTAATCTGCCTTATGTCAATTTAATTCTTCAGGCCAGCTAGAAGAATCTTGAATAGTAGACTGAATTTTTCCCTCCCCCACAGTAACAATAATCTAAGCCAATAGCCTCACTTGATTGATGGTGAACCAGCCTCCAGGGGATGCCCCTTCTCACTATCATCCAACAAGAAAATCCAGGTTAGAAGCTAGCTCTCCCGAGTCCCTGGTAGTGCTATGGGGGAGGAAAATAATTTTCTCTCTAGTTTTCTAGATTCATGGCTGAGTTCCCCCTGTAATAAGAGACAGATTGACAGGAGAACAACAAACAGAAGTTTAATAACATGTATACATAACTCCTGCACACAAGGGGGGAGGGGACAGGAAAAACTGAATAATTCTCCAAAATGACCTAAGCCACCACCTTAAATAATATATCCAGCTAAAGACAAAAGAAGATATTGGGGGATAGAGAGGCCAGTTATGGAAGGTAACCAGTAAACAAGGCTAAGATTGCTATGCAGATTTAAGTACTTGCTTTCTCCATTGATAAGAGTTTCTAGAAATTTGTAGTCACCCTTGTCTTCCTGATACAGAGAAGGAGACATTCTTACAAAGGGAGATTTCCCTTATACATGGAAAGATCTCTATCAAAAAGATAACTTATACTCAGTTTTCAGAGCTTTTTCTATGTCCGCTATTTCTTAATAGTCAGCCTAAAATAAAATAAAATAACACATATGCCAAAAAAGCATATTTTGGGTGAAAATTCTCCTTCCCTTTAGTGCTGTTATTGTGCCCTCTTCAGGTACACCAGGAAGTAAAGCCAAGAGAGGGGTAATTACAGAGGATCAAGGAAAAGGCAGAGGCCCAGGGAAAGGAAAACAAACTCATCCAAAAAACCAGAATGTTGTAGTGAAAGAATAACCTAGTCATTTCCTCTGACACCAGCTTGGGATATAGTAAGTGCTCAGGGAAGCATTTAAACAATTGCTAATTGCTAGTATAAAGTAAGGTTCATTATTTACAAACAGGAACATCTCTCAAAAGAACAACAGCCAATTATAAGAATATTTCATAAGACTATTTTCTCATTACTTCTTTTCACAAAACAATTGTGTTCCCTTGTGTATGAAGACAAAGATGAACAAACTCTTCATGGGGAGCAGGCAGAGACTTCTAATCCTAATCCCCATACAGTTCTAGAACCCCTAATGATTTAGCAAAACTGCTGTGGGAAGTTTATGATCTCTTTGCCAAGGTCTCTAGTCTTCAACACACGGGCCCTGATGGCCAGTGGAGAAGAGTGCCCAAGTCCTCTTAACAGGATGCTGGAATCTTGAATCTTGGTGACAGTAATATTGTGATTTATAAGAAATATATATTTGGTCTTTGTCTCATTCCTGCCAACTTCCTAAAACCCTGGCAATTTCATGTGCTCAGAGCCAAGAAGGTGTCTTTTGTTATGTTAATGAAGTGACTTTAGAAAGCACCAGTAGGTGGGGGCTGGTGCCAAGAGAACCAACCATGTGATTAGAGGGTTGAAATTTTAAGTCCCACTCCTGACCTCCAGGAAGGAGAGAGGAGCTAGAAGTTGAATCCATTGCCAGTAGGCAATGAGTTCATCAATTATGCATAGGTGCGAAAGCCTCCATAAAAACACAAAAAGATGGAATTCAGAAAGCTTCTGGTTAGTGAACACATGGAGATTGGGGAGAGTAGCAGGCTTGGAGAGGGCATGAGAGCCCCACACCCTTTCCCCATACCTCATCCTGTGCAGCTCGTCCATCTGGCTGTTCCTGAGTTATGTCCTTTTATAATAATCTGACAATCTGGTAATCTGCTGGGTAAAATGTTTCTCTAAATTCTTGAGCCACTCTAGCAAATTAATCAAGTGCTAGGAGGAGGTCATCAGAACCTGCAATCTATAGCCAGTAGGTCAAAAGCACAGGTGACAACCTGAACTTGAGATTGGCATCTGAAGTGGTGGGGCAGGGATGGGGAGGCTTGGAGGCAGTCTCGTCAGACTGAGCCCTTAACCTGTGGGATCTGCACAGCATCTCTGTGACAAGGAAGCATGACAGTAGCTGATACTATTTTGTGATTTCAATACAACTCCTCATGCTGTCTTCCTGAAATCCAGTGATGGGGGTACTGTTGCCCCCACTTTAAAGAATGAAAATGGTGTCAGAAGAGCTTTATAGTTTGCAATCTTGTTGACCGCATGTGGCCAAGTTTCTGTTTTTAGAGGGGGAAAAATTACTCTCTTGCCATCCCATTGAAAGGATAGAAGATGCTTATAAGTGCCATAAAAACTCTAGGCCAGGTTCCAACAGCCACAATCCAGGACCATGACACCAACTTCTTCCTTTCTGACCATGTACCAGGCCAGTCCATTTGTCCCACATCTCCAGTCTGATGGTACATCTTCCATGGACTCACTGCCTTGGGCCTTCGTTGGAATCACCCTGCCCTGAGGTCAACTTTTGTGCTTCAGAGGTTGAGACATGGGGTCTTTTATACCCTGACTGCTCCTGGGCTCCTAATCCATGCAGGTCCCCACCCTCCAAGAACTAGAAGGGAGAGACATTTGCCAAGACCACGAAAATAATAGTTACATCCTATTCCCAGGAAAATGGGAAGCTCTTTGCCTTCCTGGTTCTGTGATCCCTGGGCAAGTTTTCTAAGTCAGTTTTCTGCAAAATAAAAATAACAATAGTACGACCTCATAGGATTTTGCGAATTTAAATGAGATAACACATGTAAATATCATTCACCTATATTTGCATAATTAAGGTTTTTCAAATGACCTTCTGCAGAATGAAGATCTGCTTCAAACTCTCTGTCTCAATCTACTGCTGTTGCAACTGGAATCTTCTCTAAACTAAAGTCTGCCCTCCTCTATATATGCACCAATTCATGGTTCAGTGCCCTGACTATATAAAGAGATGCTGCCAACCTTTCAATGCATTTCTATCTCAAAGTTATTCTACATATTGACGCTCCTTGCCTTTCACTTATCTCTGACTCTCCTCAGCATTCACACACACACACACACACACACACACATACACACCACCTACTTAAAGAAGTAAAAATTAGGCTTTCAGAAGACAGAAGGAATATTTAATGTAACCCCTGTTCTATTCTCATGATTAGTGATACAGAGAAGTGCACTGGAGCAAATGTTCAACCCCATTAAAATTAAATAATGCATTTCCCACGTCTCTGTATTCCCTAACATACAGGGCTCTCTGTCTAGTAATGAAGGTTGCCCACACTTTTCGTAGTTCAAGTCCTGGGAAAGCAATCACTTCGTAAGTGCCCGGCATCACCTGCATATTCATTTATCTCTTAGAAAATAAGTCCTTAGCAAATGTCACTTAAACCTGATTATGATGGGGAAATGAAAGGAAACCAGAATTTAAATAGGCTAGTGAGCTTAAACGTGATTCTGTTGAACACACAAAATCAATGTGAAGTGACTGACGGCATATGGCAATAAAGTTAAGAAAAGGATTCTCTTTGCAGTCTGCATTTATGGGAAGGTTGTCCAAATTTCACTTCCTCCACACCTCTCCTCCTCAGTTACCCAGTTTCATACTTGATTTGTTTTCTTTCTGAGATATAGACACAAGGTGGGTATTTTTCTTTCTACCCAGCTTCTGTTGGGTCCCTGTGATGTACCCAGAGCTGTGTCAACCACAGGACACACAGGAGACACTATGGGCCTACCTCAAAGGGACTCCTGGTGGAATTTGCTGCTACATGTGGAAAGGGGTGTAATGGAGAGAAAGAGAGAATGCTGGGGGGCACGGAGAAGAAAAAGTGCTGGTAACTTGGGATCTTCGGGAAAGTATTACAGAGGACATGTTTCAAAAGACCTTTTAGGGATGAGGAGTTCACCAAGAGAGAAGGGGCCCTATACGTGGAGGAACGAGTAAAGATTTAAAGGAGAGAAAGTACTTAGTGTTCTCATGGAATGGCAAGCCCACTGTACAATTAAAAGAAAAATGATTTGTTGAGTTTTATGTCAGGAAGGTTTTCCCACAGGTAACAGAAAGGCAGACCACCTGTAACTTGAGCCATTAAGACAATTATTGTTTATTTAATAAACAATCTATGGGTTCTCAATGGCTCCAGAGTTCATTCTGTAGCTCAGTTGTGTCCACAGATACTCTGGCTCTTTTCTATTATCCTCAGAACATTGGCCTTCTGCCCTGGTGCTTGTCACCTCATGATGGTGGTTGCCAAAGGTACAGCCATCAAATCGCCATCTATAGTCTCAAGAAGGAAGAAGAGGCAGAGGCCAAAGGGATTCTTTATCAGAAAATAAAAACTTTCCAAAACCATGCCTCCCAGCTGACTTCTTCTTAGGTCTTAGGAAATTAGTTTATGTGCCCAAGCCCACTTGTAAGGGAGGTGAGAAAAGTGAGCATCTGGCAAAAAGAAATGGCACTTCCATGCCTGGATTAGATCCATCCTGATCCATCCCCTGAGGAAAGACACACGGTTGGTTCAGTAGCTAATAGGCTGCAACTTTTTTTTATCAATGTTTGTTTGAGATATGTAAAGCAACGTGAAGAATGACAATTCTTGGGGCGCTTGGACAGCTCAGCCCGTTAAGTGCCTGACTCTTGGTTTCAGCTCAGGTCATGATCTCCTGGTTTGTGGGACCAAGACTCTAGTCGGGCTCTGCACTGAGCATGGAATCTGCTTGGGATTCTCTCTCTCCTCTCTCTCTCTGCTCCTCTGCTCCCCCCAAATAAATAAATAAACATTAAAAAATAGGAATGATGACTCTCACCAGCTTAAAAAATAATTCATTGCCAACATGGTTAAATTGCCCTTATCGGACCCTGTAGGACTCCTCCTTACCCAGGAGGAAACTCTGTCCTGATCTTAGAGGTTTTTCACTTATTTGCATTTCTTTTTTCCTCTCCACATACATACCCCTATTCAATTTATAGAATTGTTGCATGTAAATATCATACTGCAAATATTCCTTAACAAATTGCTTTCTTTTGATCAATATTATGTTTGTGGAATTAATCCATACTGATTCATGTAGCTCTAGTTTCTTTCTTTTCACTGCTACGTGGAAGTCCATTATAGACAAAACAATTTATTTCCCTTCTTATTGGACTTTGGGAAGTTTCTAATATTTTACTTATAAATGATATTCTTTGACTGTTATTGTTCATGTCTACTGACATACATATGTGTACATACAGAGATGTATATGTGTGTATATATGTGCATGCATATATATGTACATATGAATTCATCTAAGGGATATATTCTGAGTAATAGTGTGTATGTATCTTTGTCTTACTGGATGTTGCCAAATTTTCCACCAATGTGGTTGTACCAATTTTTATTTCCAACAACAATGGGAAAAAGTTCCCGTTATTTCACCTCCCAAGCAAAACTTAGTACCGTCAGATGTTTTAGTTTTTGCCAATCTGATGGTATGAAATGGCATCTAATTTTAGTTTAAATGTGTATTTCCCTAACTAATAATGACATTAAGCATCTTTTCCTGTGTTTATTGGCAATTGATGTCTCCATGTTAGTAACTTATATCTTGACCGCTTTGTCCATTTTTACTAACGTATTTGTCTTTTACTCTTTGAATTAGAGAAGTTCTTTATGTATTCTGGATATTAATACTTTATTTCTTCCCAGCTGTGGGTTATCTTTTCATTTTCTTAAGAGTATCTTTTGATGAACAAAAATTGTATCGTTTTAATGCAAACTGAATTTTCCTTATTTTCCCTATGGTTTGTGAGTTTGGAATGTCATGAAATTTTGTTCTGCATCAGGTTCATAAAGATGTTAAATTTTCTAATAAAAGTTTTTAGACTTTGATATTTAAGTCTTTCTATAATCAGGGCTTTAACCCACATGATGCTAGGAGTGTATTTTTCTCCACATTAATAACCAGTTACCAATAAATAAAAAAACATTATTAATTGAATAACGTCATTTTTCCCATAAAGCTGCAGTGCCAGCTATAAATATATGGCTGGCTTCTCAATTCTGTGTCAGGGATCTATTTGCCTGAGTCAGGACCATATTGTCCTTACTATAGCTTTGCAATTTTGTCTTGGGAGCCGATGGGGAGAGTCCCCAGACTTGTTTCCCCTTCGTAGCTGTGTGATTTGGTGACTCCCTCTTGCCATGTGGCTCCTTCCACCCGGTCTCCACAACACTGGCTGCTTGGGTTACTCTAACCCACCAAGAGTGTCTCTGGCCTTTTCATTTGCACATTGAGCAAAGGGTGGGGTATTTGGTCCTTCTTCAGGCTGAAAGATCCGCTTCCCATTTGAAGACCCTCCTGAAAACAGACACCCCATTAGCAGAATTGCATTCCCAGGATAATGGCGCTGGTGTGGACATCACCTGACCACATTAGTGAGGTGTGGTCGTGAAAGGGAGGAACGGTCTACGAACTGCGGCAGGCCCCCAATAAAGCACAAGCCACACCAAAACCAAGGAAGTCCACGGAGGCTGTGACCCCAGGCAACCTCAGATGTCGGGTGAACGGCCTGCAGAGAGGGGGGCTGGAGAGGAGGAGTTGTAACTTGGCTCACGTTGGCAACCCCGAACCCCACCTGCACACCCCGCACCCGCCACGACCATCCACTTCCTTCTCGTACCTGATAAAGCAAGGAAAACTTTCAACCCTGCCTCTTCCAGGCCTCCCCTGGCTCTTCAAGCTCTCAGAATCTGATTTAATATTCAGATTCTCTTGCTCCTGGCTCCACTAATCTCTGTTCCATTCTCCTATGGATTTCCTAATTTCTGTTTATGTATTACTAACTGCTATAATACATGCATGCATAAGTATCTTCAAAAATGTTTCAGGGAAGGTGAAGCATCTCAAGATATGTGCCATTTGCACATAAGGAGCTGTGCCTCAGGGCAATGCATCCAAGAATCTGAGGCTAGAATGCCAGACAGACTTGTGACACCCAGGCCAATGTCCTCTCTCTTCTTAAGTCTCCTTCTCTGCTCAGGGGACTTCTGGATCAGAGAACTAAGTCAGCCAGGGCCAATGTGGCTGATGAGGATTTACACAGTCCTGCTTGTCCGGGGCTGTCCAGGCAACCACAGTGAAAGCACAATATGGCTTCAAGATACTTGGTTCCCTGGCCATTGTGTGTGTGCGCGTGTGCGCGCATGCGTCTACCCACTTTAATAATTAAGTGTGCCTCTGAAACTCTGTAGGAATGGTGACCCGCCCCCTCACGGCAATTCCTTTTTAGTTCCTAAATCCTCAGTTCTCCACCTAAGGCACGGGTTTTTAAAAGCCACTCAGGAAAGGGGGAAAGATCTTGACACCAATTTAAAAGCTTGATTCACCTGGCAGGAACCATCATTTCACTATCATCCTGGAAACCTTAGCTGTCCAGAATGCAAAAGAAAGAATTGCAACAAATTGCATGGATGTTAGTCCTGGCAAGGAGAGGCCAAGAGAGCATACTCAAAGAGCTAGGAGCTGCAGAAACACCCTGGCAAGGGCATGGGGTTCGAGCCTGATTGGGACACCTCACTCACACCTGCAGATGCTCAGGACCCACCCCCCTCGCATGGGTGCAGAGCTCTGACCCACTGGCTCTGACACTTGAGCAGGCATATGACTCACCTGGAAGTCTCATTAAAGTAGATTGTGGGCCCTCACCCCAGAGTCTGGTTCAGGAGGCTTGGAATGGGGCCCAGGAATTCGCATTCCTAAGGTAATCGCAAGAAAGAGATGTTGGGAGAACACAAACCACGCTAGAGAAGCATGGCTCCACTCAATTCAATTAAACATGGTAATAATCTCTAGTACCCGTAGGTGCCAGCCACTGTGGGCACAGAGAAAGAAACAAGACACAGCCTATCCCTCTGGGGGCCTAGGAGTCAAACACCTTCCCTGCCACCTGCCAAGATGCTTCTAATGCTTTCAAGGCAAGGTTGTGGTGACCACACCCAGTTAATCAAAAAGACCACCCACAAAACTTGGAAATGCACAGACACCCAGGCGCCTCCCAGAAAACACAGAAGTAGCACATCTATGATGGATTCAGAAATCTGTATTTTCTTTTCTCTTTTTTTTTTTAATGTTTATTCACTTTTGAGAGACAGAGAGAGACAGAGTGTGAGGGGGGGAGGCAGAGAAACAGAGAGAGACACAGACACAGAATCCAAAGCAGGCTGTAGGCTCTGTGCTGTTGGAGCAGAGCCCAACTCGGGGCTCAAACCCACAAACTGTGAGATCATGACCTAGGCTGAAGTCAGAACACTTAACCAACTGAGCCACCCAGGTGCCCCAGGAATTGGATTTTCAACCAATAATTGGTTTTATTTTTTTTATTCTTTTGATCATGAAATTTGGACAGACTGACTTAAGGCATAGTTTTTCAAAAAGCTCAAAACTTCTACTACCAGGAAGCTCTCCGAGTGACCCGGGAGTATTATCTCTTATTATTATCTGTCTCCCACTTCTGTTATCTCTTGTCTGGCACAAATTATTCTAAAATAAACTGGCTCCTTCTCATAAAGGATCCCGAATAGAGAGCCCTGGAGTAACAAGGGGGAAGACAGAGAAAGGAATGAGGCCAAGCACAGGCAAGTCGCAGTACTGCTGGATGGAAGGCATGAGGTGCTGAGACGTGTCCGGAGCTATGTCTTAGATTGCGAAATGGCCACAGTACATTGCAGCTCTTCCCAAAACAAGCGGGATATCTTTCTCCACCTCTTGAATCTGATCTAGCCTGTGTGGCCTATGTAGACCAATAGAATATGGCTGAAGGGATAGTGTGTAAATTCTAATCCTAGGTCTCAACAGGCCTGACAGCTTCCCTTTCTGCTGTCCTTGGAACCCTGCCATCACACTGAGAATGAGCCCAACTAGCGTTGCTGCTGGCAGATGAGGGACCTCATGAAGAAGCCCCAGTCGAGAGGTACTCCAATCTCTCATAAGCGAGCCAGCGGCAGCCATAGACCACAAATGTCTGGGCAAGATGGGCTAGACCAGAACTGTCCCACTGAGCCCACTCCTAATTAGCTACAGAATCATGAGCTAAATGGGGGGGTGGCAGGGAGAGGGGGTTGTTATTTGAAGGGACTATGTTTTGGGGTGCTTTGTTACATAGCAAGTTAGCTGAGGTAGGAAGGAGGCCAGAAATGTCAGGAGAACCTTGAAAACCAATCATACCCTTGGAACATTTTGCCTGAGGCCAGATCTTAAGTATCACTGCCCTACAGTGCGATAAGGCTACCTCTGGCTTCCCCAACCTTTTTCCTTCCCCCACCCCCATCCACATCTTTTCACTGAGCAGAGACCAGAAAAATTCTAATCCTTCTAACATTACAGCTTTCCTCCTTGTCCCATTGCCCTGAACCCAGTCCTAAGATGCAGTTTAGATAGGAAACAGCTGTCATGTCACCGCTTGTCTCAGCAGCCATCTGAGAAGGCAAAGCAGGCCAGTCCCCTAGACACACCCATCTAAGGACTGTCCTGCAACACCTTGTGGGTAATTGACCATGAGGAACTCTCTGTGCCATAGGTTGTCACACTCAGCCACCTCGTAGCAAATGGGACAGCTGGGTGAGCCAGAGGCAAGGTGGTGGAGGACAGGAAGCAGTGGACGGACCAGAGGTCTGGCAACCAGGGCCCCAGTCCTGCCTCTTCCCATTGGAAATCTTAGGATGGGCACTTGCCTTCTCCGGCCCCCTGGTCTACCAGCAGGTTTCTAAGGAATCTGTAGGACAGGACATGAAGCTCAGCGCAGAGGGCTAGGCTGCAGTTCTGGAGACACCTGGTCTTGTGGCTGTGCACCCACGCAGTGACGCAGCTCTCCAGGCCAAGCAGAGCCCCGCGTGTGGTTCAATGCGCCACTGTTGCCATCTCGACATTCTTCATAAGTCTATCTTTGAACTTGGGTTTTGTAAGTGAAGTCCAGGGCGACAATGGAGGCATGCACATGAGCAGAAGAGATGCGCACGATATGCACGTCTACCTCTGTTCCTGGCTGCCATATGCACCTATAGCGTTCATGGTTCCCCAGGAGCACAGAATGCCAGTGGACCCACGATGTGCGGACATTAGCAAGGCCCACATCTACGACTGAGTAGCGGGACAGTGACAGCCCCAAGGGGTTGTGCTTTCTGTTCAGACCAGCACCTGTCTGAAATACAGAAAGAAAGCAATGAGTCTAAGAAACATGAACAATCAAGGAAACTGTTATAGGACAAATTGTGCTCCCTCGCCCCTCAATTCATAGGTAGAAGTCCTAACCCCCGATACCTCAGAATGTGTCCTTCTTTGGGGATAAGGTTGTTGTGGGTGTAATTAGTTAGAATGAGGTCATACTGGAGTAGGATGGGTCCCTAATCCACTATGACTTGTACCTTTATGAAAAGGGGAAATTGGGACACTGACTGTGCACATGGAGAGAACAGCAGGTGAAGATTGCACTTAGGCTTTCACAAGCCAAGGCACTGCCAGAAGCCCAGAGACAAGACTGGAAGACCTTGCCCCAGAGCCGTCAGAGACTGCAGGGTTCTGCCAACCCCTCGATCCCTGGCCTCTCCCTCCAGAGCTGTGAGACAATAGCTTTCTGTTGTTGAACACTCAGTGTGGTGCAGTGCTGTGTTACGGCAGCTCAATGAAGTGAATCAGAGGGCTATTACTCCTGCTTTCCGTCACACCTCTCTCCCCCATTAGTCAATCACCCAGGCAGAAAACAAGGCCAGAAGAGGAAAGAGAAAGATAGAACAACTCATTGTCCCTTTTCCTTCCTGTCCTTCCATACACATCAGTAAGCCAAAGGTGGAGATGATGGTGGGATATGCGAGGGTCAAGAGGTACAGTTTAAAATGGCTGAGTTTGTTTTTCGCACTGCTTCTACTGCTATGCTAAGAGCAAAATATATATGCGTGTACAGGCTATATGCAACACGAGTTATGTAATTTTGCTGATTATAGAAGTTAAATACTCTTATATTTGCATTCAAAAGAGGCCTTGAACAATATAAAGATGAACAGTAGAATTCATGTTAATAATTAAATTTTTAATTTTTCTTTACTTAGAACAACATTAAAGAGCAAATATAACACTCCATGAAAAGTCAGAAAAGGGACCATGGAAGAAAGGAAAAAGCTCTGTACCGTACCACCTCTAACAGCACTTCTTTTCTGCTTTACGAAAAGGAAGATCGGCATTTTCCTTTTGCACAGGGCCCTGCAAAGTACATAGCTGGCCCAGTTCTAGAATCAGCCAAGGGCTGCAGGAAATGATATTCTACTCAGGTGCTCTGAATTTTTGGCCTTTCCCCAACTTCCAAATCTGGATCTCCCTGACTTTATTTCTTATAACTATTTATATGCCTATAGCAAACACAAATTTTACATAATCACAGTGCCCAGGCGTGCAAAAATATCACCGTTTTCATTACTCCATAACTGATACAAACTTAATTCTCAAGAGTCCATGTACCGCTGACGAAGGATAAAAATTTTGCCAATTCGAGAAAACTCTGTGACTTGGGGTTTGAACTCAGACAATTCAGGAAACTGTCGGAAACTCCCTTGCCACCCTCCCACATGTGTGTGTGCACAAATTTCCCCAAGAGGCTTTAAAATCTAGAAAGAAATGCTGACTGTTGAGACGTTAAAATCTCATAAAATCTTCAGTCTTCTGTTCTCCTGCCTCAACAGATGGAGGTGAAATGTTCCAGTCCATGCAGCTCCTTCTGTACCTTCTTCTTGCCCCACAAGAAGCCCTTCCAGGTCCGGGAACCAGCCTCAACCTCTTCTTAGCCTCCTGGGTGGGCTGGAGACTCAGGAGTTGGGCTCAAATACTCTGGGCCTAGACCAGGTATTAGCAAACTATGTCCCAGGAGCCAAATCTGGCCTATACTGCCTGTTTCTATAAATTAAGTTTTGTTGAACACGTTTGTACCCATTCATCTACATTTTCTCCATGGTTGCTTCCACTCTGCAATGGCAGTTGGGGGTTGTGACAGAGAGTGTATGGCCCACAGACACAAATACTTATTAATTGATTCTACAAAGGTTTGCCAACACCTGGTTTAGACAAACTGGCTATTACTTCTACTTCCTGTGATTTCAATGGAGTCAATACTGTTTTCTTCAAGAAGTTTGTTTCCTCCTCAAGGGGCAAGGCGTAAGCCCTACCTACTTTGGAGAAACTCCCAAACTTACCTGGGATTCCCATCTACCTCTCTAGGAAGGTGGGACATTTGTCCATGTCCCAAGATGGAGATTCACCACTGTCCTGGCCCTGGTGACATTCTCTCTTCTTGTCCCCCCCTGCCCCCCAACAGGCCATCAGATCCTTACCACCTCTTTGGACTGATCTTATATCATCACCCATTGGCCACATGTATTAGTCATCTGTTGGTGAACAACAGATTATCCCAACACTTGGCAGCTCAGCAAAATGTTTATTATCTCGGTTTCGATGGGCCAGAAACCCAGAGGTGACTAGTTGGGCATCTCTCCCTCAAGGCCTCTCCTGAGATTGCAATCAATCTGTGTCGCCCAGACCGCAGTCAACCGAAGGCTGGGTGGGGGAAGATCCTCTTCCAAACTTCCCCACGTGAATGGGGCAGGCCTCTAAAGCCCTATCTCCCAGCTCCACGGCGTCAGCCTCCACAGGGCTGCCTCATGACATGGCGGCTGGCATCCCCAGGGCCGGCAGTCCAAGAGACAGTGAGAAACGGCTCCCACAGGGAAAGCCATTCGTTCTAGTCTCTCTTCTTAGAGTGACATGTCATCATTTCTACCAGATTCTATTCTATTGTATCTAATTTGCCATGCTCCATTTAAGGAGGTAGCCTTAAAACCACCACATCCCTCTAAGGCTACTGACAAGCTCTGGCCTCAAAATACCTTTTGTCAAAAACAAAAACAAAAAACAAAACTCTTACAGGAGAGAGTCTGAGATCTTGAGACAACAGCATCTACTACTCTCTCTAATTCCATTTGGAAACCATCAGAGTTGTCTTCAATCCTCCCCTTCATCTCACTCCTTCCCTGGAGGCCATGAATACTTTGGGGTAAAAAAAAAAAGCCCCAAAAAACAAAAAACAAAACCAAAAAAACAATAACAGAAACAAAGAAAAGAAGCATAAAGAAAAACCCTGCTTATTACCTTCTAATTTTATCCTACCATATGTACTCGACACAGCATTTTGGATTTCTGAAATCCATCTGTCGGGGCAAAGGAGTCAAGCAGACACGATGAACCAATGAACCGAGTGAGGATAGGCAGAGTGATAAGCCCCAAGCACGCAGCAGCTCTAAGCACATGACCATCTGAGTGAACATTTGGACCCTCATAAATGTATCAGCAAGCAAGTCTTTTGGGAACAGACCATTGGCAGACACGACTTGAAGAAAATCAAAGTCTCTGCTTAACCGAAGTCCCTTCTTGGTACACATGTGTCCTCTCGCTGGCTGTTCTAGGTCCCTTACTCAACATAAGAAGGTTTTAAAAAAAAGGGCACCTTGGGGGCTCAGTCAGTTTAAGGGTCCAACTCTTGATTTCAGGTCAGGGCACGATCTCACAGTTCATTAGATCAAGCCTAGCATCAGGCTCTGTGCTGACAGTGCAGAGCCTGGTTGGGATTCTCTTTCTCCCTCTCAGTCTGCCCCTGCCCACATCTGTGTACATTCTCTCTTTCTCTCTCCCTCTCAAAATAAATAAATAAACTGGGGCACCTGGGTGGCTCAGTCGGTTAAGCATGACTTAGCTCAGGTCATGATCTTGTGATCTGTGGGCTTGAGCCCCATATCAGGCTCTGTGCTGATATCTCAGAGCCTGGAGGCTGCTTCAGATTATGTGTCTCTCTTGCTCTCTGCCCCTCTCCCACTCACATGTGTGCTCTCTCTCTCTCTCTCTCTCTCTCAAAAATAAATAAAAATTTAAAAATAAATAAATAAACTTAAAAAAAGGTTAAAGGCATTTTTTCACTTTCTCCCTGCTAAGAATAAGGGACAATAAAAATGACAGCTACCATTTTCTGTGTATATATTATCACTCCCCTTGTTAGACACTTCACATACATTATTCCATTCAGTTATCATCCTCATGACAGCCCTGCCAGAGAAATATTGTTATCTTTTTTTTTTTTCAGAAGAGATAACAGGCCCAGAGAAATTAATTCATTTCCCAAGGTCACACAGCTATACAATGAGGAAGCCAGAACTTGAACCCATATCTGCCTGAGTCCCGAGACCCCTCTCTTTATAATATTACCATTCAAGGGAAAAGAAAAACCTATGCACATGTCTTCCTAAAGCACCTATCATCTAGAAAGATTTAAGGGGAACTATAATTTTCATATTAAAATAAACATGTACATGTATGGGCAAAATTAATATGCATTGTTATGAACAAGCGAAGGCCATGCTTTTGGTCTCTGGGTTTGGATCACACATCAAGATCTCTGGGAAGATGGGTTTCTTCTTGGTTACAGTTGAAGATTCCCCCATGAAAAAGCTTAAGAAGTCCCAACGTCCCCTGTTTCCCCCCCTAATAAGCAGTCAAGCTAAGAACTGCAAGACATTAGATACAGTTTTTTTATTTTTGTTTTTAATATAGTCTTGATTCCTTGTGGGAGGCTCTCAACTACTGTGTAAGTGAAGGAGGATGATTGGGGTTTTTTTCATTCCTGTCCCCTCCCCTGCCTCTGAATTCTCATATAATCTTATTGAGATCCTTAGAGGGGAATGAGGTGTTTTGATTTGTGTGTTGATTTCCAAGGCAATCCCTGGGAAATACCACTACAATTGTGTTCAAATTCACCTGAGCAAAATGCTTCTGCTTATTAGAAAACAGTCCTTGCCACGGGAGCAAGGTGTACATGAGATGTGGAGATCAGAGATGAGAGGGACCAAATAGGGATGCTCTGAAAGTTATTGATCCTTTCTCGAGATGCACTAATGTGTCATATTTGAGAGAAAGTGAAGGGAGCAAAGTGGGGCCATTTGAAAGACGACAACTCAATCATCTAGATGTCGCTCACTGAGAATTTGGACACAGCCTAAACTAATGGACAGATGCCACATAGAGTGACAAGGTGGCACAAACTCTTCACGTGGAGCTCCCCCTTTCCTCACAACAACCCCGTGGGGGGATAATTGTTATTCCCATTTTACACATGAGCAAAAGGAGGTCGGGGCACCTGGGTAGCTCAATCAGTTAAGCATCTGACTTTGGCTCAGGTCGTGGTTCAGGAGTTTGAGCCCCACCTCTGTGCTGACAGCTCAGAGCCTGTAGCCTCCTTCGGATTCTGGGTCTTCCTCTCTCTCTCTCTGTCCCTCCTCCACTAGTGCTCTGTCTCTCTCTCTCTCTCTCTCTCTCTCTCTCTCTCTCTCTTTCCCTCTCAAAAATAAATAAAAACATTTAAAAATTTTTTTGAAAAGGAGGCAAAAGGTCCAGGGACTCCCCTAAGGCACTAAGCTACTGTAGGCAGTGAGCACCTTCAGGTGCTAAGAGGCTGCCCAGCACAGGGAAGGCATGGGAGCCCTGCACCTGCTTACATACCATGCCTCACCCATCGCTTCCATTTGGCTGTTCGTGGACGGTACCCCTTACATTAAATTCACAAACACTCAAAGAAAAACAGAAAGGGTAGCAAAGTGAAGCTCCCAGCTAGAGTCTGGCTCTGCAGGACCATCAGTTAAATGCCCGTATCCTAACAGCCACCCCTTCTGATTCCTGGTGTAACTGGAAATGACCCTCACCAGGGGTTTATGTGCCCTCAAAAGGCCTTGGGAGGAACGGTCAGTGGAGTAACTGCTTGAGTTCAGCAAGCCAGGAGGTGCCAAGGCCCTGAGAAAGCTACATGCGGCCCATGAGGGTGATTCCTAACAGTTCGCCCAGAAGCCGAGACACAGCTCATGCCAGCATCTGCCCACGCTTCTACCCACACTTTACTGAAGGATGGCAGTTTCACCTTCTCTTCTACTTTCCAAATCTCGCTCAGGTGCCTCTGGCTGAATATAAGCCAGAACCACAGGAAAACCATGGGGCATGGAATTCCCTCCTTCTCCCCACAACCCAGAAGAGAATGGACAAAGACAGCAGCGATGCCAAGCTGACCACAGCCAGTCTGGCCAAAATGCCACACAGTCTACGCATCGTCAGTTTATATCCCAATTTACACGCCTAGGGCTCTTAAAAAGAATTTCCAAAATAAATGTCATCATCATATGATTAATCTACTGATGTATAACAAACCACCCACAACTTAGCAGTTGAAAACAATAGCCACTCATTTGGCTCATAATTCCCTGGGTCAACACTTTGGGCTACGCACAGATAGTCTCTGGCATTGTGAGTGGTCAGCTTCCCCCCAATACATCAGGTGGTGCTTTTGGGGAAAGAGGATGTTGGCTCGCTGTTGGCTGAGCAGTGGGGCAAATGGAGCCACATCTCTCTCATCCCCCAGCAAATGAGCCCAGGCGTGTTCCTATAGAGACTGGCAGGGCTCCCCGAGCATGACCTGAACCTCAAAACCTCATAATGCCCAGGCTCAGAACTAGCACAATGCCATTTCAGCCACTTTCTGTTGGCCAAAGCAAGTCACGAGGCCTGTCGAGTTTTTCTGTGTCGAGAAAGAGACCACCTATGGATCAGAGGAGCAAATGAAACCACGTTCCAAGTGGGGGTCCGTACACAGAGAAGGCTATGCAGTTTCTGTAAACATCAACAAAACATACAATAATTCTGGGAAAGAGTGAGGTCAAGGAAACTTGGCATGTTCTTAAGATTCTCTTGCAGGACTTCCACACATTATGGTGGACGGTTCGTCTCCAAGAGGAGATTATAACGTGTGGTTCTCCCCACAAATCCCTTTGAGGTTTGTGCAACACAAGGGGCTGGTGCTCTGAGGACCATCCTCGGAACACAACACTCTGCCCCGTGGTGGATTCTCAGCCAGAATCAGGGGAGATGGATGTTTTCATGATTGAGGGGATGGAATGCCATCAATGGGGCCACCATTGCTGTGGGCGGGACTGCCCTGTGTCATAGGAGGGCTGACAGGGGAAATAACGTGCCCTACCGACCGCAGCCTTTGGTTTCCAACCTGGAAGGGCCGCAGCACTCGTCCCAACAGCCTCCCTGAAGCCATTATTGCTTCAGAGCCAGAGAATTGCTTAATAATTACAACGCTTTGCACTTACAGGATGCGTTTACTCAGAGGAGCGGCAAGTAATTTACAATCGCTTATTAATTAATCCTCAGCCCCCACATGAGATGAGGCTGGGTTATTACACGTCTTTGACAGATGTGTGAAGCGGGGGAAGAGTGACATTAAGCTTCCGCCCAAGGTCACTACGTCGTAAAACTCACCGGACACATTCCCGCTCCCCCAGCCTCCAGGTGTCCACTGTGTCCATCGTGCCTGCCTCTCCCGCAGCCCCAAGGGCTCCTCAGGCCAGAGCTCCAGCCATTCCAGAAAGGGCTGAGATTTCCAGATCAAATGTGAGGATCTTGCTGTTCCATTGCATGGGGATTTCCATTTTTACTGTTCTGTTTTTGCTTTTCAGTTGAGGATCAACCACAGGTTTAGAATCTAGCGCGTGGGTGTCCCAGAAGAGTCGCTTCTAACTGCTGTACATTTTCACGTTGTGCAGACACCTCGCTGATTCGGGGAGCACGTGTGCTCTCCCAGCTGAAACAGGAAGCCGGAACCGCTCCCGGAGTGTGAACGGGGACTGGGGGGCTGGGGGCAGGGGGGGGTGCTGCCTGGTGTTTTCACAGCAACAGCCAATTAGGAGATAAATGTGGATCTGCTTTTCTAAACAGAAGGCACTTACATCAACACTCAGTAAACGAGAGTCCACTTCCCTTAGCAGCTCAACAAATTCTCAGGAAAAAGTTATAAATGACAGAAGAGTCTTTGCGGTTACTTTCAGATGTCCTTGCCAACTGATGTTCAAAAGGATCTCTTACCTAAGTATGTGTCTTTCTACGCAAACAACTAAACCTCCCACAGTGGGTGCTCCCCACAAATCCCTTTGGGGTTTGTGCAGCACCTAGGGCCGGTGCTCTGGGAACTGACATTGGGACACATCTCCGCCCCTTGGTGAATTCCCTAGCCAGAATCAAGGGAGATGGATGTTTTCATAATTTAGGGGACAGAATGCCATCCATGGGGCCACCATTGCTGTGGGTTTTTGTATATGGTTGCTGTTGGTTTTATATACGGAAGCAACAACCTGTCACATCAAAGGAGCCACATTATGCATTAAAAACTATATCCCAGTGATGAAGCAGCAAGAATCGAGGCCAGCCTTCGGAGCCCCACCAACCTAGCTGCAGCCACTGCCAGCAAATGAGAACAGACTCTTTGGATAAAAAACTAGGAGCCAGTACAGAATGCTTAAGCATGGTGACTTCCAAGGTCAATGTAATGGAATAAAGCTTTGTATTGTTCGGAACTTTGAGAAATACTCATTGGGTATCTTACAGTCCTTCCTTCCAGCTTTCATCAAATGTCTACTGAGCATTTGCGCATTTTACTTTGTTGAAGTCTCCATTCTGAGGCCCTGGTGGAATGTTCCCAAAGCAGGAAGCCTTCAGTAGAACATCCAATGAATTAATTTTCCTGGACTCGCTCATCCCCCTTCAGGCATGGGTGCCATTTTGGTTCTGCCTGGTTATTAGTCCTGTTGCTGGCAGATTAGGATGTGAAACAGCACTCTGTCCTAGAAAATAATCTAAGAAGACTTCCCAGAAGACTGAGATACTCCAGGCCTCAAAGGAATGGGGCCACAATGGCGGAGTTGCCTTTTGTGGGACAGACATGGTATTGCCCATGTGTTCAGAACATGGCACACTGTAGGAGCACTTGAGCTGCTTGGGTCACAGAGTGGGTCATGGTTGGGAGGGAGTGTGTCATTATTCCTGGGGACTGGTCTGCAACTTGTAGCTAGTGGCTCCTATCGAGAGGTTCCTGGGGAACTACACCAGCACCCCCTTGGTACTATCTCTCGGCGTGGGCTCCAATACTCCCTTTTCTGTCCTCAAGTCCTGAGATTTAATCTTGTGTATCTGTGTCCTTACATGCATTCTTGCTGACTGCTCGTTACTGACTGAAGTTTATTATCTTCAGCCCATCCTTTTCCCTCCCATCTGTCCTCACCTGCTAAATCGGCTTCATTATATTTCAAACCCATATTTGACCATTTCAAATCTCATCTCTACCACTGCGTGGCCCTGACTGAAAAATTTAACTTCGGAGTCTCATCTCTTGCAACTGATATCTGTTTTACAGGGTCATTGTGCAAAAGAAATGTCATAACCTATGTAAGACGCTCAGCACAGTTGACAGTAAATGTTAATTCTTCTTATCCCCCTTCCAACTTTTTCCCCTGTGTTCCCATCTTGCTCAGATATTTGATTTGATGTAGGTGATGGGCTGCTTTGTATAAAAAATAGGGACAATTCGCCCTTTAAATTGATGATGAATAATTTTTTTAAAAAAGTGAAGTAGAATCTATATTGAATGACAATGGTGACAAAGATAGAAATAAAAGGCACAGGAGTGCCTGGGTGGCTCAGTCAGTTGAGCGTCCGACTTCGGCTCAGGTCATGATCTCACGGTTCGTGGGTTCGAGCCCGGCATCGAGCTCTGTGCTGACCGCGAGCTCAGAGCCTGGAGCCTGCTTCGGATTCTGTGTCTCTTTCTCTCTCTGTCCCTCCCCTGTTCACTCTCTGTCTCTCAAAAATAAAAATAAAATGTAAAAAAAAATTTTTTTTAATTTAAAAAAAAAGAAAGAAAGAAGAGACACAGCCTTGGAGGACGAGGGAAGTGGGAGAAGACAGGAATCATAATTTATTTGCATATGCATGTTCACCAGAGAGTCAGAAACTAGTGGTTTATTATCAAATCCTATCATTTCAAATATTTACAAAACATTTATCAAATCAACACAACCATATTTTAGAAGGTAATCTTCCAGAAGTTCGCCACACAAGAAATTCACTTTATATTTAAAGAGATAAAAGGATGATAAATGGCAATAAAACAAGTTGCTACCAAAGGGTATAGAAATATAAGAAAGAACCCAAGAGAGAATAAACATAGGACATTGGTAAAGGATTTGCCTCCTTTGGGTGGATTGTCGAGTGACTGCCAGCATCGGTTTATATGTAAATTAATAAAATACGCACCACATAAATTGCAAAGTTTGGCAGACATCTGAGAAATTGTAACTGGCAGGGAATGAGTTAACACGTACGCTGGAGACAGCCTTGTTTTTCCTGACCTATTTGGAAATGAAGGATAAAAGAGAAGATTCTACAAGAAGCAAAGAGAAATTCTAGCTCTTTACCAAAATAGTCTATTACCTGGTCTCTATCACCATCAGGCACCAGACCCATAGAGGTGCCACAGAAGGACAAGCTGGCACCTAAATCATCAATCCCCCGTCGCTGTGACCAGCTGGAGCAGGACCAGAAACAAGTTGGGGCACCTGGGTCTCTCAGTCACTTAACCATCCTACTCTTGATTTAAGTTCAGGTCATGATCTCATGGTTCATGAGTTCAAGCCCTGTGTGGAGCCTGCTTGGGATTCTCCCTCTCCCTTTTTTCTCTGCCCCTCCCCCACTTTCTCTCTCTCAAAAATAAATAAATAAACATAAAAAAAAAAAAAAAAACGAAGGGTGCCTGTATGGCTCAGTCGGTTAAGCATCCAACTTCAGCTTGGGTCATGATCTCAACGCTCATGAGTTCCAGCCCCGCATTGGGCTCTGTGCTGACAGCTCAGAGCCTGGAGCCTGCTTCGGATTCTTTGTCTCCCTCTCTCTCTGCCCCTCCTCCGCTCATGCTCTGTCTCTCAAAAATAAATAAAAAACGTTTAAAAAAATAAAAAACAGAAACAAGTTTTCAAACACCTCCTGCTTTGAGTCCTCCTCAGTAGAATATTTCTATAACTCCATGCTCTTCGGGAAGGAAATGCACCTTCAGCTGCATTGTATCCGTGAGCCAAATACACTTTGGGCAAATCAAAGAGAGCTAATTATTCACTGTCTCCCCTCCCTTTGCAATGTGCTATGGCTTCATCAAAGATAGTAGTGACGCTGGGGACAGAAAACACGTTAGAATCCTAAGTCAGCCCCGGCCTGGCACGTTTTCTCACCAAGCGGGGACCCGGAGAAACAGCGAGCAAGACCAGCCAGAAAGTCACCACACCAGAGGAAAGGGACTCCTCTCCAACTGGAAGCAGGGATGTGGGGAGAGTGAGACGCAGCCGCTACGCATGTACGGACCGTGTTCACAGTTGGCCAGGGAGACAGAGCTGCACAGATAGGAGATGTGCCTCCCACAGGCAATGCATGGGGAGGCAGTGCAAACCAGGGCCCCCGTGATGGTAAGGCCACAGGGCTTCACACACACAAACACACACACACACACACACACACACACACACACCAGAAATGTTTTCTTTAAAGAATTGTCTACAGGGGCACCTGGGTGGCTCAGTCGGTTGAGCAGGCAGCTTCAGCTCAGGTCATGATCTCGCGGTTCGTAGGTTCAAGCCCTGGGTCGGGCTCTGTTCTGACAGCTAGCTCAGAGCCTGGAGCCTGTCTTTGAATTCTGTGTCTCCCTCTCTCTCTGGCCCTCCCCCGCTCATGCTCTGTTTCTCTCTGTCTCAATAATAAGCAAAGAAAATTTTTAAAAATAAAAAAAAAGAATTGTCTACAAGTGTGGATTTTTTTTTTTTTTGCAAAACATAATTTTTTTGAGACCTCTCCAACTTTTTGCACGGAAGGCATCATGTAATGAACCCGAGCAAACCCTCACCTCGTCTGGTTAAGTGGCGGGCCAGGTTCAGGTGGACAGACCTTCATGGTGCCCGGAATGCTGGGTGACTGGGGTGGTTTGCATGGTCGCAGCCCCACTTAACGTGCCCAGTGTCTACAGCCCCAGACAGGGTCCCTAAGCCCTGTCATCTATCACTGATTACAGTGGAGTAAGACAAACATTACATCAACTTTGCGATCCGGAGATGGTGTCAGATTTTATTCACTAATGAGGGTGGTTTTACTGTTGTGGGATGGGAGGGATACACACTGGCCAGATATCTAGTCCCTAAAAGGCCAGTATCAGAGCCTGGGGTAATGTGAAGCCAGAAGAAGAATCTTTCTGAAGGTTTATGTGTAAATGATGTAAAGGCAGACGAATCGGGAAGTTGATTCTTTAACGGGCTCTCTTTTAGAGGTTTAGACAAGCCTTTGGACTGAGCCCCAAATTCACAGTTGCTGCTACGCAGCGTTCTCAAAAACGTATCAGATATTAAAAACTTCATCTTTCAGGGGTGGCTGGGTTGCTCAGTCAGTTGAGCATCTGACTCTTGATTTCGGCTCAAGTCATGATCTCATGGTTCACAGGATCGAGCCCCCACGTGGGCTCTGTGCTGGCAGTGCTGAGCCTGCTTAGGATTCTCTCAACCTCTCTCTCTGCCCCTACCCCGCTCTCTCTCTCTCAATAAACAAACAAACAAACAAACATTTTAAAAAAGGAATCCAGGGTCCTGCTAAAACAAGCAAAAAAAAATTCACCTTGTGGAAAAACAACACTCTGCATGGTGAAAAGGCAGAAATGTTTCAGCTCACTTCCCTGCGGTTTCCACCAAAAGAAACTCATGTGCCTTTTTCACCTCTCGCATTCTGGGAGGAGGATCTTTTCCTTGGTGGCAGGGTCAGTGAGAAGCTGGCAACCTGGAAGGATTGATTTCATTCATCCTGGACTCCCCCTACGTGACATTGGTCTCTGGGCAGTTAGAGAGCACATTCCCGGGGACTGGGCAGGTACAGAAAAGGATGGGGCCGGTCTCCTGGGGCGCTGTGTAAGGATGCGACAAGCTGAAACAGTGAAAGGCACTGTGGCCTGAGGTCATCCTCTGTGAAGAAGACAGGACTTGAGCCGAGCCCGGGAGCAAAGGCTGTATGTGGATGCGTCTCTTGTCTCTCTCCACCTCTGCACACACCAGTCCCTCCACCCTGGAAGGTGGCTCTTCATTTAATCCTCTCGGAAAACACCTGTTCTTCCTATAAGACTCTCTAAGTCAGAAGTCAGGGCGTCTGCCCACTGGAGCTGCCTCTTGGCCCAGCTCTTCCCTTCCTGTTCCTTCAAGCCGTTCGGCCTCTGCAAATGCTGTCAATTACACCGTGAGCATTTTGACAGGCGAGCTGGGTTTAGCACAGGACTTCCAGACCCGAGGCAAGACGAGATGGTCCCAAGGTGGAAATGCAGACCTCACGCTTCCTATAACAAGGTCCCATTAGCCAAAGGCTATAGTGTTGAAAATACATGCTGTGTATAAAAGGTGACTTGTCTTGAAAGTTTTCTTGAAACTAGAAAGATTGTCAGAATTTCAAATGCCGGAGAAGGTGGTATTTATTCTCCCTAATTCGGATTTCATTTACTCAGGGGTTAGAGCCACCAGAAACCTGGACAAAAGGATAGTCACGCCCCATACCTGTCTGGGGAAATCTTTCAAATTATCTCGAAGTGGGTGGATTGAGGATCTGGAGGTATTTAGAGAGGGAAAATATTGCTGTGCAGACAGAGGCGAGTCCAGAAAGTCTTGGTGACAGATGCATGGTCCTCATGGTCCTGACCAACACAGGAGGAAGTGAGGTGGGAGGAAGCAGGAAGGGTGTCTGGCAGGCCCGGAAGAGCATAACTCAGTCTCGATCCCTGGTCAGGCAGGGGTAAGAGCTGCTGAGAGGAAGGCTGAGCTGATTCTCTGATTTTGACAGGGTAGCACCCAGCTCGCTAACAGGGGAGTTGCCTGAGAGCAAAGGCTACTGGTGACCTTTTCTCTAGACACCCTAGATGGTGCTGCCAAGCTTGACCCCAAGGCCAGACCCCAAGCAGGATGTGGGAAAAGGCGTGTGCCAGTCGCAGAACAATGGTAAAAACCATTGGTAAAATCCATCACTTCGATCTAAGATTCAAGGCATTCGATTCAGGGCGGCCCGGGCGGGGCGGGGAGTCTGGACCACAGAAGGAAGCCTGTCTCTCTCATAATAGCAGGGCCAGGTCACAGACGATGCTGCCTTCTGTTGTTTGGATAAGCCCAGAAAGGTGACGGGTTCCACCCCAGGTGCCATTTCCAATGAAATCAGAGTAACTGCCTGGAGGGCTGGGTTGAGGACCCAGACTCCTCACTGTCACCTGTGGAGTTCTCCAGACAGCAATCCCGCTCACCTGTGTGACTGCATGTCCTCCCCGCCCCTGCTGTCCCCTTGGCTCTCCGTGAGGAGGCACACCCCTGTTAGCTCTGTCCCTTATCGGAGCCACTTCTGAGGCCACCCCTGACACTTCATCCCTAAGAAGCTCATGCAGGGACCGGAGGAGGACCAGTCCGTCAGAGAAATTGTAACACTTGGACACTGGGCGACAGAGGCCCTCGTGGAGCTCATCCAAAACTAAATTTTAGGACATCATCAAGGTGATGACCTCGAGACAGCTTAAATCCTACGTAGGTTGGTCCAAGATGTAACTGACCAGGCTTTAGGAAAGGGAAGCGCAGGGTCGCTGTTTCATACTCCGCGGTCAAGTGGATTAACCAGGACTAAAAAGGCAGCACTTTCAAAACCCAAAGCACAAAAAACCAAGGAATTAAATCAGTGAAATAGTGGGTTGTGCCTGAAGGTAAAATGCAATGCTTAATAGTTGTCTGTCGCATACCAAAGCAAATTACACAAAATAACTCAAAATGAAATATTTAATTAGCTGCTCGGAAATGGATTTGTTCTCAACCCATTAATCTAATTAACACACACACAACTCCTCTTGTGCAGCACTTGCCTTGTTTATGCACGAGGCCAACACATGGCTCACATTTGTCGACTCGTGTGTGTATATATCTCTGAGAGCCTCCCCTCATAGTACAGACTCTTTTCTGCTCCCTTGCCTCTCAGAGTTGTGGGTAATATTCATTATCCACAAAACAAAATAAAAAAATTGTTCCAAATGAGAAACATTTGCTGCTTCAAAGTGCAGGGAGAACGGGCTATGTTTCCAGCGTGCACTACAGATGTGACAGCTGACTGCGTGTGCACACGCACACTCTAAATGAACAGCCGGAGTAATCGTGACAATTATCTGTCGCAATATGTTCTGTTTCAAATAATCAACTCTGGAAGCTCGGGGGGGGGGGGGGGGAGGGGGAATATTGTCGTTTTGTTCTTTTTTAAAATATTGCAGCTTATGGACTCTACCTACTTACTGATAAAGTTGACATTATTGAAAAAATACTGTAATGAATTTAGAAACGAAAATTATTCCCGCTGAAAAATTATGTAAGTAACATTTGGGAGGTAGCTGGGATGAGGGATATTTGCCATAATACCGGTACAATACTGCCATCTAGAGGAAACTATGCGAAGTTTCAGCCTTTTTATTTTTCGGATTGCTTTTTTCCGGGTATGTAAAATAATCGAAATAAAGGGGGTTGCGTATATATCTGATAATGACCGGAAAAGAAGACTGGGAGTTTTAAATAATGTGATCCCTATGATTCTTATGTTGTGGAGGAAAAATGTTTATCCTTCATAAGTTCTTCCAGCTGGTCTAAGAATTAAATTGGCATGAGACAGAGTAAGAGGAGAAAATCAGATTTAATTTTCTATGTATTGGAACCCTACATACATGAGAGGTTCAAAGACAGAAAGGTAAAGTGACAGATATATGCCATCCTGAGCTAAGGAATGACCTGGGGCTCTGGGATTTCAAAGGGAAAAAGAGGAATTCACAGGGCAGTAAGAAGCATAGATGTTGGGTAAATAGATAGTTGCTCGGTGGTACAGATGGGTTACTCAGATAAAACTTCTCTCTGCTAATAATTCTAATTCTGGGAAAGACACCCAATTTAGATTCTTCCAGGTAGTTAAGGGAGAGGCCAAGTTTCTCTTTGACACTGTGGGGTCTCAATTGCCTTTGGCTCAGAATAGCCACATGCCAAAGTGGCACATTTTAGAGAGACATACTCTGAACCCCTTGAGTCCTGCCTTTGAAACTTTAAAGAAGTTTCAACAACCCAGAAACTAAGCTGGCGGATTTCTCCTTATCTCAATGAACCAGTCTCAAGAATAGGTCAGTTCAGATAAAGAGTCGTCTCATTTCAGAAGGCGATCTTGCAGATAAGGCTCAAAAGGTAGGCCAATGTTGTGCAAACGATAAGGTAATTAATAAGAGGCATTTTTTAAGGAAACAAAGGAAAGACAAAGTTAATGGCTGGAGCAAATTGTAAACCCAGTATCCAGGTCCTGGGTGCTGCCAACGAGAGGATTTCTAGACGTCAGGACTGAAGTGCCTTCTGATAGAGTGATGGCGCCCAGTGGCAATTCGTGGTTCTCAGTTTGAGCATCTCTGGTGATCTCTCCGAGCAGCCGACACAGCAACGGGCACAAGGATTGCGTGAAGGGAGGCTGTTGTAGCGACTTCTCTGACATTTATATCAAGTTGCCCAGCTCCGGCTTGCTGGGCTTCAGGAAAAAGGGCAGCCTTGATTGTCAGTGACTCCAAGGCAGAAAGATGGGAGAAAATTAGACACATGAGCTTGGAGAGTCATTCAGCCAGCTATTTGAGGAAAACAGAAGAATTCGGGATCCCATCCAGTTTGTAGGTAAATATAACGAATTCTCAAGGAAAGTTCTTCAGAACTAGAATCGAACATCCATGAGAGTGTGACTGAAATACTATTTTTCTCTCTAAAATCACTGGCATTTGTTTATAAAATAAGTCCAGTTTTAATAAAGGTGACCTGATTATAGAAATGCAACAAGAATAATGCTTAACCATACAGGTTCTTTCAAATCTGTTTTGTTACCGTTGTTCATAAGGAATTTGCGACTGAACTTTTAAAGGCCTCTCAAGGCCAGGAAAGCCAAGTCAAGGACTTGCCGTCAGACTTCACCTACTGTACCTTGTAGACTTGGGTGGATTCCTCTCTTCCTGAGGTCTCCAAATATCCTGAGATTCCCGTACCTCCTTATTCAGCTAGTTGGACTGCTGGGAACCCTAAAAAAATGGTACCAGGCTGTTTTTCTAAGGGGCTGTATTGGCTCCATAGAGTCAACCCTAGTTCTTTAAAGCTGTCTGGTCTTTTCTGAGTCTATGCACATCTCTCAAATATGACATTCCAGTCAAGTCCTTGGTCATATAAACAATGTTTCTAATTATGTCTTATTATAAGAAAAATAGATTCATATTGAACTATTAAACTTGTTTAAATAACTCTATTGCCATGAAAATAAGAATACTCACTGAGAGTTTCTGAATTCTAGAGGGATCAGGTAGGAAGAAAAAGATAAACATTTCATATTTGCTTACAAAGGTGTATTTTATCAGTTGCTCTAAGTCCTAGACAATGTAAGAGAAGTTTCCTTAAATCTGGAAAAGCAAACATTAGAGAACCAGCGATGTTTCAAATAAGAGTCATAAAAATCATAATCATCTTCCTCAATTCATTCAGTCCCACATTATCAATTCTTGTTCTGCTTAAATCCAGTTTTCTTACTAATTCTGGAAATTCTTACCAAGTTCAGTTTTATGACCTTAAACGTTATCAGAAAGCTGTATTTGTCAAAAGTCCTTCCGATGAATCTTTTTGAAGATGAAGCACCTTTGCAGAGACACTTTTGTAAAAACATCTGAGTAAAACAATAACTGTAAATGACAAAATATTTTTTTTAATGTCCACTGTTAGAGATCTGATGAGAAGCCATTGTAATATTAGGAACTGACCAGGGAATTTGATTATTTCTGTGAGACAACATTTTAATAATTAGAATTACAAGTGATAGAACATATCAGGACATATCAGAAGTTTAAGAATTTTATACAATTTCTAGAATCCTTATAAAATATACCTCTACACATACAACATAAAGAAGGCTTAGTATTATTTCTTATTTCCCAATGTTTCCCATGTAATTTAACATATCAACTGCACCTAATTAGTTTAACAAATCCTTTGGAATGTTCCAGGAGCCCTTCTGGAAAAATCTTAAAAGTTTTTTTTTCCAGTCAAAAGACTTTATTTAGAATTTGATTTGGGGCTGTTTGTCAAAATATTTTTTTTTAAGATTTTAAAGCACTTGGTCAACAGGAATGTAGGTCATTGGGAAATAATACTTGTTATCTATTTAACCAAAGTGACAATAAAAGATTTTTAAAGGCAAATACAAAAGCTTACAAAGTCATTAGCAAAACTTAGCTCTTTTAATATTAAGAGGATTCTGTTGTCTTAATCAAAGACCTGATACACACAGGACCTTATTTTAGCAAAACATAGAATCTTTGTTTTTAGGCAGATAACTTTAAAGAGCAAAAAAATCTTTTACGGTCTTATTGAGCAGACCAATAGTTAAAGAAAATCTTGTCTTTTTAACAGATGAAAGAAAATTAAGTTCTGCTTTTATATAAGTACACTATTGATATTAAAGCTTATTTTTAAAACCCTTAGCACAGACTCATTTATTCTTATCCAGTTTGATCACCCATCAAATTCCTTTCCCAAGATCCCTTATTCATAAACCTTCTACAACTTTCTGTGTCTACTTTAATTTGTCCCTCGCTCTCTTTGCCACCCTGAAATAATCTTTAAGACAAAATTACTTTTGTTTCCCTAAACAAAAATGTATCTCCATTCCTCACATGTTTTCTTACAAAAAAACACAGCCTACTTTTCCTGCATACAGAGCTGTTTCCCTTATTATTTCTAGTAGCTTTAATTACATATATTAATTAGAATTCTTAACTTCTAAAAACCTTAGTTTCTAGTGAAAACTAAGAAGTAGGCAATTGTGAACAATTATGCCAGCATTCTTTAGATTGGCAAATCTATGAATACATTTCATAATTTATAGAAATGTGTGCTTTTTCATAGTATAAATTTTCAATAAACTCAAAACATGTTTACCAATAGACTCAAATTTATCTTCAGCTTCTCTGTAATACGAAGATAAGAGTTGGCAAACTTAGTTTTGTTTAGCAATTAATATTTCAAGTATTTTATCTTATTTGGGAATGACCTAGACATGCAATGAATTTTCATCATTTAATTTAACTTAGGAAAATGCCAAGGAGATTTGGGGAATCATTTAACTAGACATACCATAAAACATAAATACTGCCGAAAAGATCACTTGTAAACTTTTATTTTGCTTAAATCTATTTAATTCATTTGCTTTTAATAATTATGCTTGGATTCATCACGAAAATTTCATGTGATATTCAATAGCTAACTGTCATCTTTAGGTCTTCTTTCTTGCTGACAAATTCTGTAACAGAGGTAACAGGGGCTTATTTGACTTTCAGTAAACCTAGGTAGAATAAAAGTATTACATTTAATGCTGATAACTCTAAAGGCATGCCTCTTTTAATTAAACCTACGAACTTCAATTAGCTTTTATTTATTAAAGATTAATCCTAGATTACGTGAATCTGAAAAACATTTGGGTTCGTTTTGATATTTCTAAGAGTTTTAGAATAGCCAATCCTTATAAGTACTTTCTTGCAAACCAACCAAATAGAAGTCTTTACAAATTAATTTTGGCAATACCATCTGGAGGTAGAAAAAATATCACATATCTACAACACATATATATATGTAGATACCCATGAACAGATGCAGAGACCTTACAGTTACTAATATTTGTGGAGAAGCTTTCGCTTTTGCCCAAACTCCAAATATTTCCTCTCTCCTTTTTTTTTTTTCTTCTGATAAGAGACCTCTCTCTACAGTTTGCGTTTCAAAAATAATGGCTCTTAGGTCCTAAAGAAGAGGGGGATAGAAAATCTACATCACAAAGTCACAAAGAAAGTATCCCAAATTCCTCCCAGAAGGACTTGGGTTTCCTAAGGACAATACTTACAAGCCTTTTAAGATAAAGAGGGGAGGTTTGGGGATTGGTGAAAAGGACAGGTTGACATTGAATTTTTTCAGAGCCATATTTCTAGTTCTGCAAAGATTTGTAAAATAAGGACAATTGTTTTTAATTCCTCAAGGAATTGGGGATTCGTTTCTCTCCCTCTGGGTACATAGTTGTATTCTAACTTAGGGGAAAAAGGCCTTTAAAATTCTATTATGCTCTAACTATTAGCTTCCAATCTGGCCAACTTTTGATTACAGACCTACCCTAAAATACACACACACACACACACACACACACACACACACACACACATATATACATATATGTAAATGTATATCTTAAATATCTTCTCAGTCTTCAGCCAGGACAAACAGTACATATTTCTGGTAGTATTAAATCACCCCCCTTTTAAGAGGGGTCCCCAAAGAGTGTGCAAAGGATATTACCTTCCCAAGATCCAGTCACTCCCAAATATAGCCAAAAGAAAGAACTGATAGCCTGCATGTCCCAGGCAGGAAGTCCATAGCTATATCAGGAACAGAACAAATCAGTAACCAATGGGTCTGGTTTTGGAAAAGAAAGGGCATCGTGAGATTTTCTTTTCCTTCTCTATCAGTCTCTGAACATCAGGCTTTCAGCCATTCCTTTGCAGAAGGTCCTTGGATAAATTCTCGTCATCGTTTTCTCTCTGCAGAGAGGGGGGCGTGATTTGTGAATGGTTACTGATCTAATTCTTCCCTAATTTTGGTAGAATCTTCTGGAAAGTTCTGCTGCTGTCCATGGGACATGACTTCCTTTGGTGGGGATCTAGGATATGTCTAGAAAAGACATTGCATAGGAAGGCTTGAAGCTGGCAGAGCCCGATTAGAGAGCCCAGCAAAGCGAGCCCTACTGTGTGTCCCAGGCTTCTCTGCAAACTTTGCTTCCTGACTTTCAGCATTTATAGGAGTAACTTTATACCCTAGGCCTAGAGATGAGGCTAGAGTGTTCTCTGTAAGTGTTGTAGGAGAAACAGGAAATTAGGATAGAGAAATGGGGCTGGATTTTGAGAAGGGGAATTTACTTTGGATTTAACTTTTATTCTAATTTCTGTTTTTTCATCTTATGTGAGTGTCTAAGGCTAGTGATTATATCTCTTTATGTCCTCTTTTGAATTTGGGCTCTCCACAGGTGCCAATAAATCGTAAGGATGAGAGCTCTCGAAATTATTTTCTTCTCAAGTATAGCCCATTCAATGTATCTGTCATGTGGGCATGGACCAGTAGGATCTCTCAAGAGCGACTCCAACCAGTAAGCCTCTTTATGACTTAACCAAAACCACAGGAGGCATCCTGTAAGACAGTGCAAACTACGTAGCCCTCACTAGATCCAGAAAGTTCACTCTCACAGATAGTCTAAGAAACCTAAGGCCTCCGTTGCACAGGTGATAAGGATGGTGTAGTGCGGTTTCCCATGACAACGTGAGACGCCTCCAGTCATAAAGTCGTTAATCTGTGACACCCAGTAGGTGCTACAGGAATGGGGCTTTTCCAGCACTAACAAAACAATGAAGGTTTAGACAACAAAGGTGCTTTAGGGACTGGGGCTCCTTATGACAAATTTCCCACAAACAGTAGACCAGAGAGAATGCTGCTTGGAACTCCAGTCTATTTGACCACCAACTGTACTTCAGTAACTACACCTTTATGTGGAGAACAGAGAGAATATTTTCACTGGTCATGAAACCAAGCTCTCAAATCATAGAACAAGATGAAAGAAAGCCTCATTTGTTTTTTCTGATACGTACATAACAGCTTTGGCTAAGCCTTGAGTCTCTTGGAGCCAAACTAATACCTTGCAACACATGCCCACCGATTTTGCAGCTTTGGCTTCCAAGATGTTCCTTAGCAAAAGCCTCTACTTCATGTTCCCGTTAACCCATTGCAAATTTTGTCTGAACAGATGCCGGCCCTGATGAGGACCCTGAACCCACCAGTGTGTGAGGTCAGTTAGAATATAGGGTCTTATAGGACCCATGTCTGTGTTCTGCCCTATGGCTTTCTCCCTTAGGACAAACAACACAACAGACAGAGACAAAAGAAAAACAGTGACAACCCTGGGAGAAAAAGGATCACCAGGCTTACTAAGACCCAAGGAACTAGTTCTATGAAAACTTTCTCCTGCTAATCTAACCTTAGAAAAGAAAAACAGGTCTTCCACACACTGCTGCTGCTGCTGCTGGTGCTGTAATCTGCAGGTAGAGATCTGGGAGTCTCACATGGTAAGAATTCTCACCTTTGGCCAGCTCTTATCAGAGGCCCCGGGATCTTTCTAGAGCAGCAGCTTTGGGTGAGCAGTGCTCATCCAAGAGAGGTCTCCTGGCTGGTTTGCCAAAACTGTTGGAGAGGAGAAATTTTTATCTGCCCCTCGAAGATTCTTCTGGCTGACCTAAGCATTAAATTGGCATGAGACAGATTAGCAGGAGAAAATCAAATTTAATTTTGTATGCACGGGAACCCCACATACATGAGAAGTTCAAAGGTAGAAAAGTAAAATGATATATTTATGCCATTCTAAGCTAAGGAAAGGGAGAGGGGCCTGGGGCTTTAAAGGGGACAATTCACAGGACAATAAGATGCTTAAATAATTAGATATTTGCTCTGCTGTACAGATGGGTCACTCAGATAAAATGTATCTCTGCTAATAACTCTAATTCTGGGAAAGACCCCAGTTTAGAGTCTTCATGGTAGATAAAGGAGGGGTAAAACTTTCTTTTAGCTCACAGGGTCAGTCGCCTTCAGTTAAAAATCATCCCCAAGTGTCACGTTTTGGGGAGACTTGCTCTGAACCCCTTCACTTACCTGCCTTAAATCAGAGCTCTCCAAACTTTTTACTTCTCCAAAACCTAGTGTATTTGGGAGGTTGTAGAAGGGTGTAGGAAGAGGAGGAACAAACTCAGAAGGCCACCTGACTGAAGGAGCCCGCCCAGGCTTAGTAAGGCCAGAACTTCCTTTTTGCTGTTGTTTGTTTAAGAAAAGCTGAAAATTTGCATTTGTTTGCAAGATCTCCAGATACCTCAATCTGGCACCTTGGAGAAAATTGAACTCTGCCATTTAAGTAAAACATGTCTGAGGGCCCACTTTGGTGCAAAGGGAAGAAAAAGTATCATCAGTGACTACTGACCAAATGAGAAAGGAAGAGAGAGCCTGGAGGGTTGTTATCAGCTTGGAAATTGACAAAGTGAAGGTTTGGGGCCATACCCAGAAAGGCCAGTCTAGTCAAGTAGGAAGACAAGATTCTAACGTAACATTTGCTTTAGCTTTCCCAGCTCTGTAATCCCTAGACTTCCATGATGTAGAACTTAACGAAATATACAAAGTCTTCTATATACAAATGCAATTTGCTATTTTCTTACCTCATCACACAGGTCAAAGTGTCTATAATGCTGAATTATCAGTGTGTTAGGCCAGTCCTTTCTCCTAGCCTGGGTTACAGCTAAGAAATCTCCCCCAAGCATTGTGATCCAAGGAACAGAAGACACAATGGGAAAGGAAA
The DNA here is from genome assembly GCA_028646485.1 of Cryptoprocta ferox. Classification (NCBI taxonomy): domain Eukaryota; kingdom Metazoa; phylum Chordata; class Mammalia; order Carnivora; family Eupleridae; genus Cryptoprocta; species Cryptoprocta ferox. The sequence continues at coordinate 170,948,007 of CM053567.1, forward strand.
GGAGAAGAAAGCTTAGAAAAAATTGCCAAAGGCAGAAATGGCCAAAAACAAAAAAAAAAACAAAAAAAAAAAAACAACTAGGGTTTCTATTCTGATATTGTTTCCAAATAATCACAAGAAACAAGTTGAAAATGATAAGCAGTGTGACCCTAATGTCACATCACAGAAGAGAGGGAAACAAACAAAAAAAAGAAAACCAAAGCAATGCCAAGCTTTGCACGTGATCCTATTGAGCAAGCAAATGTTTGCAGGTATGAGCAAGCATGACACTAGGCCAGTGGGGATGTTGTAAGTGATTTGCCTTGTCAGTTGACTTGTCCCAAGCTGCTAAATGTGCTGTGCTTCCCCTCTTATTTAAATAATCCCAGACTTCTGCTGTCCCAGAACAAAGAGAATCACAACACAGGCTTTGTAATTAGTTGATTTCACATACTTTTGATAAACAGAGAAGTAAAGGAAAGACATTTATATGTGTACAAAACACCAGGAGCATACGTGGTCAGTGAGGGGGGCGCACCCCTCTCCGACCCTTCTTTTTCTTTACTGATCTCGTTTTGTCTTGTCCACCAACCTATGAAAACAAGGTATGAAATTCTCCAGTTATAACTGTGGCTTTGTCTAGTCCTTGCTTTAACTCTGTGACTTTTGGTTTCGGGTGTTTTAAAGGTCTGTTATCCTGTGCATCCATATATAGTTAGGGTTTCTGAGACTTCTTGGGGAATTAACTCATCATTATGAAAAATCCCTATTTACATGCCGTAAACACCTTTGTCTTGAATTCTACTTTGTGTGAAATTGACAGAGACACAGCAGCTTTCTTATGCTTACTATTTTATTGTATATCATTTCCCTTCTTTCATTCAAAATATAGTTATGTGCACTTAAATTGCATTGTCTATAATTAGCATATTGTTGAGTCTTACATTTTTATCCAGTCTCTGCTCTTAAATAAAGAGTTTCGTCAAGGGGCGCCTGGGTGGCTCAGTCAGTTGAGCGTCTTGACTCTTGATTTCATCTCAGGTCATGATCTCAAGGCTCATGTGTTTGAGCCCTTGTTGGGCCCTGCGCTGACAGCGTGGAGCCTGCTTGGGATTCTCTCTCTTCCTCTCTCTCTGCCCCTCCACTGCCCATGTGTGCTCTCTCCCTCTCTCTATCAAAATAAATAAATGAACTTAAAAAAAATCTTTTAAAAAAAAGAGTTTAGTCAATTCATTTTAAGTAATTAATAAGATTGTGTTTAATTCTACTATCTTTCTATTGGTCTTCTATTTTTCCCATCTTTCTTGTTTGTTTTCATTGTTCCTCCACTTCTCCTTGCTTATTTTCTTTTAATCGCATTTCATATATATTATTTATTACCTCCATTGAGATTTTAGCCATATCTTACTGTTTGTACTGTTTGCTCTAGGGATGACAATATTCATTCTTACCTACCATATGACATGGAGTTAATAATCAGCCACTTCGTGTGAAATGTAAGATGCTTTTAGGAGTATAGCTCCATTCTTGCCCTCTGTGCTATTAGTGTCACATATTTTATTTCACATATGTTATAAACTCCAAAACATAATGTTTCCTTTCCTTTAAAGTGTCATGTGTTTTTTAACACAAAAAAAGGTATTTTATGTTTATCCATTTCTTCACCATTTCCAGTGCATTTCCTTACTTTCTGTATATCTGAGTTTCCACCAGTATCATTACTCGTTAGGCTAAAAGAAACTCCCTTAGCATTGTGCAGGTCTGATTGCCACAAATTTTCTGTTTATATTTATCAGGAAATCTCTTTCTTTCATCCTAATTTTTGAAGGATATTCATGCTAGAGAATTCTTGATCTACAGGTATTTTTTCCCCTTCTGCCAAACTGTTAAAAATGTTGCCCCATTGTCTTCTGTCCTTCATTGTTTCTTGTGAGAGCTGTCAGATGTATGACTGTTCCTCTGTAAATATTTGGTCTTTTTTCCCTGGCTGTCTTTAAAATAATTCTTTTTATCTTTGGTTTTCAGAAGGATGACTATGATGTGTCTAAGTATGGTTTCTTTGTACTCGTTTAGAATCTGCTGAGCTCTTAGATGAGTAATTATTTTTCTAACACACTCGGGAAACTGTCAGATATTTCCTCGGGTATTTTTCTACTCTACTTCCTCTCTTTCTTAGACTCCTAATAGACAGTTGAACAATCCCCCAGAGGTCACTGAGGGTCTGTTCCTTATTTTCATCTTTTTTACCTTTCTTCCTCAGATAGGATAATTCTATTGCCCTCTCTTCAAGCTCACTGTCCTTTTCGTTTGAAGTCTCCAATTTGCTGTTAAATTCATCCAGTAAACTTTCCACTTGCAATATCATAACTCAGTTTTAGAATTTCCATTTGGTTCCTTTTTGTAGTGCCCATTTCTCCCCTGAGATCTCCCATCTGTTGATTTATTGTGCACAACCTTTCCTTTTAGTTTCTTCACATGCATATAATGGCAGTTTTAAGGTCCTAGTCTACTAAGTACAATGTCTGGGTCATATCAAAGTCTACTTCTATTGACTGGTTACTATTTCCTTGACCATAGGTAATGCAATCCTAATTTCTCATGTGTCTAGCAATGTTTCGTTATATGCTAAACATTGTGGGTCATCTGTGGAGTCTGGATTATGTTGTTTTCTTTAAAGAAGGTTAGTTTTCTTCTGCAAAGTAACTAATTACTAGCTAATTTCCTTACTCTGGCTTTTTAGTTCTTGTTAGGGTGGTTCTATTTCATACTCATTCTTCATCCCAGGATGAGGTCTTTACTATATTATAGAGGGGTAGAAAATGTTGTCTGTAAAAGACCAGGTAATAAATATGTTAGCCTTGTGAGCAATATATGGTTTCTTTCTTCTTCTTTTTCCTCTCTTTCTTTTCTTCCTCCTTTTCCTCTTCCTCCACCTCTTCCTCCTGCTGCTGCTGCTTTTGAACAACCTCTTAACAAATGTTAAAAAAAAAAAAAAAGCAATCATACCTCACTGGCCACACATAAAAAGGCCACAAGCCGAATTTGGCCATAGTTTCCCAATCCCTGGTCTAGAGCACGGTTCCTACTCCTAGAATGTGGCCTCAACTGAATGCCCAGTGTTTACCAAACACTTTGTATTCTGGATTGGCTCAAATTCAGCATTGCACAGCTGCTGGCCATCAGCAGCCAGTCTTTCATAAGCCTTATGAAGCCACACTCTGTGTATGCACAGCCCAACTCATAGCTAGGAAGCCACAGAAAAAAAAGCCCCTATGCAACTTCACACCCCACCGTAGTCCAAAAAGTGCCCCAAGCAGAGAGCTGGGTGACTTCTGTGGTTCGATTGTTGTGCTTCCCTTTTCTTGAGAAACAGTCTGACGTTACTTGTTTTTTAATGCCTGAAACTAACTTCCTCCTGCATATTGCCCTGTTTTACATTGTTTATGGCAGATAGGTTACTCCACCAGGGTCAGAATGGAAGTTCCTATAATTTAAACAGATTGAGTCTCCTTTTCGATGACTCTGAGACCTATGGGTGGAGACGTGCAGGGGGCAAATTATGAGAATAGGCAAGATTTACAAAAATATGATTTGTTAGCATAGGGACACCTGATATCAGATTAAAAGAGAAAACATTTCTCAGAAAAAACACACAATGGGTAAGAGAAAAGGGCAACGGATTGAGTCCAGGGGAAAAGATAAAGGTGAGAGCTGCCTGAGAGCTAACTGGAAAGGTCTGCCATGTGCAAGGAGAAGCTCAGCCTTCCTAAGGCTATTTTATTTTCTTCGAGAGTGTATATTTTAGGAATGTCCCGAAGAGTTGTCAATGTCCTTGCCCAAATCTCATAAAATAGTTATCCATAACATCACCCTTACAGATGGTTTTGCTCTCCTCCATTCCAATATTGCTGACTCCTATTTTAAAAAAAATGTTGGGGCACCCGGGTGGCTCAGTCAGTTAAGCGTCCGACCTCAGCTCAGGTCACGATCTCATGGTTTGTGGGTTCAAGCTCCGCGTCGGGTTCTGTGCTGACAGCTCAGAACCTGGAGCCTGTTTCAGATTCTGTGTCTCCCTCTCTCTCTGACCCTCCCCCACTCGTGCTCTGTCTCTCTCTGTCTCAAAAATAAATAAACTATAAAAAAATATTTTAAAAAATGTGCCACCACTACTCAATCTTGTCATCAACTTCTGGCTTTCCTGTCATGCTCCCCTAAAGATTTTGCTATAAGCCACAAGTTTAGGTGTTAAACACCTAAAAGTAAGTGTTTAACAAAGACACACATCCTCAGAACCTCAACGAAAAGGACAAGTTCCTCTTACCTACTGATAATTTAAGTAATGGATTCATAGGTGCAGACTTCTAAGCTGATGCCACTTAGCCAACCGCCAAATAGGTCAGGGGACGGAGTCACGACTTCCAGGACTCTTTCAATCCAGAAGCAGCAATTTTGTAAAAGCAGACTGCAGACCCAACATCCTGTGCAGAAAGCATTAATTACATGAACTGAAAAAATTGATAAGGTGAATATAAGCGTGGTTGTTTTTGGATATTATTTGCCTACTTATTGTATCTTGGTATTATCTTTAATGTTCTATTTTGTTATGGGTACCTGATAAAGCCCTTTCTCTTTCTTCTTCATCTATCCCTAAACTTTATTTAAAAATTTTTTAATGTTTTATTTACTTTTGAGAGAGAGACAGAAACAGAGAGAGACAGAGTATGAGCAGAGGACAGGCAGAGAGAGAGAGGGAAACCCAGAATCCAAAGCGGGCTTCAGGCTCTGAGCTGTCAGCACCGAGCATGATTAACTGATTGAGCCACCCAGGCCCCCCTCCCTAACCTATATTTTAAACTAGGCATTAGCAAACTGGTCCATGAGCCAAATCCAGCCCGCCACAGGTCAAATAGTCAACGCAAAGCCCATTGTTTACATATCGTCTACAGTTTCCTCGTGCTACAATGGGCAGATCTGAGCACAAATCTTGCAACAGCGATCCATGGCCCACAAACTGAGAACATCTACTATCCGGTCCTGTATAGAAAAGGTTTGCTGATCCGGGTTTTACACTAAGGTTTTGCAAACTGAAATAAAACATTATTCAAATTATGTTTTGTCCTTGCTGACACCTCAAAATTCAGAGACAAATACTTTACTAAGTCTTTTTGCTTTTAAAACCACGATAGTTTTCCAAGACGTCAATAAGACGTTCCTTTGGTTGTTTTTTGGTTTTTTGTTTTTAAGCAGGATATGGTTAGGAAATTAATTGGGTAAGCAAAGCTATATTTAAAGTGTCATACGAAAATAAATCTCATTTAATGGGCTATGATAAGCCCCTCACTGGGGAACAAGTGTTTTGCTTCATTTGTGGAATCAAGGCTGACAAAGCCCTCCTCAGAGATCATTCTGGCACCTGTTCTGTGGTTTTTGACATCCTGGAATTTTATATGGAAAAGAATATCAGTTCCTGGCAAACCAGTACCTAGCAGATTTGGGTGCAGGGGGACTCAAGGAGAGAGAGAAATTCATTCACATTTACAGGCACTGCAGGCAAAACTGGTAGAAATATATCCCTTGGCTTTGGTTCTCTAGCCACAGAACATGAGTGCACATAAGAGCAATAAAGATTTCTCTGGAATAATAGAGCCTATTGAAAATATAATACTGGGTTCCATGTGAGAATGGAGTCAGACAAGGGTTAATTTTTTTTTGGCCATAGTAGGTGTTCAGTACCACACGGCACTGGATTTGTTGACCATACTCCAAGGAAACTTATGTATATATTAATACTTCTCACTGCACCAATGTTAATGAGTTAATGGATCCGAACAAAATAAAATTAGATCAGCTTTAGTGATCAAGAATCATCCTCAGAGATTATTTATGACCACAAGGGATGGCTGTAAGAAATGGTGTCCAAAACTCGGAAGTGGGAAGAGAGATTTCTGCCTTGTCATTCAATGTTGTGTTGAACGTTGTTGAACGAGTCTGTCCAGGGCTATTCTGATTCTCTAGGACTGTGCACCTGTATTTACTATTTAGGGTATTTTTCAACTCTGTAAGGGTACATATTAACTCATAAAAAAACAGAGATGGACATTATTTTTGTTCAATGTGAGTGAAAATGAAATTTGTCCCTGGAGAAATAAAAATGAAATTATAACCCAAAAGTTATGGCTTATTTTATGTATAATTTAGCAATCTCGTCCAAACATCCATTTAATGACTTTATATACCTAGTCTTTTCAATTTTCCTTGAACTACCTTTACCATTTTACTGGGTCCTTCGTTAGTTTAATAAATCGTTGACATAAATCCACTTTAAAAATTAGGTATATAATCATTGACATTCCTAGATGCTTGGGTAAGATATATATAAGAGCTAGAGAGAGTTATGCTTTTTCTTCTCTTAAGATAGTAAAAATTTGAGCCTGTTTCACAATTTTTAAAAATGCCATAGTAAGAAAGATATTAGAGCTATAGTAAAGGGGAGGCAATGGGTCAAATTCCAAAACAAGAAAGCACAAAATTCACAAAAAGGAAGACTGGATGACTCTCAGCTAGAAAAATAACCAACTTTTCCTCCGATGGTGTAGAAAGGAGGAGAGGATAGTAGGTTCAGGGATAAGAAGTTGAAGACGTTCATACCAAATAAGCCATGTGTTCCTGGGCCTGAGGGCTTGGTGAGTGATTTGAAGGTGTCGTAAGGACTTGAGGGGCCACTGGTAGAAGTTGGCAAGAGGGCCCGTAAGCGCCTCATCTCTCAACCTTTCAAAAGACTTTGGGGTGGAATGTGGGAACAGGCTGGCAAATGTGACTTCACTGAAGAATATGAATGTGATGGGGCACCTACGTGGCTCAGTCCATTAACCCTCTGACTCTGGGTTTCAGCTCAGGACGTGATCTCGCGGTTTGTGTGTTCGAGCCCGTATTGGGCTCTGCACTGACAGCATGGAGCTTGCTTGGGATTCTCTCTCTGCCCCTCCCCCACTACTGTGCACTTTCTCTCTCTCTCAATAAATAAATAAACAAACACTTTTTTAAAAAAGAATATAGGGGCGTCTGGGTGGCTCAGTCAGTTACGTGTCCAACTTCAGCTCAGGTCATGCTCTGATGGTTCATGAGTTCGAGCCTTGTGTCAGGCTCTGTGCTGACAGCTCAGGGCCCGAAGTCTGCTTTGGATTCTGTGTCTCCCTCTCTCTCTAACCCTCCCCCACTCATGCTCGCTCACTCTCTCTCAAAAACTAAATAAACACTTAAAAAAAGAACATAAATGTAACAATAGGCTCTCACACGGTGGCAAACTGTAAGTTTTCAATTCATAGGGACAACACTTGACCTATCCTAGATATTCTATGCACCTGGGGGTTGAAGATCACAAGGAAGGGGAAAGGGGAGAGATACCTGACAGGCATCCAGGATGTGGTGGATCCTGTCTACACACATTATCTCATCTAATACTCACAACATAATGAAGGAGGCATTCGCATCCCGACTTCATAGATGAGTGAACAGACTTCTGAGAGAATCAGTTATTTGCCCATTATCAGAGACAGGAAGTACCAGGGCTCATGCTCAGAGCTATCAAGACTCCAAAGCCCACTTTCATAATAACAACAGTGTCTAGTCTCCCAAAGAATAAGGAACTAAGGAAACAGGATTGAGGAGGTGGAGAGAAGTGAGACAAGGCATTTATGTTCCCAAGATGTACATTCAGGCACCTCGTTTTTTCCAAAGCGGGGAGAAAAGCAACCGGGACCCCTACCGAGTTGCCCTTTTACAGGCAGCAGAATGGCACATACCAATGTCCATATGAAGAAATTAAGATAAAAAAATATTAGACTCCATAAAAAAAGCAAACATCAGAAGTACAAAAAGAACCCAGGGCCTTTGTATCTGTCGTTCCTGATTACTCTGCCTCGGATGCTCCTTCCAGGGTGTTCCATCCCTCACTTCTTGCTGTCACTCGAGTGCTCACTTCCTAACGGTGGTCTTCCCCGAGCTCCCACCTGAGCTCCGCAGGTGGTGCGTTCCTCCTAATTTCCTTCATCCCACGAACTACACAGGGCACATGGTGTCCCCCGCTCGAGTGTGAACTCCTCCAGGGCGGGAGTTTTGTCTCTTCTGCTTCCTCCTGTGTTGCCAGCATCTAGAATGGTTTCTGGTACATGGTAGAAACTCAAAATATTTTCAGATTTATCTCAGGTTCAGGCAAGTGCCCAGTGACCCTCTCCGCCTGCACGCACACTTCTGCCCTGGAGAGCGGAGTTTCCAGGTGGAGTTAAACATAAGAATTCATCTTGTCCCGGTGGCAGAGGTTTCTAATTACTTAGCATCCGCTGCACCCTCTTTTCTTACCAGAGAACCCCAGTTGTGTTTGAGGGCAGCAGCACACATGCGTACATGCAGACATGCTAAATCACTCTGTGTCCCAGATTCTCCAGCTGCGGACAGCCATGTGGCACAGCTCTGGTCGAGGAGCTGAAAAAAGGCAGGTGCCAGGAGAGGCTTCCTGAAAAGCTCTTCACAAGGGAGTAGTGTCAACAGGCACCATGCTGTTGCCTTTGACCTTCTTCCTGACTGGCATGTGAGCGGGATGCCAGTAGTAGCACGGTTATCTTGGGCCACGAGGCAACTCAGGATGAGTAAGTGAAGAGTGGAGGATTTAGTCTCCGATGGCATCACAGGGCCACTGTCCTACCCTCACCCCCAGTCTTACCAGGAAAACGAAATCCCTGATTCTTTGAGCTGCTCACAGCTTAGTTGTGTCTTCTGTGACTTGCAACTGAATGCAATCCTCTTAAAACTTCTGAGCTCATAACTGTGCTTCCTCTTTTGTCCTTCAATTCTAGGGCTTGCAATCCACTCGTGGGAAAGTTAGATGTGCCAGGCACTCATCTGGCCAACTCTATGGAAGATTGTGCCCTGTCACAGCGGGGCAAATAATACAGAGTGTAAGGAGCTAAAGGCCAGGTGTGTTTCCTGTGCAGGCCTAGAAAATGTTTGCTTTTCTCAGCTCTCATCAGGAAAAAAAAAAAACAAAAAAACAAAACAAAAAAAAAACAAACAAACAAACAAAAAACAGAGAAAGTGGAAAGAGGGAATGGAGTATTTCTCAAATACAGAAATACAGCAACCATTGCCTGATACAATCAGAATCATCCCAGAGAGATTTTGAAAAAATGTAGATTCTGAGTCTCTTCCCTAGTATTTAACAAAACAGAAACTCCCAAGACAGGGCCTTTAAATGTCAGGTTTGAGAAAGCCCCCTAGTTCTACCGACTTACACCATGGCCGAGAACCACTTTGATGGTTTCACATTACAAGATCCATTATACATTTAATTGTGTCCCCTCAAATTCGTGTGTCAAAGGTCTAACTCCTAAGGTCACCGTATTTGGAGGCAGAGCCTACAGGGAGGTAATTAAGCATCAGCTAGATCCTAGGGGTAGGGTCCTAATCTGATAGGACTGGCCCATTTTCTGCGTGTGTGGCTGTGCACAGGCACGTGCACCATGTGAAGGCACAACAAGAAGGCAGCTATGAGCAAACCCAAAAGGGGACTCTTAACAGAGCCCAACCTTTCTAGAACCTTGATCTTGGGCTTCGAGCCCCCAAAACTGAGAAAGTACGATTCTGCTGTTTCAGCCTCCTGCCCCCCAGTCTATGGTGTTTTGTTACAGCTAATAAAGCTTCTGACTGAAGGTGCTGACCCCCTGCTAACTTTACTTCCCACTGCTCCCCAGGTTCTGTCAAGGGTCCTCATTAGTCCCTTGAAATACTCTCTCACTCTCAGCCTTATACTTGGCTCCCTCCATTTGGAAACCAAACTGCTAAATATTTACTGAGTATCTAATTTAGTGACAGGTGCTCAGAGGGAATTCAAGGCTATACAAACCAATATGTTTTCCCTTCAAACTATTTGGAAGCAATAGAGATAAAATAAATATAAGAGAATGGGTTTTCCCGTGCTTTAACTCTTTCAGTTCCTTCCCACTGATTCCACATCGAGCCTAAACTCTTAAATATGGCCTGTAAGGCCCTGCACAATCTTGCCCCTTTCTTTCGCTCCCTTGCCACAATCCAGTCATATTGACCTTTCTGCTTCCTGAACACACCCGATTCTTTCTCTCCTGGTGCCCTTCTACCCATGCTGTTACCATTGTCTGGGCCACTTAGAAACCTCCTCCTTGTCTGTTTCCTACAGAATCTGCAGGGTTAAGTGCAAATGTCTCTTCCTCAGCACAGTCCTTCCTGACCTTCAAGCTAAGTTAGACCTCTATTAAATAATTACATAGCTCTGGGACCTTTTTCTTCGTGGCACTAATAACGCACATGGTAATGCAGACAATTATTGATGGATTCGTTTGACAAGGTAAGAAAGGGCTACGTTTACCTTAGTTATTGCCATATGTCCGGCATACAGCACATCACAGATGCTCACTCTATAATAATTGAAAGAATTAGATCTAACAATACAAGAAATCGCTTTACTTGCTATATAGGTAGCACAGCCATTAAATGCTGGGCCCAGGAGAGGGGCTGAGCTCCAAACAGAACAGGCTAACTGTACAAACCACACACCTAAACAGAGCCTGGAAGGAAAGGAATCTGTTTCTCCTAGTAGGCTTATTCAGACCTCCTTCATCATTCAGGGCCCAGCTGCAAAGATATGTTTTGCAAAGAAAGCATACTAGTCATTCCATGCCATTTTGATCTCTTCCTTCCTTGGAATCTCCATGTAAGAGAATGGAAATACAGCACGGGCAATGCTGATTTGTGTTGGGAAATAGTCTGGAACTGTTTTCTAAGCATTAAACTTATGAATACCCTCAGCGATCTGAACATTGAAGGCAGCGATAATGTCTGGCATTTATTCGTTCATCAGGCATGTATGTATTTAGTTCCTAAAGGACCAGTCCCTGGGAGTTCACACTTGGACGGTTCGGTTTCCTGGGCAAACAAGTTAACCGGCCGTTGCAATATGACGGGCAAGCGCTACCATAAACAAAATTCTGGACATTCACAGAAGTGCCAGATCATCCACATTGAGCACAGGAATGGAAGACTTCCTGGAGATACCTGAGCTGAGTTAAATGTTCTGAGTTAGTGGCCCCAGGAGAGGACATTCAGGTAAAAGCAGCGAGTGCACATACAGTCAGGGAGGTGGGTGGGAAGCCACCTGGCTCTTTCAGGAAACTGCACAAAGTTCCGTGTAACGGGATAGGTTCTGTCCATAATGGCAAGTCCTGGGGCAGGTGGCAAAAGCAGGGCCCAGAACATCAAGGTCTTTCGCTAGTCTCTGTTAAGTTTATATTTTATCCTATAGGCGATGGAAAGGCATAAAAGATTTTAATCAGAGAAAATCCACTGCGTGGCTGAGCTCCCCAGCAAGAGGAGAAAAGCTGCTTCAGTTAGCTTGCTGAAGCTAATAAAATTAGGAATGAAGAAGGCAAGGCCCCAGGGCAGTAGACAGGGGCATTAGCAGAAATATTCAGGGACTAAATGAACAAGATTTGGTGATTTGACAATAAATGCATCCTTTCCCTCCCTACGTCCAACCTCCTTTCCCAAGGTCCTATGCCCAGTCCTATTTCCAGGTTCATCTTCTGACCTTTAAAGGTCAACGGTAACCTCTAGCTGCACCCAGGCTTCATTCTATCCTCCACAGTCCAATCCCCCTTTCTTGTAATTTCTTATTCTACGTTTTGGCTACAGATGTACATCTTAAGTGTTAATAGAAAGCTTTTTCAAGGAGAATCAAACTTGAATAGCTGATACTTCAAAAACAAAACAAAACAAAAGCCACATTCTTACTCTAGAAACCTTTTCCAGTTCCTAAGTGTTGATGTCCTTCAATCTCCCTAGAATCTGGAAACCCCATCTCAGGGACCAGAGGTCATAAGAGTATTTCAGCAGTTAACATTCTCATACATGAGCCATTAGCTCACGTGGCTATTCTAGAACTACCATGCTTCAATTGAGGAGGGTGTACTTAAGAAATAAACACAAGATATTCTTAACGAAACTGCAACACTAGGGTGGCTGCTATGTAACACAATGATTTGCAGCCAAAATGTGAAAACTTTAGCATAGCAAAGGAAGCCATCAGCGAAAAAGAACGGCAACCTACTAAATGGGAGAAGATATTTACAAATCATATATTCCATAAGGGGTTGATATCTAAATATATACAGAACTCATACAATATAGTAACAAATAAACAACGCAGTTTAAAAATGGGCAGCATAGACACTTTTCCAAAGAAGACACACAGATGGCCAACAGGTGTGCAAAAAGATGCTCTACTAAATCATCAGAGAAATGCAAGTTAGAACTGCAATGAGCTATCACCTCTCACCTGTCAGATTAACTAGTATCAAGGGGCAACAACAACAACAAGTGTTGGTGAGAATGTGGAGAAAAGGGAACCCTTATAACACTGTTGGTGGGAATGTAAATGGGTACAGCTACTAAGGAAAACAGTATGAAAATCCCACCCCACCCCTGAAATTAAAAATAGACCATTCAATCCAGCAATTCCACTACTAGGTATTTATCCAAAGAAAACAAAACACTAATTCAAAAGATATGTGCACCCTTATGGTCACTGCAGCATTATTTACAATAGCTAATGTATGGAAGCAACCTAAGTGTCCATGGAAAGATGAATTAAGATGTGGTATGTACATACGATGGAATATTACTCAGCTATAAAAAAAGAATGAAATCTTGCCTTTTGCAACAACACAGATGGACCTAGAGGGTATTATGCTAAGAGAAATAAGTCAGAGAAAGACATATAACATACAATTTCACTTATATGAGAATCTAAAGAACAAATGAACAAAACAAACAGACTCACAGGCACAAGAAACAAACTGTCAGTCACCAGAGTAATTAAGGTTTAAGGGGTGGGGAAAATAGGTGAAGGGGATTAAGAGGTATAAACCTCATTACAAAGTAAGTCATGGGGATGTAACGTACAGGCATAGAGAATATAGTCAATAATGTAGAATTAGAATAAAGTAAGTCATGGGGATGTAATGTACATGGGGATGTATATAGAGAATATAGTCAATAATATTGTAATGACTTTGTATGAGGACAGATGGTAACCACATTCATTGTGGGGATCATTTTGTAACGTATAAAAATACAGAATCACTATCATATACACCTGAAACTAATAGGATACTGCATGCCAATTATACTGCAATTTAAAAAAAAAGAAACTTGGGGCATCTGGGTGGCTCAGTCTGTTAAGCCCCCGATTCTTGATTTCAGCTCAGGTCATGATCTCAAGGTTTGTAGGATTGAGCTCCACTGTCAGCTCAGAGCCTGCTTGGAATTCTCTTTCCCTCTCTCTCTGCCCCTCCCCTGTTCATGCTGTCTCTCTCTCTCTCTCTTTCTCTCTTTCAAAATAAATAAAAAACATTAAAAACAACTACTAAAATGTGGCATTCTAAAACAAGAGACAAAGAACCATTTTGACCCAGTTAAGACTTCCTAGAGTCCTGCTTTCACAGGGAACTAGAATCTGCCGGGGCAAACCAGGGAGAGTGTGGGAGGCCGAATCAGAAACTCTGCTTGGTGCTCTGAGGCATGGAGATCTGGAATGGCTACGCAACCGTGTCTCCCTGGGACACAACCACAGCGCTGTCTCAGACTGGCTGCCTCACCTTGAGCGCGTGGCTCTCCATCACTTTTGGAGGCTGATGAAGACATCACAGCATAATCCAGTAAAAACTGGACGATCAGGACAATGGAGAATCCGGCAGATAAAAGACTGTAACACGTGCGAGGATCCTGGGCATGGTCTCACTCCCTTCGCACTGGTAAGAAAGCAAGATCTGGACTGAGGCCTCCCTGCAACGTCCTATGTGGGCCTCCAGCAAACACGGTCATAGATAATGAGGGCCACTGCGGAGACCTGCAGGTAACCTCAGGAAAGCTGATCATGGGACTGAGGTACAATCCTGAAGGCTGGCCTGAAGCCAACGGATTCAAGATAGGATCAGGCCTACCTGGGTAAATCTAAAGGAGACTGTCTTTCAACAAAGACTACCTTGTGTTAGGGTTGGGATGTGCGGAAGGAAACAGTCTTATCGGTGCTTACATGGAACTGTTCAAACGCGGTGCTTCTCTCTGATAAACAACTTACCCCACAATGAGCACCCTCCCAGCGGTTACAAGGTGGCTGGCTGGAACTCAGTAACTGCAAGCTCATTTGCTGGAACTAGACTACTAGTTAGTGGAAGTCCTAAAACTAAGTTGCCCTTGGACCTGAATGTTTCCGCCATACAAAATCTCTCCATGTCCTTGGCAAATTAGTACCATTACATTAGTCCTCGATTTAATAAATACTTTTGAAATATATAATCCCTCTCCCCATTAGGTCCCACCTTCCCAACATTTGGTTTACATTTCTGTCACTGCCCTTATTATTACAAGGAGTTTTGTTTGGTCTGCCTCCCCTACTAGATACTGAGAAGTTCCTGTAGGGGAGGTGTGGTCACATTAGTCTCTATACCTGCAGGGCTCAGTGTGTGGTGGACTATTAAATATTTATTGAATGAATTAAGTGGATTCTATATTGTCTCTTATCTGTAAATTTTTGGGAGAAACCACTCAAGACCTAAAAACAGAAAATCAATTAAGACTAAAACTTATATGTAGGTTTTCTTTTGCTTACTTTAAAAAATAAACATGGAAAATGCAAATATCATTTTTAAAAATCACTGTTTTAGTCAGTAAATGGAGAATACAAGAGTAGCCACATTTCCAAGACTGTAGAAATAAACACTAGGACCCCAGGAACTTAATGGGCAAAGGACATGAACAGACACTTCACTGAAATAAAAAATACATAACATGAAAAACTTTCCAACCATACTAGACATTATATACCAATTAAATTAGCAAAGTTTTAACCAAATGGTAATTCAGAAGTGACAGTGTGAAGGAAAAGGGCATTCATACACTCAAGTATTGGGGGGCTATCCACATGGCTATACAGATAAGAAACCTCAAACACAGTTATACTCAAGGTATATATGTAAGACGATGTGTATGTAGATACACATACATAATTACATATAAATTATCTTTAAGTTTTTCTATACACTTCTAAAAATATATATTCTAAGGAATTAAAATGTTGATTGGAACTTATGTGGTACGTATGACTTAGAAGTTAATACTTACTAGCGATGCAACCTTCAGCAAAGTATTAACTTTCTGGGCTCCGTTTCCTCATCAGTGCAATGAGTTATTAAAAACAAAACAAACAAAACTACCTACAAGGTGGGTGTAAAGATTATATGAGAATATATATTAGAGTTTAAAACTGTGCCTAGTATGGAGTGTTCAATAAATGTAAAATCCTAGTATTTCACATATCAGAAATTAGAAATAGCCTAAAGATTAATAATAAAAGAATGACTACAAATATGATAAATCCATACAATGGCATATTATAGTCACTAAAATGATGTTAATGAAATTTTAAGGATGTTGGAGAAATGCTTATATTAAGAGAAAAGCATGATGTAAAATTAAATATATATATTATGTTTTCAATTATGTAGAATATATATCAATATGTAGAAAATGATCTGGCAG
>CM053567.1:170964109-171023372 GCA_028646485.1 Cryptoprocta ferox
AGAAAATGATCTGGCAGAAAACATACCAAAATCTGAAAAGCGATTATATTGGGCAGTAGAATTTGACCCACTTGCTGTTGTTTTTCTTCGTTTATACTTTTCTATCATGAATCGTTTTTTTACAATAAGGAGGGTATTACTTTTAAAAGCAGAAAAACACCATAGTTCTGTAAGGTGACTAAGGTAACAAACAGGTCATTTGAAAAACAAGAGAAATGCTCAACTCTTCACATGTAAATGACATAATACAGAAATTATCGTGGCTTTCTAAAACTCCATCCTTCTCTGTTGAGTCTGCAAACATAGACTTGTACTAACGCCAAGTAATACAAGCCACACAGAGCAGTAAAAATCCCTTGGTTGAATTTGTTTATAAATAAGCACATGGAAGTTAGCACAAACCATGTGTTCCTGAAAGTCGGCCCACACTGCACTGAGGCTGGCCTCTCCCACCCCAGCCCCCACGCGCCAGCATCCGGTGGCTTTGACCCAGAATTCCCTGCTAACCTTCCAATAGGCTGCGGGCCAGACAGGAGCCCCTAGAGCCATCCCCTCCCACCCCACAACCTGCCCCAGCGGCTTTTACCTTTCAAACTCCAAAGTTCTCGCCCTTTTTGCAATTTTCAAAGGGAAGAACTAACTGCCTGGTTGTTAAGGAGAAAGATAAAGGTATTCCCTTCACTCTGAAGAAACTTTCCAGAACGCTTTTCAATTCTTTCTGCACATGTCTCCCCGCCCCATAAGCTTCAGTGCCATCGCTCCGCAACTCCTGACCGGTCAGGTTATCTTCCCTTCTGTGGTCCACACCACTACGTCTGCTTCAGTCAGTCAGTGTTTGCCCTTGCAACACTGGCTTTTACACATATAAATATCTGCACATATAAATATCATTCAAGACCTCAACAGTAAACAGTACTACAGAGAATAAACCACCACAATTTCAGGAGACTTCAGGAAATTGTTCATATTCTTGATAAAGTATTTCTTTGGAGCATATCTCAAATAAACTTCCTAATCAATCAGCATTTTCATCGAAGCGGGACCGGGTTGGACATTACGTATTTTCGCCATAATGCTGAAAACCCATCCTAGCCAATATGTATCCACTGTCCACCCAAACATCCATCCACACTGCATTAACCACATCATTTATGACCGAATTTTTAAAAGAAGTATTCAGGCAAAAACTCCCCAGATGTGAACGTACTTTGCTGCCCTATGTGACAATCTCCACAGTAACAGGTACCCTTACAATAACCTAGCGGTTTAATGAGCCCCAAGCTTTACAAACTGATACAACACAATCTAAACGCACCATAAATTTATATTTGTTAATCTTGATATTAGAACATTTAAACATTTCAAACTACATAAAAATAGGACAAACAATATAAAATGGAAAGAAATTTGTTGACAACTTCCAAATCACTATTTCTTATAGTGCAATTAAGCAACAGGACGGGTTACCGAGCTCTCCAGAAAATGAATAGTGTTTTCAGTGGAGTGTTATCAGCGAAAATCAACACAGTCCCACACAATAATGTCTCCAATTTATTATCTTTTCCACAGTACAAATTCTTCACAAACCATAACTTCTTTGATGTTATTCAAAGTCTGTAAACAAGTGCTTGAATCCCCACGTCCCCGACCTCAGTTTAAGCTTGTGAATGTGTAAGTCCTTCAAACAAGTTTGAACTCTTCCGCGTGTGTAAGGCATCAAGAGCCTTCTCTCCCTAAATTATTTATATTTTATCATACAGCCTGCAATGCAGTAAATCACAGTGAAAGCCCTGGGGAAAACAAAACAACATGATCTTTACAGCAGGACTTGAAACTTTATAATATTAAATGCATTTAAAGAAGCTTCCCATAATAAAAGCGTGGGTTTTCGTTTCCAGAAATCAAGTCAATTAGAAACCCTAGGTTCTACTTAAAAACCCATTTTGATCTAAAAGTGAAAACAGTCCCCTATCCATAGTCATTTTATAAACTCTATACAGTTTCACTTGCAGAGATTTTTTTTTTTTTTTTTCCAGTCTGGAAAACGGTAGTGCAATTAGTTTTACTTTAAGTTATTTAGTCCAGGATGTAAATAGCTCTGTGGAAAGATAAGAAGATGGTGTGGTAAACAAGAATTTTTTGCAAGCCCATGCTGGCTTACTAGTCCATTAAAGCTTGTAAGTCCATAGTGGCTTTCAACAAAATGTTGTATATACATCACTAATAACAAAGCAGAAATAAATAGGCAGAAATGACTGTAAACTGTCTCATCTCTTAATGATTTTTCAGTAATAACTGGCTTGATGAACTGATTGTATAGTCACTTAAATAAGCAGACAGTAGACAGTTGCCCTTAGGACATTTCCACTGTGGCATCCGGTCTGGAAAGCCCCAGCGGAGTTACATTCCTAAAATTAAAACAAAAAAGGGGGAGGGGGAGTGGAGGACGGGAGATAACAGTTTAAAGATGCCCCTTGAATGAATTCCATCAAGTCAGCCGGTTCACTTAGATTTCTTCTTGAAAAGGCTTTTGATTTTTGACGGCTTTTTGCTTTTCTCTCCATGATGACAAAGATCGTGAGGGATGCTGCTTATCCTGGCCACGTGCGGGGCTTCCGGAACCGCTTTGCTGTCGTTGCCGGCGGAGGAACAGGACGTGTGGCGAGGTTTGGGCACCGGGATGCCACTAGAGAGCTGGTTCATGCTACAGGATTTCTCCAGGATGCCATTGTACACTTTGCTGGCCGGACTGAAGATCATACTCTTCGTTTCCGTCAGACCGACACAATCAGGAGAACCCCGAGAGATCTCCGCAGTCACGGGTGAATCTCCTCTGGACGAATCCTCTAGAGAGAGCTCATCTCGCGAGACCTTCCGAGGAGACAACGTTTGGTATATCTCAAGGCTGGAAGGAGGAGACTGCTTCCTTCCGATGGAAGAGTTTAAGGAGTCACATTCTGAAGCTGTGTCTGGTACCTCCCTGGATGAGACGGAGGCAAAGGTAAAATTTTAAATCAATACTTTTTTAAGACTACCAGCGGACATTCTAATTAATTCTAACTAAAACAACTTCTATTTTTAATCTATCAAAATGTAAATGGAGAAATACTAAAACTCAACACACATTTTGACAAAATTGGAAAATTACTGCTTTAAGTAACAACTTATCAAAGCTCAATGTTTAATGTTTATATAAACTATAAAAATGAAATCTTCCAATCTAAGAAACATAATTTAAGTTACATCATCTTCAACTGTCAGAGAAATGAAAAGGTTTAAATTTTACAGATTAAATCCTTTCATTTCAGCTCCTTTTTTTTGTTTCAATACTATTTTTCTTTCTAAATCACATAGTTGACATTATATATTTTAAAAGAGGCACTTTAGTCACTGTCTCTCCCTTTATTTTTTAGTCATTAAATTGATGAAATATACCTTCCTGCGGTAGGAAGAAAGGGATATACTAAGCTAAAATGTAAGCTCTCCCAAGTTTAGAAATGGGGGAAGGAAGCTGAGGTACAATGGGGGGGGGGGGCAGCGGCGAGGGGGGGTTGGGAGGTGAAAGTCAATGACCTAACACTGTGTTTTAAAGTTTATTTATTTGAGAGACAGAAAGAGGGCTCAAGTGGGGGAAGGGCAGAGAGAGAGAGAGGGAGAGAGAGTATCCCAAGCAGGCTCTGCACTGTCAGCACAGAGCCTGACATGGGGCTCGATCCCACAAACCGTGAGATCATGACCTGAGCTGAAATCAAGAGTCAGACACTTAACTTGCCTGAGCCACCCACCCAGGCGCCCTAACACTATTTTTTAAAAAGCAGACATTCGATAAATTCTCACAGGTTTATCCCTTTATGATTTCTGCTCCCTGCCACCCTTCTCCACAGTAAAGAGAGAAAAATTAAAAGACAAAAGTTCACAATCCCAAGGCCAACATACAGTAAATGCTATCAGCCATTCCTTCAAAATACACCTCAAATCCAACATCTGTCACCCCCCACTGCCACCGTCACTCTTCCTGAACTACCCACCCCCCTGGAGTCACCTCAAGGATTGCGACAGCTTCCTAACTGGTCTCCCTGCTTCCCTTCTTGTTCCTCCCTCCCACCTACTTCTCTACACAGATGCTGAAGTGGTTTTTAAAAACTTGGGCGCCTGGGTGGCTCAGTCGGTTGAGTGTCCGGCTTCGGCTCAGGTCATGATCTCACAGTTCGTGGGTTCGAGCCCCACGTCAGGCTCTGTGCTGACAGCTAGCTCAGAGCCTGGAGCCTGTCTTCAGAGTCTGTGTCTCCCTCTCTCTCTGACCCTCCCCTGCTCACGCTGTCTCTCAAAAATAATAAAAAAAAAATAAAAAAAAAAAACAGCACATCATTTACTTGCAGAAAACTCTCTAATGCTTCCTCCTATACTCGGCTAAAATCCAAAGACCTTGTCAAAGTCCACAAAGCCCAGCAAGATCAGGACCATGGCTACGGCTCTAGCTGTAGGCCCCACCATCCTCCGTCTCATTACCCCTATGGCCCCCTCCTTGCTCCTCCCAATGTGCCAATCTTGTGACTCCCTCAGGGCTCTTGTACCTGCTGTGCCTTCTGCCTCCTATTTTCTTTCCCTCCATCTTTACATGGTTTATTTCTCGATGTCCTTCAGGTCACTGCTCAACTGTTCTCACTCCAGAGAGACTTCCCCTAGCCACTCTATCCAGAAAGTATTCTCTTTTCTTTTTACCTTTGTTTAGCATCCCAGAAAATCCCACTACCTAAAATGATATTTTGTATTAACTTTTTCTCTCTCTTTCCAGAAGAAAGAAAAGTTCATGAGGACAGGGAATCTTACTAACTTCTGTATTCTCTGCACTGGAATAGTGTCAAGCTCACAGTGGATATTTAATAAATATGTGATGAATGAATGAGTGAATGAACAAACGGACGAGAGATGAAAGAAAAAGAGAAAAGATCTCAGATAACAGAGATCATGCCTTACTTGTTTTGGTATGTACCACACATGACACAAATATTGTTCAGTCTATGAAAGAAATGATAAGACATAAAAAGTAGAGTCAAGGTAAAAAGTACCTGGCAAAAGAAATAAGGTGGGACAAGGAAGAGAGCTGAAGACAGAAGAGAAAGGCAAGAACACGTGATCATAATCCACCAGCTAGAGCGAGGCCAGCACCTTGTCTCACTTGTCTTGGCAGCTCAAGTTATTATCACGTGCACGGCATACAGCAAGGAACTAAGTTCATATTTATAGAGTAAATGAACTGAATGATCTCTCACCTTGGATGACCTGTGATTACTATCATTATTCACACAGTGGTACTACTTCTGACATGTTTTTCTTGTTAATACCGTGTTTTAGACCTGTATCTTAGATTGCTCAATGTATTTAGTCATTTCTATGGATTTTACTCACACATGTATGTAAAGATTGTTTCTGTTACACTACACACTCTCAGAAGGTACAAAATCCCCTGGGCAAATAAAGACTTAAATGATGCTTTCATACAGCACAGTTTCATGTGCTGCAGAATTTTTAAGTGCTTTTACAATATGATAATGGGGAGTGCTAACAGAGGGCACAAGGCAGCTCAGATAAAGAGAAATGACTCAGAAATCAATCACTGTTGGGGATTTTCTGTTAGCTTCTTTGTGAAGTGGATGTCCATTAATTACGCAGCAAATATCACTGTCCCCTGAAGCTCTTCATCTTCCAGAGCCAGAAGCTGATTTAGTTAGAGTTTTACCAATTTACTTTCTATTCTGCTATGTGGTTTGGCTGCTTTGTGTGTGAAATTCTAAGCTAGGTTAAAAATATTTCAAAAACTGGTCTCTAAAATCTAAATAATATGTGAAAAGAATACTGGTGTAAGTTAGGAGCTGAGATTCCTCTCCGGGTCCTGCCATTAATCAATCACACAACCTTGGGCAAATCACTTAATTTAACTGGGTCTCAATTTTGCTGCCAAAGTAAGATAATTTGATTAATCTCTAAAATTACTTCTAGTTCTAACATCCTAACTCCAAAACAAATAATAATCTGCAGTGTTGCTTCTTCTGACTGACTAGTCAGCTTTGGAGTGCAGGAATGGCATACTCTCAGAGCAGTTTTTTAGAGCATATATTCTTTGGAATGTTGAGCTGAATTAGGTGTACCATTTATGCTATTTTTCTATTTCTTTCTCACAGTGAGGTACAGGTGAATTCATGCAAGTTTAATGCCTGTATGACAAGCTCAACTCAAGGTAAGGTGTAAATGGCGTACATGTGCATGTGCATAATGCATAGGACATAAAAGATCAGTAAATAGTGAATGTTAGTACTGTTACTATTTTGTAAGGATTCTAGTGGTTCATCATGTAAGAGACTACATAAAGAGGAGGAAAGGTTTTCTGAATCCAAATGAAATGAAGACTACACATTTCCATAAACACGGAAAATCTACTGGACGCAGAGCTCTAGTTTTCCATTTATTTCCATAAGCCACACGAATGAGTTCTGTCAGTAAAGCCATCCTGCAGATGACCGTGGTTTTACTGCGGAGATGATACACAAAACTAATCAGAACATGGTATCCGAGCACAGGTGTGTTGGCTCCTCCAGCTGTGATGAGGACACAAGCCTTGGCCTATCTCCTCAGGAACAGGCCATAATGATCTTGGCTACTCACAAAGTTTACTCTCACTAGAGATAAAACAATCACGTGTGAAAACTATCACTTGACAGTGATGCCAACTAAAGAATCACACGACAGAGAAGAGCCGCAGCAGGTCACTGAGAGTGTCATGCCCGTTCCCTTTGGTTTTTTTCTCATCTGAGGACAGGAAGACTTCAGGGCTACACGGCTATGAAGTGTTCGCAAATTCAGGAGCCAGCGTCAGTTTTCCTGTCACTTGATATCACACTGCTCTGAAAGAGGGAGGGGTGTAGGAGAGAGCCTCCGACTCACAGGTCTTAGGAGCACAGTGGTCCCTTGGCGGGACTGGACACATGATGCCCACTTTACACCAACAGACTCCTACGAACATAATGCCCTCCTTTAAGTTCTTAACACTTCCTTACACCTTTGACATCTGGTATTTCCTGTCTGCTAGCCAGGTACTAGCAGACGATAGAAAAAAATCATTAAGTGGCAACAAATATTTTAAAAATGCAGTCATATTTAATGTTAGTGTTCAAGCATACTTAAGTTCATGCCTTTTTATTTTACATATAAAACTGCTCACAAGACAAGTTTGTGTTCTGAGACTTGAGTCAATTGTGTGCGGAGTCACTTAAGCAGTTACATATCAAAGTATCTAGTATCTACCTCTGTCTGTGGTGCGAAGAATTCTGAGATGGTCCCTGAAGTTTCTAGCCCTGGGTACACACATGTTCTGCCAGTTATTCTATCAAACGCTAACAGAGGTGCTGCCATGAAAGGATTCTGCAGATGTAATCCAGGCCCCAAACCAGCTGATCTCCATACAGAGAGATTATCCAGGGGAGCCTTTTAAATTTGGGTCTGGAGATCAGAGACACGGGACATCAGAGATTCCAAGGGACCTGTCAGAAGGCCTAGTGTGCACCCGCCAGGAACTGGCAGCGGTCTCGGCGGAGAGCGGGCATGGAAACCTGGACCTCAGTGCTGTAACCACAGGAACTGAATTCTGTCACAACCAAAGGAGTTTGAAGTGGCCCTCAAGTGTCAGAGAAGAACAAAGCCCGGCAGCCACCTTGAATTTGGCCTCGAGAGTCCCTGGCACAGAAAACTCAGCCACACCAAGCTTGGACTCTGGCAAACAGAACCGAGGGTTAATAAACAGATACTGCCTGAAGCCACTCAGTCTGTGGTAACTGGCTGTGGAGTGACAGAAAACTAACCCATGCATCCCTCCTACCCACCCACCCCCGCCCCCACCCCCAACCTCTACTGTAGTGGAGTCAGGGCAATACCATTGCTTTTCAGCAGAGAAGTATATGGCCTCCTCCTCCTCCTCATTTCGATACAGGACAGGGCAACTTGACACTGAGAGGATATCGGGGTCTGGGGAAGGCAGGGAGTGCTGGGGGTGCTGCGGGTGCTGGGGGTGCCGGCCGTGGGCCTGGTGGGGGGCGTGCGGAGGAAGCTGAGCACGAGGGCACTGCGGCGAGGCCGGCACGATGCTGCGGCGGGAGCGGCACAGGCTGCTGCTTCTGGCCAACGAGCCAGCGGGTTTGGCCATGGTCCCTGAAACAAAGCACAAACACACACGTGCGTGTGAGACCGGGGCTGCTCCGGGCACGCCACAGGCGCCCCCAGGGAGATCGGCTGTTCCTACCGCCACCGTGGCGCGGGCCCTCACTGGGAAAGGACCTGCACGGTCATCGCCCTCCCCCATCACCGACCTCGGCCGCTTCTTGGCAAAGTTCAAAAATAAAAACTTAACGTGTAATAAAAATGAAAGCAGGTCTAGAAAATAAACAGAAGGGAACATAAACACACGAGGCTATAACATGAAATCTGACATTCCCAACCACAAAGTCTTGAAAATTTATCCACAATAATAAATCACTAAGTTTAAAAGTCAATACGGCATATTTTTAAGGAATCTGTACTTTGCTGCAAAACTTTGTTAATGTTGCCATTAAAAGATGAAAACTATCAGTAAAAAAAAGGTTGAATTTTTCAATGGTATCTCCCCAGATGGTGTAACTTGTTTGAACTTCAAGAAGTTTTATTTTTTTTATGTCTCTGGTTTTGATTTAAATTCTAGTTGGTTAATGTACAGTGTAATATTGGTTCCAGGAGTAGAACTCAGTGATTCATCACTTCCATGTAACACCCAGTGCTCATCACAAGTGCTCTCCTTAATGCACATCACTCATCTAAGCCCAGCCCCTCTCTCTTCCAGCAACCCTCAGTGTGTTCGCTGTAATTTACAGTCTCTTATGGTTTGCCTCCCTCTCTTTAAGAAGTTTTTACTCAAGGGTCATTTGAATACTGTACACATAGTCTCCCAACTGGTTAGGCAGAGGTCATTAAAAACTTGTTTGCTGAACACGGATGACTGTGGAACTAACCAGAAGTCTTGGATCATCTTGTTTCTGCCGCCAGTCTCAGTCTAGACCCGTGCAAGCAGAAAACTTCCCCCGCACACTCAGCATCTTCACAGAACGGGCACTCCATTTCCTTGCCTTAACTGAAACCTACCTCCCCTACGCCAGAACAGCCTTCACACACTGAGGCTGCTCACTGCTACATACACCTCGTGTGCTGCAACACCACAACATCAGGTTGGTGGCCTTCTCCCTCCCCAACACTCTTCTCTGGAAACCCTCACTCCTACACTCTTTGGTAAAACTGTGTTCTTTTTGAAGTGCACACTATTTAGCTACTGGAATCTACCATCTCTACTCCACTCATCCCTCCTCCCAGTCATCCCCTTACCAATCAACCCACACCATCATCAGCTTGAGCAATCTCATTTGTAAGACCTCCCAACACCTTACCCAATAGAGGTTTCGCCTCTTCTCCAGACATCTACACCGCCGCCCTCTCTCAAACCCTGTCTTGCCGTCATCATTCATCATTGCTCCATTTTTGGTATTATGTATCAAGACAACAGACAGACAACTGAGATTCTGACCATGTGTCTACCTTTCCAGTTCAAACATTCTCCTCCTTCCACTTATCTGTCCCATTCTGTACCCCGAGCTCAAGCACCTTACTCTACTGAGTCATCTTTCTGTTGCCTTTATTTGCATTTTCTATTTCCCAATAGCATTTAAAAATCAATGCTGAAGCAATAAACCTACAAAACAAAATGATAAAAAATAGCAGCAAGAACTGACATATCTCTCTTCCTTTTATGAAGAATTTTATGTTATTTTCTCCACTGCTCCATTTTAATTCATTCAAAGAGTATAAAGTGCTCACATACAATTTCGCCACAACTGTTCTCAATAAAGTCACAATCAACTTCCCTGTTGCTGAGTTCAACAGATAGCTCAATCCTTCCCTGACATTTGACCAGCACCTGATATTATTAATCTGTCCTTCCTTTGACTTTTCTAAATACATTCACACACTAGGTTCCTTTTATACAACAGAATAAAGAAAAATAATACAAGTGATCACTTCAAATTACACAGGAAAAAAATTGGTAAATTTTAACATCCAATGATTTAAAAGAAAAACCATTTTTAGCAAAATAGGAATATAATTTCCTTAACTTAAAAGCAATCTACCAAAACCAAAACCAAAAAGAAAAAAAAAAATCACATTTCACGGTAGGGAGCATTCCCTTTAAAGTCAGAAATGGCAATCGTTATTGCCTGCAATCACCACTATTATTCAACATTTTACTGGAGGTCTTAGACTGG
The DNA here is from genome assembly GCA_028646485.1 of Cryptoprocta ferox. Lineage (NCBI taxonomy): Eukaryota > Metazoa > Chordata > Mammalia > Carnivora > Eupleridae > Cryptoprocta > Cryptoprocta ferox. The sequence continues at coordinate 170,974,447 of CM053567.1, forward strand.
AAAATAAGGGGGGAAAAACACAAGGAATGAAAAGGAAAAACTAACATTATTGTACACACAAAAAAAAATCTAAAAAATCATTTGAGAACTCACTTATATAAGATCAACTTAATGAAGTAAACAGCGGTTCTCTAGACATCAGCAATAAGCAATTTCACATATGATTTTTTTAAAAGAAAGGTAACATGTGTAACTACAAAAAAAAGAAAAAATCCTACGGGGTATCCAGAAAAGATGCGTAAGAACAATACAGAGAAAATTTTAAATTTTACTTAAAGACATAAAAGCAGATCTCAGTAAATAAAATTTATGAATAATAATTCTTCACAAATGCATCAATAAATTCAAAGAAATTCCAGTAAAAGCTCAATGAAACTTTTTATGGAATTTCATAGCTAATCGTAACATTTAGATTAGCCAAGATGAACAACTCTGAATTTGAATAATAAAGGAAGATTTAGATCTAGCAAACCCCAACACATACTATAAAACTATCAACAGCAACTAAAGCACAATGAAAACAATGGAACAAAACAGAGAAGCTGGGTGGAAAGAAGCGGGGTTACAGATGGGCAGGGACAGAGCAGGAATGCGGCTGGGACACCTGTTTATCCACACATCAGGAGACGGATTTAGATTCCTATCTCACAAAATGAATAAAAATAACTTCCAGGTAGATTAAAAGACTAAGGGATTAAAGCAAATCTAAAAAACATTTAGGAGAGGAAACATCTATCATCTACTCAAAAAGTTATTATAAAGCACAAATCAGGTTCATAAATTTGTCATTAGAAGTGTTTTTTTAAAAGCTCATATGATTGAAAAAGTAAACAACATAGTTCACTAAAAAAGAAAAGCCAAAGCCTGGGAGAAGCTATCTACAACCATCAAATAACCAGAAAATGTTAAAAAAACAAACAAACAAAAAAACCTCTTCCAGATCAGTAAGGAATCTTGGGAGAGATTCCATAGTAGGAATAAGCAACTCAGAGAGGAAAAAATCTGAACGACAAACACTAATAAATGAAATGGTACTCAACCTCAAAAGTGATGACTCAAAAGTCATCAGGGAAATAAAAATTATAGTAACACTATGGTATCATATCATACTCAGTCAAGTCACAAAACAAATCAGGTTATCCCAGGTACTGGTGAGGATACAGGCAGAAAAGCTCTCAAACGGTGGGTATGCAAAGGAACAGAACCATTTTGAGAGCGACCTGACAATGACTGGTAACAGCTGCCCTCCCAGTGACTAAACAGCAATCCATTTTCTAGGTGTCCCCCCAGAGAAACTCTGAAACTTGCGCATAAAGGAGAGAAAGGTAAGGTAAGGGTGCTCACTGCAGTAGTGTCTGTAAAGGTAGAAAAAGTACAAAGAACCTACGTATCTCAGGAGAAAAACGGATAAGTAAACTGTGGCTTATTATTATCATGAATAAACAGATACACTGTGGTTAACTCAGTCACAGTGAATTTAATGCAGCTGTCTATTAATATGAAAAATTTCTAAAATATACTTGTGGGCAAAAAGAGTTGCAAAACATTACCTACAGTTTGATTAACATTTATGGGGAAAAAAAACTTTTTTTTTTTTTTTAATTTGAGGACGAGAGCCCGTGACAGGGAGAGGGGCAGAGGGAGAGAGAACCTTAAGCAGGCCCCACACTCAGCAGAGCCCGACGCAGGGCGAGATCCCACGACCCTGGGGTCATGATCTGAGCCGGAATGAAGACTCAGCCACTCTACCGACTGAGCCACCAGGTGACCTCTGTATGCAAATTTTTAAACAGTTTTGTCTGTTGTGTGTAGATACATCTGCATGTAATAAAAGTATACTAGGCTCTTCTCACAACTCTAGAAGAGCAGGAAGGGGAGGCTATGTGCTTTAGCTGTATGTATAATAGTTTATTTTGGGCAAAGAGATGAATAATGCAAAATATTAAAACCTGTTTATCTTTGTAGCAGGTGAGCATTTTATTTTCAGTACTTGTAAGTATATGTGAAGGACTTAATAATAGGAAATTTTAAACCACATTCCCACTATGAATATTTAACATCTACTATAAAACAGGAGAAAACTATCATCTGTTCTCCTACCCACAAAGGGCTAACCTTTGATAATATTTTATCCTTTTTTTAAATGTTTATTTATTTTGAGAAGAAAGAAAGAAAGAAAGAGAGAAAGAGAGAGAGAGAGAGAGAGAATATGAGAATCGCCAAGTAGGCTCTGTGCTGTCAGCTCAGAGCCCGACACGGAGCTTGATCTCACAAACCACAGGAGATGACAACCGGAGCTGAACCGACTGAGCCACCCAGGGCAGCCCTCTCTTTTTTCTTTATACAAAATTAAACACAGACAATATTATTCTGTGTACAGTTTTCCAACCTTCTACTTTGCTCTTAACACACCATAGGCATGTTTCCTGTTATTTCACACTTATACCATTTACACATACCCGTGGTATAAATTTAAAACTTCTCAGAGGGTATATAATAAAAAGGCCCTCATCCTATCCTAGACTTCATCCCACCCTAGCATATGAAATTATGCTTTCAGAACTGAGCAGAGTGGAGTATCACTGTTGTGCCACTGGGTGGAAGCAGTGCTCTCAGAGTGCAATCTTTGGCAGGAGCTCTTTTTCACAGATAATAAATTAGATCACAACATTTCTAAAATATCATACTAAATTTAAAATCAACTTTTATACTTTTTTCACATTTCAAATTTCTCTGTATATTATAATCACTGAAAACTTAAGGCAATTAGTCACATAGAGCTATTTTGCCCCATCAAAAAGAACTTCAAAACAAAAAAATAGTTAATTTAGGGAACGTTATCTTCATGCATACTTCTGATACTGAATAATTATGGATTCTGAGGGGAACTATGACTTTAAAAAGCTACAGTTTTCAAACAGAATCAAATACTTACGAATCAGTGGTGCATCTGGCAAGTTTAAGGGCATATAATTCAAATAAATACAAGTTGACAATATTCCAATAGCAGAGCTGGGGCGAGTGAAATGAGCACATTCCAGGATGCACTGCATTTATAATCTGCCCACTTTTCCCCCTGTTTTAACAGTTTGGGGGTGCCTGGGTGGCTCAGTCGGTTAAGCGTCCGGCTTCGGCTCAGGTCATGATCTCACGGTTCGTGGGTTCGAGCCCCGCATCGGGCTCTGTGCTGACAGCTAGCTCAGAGCCTGGAGCCTGCTTCGGATTCTGTGTCTCCCTCTCTCTCTGACCCTCCCCTGCTTGCGCTGTTTCTCTCTGTCTCTCAAAAATAAATAAAAAACATAAAAAAAAAAAGAGTTTGGTGCCTCCCCAGCTGACTCGTGTTATCTGTCTGCCATTAAGCCTGAGAATTAAAGCCACAGGAATGAACATAAGCGCACAGTCATCCACTATTTATCTGCAAATTTAGGGCTTTATTTCATAAAATTGCTTTAAAAATTAGAACCCTCTGTAAATCATAACGTCAGGAAAACTGTAACAATTGGATAAAAAAATTCAAACCGGAAAATGTTAACATAGGATTTGTCTTAAGATTAATCAACCAATCAATAATTAAATTCTGCTTTCCATTCTTTGGAATCTTGTTCTACCTACACTGTTTCAAAACGTCACAAAGTTTGGGAAGATGAATCAGGCAGGCAAAAACAAGGATGAAGAGTTTTTCAAATGATTTCTCATATAAGAATACACCATTTTAAATTCAAGCTCTCTATAACTTTGCAAAAAGTCCAAATATGTATTAATAAATAAAAATAATTAACAAAATCTAAAATACTCAAATTTCGCCTTCCTACCAATATGTATTCCTTACAATGTAAAAATTTTCAAAGAATACAGCGTAACAAAGCAATATATTAAAAACTGTCCACATTAAAACCACTTTTGGGGGGGCACCTGGGTGGCTCAATCGGTTAAGCATCTGACATCAGTCAGCTCAGGTCATGAAATCACGGTTCCTGGGTTTGAGCTCCGCACAGGGCTCTGCAGTGTCATGCAGAGCCTGCTTTGGATCCTCTGTCTCCCTCTCTCTCTGCCCCTCCCCTCCTTTCTTGTGTGCATGTGTGCCTTCGTTCTCTCTTTCCAAAGTAAACAAACATTAGAAAAAGAATTATAAAAAAAAATTTAAAAACCCACCTTTGGGAGGAGTTCCACCTTCTAGCAACGAAAAAATGTTTTTCTTAACACAAGCAGTTTAAATTCTATTTAAAAGTAAACTGATTCAGTGCTTCATGAGTTAAATTACAGCAAGATAATACTCTTTCAATAAAAAGACAGAATTAGAAAAGCAAACCAACAATGACAAAACTATACCTACTGGGAAGGGTGACTCAATTTAAGATAAATCACAGACTAGCTCAAAGTCACACAGTTGGTTAGCCAGTGGCAGAGCTAGGACTAGAACTCAAGTTTCCAAGAACTTTCCCCTAATTTTTACTCTCTACTATAGATTAAGCTGCCATTTGAAAGGATATTTACCCTCAAAGCTGAGTACTTCGCCTGTACAATGTTTAGCACATATGATGTGTTACTATATACGTATGTATGTGTATAGATATACACAGACACGTACCTGATATATTATTCTCACATAATAAAGACAAGTTATTAATCACAAAAAGAAAAAAAGAGAAAATGAAGAATGCACAAAATTCATATCACAGATTTCAAAGTCAATGAGTCATAAAAACCATGGTAGAAAGTCACTTTAAAAACTGCACCAACTTAGGGTGCCTGGGTGGCTCAGTCGGTTAAGCATCTGACTTCAGCTCGGGTCATGATCTCACAGCTCATGGGTTTGAGCCCCACGTCGGGCTCTGTGCTGACAGCTCGGAGCCTGCAGCTTGGAGCCTGGAGCCTTCTTTGGATTCTGTGTCTCCCTCTCTCTCTGCCCCTCTGCCCCCGTCTCAAAAATGAATCGACATCTGAAAAAAATTCAAAAACTGTACCAACTCTCATTTTAGAATTCAGCACTTACCAGGAAACTGTGACACTATTGGGGGCGTATCTTCATCTAAATCGTCAACTCCCCCAGCAATTGGATAGGGTGGAATGGAGACTCTGGGCATCACCACCCAGCTGTGATCAGAATACAGGGAAGAGGTCAAGCTGGGGAGGCCCGAGTTATGGGCTATCTGAAAGCCACAGATCTTCTCAATCTGTTGCCAGCGAAAAAGTCGTTCTCGTAAACAAGTTGTCAACTCAGAGAGTGCTTTCCTGTAAAAGCCAATGTCGGGATTACTTACTGTATCAACGAGTCTTTAATATGGCACTAAAAAAGGGCAACTACACGAACACACAGACCATGGCATTAAACTAATTTCAAGAAGAAATTACCCATTTTCGGAATTAGTATAAATTATGTAATTGTACATGATTAAATGATAAGTATAAATTGTCTATAAATTACAAATTTCAGCACAATACAAACAGGTAACTGAAATAACATTCTTACTTTGCTTCCAGAATTTTGTGGTCTACCTCATCTAGGGAGGAGCTGTGTGCAACATGCAGAGTCCCAAAGACTGTGCTTCTTTTCTTTTTAATTTTCTCTGCCTAGAAACCCAAGGAGAGAGAAAATAAAGTAGGTCTGGAAAAAAATAACACACATACAAGCTTATTTTGTTTTGAATATATTAATAATGATGAAACCAGTGGAGAACTATATTAGCCAAAGTAAAGCCCTAATTTCCAAAAAAGAAAACAGATGAAGGAGAAAGCATGCTTTCCTAACCCAATCAACAGAATTCAAAACTTTGTTCTGGAAAATTTTTCTCTTATTTTGATGGTTCAGAAAGACCTGAATCGTCTATTAAAACTAACGAATTAACATTAATTATATCTTACTGCAGTGAGGTGTTAGTGAGTGAACTGAGTTTTTTTTTTTTTTTTTTGCTAGAAATCAGATGAAAACTTAATCTTATTTCACACAATTTAATAAGAGTCAAACATTAATTTCTGGTAACTACTAACCTGAATCAGATATGAAGAAGCAACCTAGAGGAGAAAAGCTCTGTATAAAACATTTGTGATAAAGATAATAGGGATGGTTTTTAAATGACACTAAGGCCATTCTGAAAGGTATATACTTCTCTAAATAAAGTAATTTTACTCTATGGTCTATGATTACATGAGTCAACTGAGATAGTAAGTTTCAATTCATGAAAAGAAGGTACAATAAATAAAAATTTTATTCATATTTTTGTATCTTCATTGGTTAATCTCTTTAGAAATTTATTAAGTTTTGAAATATAATAAAGTACCTCATCCTTAGCAATAGCTAACTGCATTTCAGCATTTTGTCTTTTAATATTGTAGTACTGTACTTCTACTTCATGTGTCAACTGAAGCCATTTCTGAAGTGCATCTGGAACAGACCAGTTGCTTCTGAGTTCAAACTCTTTCTCAGCCTTTTTCAGAGCCATTCGAACCTGGGAGACAGGAAAGAAGGAAAAGAGGGGGAGAGAGAAGGGAAGGGAGGGGCAGAGGGAAGGGAAGGGAGGGGGAGAGAAAGAGGAAGAGAAGGGAAGGGGGAGGTGGATGGAGATGGAGCAAGAAAGAGAGAGAAATGTCTTTTTTTAAAAAGATACTTATATTGAGATACATTTTAAGAAATTAAGATTTCTTAGTACCAAAGAGAAAAAGCAATTTGAATTATGCTCTTTGTAAACATCTTTCACAAATCACTAAGTCTAAAACAATGTATTTCTAACATTAAAACTAAGTTTTAAGTGCACCTTAACTTACTAAGCAAAGCTGGAAAGCCAAAGGGTAGAAGGGGCTTACATAGACCTTAAGTTGCATTATTTAGTTTTTAGATTTTATAACAGCCAGACTCACCGGAGAGAAGAAAATGCCAGGCATGTACAAACCAAAACCAATTATGTTTTTCTCATAACACAGTGTTTGTTTGTGAGGAACATAAAGAACTATCCAAAACACAGTGACAGCATAGTCCCGCTGACCCTTCTAATGTTCCCAGAAGACACTCCTGTAAGCTATTTCCCTGGACCATTTTTTAAGGTTTTCACAACATCTTCCTTACGTTTACTTATTTCTATTATAAGCACATCTGTCTATTACAGTCTGTTTCACCTACTTTTACTCAATTCACTGCTTCTAACATACCAGAAAGTGTATAAATCAGCATTTGCAGACCATGTGTAAATTTCAAGAAAACAGATTCGGAGTGAGACTCTACTTGATTTTTCCATGGGAAACTATACATAGGCTTCAGTGTCTGGATGTCAAAATCTTCCTTCGACTGCCCTTGAAGGGAGCCAGACAATAACCAGTTAGAAAACTAAAATGCTTAGTGCATCGGTTCATATTAGATGCTAAGGAAAAAACTCTTTTAAAGAAAGCCTAAGAAAAGAACACAGAAAGAAGAGACAATCCATTCTAGAACCGATTCCCTTGAAAACTAGCAAGGGTTCAAGCTAAAGATGTGTAAAGACACAAGGTAGACTATAAGGAGTTACGTACATACTCAAGACCTTCCGACAAAGTCACAAACAAACTGTGATGCTTCCCGAGTCCGGACCACCATAACTGGAAATTATCTTCCTCAAAGCCAGGTAAGGTCACTAGAAACTCCACTCCCAAACTCACATGCAGAACAGTGTCTTGATCCGAACAAACCCAACTTACTTAAATAAACTGTACTGTGTGCCAGAATAAACTAGTTAAGAGTACTGTACACAAGTTTGTTCTGATTAAGAAAAGGAACAGCTGTCAGATACTACAGAAAGAAAAGTATAAAAAGAAGTATTTTTTAAAACTCCAAAATAAGAAAAAAATCACAGTGGGACACTAAGTAGACATTTAGAAGTACTGACACTAAAAGTAATTTAGTCAGTGAGACATTATTCACTGAAAGCGAAATCCTAAGCAACAAAGTGCCTGACACATTTCACTGTGCCCTGTGCCCCGGATGATACTGTGTTTCAGTGTTTGGCTAAGCTGTGTGGCATCCCTGCTACTCTTTCAGGAAGAGAGAATTTGAGGTCAGGTCCTGTAGCATGGAGTTCCATATAACACCACAAAGTCTGGGTCAGCAGGCCCTCTTTCTCACAAGATTTATAGCTAAAATTTCTAAATGATTTTCCTTGCCAAGGAACTGTTCAGGGAACTTATTTTCGAATTTCACTCAAGCTTTTCTCTTTAATCCTAAAGATTTATGTTATGTCCATATATTTATTTCCCCTAAAAGAACTCAATAAATGTATTTAACACATAATTGTTATATTTCTAGCATTAACTGGGGCTGAAATGTTTCGACTGTCAAATACTGTTTCAAAATTTTGGAAATCATGACGTTCCAGTAACAGCAACTATTTTAACTATTTTCTCTGCCATTATTCCTAAATTTATCATCTGATCTAAATTCTCATCCTTAGTTCGAATCACACTGTTATTCATAGGGGCATGGATGCAGTAAAAATTGAGTAATTAAAAGCTTTTAACAAATGATGAATTATTAATTTGTTTACAAAAATGATAATTATATACCTAATTTTTGTGTCTCAGGAATAAAACAGTTCTAAGTAAAAACACGGTATCACAGAAAGAAACACCTTAAATATCTGAAAACATGATTCTAGACCCAACTTTATGATTATTACCTCTGTGACCTTCTGCAAGTTCTTTACTTTCTAATCTGAGGTTTATCGTCTTGTGTAGAACAGGGGAATACTATGACTCATCCTGACTTTGCTCTTCTTGGAACTTTAAGTACAAGGTAATTTATGTAAAAAGTATTTAAACCACACAAAATATGAAGCAGTACTATTTTCAGCCAGAAGTGTTTATTTTAGGGAAAACAGCACGATGCAATATATGTGCCCTCCATTCCTAACTTCTAATTTTGAGAAGCTGATTCCTTCCCAGACAAGATATAGCAGTACTTCCAACTAGGTGGAACGGTGGATCATAGGACATTATACGTAAATTAGCTTCCTAGTTAAATTTACTTCTTTCAACAAAACTTTTTAACAGCAGTAGAGGAAAACATGAACTTTGGAATAAGACACACAAAATCTTGCTTTTGCCATGTAATAGCTGTGGGACTTCAGGCAAGTTACTGAACCTCTCTCCACATCTCATCTGTAAATGAGGATAATATTTATTTATTGTGAGGATTAAAATTTGTGAGCAAACCATTTGTAAGGTGCATAGCACGAACTTCTGGCACACAGTAAGCACTCATAAAACTGTGTTTCTTATTATATCATCATGTTGGACAGAGTTCTTTTTAAATACCAGTGCAGCTCCTTTAAACCGCCGCTTACTGATTCAGGGTCTCATTAGGACTATTACATCTGCACTGGGACGTATCATGGTCCACTGAGGTATGCAGTGCCTCTCTGACAAAGAACTCCAAGTAGAATGTTTGTGATTTGTGGGTCCTTTTCTATAGAGTGTCTTCTCTGTCATTGTGAGGCAGTCACCTGTAAAATATTGCCATTACTTTATCTTTCTGCAGAATATTATCATTACTGATTTCCAATTTGCTCTTTCTTACCTATAAAGCTCAGGAAAATAGGTAAGCACTAGGAACAAACTAAGAGTTAGAAGTCTTGGTGGGAAAAGGAAGTAAGTTTGCATAGGAATAAAAGGCATAATACCTACTTTTTGGACACAGTAGATTTTTGGCTAAGCCTTTTTCTTTCTTTCTTTTTTTTTCTTTTTGTTAACTCCCTGGTTCTTTACTACATTCTGTACAGGTAAGGCTTGTCAGGTAAATAGGACCTGACCATAAAATACACGTAGGAGTCAGATAAACAGAACAATCTCCTTACAGGGAAAAGATCCAAAAGAGGTCTGCGGTCTGAGGGAAACAATAGCTAACCATTAATAAAAGAGATGGCTGCATTCAGTCAGACAAATTCTACCAAAAATGACAATCCTGAAGGAAACAGTAATGAACACTGAACATTTTCTCATGAGTTGAAACTGAAACTCCTTCGTCACACAATTCTTCCTTATTTAGCACCTGGCTGAGAAGGCAACAGGGCACAAAGCGAAGCAGGAGGCAGAACGCCGAGATTCCTGGCCCTGCTTTACAACCGAGGCACTCTCTGCTCTTGGGCAAGCCTTCTCACCTGCAGCTTCTTTATCAGTAAAGAAAGGGTCAAAGTCAGAAGGAGAGGAGACCGCAGAAGCAGAGGTTGGAGTGACGTGTTTTAAAGCTGAAGGAAGGGGCCAAGAGCCAAGAAAAGCAGGCAGCCTCTAGAAGCTGGAAAAGGCAGGGAAACAGATCCTCCCCTAGAGCCTCCCGAGGAATGCAGCCCTGCAAGCCTATTTTAAACCTTGTCTTAAGAACTGGAAGATAGTAAATGTGTGGTTTTAAGCCACTACGTTTGTGGCAATTTTTTATAGCAAGAACAGTAAACTAACATATCTGTCTATAATTAAATTCTGCCAGGACCCCCTCTCTGCTTTCCTGAAGGACCAACCTATGCCTGAAGGCTTACATTTCATCTTGAGCAGCAAGGTAGCAGTGGATACTGGAAAGATCTCTTTAGACAACTTCACAATTTTTAGCAAATTATGTTCTAAAACCATTTAACAGGATTCAAATGGATGTTAAATAGAGATTCTTTACCTCTGCAGAGAAGTTTAACATTAGATACACTTTACTAGGTTACAGTTAGAAACTGAAACATATTATAGATGTTAGATTAAACACCTTAAATTCACTGGAGACAATTAACATGGCATGGCATAAGATTGCATGAGTGAGTGAACATGACGGTAACTTTATCTTTGAATTATTACTGTTATTTTGCTTTGATCAATGCTAACAATATGAACAGATAATTCTTTTATTTAACTAAAGAAGAACATACAATGCCACAAAATGCAGAAGACTACACAGGAAACACAGCCCCAGGGGGCAATGCAAGCGTCCTAACAAGCCCTTGTTGTCGGCCCTAAGTACCTGCTCCAGCTCCTGCTCCGCGTACTGCCGTCTGCTCAGCTCGCATTCAGCTCCCTCCCTCAGCTCTCTCAGCCGACAGGCCTCTTCCTTTGCGTAATTGATTTCATCCATCATTTTGCGCTCCAGATTCTGCTTTTCTACAGCAACATTTCTGTTTTCTTCCTGTGCCTTTTCCAGCCTTACAGAATGATAAAAATGAAAATTCCACACCAAAGTTCCATTTTTTATAAATAACTACATATCAAGCAACAGAATACACGTTTCAATCCCAAATCACACTATTTTCTATTAATCTAACATCTGAATAGCAAAACAGCAGGTGGCCCATTACTCTGGTTATCTTGAGCTCAAAATTCAGTGATAGCAGGGAATCACTCTTCAGCAAAGAGACTTCTAAGAAATTCATAATTATCTAAATCATGTTAAAAATAAAATTTCACTAGGGGCACCTGGGTGGCTCAGTCGGTTGGGTGTCTGACTTTGGCTCAGGTCATGATCTCACGGCTCATGAGTTCTAGCCCTGCATCAGGCTCAGATTCTCTCTGCTTCAGATTGTCTCTATGTCTCTCTCTCAAATATAAATTAAAAAAATTTTAAAATAAAATATTAAAAATAAAATTTCCCAGGGCGCCAGGGTGGCACAGTTGGTCGAGTGTTCGACTTCGGCTCAGGTTATGATCTCCAAGTTCATGAGTTGGAGCCCTGCGTCAGGCTCTGTGCTGACAGCTCAGAGCCTGGAGCCTGCTTCAGATTCTGTGTCTCCCTCTCTCTCTGCCCGTCTCCCCCTTGTGCTCTGAATCTCTCGGTCTCTCAAAAATAAATTAACATTAAAAAAATAAAAATAAAATAAAAATAAAATTTCACTATACATATCATTTCACCTATATATGATTCATTTCCACTGATCTCATTTATTCACTAGAACATATCTTTAATATAAATCTATAATTAGAACAATGTAACTTTTATAAAAATATTAAGTGTACATACATTTACTGATATGTGTAACAAACTAAACATAAGTGTGTAAGCACACACCCACAGTACATTTTCACAAATTGTCTTTGGCCTACATAAATTATAAGACTTCTGGCTTTTTCAACTTACTCACCTCTCCTGTAAGTCCATTAGACTTTGCTCTGCCGTTTGCAGACTCTCCAAGTCTTTCATCATTTTTGCAACATGTTCTTTTGAGGTCTTATTCTGTGTGTAAGCAAACCAGCACCCCCCAACACCGATTACTATAGAAACTGTGAGAATAAAATCCTTCATCCAGTTATGAGGCGGGCCTATGAAAAAAATTGCAGATGGTTAAATTAATCTTTGAATGTAACAGGATCTTGATACAACACAGAGGCATTTTTTATAGTAGTTATCTAAAAACAAATGAGCAAATGTGGAGATGTGCCTCCCATAAACAAGCTCCATTCTTTTAAGCCCACAAGGAGGTACCTTAGCCCTGTGGCACAGGAGGCAGTAACAAAAGTCCTGAGGACCCCTGAAAAAACAACAGCATCTCCAATCATGTCCTCTGTGGGGTGAAAGGAGGCATAAAGAACACCACCACCATCATCCCAACTGCTTCCCTTCGGTCAGGTTTGATACACACACTGGAAGCCTAAGCATTCGACAAAAGAGCATTTTCCCCCCAACAAGCAGTCGTGTAACTAAGATTAGTCAACGATTCTCAACCAAGGGCGATATCTCCCACAGCGGACATTTGACAATTTCTGCTTGCCACAGTCAGGAGGGAGTAAAGCGGGTGAGGGAGTCGTTACTGGTGTCTAGTGGGAAGAGGCCAGGGATGTTGCTAAACAGACAAAAATGCACAAGACAAACACTTTCCTGCCTACTTCTGCCAGTAACAGAGAGTTATCCAGCCCAAATCATGAAGTGCCAAGGTTGAGGTACCATGAGTTAAATGATCATAACAAGTTGTATTTTAGGTGGCTATTTGCCAGGTATATCCGGGTTACTAGAAGGAAAGAACAGGATCACCTTCTCTACCACTAGGCATGTCAGTAATTTCCAGCACTGTTTCTAAAGTAAGGAGTATCATCAGTGATACAAAACACAGAAATCACTAGTCAAATAATTTCCTAGTTTATCCCTGACTCTTAACACACTCTAAGATTCAGAGGGCTCTCTGGAGTGATACACAATAATAATGAAAACAATATAATGCATGATTTGCTCCCAAGAGATAGAGTTTACAGCAGAAAACTACCTAACTGCCCAGGCCTCCAGCATGTCTACGCTGCATGTGTGATGAAACCTGGGGATACGGAGACACCACGAGTTCTCGTGCTCACTCGGGTTCATGTGTGTTTACACCGTGTGAGGAACGCCAAGCTCTATGCCAGACACCCTATTTCCAGAGCCCACACCCTCACCTACAGTGAAACAGATGCACTGAGGAAGACTGAAGTCTCGAAAGGATTTATTTTTATTTCTGCCTCAGACTGAGAAGTTCAGCTCAAGTTCTAGTTCAAACATGAGCCCTGTTCAGGCCGAAATACACTCACCAGAAATAACAATAAAGAGATGGTCAAGTACCAAACTCTATACTAAGCCCCACAAACTGAAAAAGATGTCAGCGCAAACTCCTTTACAATGTGTCTCTGTTCACTTGACAATGTTAGTTTGTTATAAATCTACTGCTGGTGTTCCCAATGCAGGGCTCATTCCTCAAAGAATAATTCTAAGACAAACACATTAAAAAGGTAATGTATCATTAACTTCTTTGGTTTGTTGATTAAAACATTTGTTTTCAGCATTCTTTTTTACTAGCTTGGTTTCTTTTCAAATGACAATGAAAAACTGTTTTTGCTTAGAGGGGATTTGCTCCTGGCATAATAATATATAAATATTCCTGACCAAGTTGTATAGAGAGGCATGTTATATAGTTTCATTCCTCTCTGCACCAATCATTCACATGAACAAATTCAACAGACTCTCACAGAAGACAATCCCCACTCGATTCAGCAGAAAACTTAGGGTGTCATCTCTGTGGAATGCCCGGCATTTCAGGAGTGTTCTATTTCCTAGGGTTTGTAATTTCCAACAACAATGCATTTCCACCAACTCTCACAAAGCGGAGTTCCAGCTGTTAGACCAGCTGCTCTCAGCCTGGGCCAAAAAAGACCCACCAGTGCCGTCATGGAATCCACCCAAGCACTCTGGTAACTCTTTCTCAGCAGGGTCACCCCCAAAACCGTGTCACAGAGACCTGCACATCTCCTAACTCCAAAAACTGAGGTAAAATCAACATTCGTTTCCTAATTTACCATTTGTGGAAGCCATTTTTTTGGTATTGATTTTGTTACTCCTTTTTGGCTACTGAAAAATAGAAGAGAAATCCTCCAAAATGTAGAATCTTCAAATACTTTTCCCCAAAGCTTTTTAAAACATGAAATTAAATCAACATATTAAACTTCCCTTCTGAAAAAAAAAAAGTCATCCTATCAAAAGTAAATACAAGGTTTATTTTCCTTACAAATATGACATAATAATTTCTTAAATGTTCTTCTTCAATACAATCAAATAACATTCTGCACCTTGTGCTTTTGCCAGGATAGTCTGTCATCATGTAAAATTTCAAGTGGATCTTCCAAAACCAGCTTGACAATTTAACACTGCACATTTCAGTGACAGAAAATCTCACCCTATAAATCTTTTAAGATAATATTACATATCCTTTATACCTAATAGATGATGTTTCTTAGTGTTTTATCTTTCTTACTTTTTCTTTTTTAAATAACAGGGGAGCCTGGGTGGCTCAGTCGGTTAAGGGTCCGACTTCGGCTCAGGTCATGATCACATGGTTAGTGTGTTCAAGCCCCATACAAGACTCTCTGCTGTCAGCACAGAGCCCGCTTCCAATCCTCTGTCTCTGTCTCCGCCCCTCCCCCACTCATTCTCTCTCTCTCTCTCTCTCTCTCTCTCTCTCTCAAAAATAAATTAAAAAAAATAAATTAATGACAAATATGTGATCTGATTGTTCTTTTGCATCACACTCTGTGAGAGAGAATACTAACGTGTTAGAGGTCCAAACAAAACCACATCCAGTGCCTTGAGCTGAAGTTTTTGTCTGTGACTCCGATCGCTGATTTTCAACTGGGAGCTCATAAATGAAGGCTCATGCACTGCTATCCTGTTCATTCAAAAAATATATACATATTAAATGAAAATATTTCTAGTATGTAAATTTAAATATTTGAACAATACATTTAATACTTTACATATTAGTGATGACCTGCTGTCAGAGCTCATCCATGTGATTTAATACTTTATTAACATGTATCAAAACACTTTTCAGTGCAAACTTAGCTGTACAAACATCTTGCAGGTTAATTATTTATTTGTTATGCTCATGTTGTTTTCTATAATTTACAAAAATGTATAACTTTAACACATGCGAAAGTATTTTATAACCATTAATTACCTCTGCATTTTATTATCATTTCACAGAGAACAAGAAAACTGTAAGTAGTTGACTTAACATCAATAGCAAACTATAAAATATATTTTTCAATTTAGATATCATTTTTCTTTAAAAGTATCTGAAAAACCTGCACCTTTACATTCTAACATGTAAACTGTTTATAAATTAAACAGAGGCCACTGAAGTCGTAAGTGAGAATAAGATGTCATCATGGCTGGGGGAGAAAACCGAGGGATTTATGTAATAGGAAATACTGAACCATTTCATTAGCAATGAAAAAACCATGTAGGGGGCCAAAAGGCACAGGTGAAAGGAGGATATAAAATCACTTAGTTTTGGACTTCAAATCCAAGTAGCCCCATCATCAACTAAGATTTCTTAACAACCAAGTATGACACCAATGAAGATCTTATTACACAAAGTCTAATAATAATCATATAATTGTAAATAACAATGACAATAAAAACAAGCATGTACTATATGCCGGGCCCTGTGTCAAAGGCTAAATCAAAATTCAAGAAAACCTCTAATATATATAAAATTCCCATTTTATGGATGAGGAAACTAAGGTAGGGAGAGATTGAGTAACTTGCCCAATTAGTAAGAGGTATGGCAGGGATGCAAACCCAAATATGTATGATTCCAATGACTGTACTCTGAACCCACTGCATTTTATTTTGAAAGATACCAGACCCTTTAAGTATGGAGAAGTTACAAAAACGCCTATAACTGCTACAGGCTTTCATAAATCTTTATGGAGTAAAGAACTCTTTCCCTTTACAAATGCCTTCCTTCATCTTCTCTGCAGGTACCTTTTATGTATGGCTCCTGTTACACCTTTAACGTGACACTTACCAAATTGCTTGAAAGCAAAGCTATGTCTTACCTCAGTGTCCCCAAACCCAGCATTATACTTGGCAAAAGTAGATGCTTGATAAATGTCTGTATAATACATTAATGAATGCATGGATGGATGCATGACTGAATTAATAGCAATAATGCTGATAGACTAAATTGAAGAAAAACAATGAGATGTAGTAAAAAGGATACCATATAACAGTTTTATACAAAGTTCGGTATGAGCCCAGGAGGTGGAAGGGATTCTACCTGAGCGGGTGAGGATGTCAGGGAAGCTCACACAGGTCTGAAAGGAATGAGGAGGCATGTGTCAGGCGAAGAGAGCCTTAGTGTAAGCTCTGGTAATAAGAATTTCAGAGTATAGAAAATCAGTAAAAGGCTTATGATAACCATGATAACATAAAACTAACACAATTTTGGCTACCTATTGCAGATGTGACAATATTTTAATGTCACAGAAAGGAAACATCATGAATTGCTGTAGGCACTGTACATCTGGAATGTGTCATACGTTTTCTTACACATTCTTCTAAGTAACTCTTGGATTTACAGTTAAACTACAAAAATTTTGTAACTCACACTGTTGTTTAAGTTCATTGATCCTTAAGTCCCCTTAAGGAACTCCTCTTTGCCATTACCCCTACAAAAGGGGCTTGATGAAGGGTATTCCAGTGTTCCTTTCTGCTCTACCCAAAAAAGCTCCAATGAAAGCTGAACTTCTGTATTTATAATTTGTCTTTTCTAGTAACATACTATTTTAAAAAATTGATCTTGACTAAGTGTGATGTTATTTCAACAAGTCTCCTAGAAATCTGAGCTATCTCTGGTAACCTTTACTTAACCAAAGGGAAGAAAAGTGGCTACAACATTTATTGCCAACACACTGAACAACTTATTTCATTTCATGCTGTTGTCATACAAAGAAACTTCCCCAAAGACAACATTCAAAAAAATACTATGAGTTCCTCATAAACTAGGGTAACATATAACTCAAGAAAAAAAAATACAACTCAAAAAAAAAAAAACCCACCTCTAATCCCATCTTAATACTCTACTATCCTGCTTTAGTTTAAAAACTTATTTAAAAGCAAAAACCCTATCTTATTTTTGTCTTCTTTCTACCATCTAGGTGCACCATGAACAAACCAGGTACTCAGTACAGACTTGTTGAACTGACTCTTATTCCCATTATTTCCTCAATATAGCCATATGCACAGTAAAATCAGGAAAACACTGATGTTGATGTTCAGAATATATTTATGGGAGATATGAAAATTTTCAACAGAATCCAAAGTCCAAGAAACAACAGCCACTGATTTAAATAGAGTATGTAAGCAAATTGATCAGAAATACAATATGCATATTTCATCACATATAATAATGAGATAATAATAAGGGATTAGAGTCTTTTTTTGACACAAGAAACATTTGAGAGAGGAATGGAAGCAAGTTCTGGTAGAATCACTGCAAATTTTGACATTTTAATCTTTAAAGATTTTTAAGTTAACTAATGGAGATTTAGAAAATAAAATTTAGAAAACGAATAACAATTCCATACATCTAAGGGATAAACTGGCATCTAGACTTTGGTATCAGATCTATCTAGGTTCAAATGCTGAATTGGGCAAAATATTTGATTTCCCTCTGATTTTTTTTTTACCTGCAAAATGGGGATAACAATACACACTTAATTTTAACCATGAAGCTTGAATGAGATAATACAGAGTACCTTAATGTTATATACATTTTAAAATGGTTGCTATCAGGGGCACATGGGTGGCTCAGTCACTTAAGCGTCCAACTCTTGATTTCGGCTCAGATCATGATCTCACGGTTCGTGAGTTCAAGCTCCGCCCTGGGCTCCATGCTGAGAGCACTGGAGCCTGCTTGGGATTCTCTCTCTCTCTCTCTCTCTCTCTCTCTACTCCTCAGACGCAGAGGCATGCACTCTCTCTCAGTATAAATAAATAAACTTAAAAAATGGCTATTATTTACATTTTATTTATTAAACTTTTTTTTGAGGTTTAACTTGTGGCCACTAATATTAAGTGGTTATTGTTGTTCTTAGAAGAATACAATTAAGAAGGATCTGTACATTAATCCATTCAAATAGATTTTTCATAAAGGTGGATTCATATCAAGTGAGTATGTTTTTGTTATATTTACCGCATGGTCAGAGGTTGGGCTTTTGATGTTATCTAAAAAAGATGTAGTTGGGCTACCTTCTAATTTCCAAAATTACTTTCTTTGGGAATAAATATTAATAAGAGCTTGATTATTTAGACAAAGGAAAATTATTAAAACTTACAAATGCACACCTTAAAAAATTAAAGAATGGATATATTTCCTTTGACCCCTTAGCCACAGAGGCACAGAAAAGTAACATCTAGTATATAGTTCTCCTTGAGTGAAAAAAAAATACATTTGGGTAACAGAGACTAACCTGGGAAGCGTTGTTCCTTTGACATTATTGTCTCTAAAATTCTTCTCATATTGGGGTAGTTCAACAAATTCTATCAACCACTGAAGCGTGTCCTCAAGGGTCCAATTATGAACTGCAAGAGATAAAAGGGGAAGGCATATTTTAAATAGATAATATCTGCTTTCATAATTTACATATATATTTTTATATATACATACATACAAACGTATATAAAATTACTGTAACTTCAGCGGATGTTAGATTGAATTTTCAATTCAATTCAATCAACAATAAGTACTTAAATGATATCTGGCATTCTATGAGAAGCTGAAAACAGCAGAGACATACCTCCTATACTTAAGAATTTATAATCTATGACAGAGAAAACATGAAAGAAAAAGAATAAAGTATTAGCGTGGTTAATTCTAAAATAAGCATCTATCCAAATTTCATACAGGATGAAATAATCTATCATTTCCCTGGTTGCGGAAAAACTTACAAGACATGTTATCTATTCATTCATTCTTTCTTTCGTTTAGTCATCCATCCATAGAATACTGTAAACCTTGTGAGTATCAGGTTCTATTTAATATTCTATTTAATGGAATAGAATATGGTAGTGAGCAAATGCGGAAAGTCCTTGCCCACATGGGACAGGGGTAACTTACAAGAGGAGGAAGAAAAGTGAGGGAAATTTCAGACAGTGATCAGCTATTAAGAAACAAAGAAAAGATGTCAGGATCAGCCTCTAAGGAGGTATTATCTGAACTAAGACCTAAAACTTTGCAAGAGGCCAACACTGTGATCATCTGGGAGAAAAATATCTCAAAACAGATGGAAAAGCTAGCAGTGTAAAGGTCTTACGAAAGGAATAAACTAGCTGTGTTTGAGAGAAAGACAGGAAGAAAGCAGAGGGGCCAGGTCAGAGAAAACTTTAAAAAATTCTTGATATTTTTCTAATTTCAGTAAGAAGGGGGGGTTAAATTATCAATGTTTTTAAATCTATGTTTACTCTTTTAATGTGGACAATGGATTCTAGATTGTAGGAGAGAAGACTGAAAACCCAGAGCAGTAAGGAGAACATTATTTATATAGTGGTCCAAACGAGAGATTGTATCGCCTTGGACTATGGTATCAGTATAGGATATGGCAACAAGTGGTCAGATTTAGGATATATTGTGGGGATAATATTGTTAGATATGTTTGTGAAATAGATGGGGACTGGCAGCTACAGGAATGTAAAAAAAAAAAAAAAAAAAAAGTAGAGAGGATGGTACCATGAACTGTGATAGGAAAGAATGGGAGGAACAAACTGGGGAGGCAAGCAGGACAGGTGACAGAGATCAAAAGTTCTGTTTTTAGCCATGTTCTATTTGAAGTGTATATCAGATATTTAAGTGCAGACATACAGTAGCAGTCAGATATACAAGTCTGGAGCTTAGGGAAGAGTGAAGTTAGAAACAGAGATACAAAAATTGAGTCTTCAGCATTCAGATGGTCTTTAGAGACCAAATAAGATCACCCAGGAGAGTGAACACAGCTATTAATGGACTCCGGGACACTGGCCCTAAACCATGAAGAAAATTATAGCTAACATCTTTTCTGCTAGACACTTATTTTGGATTAAGCCCTTTATATCCACATTTTTTCCTTTAAGCCTTATTTAAAAACACACAAAACTTATGAAACACTAACATAATTATTTTCATTTTTGGAGATGAGAAACTAAAAGGTTAATGGGACCAAGACAGTTGGCAGCAGGACTGGATTTGAAGCCAGGCCAAGTGACTGTAAGACCTGACTCTATGCTATTCTGAGAGCAATAATATTAAATAGCAGTAGAGATGTGAATGAGCAGTTAAAGACTGGAAGCAATTCAGATGTTTCTGCTTGAAGAATATGAAGACCAATGATGAGAGTATCCAAAGGGAAGAATGCAAGTATCCTTAAAAAATTAGTAAGAGTTCCATACTGTCTGCATTTAATTTGCGGGTCTGGGAACACAAAGTGCTTATAGGCCACAGAAAGGTCAGAGGAGAGTGAAGAACATGAGTGGGCAATAAAAGCAGATCTGGGAGGGGTGTCTGGGTGGCTCAGTCGGTTGAGCGTCTGACTTGGGCTCGGGTCATGATATCACAGCTCATGGGTTCGAGCCCCATAAGAGGCTCTGTGCTGACAGCTCAGAGCCTGGAGCCTGCTTCACATTCTGTGTCTCCTTCTCTCTCTCTCTCTCTCTCTCTCTCTCTGCCCCTCCCCTGCTCATGCTCAATTTTTCTCTCAAAAATAAATAAACATTTAAAATTTTAAAAAAAGCACATCTGGGAATCCATCTCCATCTGTGTATGCATAAATCTGAGAAATATCTTCCTGATAAACTACAGAAAATTAGGAGTTCACTTCTACAAGCAAAGCTAAATTTTCACAATCTGCCTTTTTCACTAAATGTTCTTTAGAGAAAGAGTTGCAGTAAGTCACAAGACACTAACTAGCAAAAATTCATTTAAAAATTACATATGGTAATTGATAATTTTATACTGAGACAAAACTTTGACTATTTTAAAATTGTTCCCTCCTTCATGTGTTCCTGCCATAAGCTCGGACACGTGCCTGAGGCTGCTGTATCCGTTTAGCCAAATAACTTGGAATACCAGCTAAAGGTTCAGGCCCTCGGTGCTTTCCAATGAATTTAATATATTCAAAGTAGCCCTTTTTCTCTTAAGTTGCTTCCCATTCAACATGAACTGCACTGAGAATTGCTTGTATTGATTGCCAAGAAACCAACATGCAGCTGCACCTCGCACACCCACACAAAAATCTCAGCCAAGAAAACAGGAGAAGATTCTCTCTGTCATTATTCTATGGCTGTTCAACTGATCAACAACAGAAGTCCCTGATCTCAACACTCCAGCATATCAAAATATTCCTTCAATTCCCAAGAAGCCAGGAGAGAAACGAAGAAAAATCTAATGAAAAAATAATAACAAATTTAAAGTGCCCAAATCCTAATACTACTCTACTCTGTAAAGAGAATATTATAGTGGTTCTAAAGTAATTTCCTTTACAATGAATCTTTAAAACAACAAAATTCTAATAACGAAGAGCACACAGTTCACATTGGGAGGAGGCTCACTTCTTCTGGTGCTTTTTGGTTTCTTCGGTGAAGCCTAGTAAATACCTTCACTTCTCATGACCAGGATTTGTATTTTATATTAGCTTTCTCTGCTCCAAATATACTAATTGTCTTTCAATTCTTAGGCAAGGTCATACTGTGTCCCTCCTCAGGGCCTTTGCACCTGCTGTTTCCTCAATATAGACTCTCTTCTCCATCGCTGACTCATCTTTGTCTATTTACTTTACCAAGACTTCCAATATCAGTTAAAACTTTAATTCCTCAAGGGAGCCTTTCCAAACACTGCTATGGGTCATAAATCACTCAGTACCTTTTAGGCACAGCATTAACTAATTATAATTATTTATTTGTATGATTATTATTTCCACATCTGTTTTATTTCACTAAAGCGCACATTTCTTGCTCATCATTCTATTCCTAGCATTTGGTACACAAAAGATGCTCAACAAATTATCTGTGGGATCCTCTTGAATAAATGAAATAGAACGTGCTTAATTGACAGGTATTATGAAAATCCATTTTCACATTTTAGTGAAGAGACCCAAATAAAAAGAAATAGGAAATGGTCTGTATAAGAAATTCCTGACGGCGAAAGAGTTACACATTTAAGAATTATCTGGTTCCTTGTCACCTGCCTCTCAATGCTCTTTCACACGTGCTGTTGCTAAATAGCACTTCCGCCAGAGGGCAGCCAGAGGAGAGTGTATTTCTTTAAAAACTAAATTTCCATATTTGCAAAGTTCTAGAAATGCCAATTTCTGTGCTGTTACCTTATGTGGTTTCTGCTAGAAATTGTGTCACTGAGTGACTTTTGACATTTACTCCAAGGCCAGTAGAAAGACCTCCGGAATAGGAAGAGACCTGATTCTGGTCCCAGCTGTTATCTCTGATTTACTTACATCAGCCAGGTGTGACTGTTTCTTACCACATAGAATGATAAAATTAGGCTAAACCATCTTTTAAAATTCATTCAAATTTGGGGCACCTGGGTGGCTTAGTCGGTTAAAGGTCAGACTTGGCTTAGGTCATGATCTCAACGGTTCATGGGTTCGAGCCCTGCATCGGGCTCTGTGCTGACAGCTTGGAGCCTGGAGCCTGCTTTGGATTCTGTGTCTCCCTCCTCTCTGCCCTTTCCCGGCTCATGCTCTGTCTCTATCTTCTCTCAAAAATAAATGTTAAAAAAATTTTGTTTTAATTCATTCAAATTCTGATTCCATTATAACAAACAGAAGTTGGTATTTAAAATATTGCCTAACTGCTGGTCTAGAAAGTAGATTATAAAATACGGACAGGGGAAAAGTACCTCTAAGAACTTTCGGGACAGCAACAAAAACTGCTGCTAATGTTTATTACGTGCGTATTAAATACCAGGAGATTTGCAAACATTATTTCAAAGACTCATTGCAACAACCCTTTGAAGTAGGTACTTTGATCACCACACTGAACTTAAAAGTCTATGAAGGTGAAGTTCTTAATTAGACTTAGCAGATTAGTAAATAACCAAATCAGCTTTCAGCCCAAGTTTGTTTCCGGAGCTGTTAACCCCTGGGCAGTAATACTGCCTTTTTAGAGTTAGGTAAGTGCTCCCAGTAATCAAATTACACACTACAGGTGGGCAGTTTATGTCCCGGTCACGCTTACAGCCATTTCTGCAGCTTTCTGAATGTACCACATCCCCCATGCCGCTCCTTCCGCCTGGCATGGCCTTCTCCTCTTCCCTCTTTGCCGGGCATGTTCTTCCTTAGCATTTCTCAGATCAGGAAGTCTCTCCTCCACCAAGTTTTCCCTATCCATCAATTCCCAGGGTATAGGTGCTCTTCTCTGTGCTCAGGATCACATGTACACATATCTGCCACAGGATCTGTCACATACTCTCACGCGATCGCTCATGCCTGTCTTACTCCGGGGTGATGAGTTCCAGGAACCTGTTCTTTTACTTAACATGGTGATTGTTAACACCACGATGCCACACTCCTTTGATACAGGATTTTACATTTTATTATACTTTCACCTATATCCCCATGTAATTTCCCATAATCACATTTGAGACAGAACTGTTCTCTCTAGTCTACACAAAGGACCTTGGCCAAAAGAGGCCAAGTACTTACACATGTGATCACACCTGTCTATTAACTGGAAGAGCTAGAATTTGAACGCTCATCTTCAGAATCCAAGTTCACTGCCAATATAGGTGTCTCTTGATTTAGATTAGCTTAGGGGAGCCCGGGTGGCTCACTTACACATCAGACTCTTGATCTCCGCTTAGGTTATGATTTCACGGCGAGCTTGAGCTCCGCGTTGGGTTCTGTGGGTTCTCTCTCCCCCTCTCTCTGCCCCTCCCTCCCTCCATCTCTTTCTCTCAAAATAAACAAACATCCAAAAACTTTTTTGAAAAATAGCTGTTTAAAACTTAAAACACATTTTCTCTTAGGAACAAACCTTCTAGACACAGTACTAATAGTAATACAAGAGTTAAACATTATTTATGAGCAATCTGCCCTAGGCAATCGCATTCGAGAATTCGGGATTCCACTACAGACATCTAGTACACATTGTGGCCTACTGAGGGCCTGGAAGTAGTAACACAATGGCTCAATGGCACTTACTCCAGTTCTTCATCCCGGGGGGACTCCTAGGACTTGAAAAAGCCTAAATGACAAGATTTCAAAGAGCCAGGGGATTCAGAGCCGGAGCAGGGCTCTGGCACAAAGGAGGTGGCGGCGAACAGGAAAGACTGGGGACAGGATGGGGAGTAGAAGCAAATCTGCAGGAGATGAGTGGGTGTGGGGACGTGGGATATGTGGGGGCACACGTTTATGATTTTCACAGAACAGAGGCAAGATAAGGATTCTCCTTTTCATTATCCCTCCTCCTTGCTGCTCTCAACAGGGCTATTTTAATAGGGAACAAAGTTCCTGATTCTGCACCAAAACAGCTTCCCTCTGTTCCCCTTCCTCCTTGCAAGTGTCAGTCCCTCCAGCATGTAATTATTTTGAATCAGCATTTGAAAAAGATGGAAAACGATAACTGGGCCTAAGGGGAGAAAGCTTTTAGACAGCAGGAGGATTTGTAGTAATGGAGAGAAGGAAGAGAAGGGAAGGACTAGAAATAGCCAACAACAGAAGCCAGCGCTCCTGTGGCCGCCGGCTGAAGCAGCCTTCTAAAAGAAACACATGAATCACGCATAGGTGCATCCTCGTGTACAAACTGGTTATAGGCAGAAGAAACAGTGCAGCTGAAAGGGATCCCTCCCTCCTCTGAATTTCTACAGTATTACTGTTTCTACCAAATGGCACACCTGTACATGCTGCCTCATTTTCTAACTATCTGCTTCAAAATATCTTATGTCCCCACTGTACTATAAGCTTCCATAAGGCAGGAACTCGGCGGCCCAGAATAAAGTTGCCATTTAAGTATTAGCTGTATGTATACCTGACGGTTTTCTTCCCTAAAGGTGAGAACCGAACCTGTTTTGTTTTGTTTTGTTTTGAATTGTGTCTACGTGCTGTGCCATGCCTACAGTTGCGTGAAAGACAAAAAATACCGTTTTCATGATATCCTGTTTCAAAGCAGCACTGGACGCTCCTGGACACAAACCCAAACCACAGACACCTACCACAGACCAGAGGCTCCAAGCTACGTGCTGGAGAGAAGGACAAGGTGAGAATGTGTGTGCTTCCAGTCCCCCTCACTTAAGCAAACAGTGTGAAAGATACACTTCTAAAGATTAAAATATACACATTTACTTGCACTTTTCACCTGTAAAAGGCAATCGTATAAAACCAATGCACCCAGTGTACTTAGCCATATACTTGTATTAAGTTACAGGCCTAAAAATACAAAACAGCTTAGTGAGGTACCACCATATAAGTTTTCATCTGTTATATTTAATGTAAGTACATGCTGTCCTAAAAGCCTTCAAAGATGATTTGTAAAATTACCTAAATACTGTGAGAAAAAAACTGCTATCTAATTATAAGGCATTAGTGCGCACACAGAACATGTTAAGAACAGCAACAGCTAACATTTTGGAAGCACCTGGCAACTTTCAGTAACTATGCTAAATGCTTTACATGAATTACTTCCTGAAACGCTTTCAACAACTCTCTGAAATAGGTTTTACAAGGAATAGTATAATCGTGGTCCACAGGTCAGGAAGCTGAGGCTCAGAGGGTCTAAATTCACACAAGTAGTGGAGACAGGACCTGCGGACTTCAAGGCCCCAGCTCCTGACCATCACCCCCTCCTCCTCTCCCTCCTCTGCATGATGGAAAAATTTCAGAATACGGCCAAAGTCACCGTCAGCCATGTCAGAACTTGGGTATAATACACACGCATTTATTCTGTATTTCACGTCTTAGTAGCTTTCCTACTACTTTTCAAAAACTGCTACATCCTAAATTTATTGGGGGAAAAAAACTTCTTGTTCTCAATGTTAAGAAAGCAACTGGCAAAACAGTTTCTTTTGGCAAAGTAATGTATTTTAGAAAAGTCAACTTCTGATATCATAATACAGTAACGTAGAGTTAAATACAGTGCATCCAATACATACTCACCACTTTCCATCAAAGCATGAAAACATCTTGATAAATACCAAAAGGTTTGGTAAAAAGGTCAGGGAGGAGAAAGAATAAACACTGTTAACAAAAGTAACTACGTGTCAAGTTGGCCATATAAAAGGGTTATTGAAAGAAACTCTGTATTTTGAAGCATCTCTCACAAAGAAGCTAAAAACCATTTGTGGGTTAACAAAATCTGAATTATTGGCATGTTTACATGAAGTACGATATTCTACAATACAGGTGCACACCAGTATTCACCACTTTTCTAAATTCAGTTTCACCGAGAATTTCAAGTAACTAAAGCCTCCGAAGCTCTCCTTACAGTGAGAGACAGAACTTGTCACAGGAAAATGCAGTCAAGCTCAGGAACAATATAGCACGACTTTGATGAAAAGCGACTTCCAACTAAATGTAATAGAAACATTTGAAATTACTCTGTAGAATATAAAAGATGAAGAAGTTTAAAGCCTTCCATATTTCATCTCCCCTCGGTCGGCATACAGACAGTGTGGTGTGACTTTAGAGAGAGGCTGGGCGATCAGCTGCCCTGCCCGGTCCAGACAGGCTTATCTTTAGAACGGTGCCAGAATGTGCGCTCATCTGCACGCCGTCCAGCAGGGCGTGTCTCTATAGCATGGACTAAATTCCTGCACCACGCTGTATTTGGACACCGCAAAGCCACACCCTGAACTTGGGAAGTCCAGATATTAGTAGCTGTACCAAAGAGGAATAAATACACACACTTTCTCTCAGGAGCTCCTTACCACTGACCACAGAAGAATTACATGTAATTTTTAGGCACATTGTATAAATGTTGGTAAATGTCTGAACATTCAGAACTAAAAAATTACCAGGGTGTTTCTCTTCCCAAGAGCGGTATTACGGATGGTAAGAGAAAGCTCTATTACTTTTTCTATATAAACGGCAATCTTATCATAAAAATCGGAGAAACAGAGTCCAAAAATTGTATGACTATTCTCAAGATTAACAAAATGTATGTGGAAACAACTCCTAGCCATCGTAAAAGTACTCTACGATTATAATTATCATCACAGTAAAATAAATAACTGGATCAGAAAGCTTTTGTAATTAAGGAAATTCAAGGAATGTACTTTCTTGAGTCAACAAGCCAGTAGACTCAAGAACCATAAAAAAAACTAAAAGTTTAGTAAACTCAGGTTTTCCTGAATACCTCATTGTTGTGACATGAAAGATATCACCTCAGGGGCAGAGTGGCTGTCTCTCTGCTTATACATTCTTTCATGGTACCCTCAGCCAGCCTCCTTCTTTCATTCATTCATTCAATCATTCACTTACTTTTTAAACACCAAACTGGGAATGAAAAGAGCATTTCACATCAAATGAAGGTAAGTTTTTCGAGGGCAGACAATATTTCTTACTCATTTCTATATTCCCAACATAGTGTACAACACCAAAAATATAGCAGGCACTAAATAAATGTAGATGGCAGATATGTCTTAAACTGAATTAATGCTTGTTGGGTGAGTGAATAGATAACAAAGTGATTCTATCAACCAAGGCTGCCAGGAAAATGTCACCTTCATTCACTCTTTTCAGTGGCATTTCTAGATAAAGCAGCAAACATTTTCAAGAGTATGACTAAGTTCCATAAAATGGAATAGATGCTGCTTTCCAAAGAATATGTTTAACAACAAAAATTCTAGCTTTAAATGACAGCTTTACAAATGTTTGCTTCAACTTTCTATTAAAATTATTAAAAATAATTTTTCTTCTCTTGGAATTTGAAGGTTTCTTCAAAAATTTTCTCTAGAGGCAACTTGGGATTCTTTTATTTCAGCTAATGTTTACCGACTTCACAGTAATTACTATTGGGTGCTGGATAAAATAAACGTAAAAAATCAGAGTCAAGAAATTACTACCAAGACTATCAGAAAGCTCAGGGTAAGGAAATGTGATTTAAGAGGGAATTCAACAAGGGGCTCCTGAGTGGCTCAGTCGGTTAAGCATCTGAATCTGGATTTCAGCTCAGGTCATGATCTCACGGTTCATGAGTTTGAGCCCCATGTTACTCGGGCTTGAGATTCTCTTTCCCCCTCTCTCTCTGCCTCTCAGAATAATTAAACATTAAAAAAAAGGGGGGGGGGTTCTACAAAAAATGAACACAAAAGCCCAGTGGATAAACTCTTTCTAAAGGAGATTAAACTAAAGGCCAGCTAAAAATTGAGCTATCACAGCTTGTCACACAATCTCTACGCAGGAAGATACTATATTCAAAACTTTTCCCCTTACTTTCTTCTAGAACAGAAAAATTCACCAATTTCAATGACGGAAACATTTTCAAGATAATTTAGTCGTGCAGTTTCTGTTTGATCTGCAACTATATATCCCTTTTTCTAATACATTTGGCATTAAGAAATTTAACAATTCACAAATAGTTATTAACTGTATTTACTTGGTATATTGCATTTTCCAACTTAGGTTTCATTTACTGTATCCAGTAGTGGTTTAACTAGTTATTAATGACAAAAATACTTTTAAGAAAAGTCCTCTTGTTTTGTGAGTACTGACACAATGGTTAAAACATTAAAATACTAAATAACCTCCCCATTCACAGGTACCTTTTTCAATAGCTAGAGTTGTGTGAGAAAGGAAAAATGCGAATAATGTGCTTTAGTAATAAAAAGACTTTAGGAATTCATAATGACAGATTCACTGGGGCACCTGGGTGGCTCAGTCGGTTAAGCGGCCAACTTTAGCTCAGGCCATGATCTTGTGGTTTGTGGGTTCGAGCCCAATGTCGGGCTCTGTGCTGACAGCTCAGAGCCTGGAGCCTGCTTCAGATTCTGTGTCTCCCTCTCTCTCTGCCCCTCCCCTGTTTGTGTTCTGTCTCTCCCTTTCTCAAAAATAAATAAACATTAAAAAAAAAAAAAAAAAAGGACAGACTCATTGACATAGTGTCACTGGAGAGGGCTCAGACTTCTCTCCAAAATTTTTTCTCTTTCTTAAATTCATTTCACAATCTTTCAATTGCCCAGCAGTGGCCAGGTTCCATATGAGGATGGGAAGACAGGCCAGTGGTGACCAGAGTCTACATAATGGGACGCTGGGGTGTAGCGGCTCAGCGAAGGCAGAGGGTCTATACACACAGGCTCCTGGGTAAGGCAGCAGCCCAAAGGAGTCGAGAGATTGCCTGTATACAGGCGGCCGGGCAAATAAGAAAATATACTGAAGATAACAGCGCTAGGGTTTTCCTGCTGAGTAAAAGCAGGTATAATTAGGGACAGAGATGAAGTGGGAATTACCGGTAGTGTTGTACTGGTAGCAGTCTGACGTAGTATCAGGTTACCTGTGATACTCAAAGCCTTTTTAATATACAGCGAGAAATACAGACGTGTGCGTTTCTTAATCGTTCCCTAAGAAGGCCCGCCAACAGCAACACCTCAGCACCAATGATCACTTCTAGTGTGCAAATCACAGCTTCTAAATACTATCTCAACTATCAGTAACCAGGACTCCTTGAAGAAACGGCTGTTTCCAGGCCTAGGGCTAAGAAATAACAAAATGAGCCCAGAACACCTTTTTTTGTACCAGAAAGGAAGGAAGAGCTCAAATAATGACGGAGACATACATATAAAAGAATACAGAAACTAGCCAGCTTGAAACGCTTTCCACTAGCCAAATCTGGAACAATTTGAGCACCAACATAATGAGAGCAACAAATTATAATCCACTGAATAAAGTAGAAATCCAAGAGTCCACCCACACTGATGTAAAATTAAGTGCAGAAGATCAATCTTCAGATCATAAGATTTGGAGGCTATTTCTCCAATTTCTAATTTCAAGATACATCTACTATCTTCCCCACCATCTTCACAGGACAAGACATTGATAATACACTGTTTAAATCTCTCCCTTACGCAAAGCACGAGAGACTCTTGAATACTGAAAACAAACTGAGGGCGGAAGGGGGAGGGGGAAAGGAGAAGGTGAGTGATGGTTATGGTGGAGGACACTTGTGGGGAAGAGCACTGGGTGTTATATGGAAACCAACTTGACAACAAACTATAAATTAAAAAAAAAAATCTCTCCCTTACAGTAGAATCCAACTAATATAGATGGAATAATGTAACTCAAAAAATTACAATTTGGCAACCATCAGAGTTAATTAATTCAGCAAGAAATATCCAGCAGTGCTAAAACTAGTGGGTACAAGTTGCATGACCAGAGTTTCTTGTTCTGGTCTCGCAACTTTTCACTATTTGAAACTGTCTTCAGTTAAGGCATTAAAATTTTAAAAAGAAAACTTTTTCACCCTAACAATGATAATAGCAAACACTAGGCTCTCTTATCAGTTATCAAGTATTATTCTAAGCTCTATATATTCATTAATTCATTTAATCTTCAACATGGTCCTCTAAGGTGGGTGCTATTATTAGCTACATTTTACAAATGGGGAAAGTTAGGGACACAGAGATTAAGGTACACAAGGTCACAAATCTAGTAATGCTATGTAAAGAACTGAATGTAAGCAGTCAAGTTCCACATTACTCTGGGATATTGCCTCTCCAGGAAAGGATAGCTCTACCTTGAGGTTTCTCAAGAAATGAGTGTCTAAAAATATGAGAAGCCTCAGTGATTATGAAGCCTCAGAGCCCGTACACTTTACTTATTGTCCATTATTCACTTAGTACCAGGTAGAAAAGATGTAAGATACTAAATTCATACTATTAGAAAGCTTCTACAATAGATTTAGGAGATTAATCCAGCAAAACAACTAATAAATTACTATAAAAATATTTATGATGCCTTTCGAAAACTACCTTAAATTTTTTTTTTTTTAATTTTTAACATTTATGTATTTCTGAGAGAGAGAGAGAGAGAGAGAGACAGAGCACGAGCAGGGGAGGGGCAGAGGGAGAAAGAGACAGAATCTGAAGCAGGCTCCAGGCTCTGAGCTGTCAGCACAGAGCCCGACGCGGGGCTTGAACTCACCAACTGTGAGATCATGTCCTGGGTCGAAGATGGTCGCTTAACTGACTGAGCCACCCAGGTGCCCCTGAAAACTACTTTAAAGGAAAACCAATTTCAGGAATAATCTGAAATTTTAGTAGTCTTTTTTAGGAATATGGTAATTACATTGTTTAAATTACTGAACATTTATTACTGAACTTTATTACTGCTCTACTTTTAAGGGCTGGAGTTGAAATAAACTGCTTCCGATTTTTTTTTTGCATTTTCTAATTGTCTACTCAATAATTCCCGTTTGTATTTCTTTGTACTCTTGCAAATGACTTAGTTCCCAGATCCGGAAGTCCTTTCCTATTCTAACTTTTTTTTCTCCCTAGGCCCCAGCTGTGCCAAAGGGGAAGAAAGTAATTCTGGTTCTTTTGGTGATACTGTTGGGAGACAAACCAACAAACTGTCACCAAATAATTAAATTCAGAGTTCTTAAATTATAAATTGCCCTTTCTTATGCTTGTTATTCCGTGAAAACAATATAGCTTACTCTAGTAAATAATCATTACTTTAATGGAAATGTTGACAAACCAAACTTAATAACCTCTATCTAAATCCTGCCTAACCAAACTGACTTGCAAATTGAACCAATTCTTATATTCTAGAAGACAAACACCATACCTATTTGTAGTTTATAGATGCTTTCAATCTACACAAATGTTACTAATAAAAGTATTGCATCCATTTGGTATTGCAGAGAGTTCTGCTCCTTACTTCCTATTAATATACACAAAAATGAAAGATATTCACAATGACATGAAATTCATTTCTGAAAAAAGATCCCTCAAATTTTCCATTGAAAATATGGAAAATGAAGATAGCACTGTAAACCATAAAACTACCATTTCTTATAGTAGCCTAAGTCACAATAAAAACATTGCTTTTCCTAGAATTGATAACAAGATATTACCTATAACTACATATAACTTAATAAAGCTCTTTTTGTAATTTCATAAAGGCATATCCTCCTAGACAATTCTCTGGTTGCCTTAGTAAACTTCATACTCATTGGCTCTCTGATGTTACACTTGTTCCTCTTCCCTATTGTGAAGGGCTCATTTGGCAAAAATTTGTGAGGAACTCACACAAGAACTCCAGGACATCATGAAGACAAAGGACTACAAAACCCTCCACATTCTTACTCTTCATAAGTCTAACGGTCGTTGGGAAGAATCATTGGTATTCTTAGATATTACTTAAGTTGATGAAAACGATTTGCCTTTTGGGGGTGTTTAGATCATGTACCAAGAATCATCTATCCTCTGAATTTACAGGTATTTGGAGAGCATTCCTTTCTCAAAATTTGCAAAGTAACTCAGAATGGACAGCGCCTAGTCTCTGTAACCTCAAATTCACTTTTCTGCTTCTCCAATGATGCTTTTAAAAATACATCTATTTCCCCTTCGACAATACAGACATGTCTAGTGCTCCTAACTGAACACAGTGACAAGGGTTTCACCTTGTCAAAGAAAGAAATGCTGTGCAGTAGGGGAAATCTGTAATAGCCAGTAAGATTTTGGAAAGGGGAAAAGTGGAGTAAAATTTACTGACAGAATTCTCAGTGTTGAGAGTTACATTAGCTCATTTCATTAAAACACCAAAATGGGATTTAATAAAGCATCTGTATTTGGGAAATGATATACTTAATTATAATACACAGAGTAAGACCGAAAAAGGCCCCTAAGAAAATCCATTTCTAGTCCAAGTTTTAGACTGCAAATATCAAGAATACATCAGTATTTCTGAAAGAGTAGCTATATTTTATATCAGGGGACCCATGCTGCCAGACCCTACCTATCCACGCCTTTTAAGCTTTTCTTCTACTTTCTCTTCTCAAAGTCTAGTTTGAAAGTCAACAGTATTTACCATCTTCACTTCCTCTTTAACTCACTCCAATGAGACTTTCACTTCCACCACTGCAGTCAACTGCTTTTTGTCAAGATCACCAACAACCTTAACCTCTACTTTGCCAATCTAATCTCTGTTACCATCTTATCTGAACTTCTGGAACATCTGACATGGACTGTGCCCTGTTTCTTAAAACATTTCCTTCCTTGGGGCACCGGGGTGCCTCAGTCGGTTGAGCATCTGCCTCTTGATTTCAGCTCAGGTCCTGGTCTTGCGGTTTGAGATCGAGCCCTACGTTGGGCCCTGCCATTTACCATGCAGAGCCTGCTTGGAATTCACTCTCCCTCTCTCTCTCTCTGCCTTTTCCCCACTCCCACCAAAACAAATAAATAAGTATTAAAAAAAAATGTCCTGCCCAAGCTTCTAGGAACCCCGTTCTCCCAGCTCCCCTCATCTAGCATCTCACTGGCCACTGCTCTTCTTTCCTGGCTCCTCTCTGTGCTTCTTGACCTCCCAGCATTCAGTGTCTCTGCATCATGATCTCAGTGTTAATCAACTTCTCCCTCCATTATTAGTCCCCTAATTGGGCTTGTTCAGACTTTTTCTCCTACTCACCTCCATCTCCAAGAAATTTTAATACCACAAGCCCATAACATCTAGGAGCTGTCATTAATTCCTGTCCCCACCCCCGACCAACTCCTGAAGCCACTCCAGCAGCAAACCCTGTCCGCTGTCCCTTCAAACGATATTATCAGTCGGACCTCTCTGCTACCCTCCTCCTGCCAAGTTGCTGCAAGAGTCTCATGGCCTCACAGCCTTTCACTTCTACTGCTGCCCCCTTTTCTCAAGAGTCTAACACCCACAGAGTTACTACAGTAATCTTTGCAAAAGAAAAACCATATCACTGCTTTGCTCAAAACCCCCAAGTGAAGCTAGACATAAAATATATTACCTTATGCTTATAACAAATCACCGACTCTTTATTAGGCCCTACAAGGTCCTAGGAGATCTGCCCCTGCCTACCTCACAGGTCTTACCTGTCTCCTAAAACGTTCCCCATCCCTTATGACCTTCTAGCTACACTGGCCTTGTCATAATCCCCTATATACTTTGAGATCACATCAGCCTCAAGGTGTTAGCCTGGCTGATCTCTAAGCCTGCAATGTACTTCACCTAGACCTCCCCTTGGCTCACTCTCTCTCGACACTCACATCTATAAATGATGCATATCACTTCTCTGAGGAGTTCTTCCTCGACTGCATCACATAAAAAGCCCTCACCCTATCTGGTCAATGACTATATGCTACCCTGCTTTACTTTTATCCTATCACTTATCTGTTCCAATAGTCTTATGAGCGTATATATCTAAATGCACACATGCAAACTTGTTTACTATCTGTCTTCCTAAAAGAGTATTAACTTCATGAGGGCACAATATTTCATTTGCTCAATGCTCTATGCCCAAAACCCAGAACAATGCCTGTCTCACAGGAAAAACTAAATACATGGTTGATGACACAATGAATGAATGGAATCAAGTGTCTGATTTTTATCACTTGCAATTAGTAAAATCATTGATGATAAAGTATCCTTACAATGAATATCCCAATATATTTGGGGCAATTTGAGTCTCTCTCTATCCTCGGTCACCAAAATAAGACTTACTAAAACACAAGCTGCTCAATCTTTAAAATAAAGCTCTGTAGTAAAAAAGAAGACATAGTATAGTATAATTTCAAGCCGCTCAACAAAGCATGTCGAACAATCAGTTATGCACATAATTTATTTGATTAAGCATTTAGTTTTATGGTAAATTCAGCCTCCAGTACTTAATATAGTGCAGGTTCCATTAGAAACTAGAGTGATTACTTTTTTGGACATTCTTAAAAACCACTCAAAGAATCTGGACACAGTCTTAAAACATATATCCACTAACTTAAAACTAGGCCTCCTCCCCTTTTTCCAATTATACATCCAGAAGCTTCCAATTATACATCTGAGAGAATGCAGTCTAATATCATGGTCAAATTCATGCAACTAAGCATGCTCATTAACGACAGAGGAGACAAATTTAGACAACTGCCAAAGCAGATCAATCTTCAACCAGCTCACACTGCAATCTGGGGCACGCTTACCTTGCTAAGGTCACAGGCTCTGGATCAGTGGGTATGCAGCTAGTACACAGAAACCTATTATTATTCACTGTAGTAG
This sequence comes from Cryptoprocta ferox, assembly GCA_028646485.1. NCBI lineage: Eukaryota > Metazoa > Chordata > Mammalia > Carnivora > Eupleridae > Cryptoprocta > Cryptoprocta ferox. Next base: position 171,009,877 of record CM053567.1, read on the forward strand.
CAGAGCTGTAGCACTATCATTAAAATTCTGTCACAAAATATTTGGTACTGGTCAAAACATGGAAAATAATGACGTTAGAATTCTATATGCTTACAACATATAATTCAGAAACCAAACAAATGCATAAGCAAATTTAAAAGGTAAGGTCTTCCTTAGGCCTTAATTACTCACTCTCCCAATTCCTCTTTTCCTAGTCCACCCCATCCCCTTCCCCAAAATTTAAGACGTAGTATTTGAATTATCAAATTCTTCATAGGAAATAAATTCTACGAAGGATGTGAAAACCATTTCGTGACATGCCTGTAAGGAGTGCCAGCTAGCAATTCTGTCAACAAGCCTGTCTCAGCTTAAATTCATTTTTTATTAGCCAACAATATCTTTTCAATCCGTAAACCAACACAATTATCGATGAAGAAAATAAATGCTGGCATTAAATGATGTAATAAGGTATAATCCCAAATACCAATTCTTATACATAGTACTTTTTGAACAAAGTACTCCCTGAACTGAAAATTCTTTTAAATGTTCAACTTTTAAAAATGTCAGTAGAGTACTTCTCTGTTTCTTTAAGCACAGTCAAACCTACCAGTTCTTACGAAAACCCTTTACTTGATCATACTAGCCATTTCTAACTACCATTCAATTTCCCTCCATTTTTCTTGCCTGTACCTTAAACAGAGGGTTGCTCACTGTTTCTCTACTTCTTATCTACCCCTTCTCTTACATCATTTTTTTTTTACTGAGGTTAAAATACATAAAAGTTACCATCTTCACCATTTTTAAGCGTACAGTTTAACAGTATTAAGTATTCACATTGTTGTACAACCATCACCACCCTCCAACTTCAGAATTCTTTTCATCTTACAAAACTGAAACTCTGTGCCTGCTGACCAGTAACTCCCCACTCCCCTCTCCCCAGCTCCTTGCAACCACCATTCTACTTTCCGTCTCATGATCTTGACTACTCTAGGCACCTCAGATAAATGGAATCATACAGTATTTGTCCTTTTATGACAGGTTTATTAAATCACTCAGAATAATGTCCTCCAGGTTCCTCCATGTTGTAACACATGCCAGAATTTCCTTCTTTTTAAGGCTGAATAATATTCCATTGTGTATATATGCCACATTTTCTTTATCCATTTACCCACTGATGCACATTCAGGTTGCTTCCACTAAAAGTTTTTTTAACACTTATTTTGTGTGTATATGCGATTCAATTCCTCATATCAATGTTTAAATTTTTGAAGGTTAATGATTTTCTTCTTGCCCAGTCTCATGGGTTTTTACCAATACATGCTTTTTCTCTGTATCAGAACTACTAGCCACTTTTCGTCTCTCCTCTCTCTACCTCCCACTATGGAAGGGAGAGAGAAAAAATTTACCAAGATTCACATAGTGTACAGAGACATGAAAGACATGAGACATGGGTTCCTATTACAGAGATCTGAAAAAGAACATTCTTCGTGAGGGCTTTCAGCAGATATTATGCAATATGGAGACTATGCCCTCAACTATACAACCATCCATTATTTCCTGAAAACTTTCCCCTCTAGACTTTCTGATTTACCTCCCATGTTTCCGATGGCTATTACTTACTTCATTGGCTAATCCTCAGCTTTTGCCTTATCAGCAATATTCCTAGGGGGTATTCTCTTTGCTTCTCTTACTAAACACTCAAGTCATATGACTTTACCTATCATATCTTTATATGAGTGAATTAAAACTCTACTGTTAATTTTGTTTCTAGATCATAGCCCTTAAGCAGCCATAAGCTCCTAGTGATTAACATCCGTTTTATACTTTCTTTTTACCTGATGGTAAGGAAAAGAAATGATGATCGAAGTAAAAACTTAATTTACTTCAATGTGACTGACATTTACTATTTCATTTTGTCAAAATGATCTAAACTCTTAATTTTAAACCAATAACTTAAGCAAGCAGTTGATTTTAAATACTCTAAATCAAAAGTACGTAAATGGTCCACCATTTTCAACAACCTGGAAGAATTCACACTGACAGAAAGAGACGCAGAAACAGAAGATTGGCCAAATGTTAGAAGAATGCTCATTTAGGATCTCTTATTGAAGAGCATCTTAACCAGATGAGAAAGTTAGAAAATAAGCTTTATTTGTGCTTGGTACTCAATTTTGATAGAGTAACCATCCACAGAATGAGAAGTATTTACGTATGATACATACACATATACTATGTGATTTACCCTATTTTTTTTACCATTCATCCTCTTTGAGCCACATATTTATATATGTAATATAACATATATACATTTGCATATATGATCCAGAATTACAAAAATGTTTAGAGTTTTCAGAAATAAACCATGTTCATATTTAAATAGAAATGGGTTACTGAATATCTCTGCAAATTTTATTTTCAATGCACTTGTAATCATTATTTCTATTAATTGCTTCTAATTAATTGATGGAATAGCAAAAAGACCCAAGTAAACACAGACTTGTTTGGAAAAAAAAGTTTTTTTGTACAACTAACCATCTTTGAAGAAGAGAATACTATTATCAACAAGCAACTCCCTTATCTAAAAGAGCAGGAATAAAATTTTGTTCCACCTAAAGTAGAATTTAATGTAGTCAATCTCCTATAATAACATACATTTGAACATACAGAATGGTAACCAGAGTCCATCCTACCCACCCATTTCCCAAACCAAGGAATGGTAAAGCCAAAGTTAACACAAATCTATATGGAATCGATTCCCAACTGCTGGGGAAAATGAAGAAAGAACAATAAGATGTTTAAGAAAGGCTGTTTTCTAAACAGTCCATCATAGTGTAAAGTGGACAGCCCTCATTTTTACCTTCTGCAGAAGGTTCTGTTACTGTACTCCACACTTGAGGTATCCCTTGAGTCTGTGAACATAGCAGAGGAGAAATGTAGAATAACTCAGGTGCATAGAAAACCACAATAAGGCAAATTTACAAACAACTTTAGAATAGTACTTCCTTAAATTAAAAGAAAACTTTCACCATATGATGAATTACATACCGGAAAATTTATTTGAGAAACAAGTGGGGCTCACAACATATCTGTTTCATGAGTTCCCAAAGAATAGAAACTGTCAGTTTTTAGAACCCAAAGTACAGAGAGATTTGATAGGCAATTGATCTCTGCATCCTATTGAGAGGTGGTCTCTATTTCAGAATAAAACCAAAAAAAAAAGTATAAAAGACACAGTCATCTCAAAGTGAAATATCTTCCACAGATTAAAAAGACATAATTAATCCTAACAAATCAGTGCACATAATGACCCTAAATCTCCAAAAGTCAAGTATCCTGAAGTAAAAGAGGAAAAGGGTCAACAATAAAAGAGAAATAGGAAAAAAGAAAATGAAAATAATAAACACCAAAACAGTGAGCCCCAATAAACAGATATGAAATAAAGGGAGACTGAAATGTTGACATACGATGATGAATAAATAAGATGAGAAACCTATTATGAGTTCTCAGAACTCATGTAGATGATTTTATAATAAAAAGAAAGCTATTTAACGAATTTAAAAAGGGCATGTATTATGTAAAGTACAAAAATCAATTCTGACTAATATAGAACAGTATTTTGCAAATTGATCAAGTAATGTTCATGCTACTCCTCTAACAAAAACCCATGTTAAGCACACTTAAAAGTTGGTTGACAGCAATAAATGACCACTACATTTGTGTGACCTGTTCTCTACATACAAGAAACCTGGACTACAAAAGACTTTTATTAGTAGTAGAAATAACGACATTTGTCATTCTGAAACTAGACTCCACCTCAAGAACAGGCCTTCTCTTGTAGAAACTGCTTTCTGTAGACAATGAAAACTCAATACCTCTATAGATGGCTAACAAGTTTCTCCTGAAACCAAAAGTATCATATGAAAGTTGAAAAGTGTTAAAAACCTGAGTTAATAAGACAGCACCAGCAACTGCCGCACACTAAGAGCCCTGGGGTTTGAAATGTGCTATATTAACTACAAATATCTTGAAAGCAACTGATCCAGCAGAGTGCCTCCCAGTGAAGAGATAACAAGAGGTGGAAGGTAAATATAGCTTAATGCAACTGACTCCTCGAGCCTTCCCTCTGCAGACAGACCAACATACTCCTTATTCGATTATCCCACGATGCCTACTATGTATCTCTGTGCCAGGTCATGTCACATCCTTTAACTGCTCATTAATAGATTTCTCTCCAATAATAGCCTATAGGCAGGTGGAAAACAGAAAACACATTCCTCATCTGTGTATCTTCAGTAACTAGAACAATGTCTTGCTCATAATAAATATTTACGAAAATACGTACACTGTATGAGTCAGTTAAATGATTTTCCTCAAGTCCAATGGGTCTAATCACAAGGAGGAAAAAAAGAAAATGGAATTCATTCTGAACAAAGGGGAAAAGTTGATTCAAGTCTTCCTGTAAAACGTTTGTCAGAATTCATGATTTTTCATACTTCCCACTCAAGTCCACATTATATTCAACTCAAAGCTAGTCCTCCTAAGTGAATTAATTCTTTTCCCTTGACTACTCTATATTATAAGGCTTTCTAAAACAGGAAGCTGTAAAATGGCTCCTAATATTTAGTGTGGTGATGATTAAAATGCTAAAATACACTACCACCTGCCATAGAGAACAGTAAACATTGCTAACCACTAACTTCTACAATAACATGCTTTTGTGCTACGGAGACCAGACACAGATCAAGCTTCTTTAACACAGTGCTACCGGCAACCACCACCAACTAGTAAGTGCTGGTTCGTGAGCGGGACCGTACCACTCCTGGAAAAGCTGATCAGGTTTAAACCAGTCTGGTCTCCCACTGACGGACCCGATTGCCTAGTATTCCCCAACCCCGACACCTGTTCCATCTGTATCAGTCTCCACGTCCCCACACGCCCCATGTTCACATCTATCTCACAAAAACAGTGGTAACAAGGGATGGTCATTCAGCACTGGCTATGCGCCAGGCACTGTTCTAAGCACTGTAGGTGTACAAATTCATCTCATCCTCAAGAATCGATGTGGTACACAATTTTTATCTCCATTTAGCAGATGACAAAGATACAGAATGGTTAAGCGTTACATGTAATAGCAAAAGACAAATATTAAAACAGTGATTTATTCTTATCTCACATACACTAAAAAATTCTTATATTTCTGATTTGTAAATTGTGCTTATTTGAGGGACTTAGAATTTAAGCCTGGAATTACACATAACTGCTTACTCAGTTTAATGTTACTGATAAAGGGTCATCTCCCTGATGAAGACTTCCTCATAACAAATCTGGCCATTTCCTAAAACTCTCCTAAGAGTATCTCTTATCTAGTATTTAATCACACCGTCTTCAACTATTACTTAACATTTCATCTGTGTACATGTGACAGTAGTGTAAGCCCCTTGAGGAGAAAGGCCTTATCATATACCTGTATTCTGCCACAGTGACTACCATGCAGACCGTAAGAATACAAACAAATGTTGTGTTAATGGGTGCCACAAAGATAATGCGACCTTATCACGTACCAAAGTCTACATCTCCAGTTACTCTTCTGATAATGCTAAACAACATGCACAGACACTTTTTTTCACCCCAATCTCATTGTAACCAATAGCATACACCTAAAAAAACTGATAGATTTTTATCAACATGTAGAGACCCACTTAAACTTCACACCCAGAAGAATATTCTTACGAATACCAAGGATCTACATATAAAGGAAATGTCTATAATTCTCCTTACTTTTAGAACTTTAACACTCAATGTCAGGATTTCTTTTTCCTTTACATATCCTTTTATGTGACATTCCCATTTTTGCTTTTCTAAACAGAAAGAAAATACTCTTGGTCGCTTCTCTCCAGGTGGAATTTATATACAATTGAAAAGAACCATTATTTAAATGCCTACATCTCTCTCCTCTCAGACAATTTCAGTTCCTTTAAATTTCTAGCTCAAAAAATAAAAAAAAATTAAAACTTCTGCAAAATTTCCAAATGTCTATTCAATTTGTAAAGCCCAAAATTACACAGTGATCTTAGGTAAGATAAGACGCAGGCTGAACAGGATAGAAAGACTACCTCATGGTTGTCACATGTTATAATAAATATTTAGCCCAATGAGTTATCATTTTTAAAACAGTATATTACTTAATCAGCTTTTTATCTATCATGGTGCCTCAAACTTAAACATAAACCAGTAATTTCCTCTCTACAGTTTCCTTCACTAGGTATCTAGCTACTCTTTAAATGCATTCCTAATTCTAACAACTTAGCCAGTTGTTACCATCAAAATCTACCTGAAATCTAATAGTAGTTTTTAAAATGGCTTTCATTTGCACTGGACTACTGCCATGTGCAGACTGACCAAACATTCTCCACACAAACACAAAAAGTATATTCAGGGGACACTGAAATTTCTGTATGTGAGACCAGGATCAATTTCTTCTTCAATGTTACTTCTCCCCAGTTAACAACTCCACTTCACCCTCCACTTCACCCTCCAGAGAATGCTCATGAAAGGAAGGGCTAGGGTTTAAATCTGTAGAGCCCCAAAGCCCCCACACTTCCTATAGCTTGCCACTTCTATATCCAGCAAGTTCCAGGTACCTAAAGGAGGAGCCATGAGGGGCCACCATTAATGGTCCACCTCCTCAGCCCCTTCCAGAACTCCTGGTCAACCCTCTGAACCTATCACAAGCACCACCTTCTGTGTATAATTTCTCCTTCCAGGGAGCTATCTCCATATCCTACACTTACTCCTATTATTGTACACATCACCACATACTGCAGTTATCTGTCTGTCTTTCCTACTCAGTGATTACTCCTTATAGCCCAGAGATATGTTTAATTCATCATTAACACCTGGGATCCAATGCCTACTCAGTACATCATAGACACCACCTGTTCTGCCACATGTGCTTCTGTGCCATGAATTAGCTTACGTGCAACTGGTCAACAAGGATCAGGTCAATAAAATGTAACAGTGACACCATTTTAAGTGTGACTTAATCGGCATCTTATACTGCAGAATGACAGCAAATGGGTACCGAGTGTACAGAATGGCGAAGAGCAAGCTACGAGCATGCTGTCTGCTCTGCTGCACTCTGTCCTCTCAGCCCAACGTGGCCACCACCGTCTCAGACGGGCTTCGGGCTCAGGTCTCCTCTTGGTGTGCTCTGCCCTGGTCTACATCCTTTAGCAGCCTCAGCTCCATCTTCCACCTCCATCCTCGAAGTTATCTGACCTACTTGTTTAAGGTAAAGGTGCATACCCACTACTGTATTAACTGATTAGGAATTTGACACATCTTTTGAACTTGTGCTAATATTTTTATTAGTACTGTTAGTGCTTTGGTCACAAAGTTGCATAAATTTTGAGCAGCCTGCTTCAACCCCGTTTTTCACATAAACTCTGTAATTCTTACAAAACAGAAGTTTTTCAAGAATGCATATATTTCATTGTAACAGAAATGCCTATACCCAAAAGTACTGAATGAACTGAAATACTAAATAGCTAATGCTCACCAGGAATAATTCATTGATTCGACAAATATTTACCGAATATCAAAGTAAACAGAGCACTGCTCTAGGCACTGGAGACACGTGACACGTATGACGGTGTGTTTGCAGGTGTCTGCAGGCATGCATGCACGCCAAGTGTGTGTTTGTATTACATTCTACTAAACAACCTTGAATCACACACTATTGCTAGAGGTACATTCCACTCTCTATAGCAGCAGTTTCCAAACTTTTTCAAAAGAATCACTTTTTGTTTCCCAACAAAAATCTTAGATAGAAACAAAATACACCAGATAAAAGCAGAATCTTGCACATTCAGCGTGCCCTGTCCCTGAGGTGTCTCCAGGATACCTGAGTCTTGTCAGGCTATAATTTAAAAACCAATCATCTTGGGGCGCCTGGGTGGCTCAGTCAGTAAAACATGTGACTTTTGATTTTGGCTCAGGTCATCTCATGGTTCGTGAGTTCCAGCCCCACACTGGGGTCTGCACTGACAGTGGGGAGCTTGCTTGGGATTCTGTCTCCCTCTCTCTCTGCCCCCTGCCCCAGAATAACCATCCATAAATAAATAAATAAATGCTGCTGATCTGGCAATAATGCCCTGCCTTTACATGGCTCCTTTACTAAATGAGATGTCTCACATGGATTGAGAAAATCAATTAGGTCACTATAAAGCTTCTAACGGAGGTTTATTTCATCTGAGATTCGTTTCTCTCTTTCCTCGCAGGCGGCTGTTTTACTAGGAGCCTTCAGACTCCTCCTCCTATGTGCTACTCCCTTAGGAGGTGATGTGAGAGACTGAGGTTTGGAGAAAAATAAGCATACTGCATAAAATTTAGGCCAACTCTTTGGTGACTCAGACGAAAATCTTCTCAGCATCATAATGGTGAAAATTTTAGGGGGTGGAAATTAAGGCAAAAGCCCAGGGAGAAAGAGATTTAAGAGGCTACTGAACTTGGAAAGCCCTTAAGCCAAAACAAAACAAAACATGCTTATAGATCACAAAAGATCTCACCAAACTCCCTAAGGTCAAAAAATAAACAAAGAACCCCTGCTCTCTGCAGTTTGCATTCTCAGAGGCAGGAGAAAGGACACCAACATAACGAATAAGTCAATTATATAATATCTTAGAAGAGGATACATGATATGGGAAAGAGAAAATGTGAAGCTGACTAAGAGAGAGAAGTGTGCCAAAAAACAAGGGTAGAAGGGGGCGGGAGAAGTGTGAACTGCCGTCTTAAACAGAGAGGTGACGGTGGGCCTCATTGAGGGTCTGCGAGGACACCAGCACTCCTGCCGTGGGGGAACAGCAAGGAGTCTGGCCGGGACAGAGCTGCGTGAGCAAGACAGACCAGCAGGACACGACAGGGAAAAGAGGCAGCGGGAGTGGGGGGGTGGGGGAGGACAGGTCAGGCAGGGGCTTATGGGTCTTTATAAAGATTCTGGCTTTTACTCTGAGCCACCACAGGGCAAGAAGCAAACCTGACTTACATTTTAAATAGATTACTCTGTTAGGCTGAGTACGGAATGCAGCACAGCACAAGCACGCACAGGGGGACCCGGGGCAGCTGCTGCAATTACCCACGCAGGAGATGGGGCTGAACCGGGGGTTTGGGCACACCTGGTGGTAACAAGGGATCACATCTTCTTTCCTTCATTCAAACATAGTTAAGTGAGTTCCACTCAACTTCTTACTTATCCAAAATCTAAAATATACTAGTAGCAACAGACGCTATTATGGATCTCTGATTCCTTCCGTAGTACCTCCACACCGCACACAGTTCATACACGGGCAGGCCTTGTTCTACCGCACTTCTACTCACCGCACGTCAGACATTGCACAGATCTTGCCTTTTGCAAACTGAAGGTTTGCGGCAACCCTGCACCAGCAAGTCTATCGGCACCACTTTTCCAACAGCATTTGCTCACTTCCTGTCTCTGTGTCACATTTTAGTAATTCTCACACTGTTTCAAACTTTTTCATTATTATATTTGTTACAGTGATCTGTGATTAGTGATCTTTATGTTTTTTCTATCACTGTTTTGGGGTGCCACAAACAGCACCCACATAAGATGGCAAACTTAACTGATAAATGTTGTGTGTTGTGACTGCTCCACTAACAGGCTGTTCCCCACCCCACTTCTCCTGGGGTCTCCCTATTCCCTGATACACAACTATACTGAAACTATGCCAATTAATAACCCTATAACATAGCCTCTAAGTGTTCAAGTGAAAGAAAGAATCACATCTCTCACTTTAAATCAAAAGCCAGAGGGACGCCTGGGTGACTCAGTCGGTTAAGCATTCAACTTCAGCTCAGGTCATGATCTCATGGTTCTTGAGTTCAAGCCCCGTGTTGGGCTCTGTACTGACAGCTCAGAGCCTGGAGCCTGCCTCGGATTCTATGTCGTCTTCTCTCTCTGCACCTCCCCTGCTTGTGTCTGTCTGTCTCTGTCTCTCAAAAATAAGTAAACATTAAGAAAACTTTTAATTAAAAAATCAAACAAAAGCTAGAAATGATTAGAGAGGAACGCATGTCAAAAGCATGTCAAAAAATGATTAGAGAGGAAAGCTAGGTGTTTTGTGCCAGTTAGCCAAGTTGTCAATGGAAAGGAAAGTTCTTGAAGGAAATTAAAAGTGCTACTCCTATGGACACATGATAAGAAAGCGAAACAGTCTTATTGATATGGAGAAAGTTTTAGTGGTCTAGATATAAAATCAAATCAGCCATGAAGTTTCCTTAAGCCAAAGCCTAATCCAGAGCCAAGATCTTGCCTCTTTTCAATTCTGGGAAGCCTGAAAGAGATGAGGAAGTTGCAGATTTCTGGTTAGAAGCTACCAGAGGTTGGTTCATGAGATTTAAAGAAAGAAGCCATCTCCATGACATGAAAGTGCAAGGTGAAGCAGCAAGTGCTAAGGCAGAAGCTAAAGCAAGCTATCCAGGAGGTAAGTAACCAAAGTGGCCACACGAAACAACAAATATTCAATGCAGCCAAAAGAGCCTTATAATGTAAGATGCCATCCAGGACCTTCACAGCTAGAGAAATCAGTGCCTGGCTTCACAGCTTCAAAAAACAGGCTGGCCCTTTTGTTAGGCACTAATGAGGCTGGTGACTTTAAGATGAAGGCAATGCTCATTTACCATTATGAAAACTCTAGGGCCCTGAAGAATTATTCTAAATTTACTTTGCCTGTGCTCTATAAATGGAACAACAAGGCCTGGATGACAGCACATCTGTTTACAACATAGTTTACTGAATATTTTAAGCCCACTGCTGAGACCTGCTGCTCAGAAAATAAAGATTCCTTTCAAAATATCACCACTCACTGAGGATGTACCTGGTCACCCAAGAGTTCTGATGGAGATGGACAACAAGAGTCATGTTGTTTTCATGCCTGCGAACACAGCATCCATTCTACGGCTCATGAATCAAGGAATAATTTCCATTTTCAAGTCTTACCATTTAAGAAATACATCTCATTAGGCTACCTCTGCCATAGTGACTCCCCTGATGGATCTGGGGAAGTGAATTAAAAACCTTCCAGAAAGGATTCACGACTCTAAATGCCTTTAAGAACATTTGTGATTCATGGAAGAGGGCAAGATATCAACATTAACTGGAGTTTGGAAGAAGTGGATTCCAGCCCCCCTGGAGGACTTTGAGGGGTTCGGGACATCAGGGAAGGAAGTGACCATGGATGTGGTAGAAAGAGCAAGAATTGCTTCAATCACAGGATAAAACTTGGACAGACGAGGAGTCGCTTCTTATGGATGAGCAAAGGGAAGTGTTTTCCTGAGATGGAATCTACTCCTGGTGAAGACGCTGTGAACACTGGTAAAAGGACAACATAGGATTTAGAATATTACATAAATCAGGTTGAGAAAGCAGGGGCAAGGTTTGCAGTTATGAAAAAAGTGCTACTGTGGGTAATATGCTATCAAATAGCACTGCATGTTACTGAGAAACTGTTCACGAAAGGAAGAATCAGTGGATGTGGCAAACTGTATTGTTGTCCTGTTTTATGAACTTGCCACACCACCTCAACCCCCAGCAAGCACCACTCTGGTCGGTCAGCAGCCACCAGCACTGAGACAAGACCTCCACCAGCAAAAAGATTAGAACTTGCTGAAAGCTCAGATGATGGTTAGCATATTTTGGCAAAAAAGCATTTTTTAATTAAGGGATGTACATCTTTTTTTTTTTTTTTTGACATAATGCTATCTACGCACACTTCACAGAATGCAGTATAGCATAAACGTAACTTTTATATGCACTGGGAAACCAAAAACATGTGACTTCCATTACTGCAATATATGTTTATTGTAGTGGCCTGGAGCCGAACCTGTGGTATCTCCATGGCATACATGCACATAGATTAAGTTTTACTGAGCTTTCCCCTATTCTAGCACCTTCCCCCCATGAAATTTATATTCTTTCATTCTTAGTACTACCCAAGTTTCTATTACTTAAAATTAGTATGGGGAGGGGAAATGGAGAGACAGATTTTAAAGTCTATGTATCTTTCAAGTAAGTTAGTGAGAATTTTTTCCTTCTTTTCCTTCTTCCCAGTGTATTTTAAGATGCCTCTTTTAAAAAGCGAAAACAAAAATGTAAGCAAGCTATAAAACTTCTCGTATATTAATACAAATACCGAGCACTAATGGGAGAGTTTTCTGTATTTTCCCATTTCCAAATGTTACCAGAGCCAGTCTAGTAAACTTTATTATGTCTTTATCCTCTTATGTGGCAGTCTGTCCCAACTTCCTCCTCCTTTGATTTCACTATTCGAACGTGCAAAGAAAAATATATACAACAACAATGCGTGACTGATAAAAGAATAGAAACATAAAAACATTCGGAAAAAGACATTTTGGTTGACTCTGTTACTCAAAAATAAAATTAAAATAATAATAATAATAAGCTTAATGGACCTTTTTTTTTTAATTTCTAGTATTAGAGATCAAGTTGAGGTTTCAGGCCATACACTTTTCTTGCCCCAATTAACTACTGTCCACGAGACAGCTGAGGATCCAAGGGCAGAAAAATGATAAAATATAAATTACGTAACTTTATCATGCAACTGTTATTTAAGGAAAAGCTTAAAAGTTCTGTGCTTTCTGAAGACTTCAGAAAACTCTATGTGATAATTAAAAACAAAACTTTGGGATCCGTATTTATTTGATAAACCTTTTATAATAATGTCACTTAACAGCTGAAGCAATACTCCACAACTTTAAGCTCTCAGACATGCATGATCTTACTTATTCCAGTATAAGGTATCAAATTATCTGGAAACAGGCTGACCCATAATGAATCCTAAGAAAGATAAAAATCATTTTTCAAAATTAAAAGTGGAAAAATTATTTACTAAAATGTAAATATCCTCACAGAAAATGCTAGTTTGATTTTTTCATAAAATCATATACTATTGTGAGTTAACAATGTGGCTATGCAGGTAGAGGGCGGGTGAGGGACTCAGTTCACTAAAACAGTCTTACCTTCTGATGTTTTCCACCGTTTCCATAAATCCTCAACAGTTATATGTTTATCTTCTCTGTGCAGATGGCTGTGTTTATTAGTAGCATCTTTATATTTCATATCTTCTCTGATAAACTATGAAAGAGAAAACACTACATTAAGTAAACCTAAATGCACTATTCTAGTCTCTAAACTGAGAAACAAATTTTGAAATCCAGTAGGTGGCAATTTTCAGATTAACTGGCACATTTTTGGTATTTTATATTCACATTATTCTAATATGTTTATAAAATTTATTTAATAAAATGCCTTCTACTAATCATAACAACAACAATAAAAATATTTATTTAGGGGCACCTGGCTGGCTCAGTTGGTTAAACGTCAGACTCTTGTTTTTGGCTCATTTCATAATTTCACAGTTCATGGGTTCGAGCCCCATGTCAGTCTCCGTGCTAAGAATGCGGAGCTGCTTGGGATTCTCTCT
>CM053567.1:171023872-171252484 GCA_028646485.1 Cryptoprocta ferox
AGAATGGAATTCACTACAGAAGTCAGAACTAAGCTTATACAAAAATGATAATTAAAGCCATGAGCCTGAATAAAACTTCCTAGAAAGGGAAAGAAAGAAGAGGCCCAAAGACAGAAACATTACGGAAGAGACTTCTGGTTTCCAATCCCAGTGTAAAAAGCTTGGAAGTCAGCCCTCCACTCTAACAACCAGTAAAAAGTTGAACAGACTGAAAAGTAAATGACTCCTCCTGGATTGGTAAGAAAGGGAAGGGCACAGGGCCAACTGCTGCCCCCAACACTGGAGAGACTGACAAGCAAATGCAGGGAACCTCAGCTTACTTTCACTGGAGCAGAGACTAAGGAACAGAAACTGCCGGGGAAATTGGTGGTGGTGGGGGGGGTGGGGCAGGACTCAAATGTAACTGAAGGGCTGCAGGATCAATGCAGGCAAGTCTGAGAGGTAAAAACTCCAGGGATATCCAGTCACGGGGGGCAAGGGGGGGCATCCACAATATCATGAGATTTACCTCCAGGAGCTCAATCAGATTCCCACAGAAAATACTGAAGAAAAATCTCCTCCTGCTCCGAGGTAGACAGGAAAAAAACATTTACAAATATAGATGGCTCCCAACCTAGGATGGTTCCACTTCGGATTTCTTCGACTTAACGATGGTGCAAAAGAGATACACATTCAGTAGAAACCGTACTTGGATTTTTGAATTTGGATCTTCTCGAGGGCTAGTGACACGTGTTACGACACACACACACTGCTGGGCGGGGCCGGCTGCTGGGCAATCACAAGGGTAAACAACCGATTCCCTCACAACCATTCTGGGCCCGTACAACCCTCCTCTTCACTTTCAGTGCGGTATTCAATAAATTACATGAGACATTCAGCATTTGATTCTATTCAAGCCTTGTGTTGGATTATTTTGCCCAACTGTAGGCTAATGCCAGTGTTCTGAACACATTTAAAGTAGGTTAGGTGTATTAAATGTATGTTCTACTTACAACATTTTCAACTTATGATGGGTATATTGGGATATAATCCCAATAGATGTAGAAATAGAAATAGATGTGGACTCCAGAGCACTCTGTTCCTCATAACACGGCCTACCCTCAGGGGCAACTAGTTAACCAGAGCCTAACCTGCAAGGGTATTATCAGAGCCTAACTGACCAGGCTCAACTCAACTCTACCAGGCTCTAGCCTTCCAGTGAGAGAAGAGATATACCCAACTCCTGCTCGCTCTAGCCATCCAGTTTCACTAAGGGAAAAGGAAAAACCAAAAACGGAGAGAGGCTTGTGAAGGTTACAGTCCAGAAGCATAAGCTCATTGAAAGACTGAGACCGAATCATGGGTCTACAGAACACTTCCCCCACCCCAACACCACACCACCCTATTACTACAGGCCTATTTACCTCGGCTTCTTTTTATTCCGTACATCATGTCTAGCTCTCAAGAAAACATGACAAGACACACCAAAAGGCAAAAAAACAATCTGAAAAGACAGAAAAGCATCAGAACCAGACATCGCAGGGAATTATCAGACCAGGAATTTAAAGCCACCATGATTACTTCACAAAGGATTCTAGTGGATAAAGCAGGTAGTACATAAGAACAGACAAGCAATATAAGCAGAGATGGAAATCCTAAGAAAGAACCAGAAAGAAATGCTACATATCAAAAACATTATAACACAAGTAAAGAATTCCTTTGATGGGCTTATTAGTAGACTGGGCAGAGCAGAGAAAAACTCTCTGCAATAGAGGACAGATGTATTGATAGAAATTTCAAAACCCAGAAAGCAAAGAGAGGACTGAAGGAAAACGGAACAGAGTGACCAAGGGCTGTGAGGCAACTACAGAAGGTATAACACAGGTGTAATGGGAATACCAAGAAAAAGAGAGAAAGGAACTGAAGAAATACCTGAAACAATAAAGACTGAGAATTTTCAGGGCACTCTGTACAATATTTTAATGATGGATATGCCACACATCTTTATATAATCATCCAAACCCAGAGAATGTACAGCACCAAGAACAAGCCCTAATGAAAACCATGGACTTGGGGTAATTACAACCTGTCAGTGTAGGTTCATCCTGGGTAAAAAATGTACCAATGTGGTGGGTGATGCTGATTATGAAAGAGAATGCACCCCATTGTGGGAAATCACTGTATCTCCCTCTCAATTTTGTTGTAAACCTAAATTGCTCTTAAAAAAATTAAGTCTTAAAAAAAAACTTACAGAACACATACACTTTAGGGTGCAGGGTGCAAGAAAAGTAAGAACAATGAAGAGATCAGAGAAGCAGGCAGAAGGAGGAAGAGAAAAAAAATAAGCGAGTCCTTTTCAATGCTATCCCCCACACCACCGTACTCCAGTCAGACTGAATTACTTGCTATTGCATAAATTAGTACCCTATGTTCTTGCTTTAATGCTCTTTCCCTGCTCTGATCCTTCCTCTTGGAGTGTCCCACCTACCATTTACACCTGTGAAAACCATGCCCACTTCCAAAGGCCCATCTCAAGGACTCCTCAAGTCCATGTTTTTCTAGATGCTCCTCAAACAAATGTACACTCTCTCTTCTGAGACACAAGAGAACTTCCACCATTCATGTGTATCTCTAGTAAATAATATGCCCTGACATGCCTTGTATTAGACACACAGAACTTTATATCTCTACTAGAGGGTAAGCTCATGAAAGTCTATGCTAGTTTTTTTCATTCTGCCCCATATTCAGTACAGTGCTATATATATAAATAGAAATTTAAAAACTTAGGTGTGTTTTGTTTTTAAATGAATGCTCAACAACGCCCTTAGTCAGGAGCCTAGGCATATTTCCCAAGCCCTTGAAGGAACTAAGTAAAAGAAAACAAAAGAAAAATGAAAACAAAAAAAAACACACAGCTTTTTAGTTTGAAAAATAGTAGTTGAAGTCCATAAAAATTCCTATACTTCTTTAATTAAGATTTCAAAGAAATTTTAGGAACTTAGGAGATATAAAAATAAAGGTCAATTGGCAAGGATTAGCAATTAAAGTGAAAGGTTCTCAAGTATTTTTTATCAATTATTTTTAACATTTTCAGGATTAAGGTAAAATATCCCTTCAGTTTTAAAAAGGTTCTCTTTACCAACTGAGTTTAATAGCCTTATAGTTTCAGCCCTCTGGGCCTAACAACCCTATAAAAAGGCTGGTGGGGGGGCAATAAAAAGCAGTTCATCAACACTTGGTGGTATCAGTATTAGGTCAATGCCATGAGCAATGTCAAGCCAGGCCAGACCCAGCAAAGCCAGGGTAGAAAGCCTAGAGGATTACAGGGGGGAATGTAGTCTTTAAGGTGAGATAAGGTCAATTCTCCAGCCAGGTTTAAGATAACACTTGACATAAGTCATTAGGATTCAGACCAAATACAGGGAACAAGCAGGTATGAAAGTTCTAGTCAAAGAGCTGACATCAATGTCTAGAGGTTTGCAACTAAAACTGAGGTCATTAATAGAAACACAGTTCAAGAATGTATCCAAGGATATTCTTTGAGTCCAAAACTGAACACAAGT
The DNA here is from genome assembly GCA_028646485.1 of Cryptoprocta ferox. Taxonomy (NCBI): domain Eukaryota; kingdom Metazoa; phylum Chordata; class Mammalia; order Carnivora; family Eupleridae; genus Cryptoprocta; species Cryptoprocta ferox. The sequence continues at coordinate 171,027,415 of CM053567.1, forward strand.
TCAAAACACAACCACTTGGAATTGTGTCTCCACATGTTCCAGAGTGAACGGGAGTTGGGACAGTTGGGCTCTAGCCTTGCTCCTACACTATGTGACCTAAGTAACATAATCTTAAGCTGCCGTCTCATCTAGAAAACAGAGACACGACCTGTCTTGCCTATCCTGAAACAACATCGCTAAAGAGCATGTGAGACACCAAAATGCTTTATGAACCATGATGTTATAATCAACATACGGCAGGGTTATCTGAGGAAAAGACCAATTTACCTTACATCCAGCTCCCTGGACAGCACAGCACCTTACCTTCAGGCCACACGAACGGCCTTCTAGAGCAAAATAGTCTTCTGAAGACCATGTGGTTAGTGACTGCAGCACTTACTTCTGAGAAATTCTGGCAGGCCAAACACTGGATAGGTGCATAGGAAAATTTAGACTATTATATAATAATAATCTTCAGATATGAAAAATTGGGAAAACCAGGAACTTACTACAAAAAAATCTACTAAGCAATGGACGGGTCAATGACTACTACTTTAAAACAGAAAGTATTGTTAAATTGTATTATTTCTAAGGAATAAAAAGACAAAAAAATCACTTAATTCTAGGAAACAGAGTAATGCTGACGTCTCTGTCATGTTACTGGAAAACAAAGTGCTCCACACTTAAAAGACACACACAAATTGAAATCCAAGCTTTACTAATAGCACAAACCTTGGCATGGTACTTGGATTAATTGAAAAACAACTTAGTGAAGTGAGCAAGACATGGGTAAAGATAATTACAACGGAAAGCAGACTGCGGTAAGACAGAGTTCATTACACAGCCCCATTTGCCTAGGACAGTCCTCATTCACACCTGTTGTCCTGGTATAATTATTAATAGCACCCTTATTTACTCTCAAAAGTTTTCAAGTTAGAATGATGTATTACATGGTCACCCAACCCACAACAACAATGTAAGGCAGACAGGGCTAATGTTACAGTAAAGGCACAATTTTACTTAATTCATTTGTGAAACAGGAATAAATAGGTTTTGTACACCGAAACGCAAAGACGTTTTAGAAGATGAGACAATATGTGAAGCATGCTAAACACTCAAAAGTCTGTATTACATAAAGGCAGTGCCATGCCGTGATCCTGAAAATGCCTGGGGAAGGAGGGAGGAGAGGGGCAGCACTGGCCATACGGTCAGTACAGGTCCTGACTCACACTCCTGCCACTCTGTCTCCTCCTGTCTACAACAGTCTTTAACATGAAATCCTGTTAAGGGAAATTAAAAGTGAATGGAACAAGAATGGGAAAGGATATTTTTTTTATGAAAACATAATTGCCAGATATTCTGACCAAAGAAAGTGGAAATAATTTGAAGGAAGGGACTAAAAGATTTACTAGGTGAAGCAGGGGTTGTGATAACTTCCTAGCAAGAGGCAAAAGGTACTGGGTTGAAAATGATTTCCTAAGTTTTTGGCTCTTTATTGATAGATCTCATACTTTAGGCCATTCATTCCCAGTTTATAAACCGGTTGCATTTAAAAGTATGTATCTGCCATTTGAAACACATCTTTCTACAGAAACTATTATGATATTTAAGTACCTACCTACTACAGCACAAAAGCCCACTTAATCCATCCATATGTACCGAACTCCTCAAATGACGTGCAGCTAAGGATGCATCAAGAAGACGGAACCCATTAGGGGCAGCTGGATGGCTCAGTCCGTTGAGCCGTCAAACTCTGGCTCAGATCATGATCTCAGGGTTTGTGAGTCTGAGCCCCACATGGGGTGCCATGCTGACAGTGCAGAGTCTGCTTGGGATTCTCTATCCTCCTCTCTCTGTGCCCCTCCCCCTCTCTTGCGCATGATCTATCACTCCCAAAAATAAATATTTTTTAAAAACCTTAAAAAAAAAAGGAAGAGGGAACCCATTATAATATATCAAAGTCAGAGCGGGGCAGAGAGAAGACCATCTGGACAGCAAGACAGGGTAGGGTAAAAGAAAGTCCTCTAGTTACTGTGGTGGCTGCTGTGAGGGACAAGGAGACACAAGAATAGAAATAGTCTGGGAGAACTAGTTCTTATCAAATATCATAAACAGATAGATAACAGCAGTTGGTAAATTAACTGGAAAAGCAAGAGACAGAGAAGGAAGCCCAGTAAAGAGGTACTACAATTATCAAGACAAGACATAAAGAGCCTAGCTACTCCACTAAATACGTGCTGAGGCAAGGTAGCAAAGTTAGAACTTAAGAAATACCCTGGGGCACCTGGGTGGCTCAGTCGGCTAAGCGACCGACTGTGGCTCAGGTCATGATCTTGCGGTTCGTGAGTTCAAGCCCTGCGTCCGGCTCTGGGCTGACAGCTGAGAGCCTGAAGCCTGCTTCAGATTCTGTGTCTCCCTCTCTCTCTGCCCCTCCCCTGCTCATGCTCTCTCAAAAATAAATAAATGCTAAAAAAAAGAAGAAGAAGAAATATCCTAAGTACAACTATGAAATAATAAACATCTCTCTCAATAATTTATACAATGGTTCTTAACCATTCTAGGTTATAAAATCATCTTACTTGAACAAAAGTAAAGAATTCTCTCCCCAGCAAAATATATGCACACTCTGCTTTACAGTAATAATTACTGTGTTACACATGTTTATGACTTCCTGTAGAACATAGTAAGAAAATGTTAAGATAGAACTTGGGCAAAGTGAAATCACAAAGTATAGGGACTGGCAGCTCGGAGCCTGCTTGGGCTTATCTCTTTCCCTCTCTCTTTCTGCCCTTCCCTGGCTCATGCTTGCTCTCTCTCTCTCTCTCTCTCTCTCACTCTCTCTGTCTCAAAATAAATAAATGAGCTTTTTTAAAAAAGAAAAAGAAAACTGTATTTAGTAAACAATGAAAAGTAGAGAAGAATAAATATTAACATTAGCAGGAATTTCTTTTGAAAAATTCTCACAATTACCTGTTCTTATAAAAATGGAATGAAGTATATGTGACTTAAAACAGATCTTGCTTTATACTTCATTAGTGCAGGGGTCTCCAATTTCAGTTCCCCAGACCCCGGATATACAATCTAATCTACTCATGATGGAGAAAACTCATGATGGAGAAACATTTTATCTCATGTTCAATTTATATGTGTGTGAACATTATAAAAAGGCATAAATAACAGTATTACAGCATGTGCACATATATCAAATACATCTACTATAACTGTGTGTGTATAGATATCGGTAGATCTACTGTATCTATACACTACGTACATAGAGCTATTTATTTGTAAACTGTACCAGGGAGGGCATAATGATGAGATGGATTATACTCATTAACATAAGAAAGCAACACACACTAGAAATGAAGACGGTGAATTCAGTCTGGCATCAAACCCGGGCTGCATCACGGACAAGCTGGTGGGCGCGGGCAGACTGTTTCACCTCCCTAAGCCTGCTTCCTCATCTGCAAATAAGATTAAGAGGATACTTTGTTCACAGGGTTGCTGTGAGGAGCCCATGCCATAATCCATGCAAAGTGCTCATAGTGTGAAACAAACAGTAAATGCTCAGTAAATGTTTTCTATTATTTTAGTATATAAACCCATTAATAGAAGTTCGATAATTCCTGTAGTAACAAAACTAAATGAATCCATCATTTCCCAATTTTGGCCACTTAACTCTTTGTTTTTCTACTGAATACCTATTAACACCCTCTGCTACCCTAACTGTATGTGTACTGCTATTATTTTCCAGAAAGAATTAAAGTCTGCTTTTGTGATAACAAGTCAGCTAACTGAACAATGAAACTATAAAACTTTCAAATATGTAGAAAAATACCTCCATAATTACAACCTAACAGACAGCAAGAGCTCCGAGCACCCACTGTCCTCACCTCTGCCCTGCCCATCTTTTCAGGTGAATGTCAAGTGATCCTGTGGTCACATAAGTTGTACTCATACATGATTACACATGCGAACCCACTACTTAACGGATACTTTTAGGGGCGCCTGGGTGGCTCAGTCAGTTAAATGCCCAATTCTTGATTTTGGTTCAGGTCATGATCCCATGATTATGAGAGATCAAGCCCTGCATCAGGGCTTGCTTAAGATTGTCTCTCTCTTCTCAGCCCTTCCCCCACTTGCACCTTCTCCCCCCCCCAAAAAAAAAAACATTTTTAAGAAGATAATTTTATTCAGATATACCAATGCTTTAAACTTCTAGACATATACTAAGATCAACATGAAGTCTTATTATGGGTCCCCTGCAACATGAGGCCTTTTGAAGGAAGTTCTATAACTTTATTATTTTTATACTTTATAATTCCATGGCTTGAGAATTTCCCATCAAATATCTCTAGTTAGCTGAGTACAGAAACAAACTGGTAAGCAGCCTCCAAAATGGCCCCCCATGAGCCCAACATCCTCATATTCATACTCTGTCTAACAGTCTCTTCTTGAGTATCAGCTCAAGGGACCCAGTGACTCCCTTCTACCAAAGAGAATATAGCAAAAAAGTAAAAAGGGATTCTAATTCCAAGTTTAGCTTACAAAAAGACTTTAACTTCCATGTTGCTGTCTTCTCTTGCACTCTCTCTCAGAGCGCCTCCCACTGTCTCTGAGGGAAACCCACTGCCATGCTATGAGCTGCCCTATGGAGAGAGCCATGTGGCAGGAAATTGTTATCTCCAACCAACAACCAGTAAAGACCTGTGGGGCCAAGAGCCCCATGAGCAGGCCTGGAGACCAAAATATCAGCTGATACCTGAACAGCGTCCTGGTGAAAGCCCCACAGCCAGAAGACCCAGCTAAGCCACACTTGGATGTGGGACCCACAGAAACTGAGATGATACACGTATGCTGCTATAAGCCACCAAGTTTGGGAGGAATTTGCTCCATAGCAAAGGATAATACGTAAGTTACAATTTTAACTTAAAAATTTCAGTAAAAAATACATGCATTTTGTCAGCAGTACTCCCCATAATTCCAAAACTCACTAATCCTATTTTAAAAGGTATTTTCTAGAGGCACCTGGGTGGCTCAGTCGGTTAAACATCCAACTTCGGCTCAGGTCATGACCTCATGGTCTGTGAGTTCGAGCCCCGCATTGGGCTCTGTGCTGACAGCCCAGAGCCTGGAGCCTGCTTCAGATTCTGGTTTTCCCTCTCTCTCTGCCCCTCCCCTGCTCACACTCTGTCTCCCTCTCTCTCTCAAAAATAAATAAACATTAAAAAATAATAATAATAAATAAAAGATATTTTCTACCAGGTCTTTCTAACCCTACTTTTGCCTGCTTCATAGTGATTCTTCTTGTTTCATTTTTTTAAATCATTTATTTATTTATTTTTTAGAGAGAGCGAGCAAGTGAGCGAGCACAAATTGGGGAATGGCGGGACGGGGGGGGGGGGGGGCGGAGGACACAGAATCCAAAGCAGGCTCCAGGCTCTGAGCAGTCAGCACAGAGCCTGATACGGGGCTTGAACTCACTAACTGCGAGATCATGACCTGAGCCGAAGTCTGACGCTGAACCAACTGAGCCACTCAGGTGCCCTGATTCTCCTTGTTTCAGACGCACATCTGTGCTGTTAACTAAGTTTTCTAAGTGGTGTGTACACAAATTCTGCTTTGCAGGCAGAATAGCTAAATGTAAGAAAAACCAAAATACCAGGTACAATCAGTTTTTTATATAAATTGGTTTTAAAGTTGATTATATATATCAAACAACTGATAAGAACATAAACTCTAAAACTACTTATTCTAAATGACCTCAGTAAAAGGTAAGCATAGATAAGAAGGAAGAAAAATTAGGGGGAAAAGAGGATTTTTAAAAAACTTTTAAAAAGAGGAAAAGTAAAAACAGATAACAAAGTTCATACCCACTAGAAACTATGAACAAGTTCTCAGTCACAAAGCAGGTAATAACAACATGAATTCTCACCACCTCCCATGCTGTGCTCAGGGCAGCAAAACCATCCATTTCTCTTATTCAAAGTATTTGTTAATCAAGTACTTACATTTTCCAAAATATCTTCAATAGTGGCAGAATAGACAAATGTGACTGTAATCAAAAACTCAATCTAAACAGGTCACAGATTGAGCATACGTTGACATCTAATCATTTTGATCTTAGGCCAGAGCAAAAGCTTTACATCCTGTTCCTAATCTAAAACACTCATGTCCTCTAATTTCAGTTTGAAAATAGTCCTGGAAAATTGCCAGATACCTACTCTCTTACTTGTCCAAGTACTGCATACAGCATACACTTTAAATAAATGTTACCTTCTTAAGGAGGCCTGCCCTGACCACCCTATTTAAAATTACAGCTATCTGTCATCTACCTGTCCTCAGCCCTCTTTTCCCTGATTATTTTGTTTTTTGTTTAGTCTGCCTTTTTGCCCCAACAGAATGTTCACTTAAGGGCTTGAAGATTTATGTAGGATTCTGTTTTGTCCCCATATACTCCAAGCTCTATTTGAATATCTGGCATAACCAGACCCTCAAATACTAGCTCAAAATTAAATGCATGAATAAATTAGAAAAGTAAATCCTTTCTCATATAACCAAGAACAAAAAACAAAAGCAGAGGCACTACAGAGAAAAAAATTAAGTTTTCAACCAGCATTTTCAAATGCTAAATATTTTTCTGAATAAAAAAAATAACATTTTAAACAAAAAATCACAAGAAATTAAGTACTTTAATTTTTTTAATTAAGATTTCCTATTGGGCGCCTTGAGTGGCTCAGTCAGTTAAGCATCTGACTCTTGGTTTCGGCTTAGGTCATGATCTCATTGCTTGTGAGTTTGAGCCCCACATTGGGCTCCGTGGTGACAGAGGAGAGTCTGCTTGGGCTTCCCTCTCTCCCTCTCTCTTGCCACCCCCCCCCCAATGCACTCTTTCTCTCTCTCAAAAATAAATAAACTTTAAAAAAAAGATTTTCTATCAAACTCACTAAGTTTTTGAATGATGACTGCTCAAAACCCATAATGGTATTACCATTTACTTCTTTAAAAAAGAGATACAAGAAATACAAATCAAGATAGCTATTCAAAACAGAAGGCACCAAATAGTCCAAGGGCCAGAGAATTAACAACTCATTCCTTTTTTTTTTTTTAACACTTTTTTATTTTTGAAAGAGAGAAACAGAGCACGAGTAGGGGAGGGGAAGAAAGAGGGAGACACAGAATCCAAAGCAGGCTCCAGGCTCTGAGCTGTCAGCACAGAGCCCGATGTGGGGCTCAAACCCACCAACCGTCAGATCATGACCTGAACCGAAGTTGGCGCTTAACCAACTGAGCCACGAAGGCACCCCAACAACTTATTCCTTAAAGCCTACAACACACCAGTCTCTAGATGAGCGCTGTCCAATACAAACTAATTTGATCTATGTATGTGGTGCTAACTTTTCCAGAAGTCACATGAAAAAGTAAAAAGAAACACATGAAATTAGTTTTATATTTTATGTAATCCAGTATGTCCATAATACTACCATTTCCAACAGGTAATCAATATTTTAAAGTTTAAATATTTTACATTATTTTTCTCATATTCAAAATCTGAAGTGCATTTCCCACTTTTAACACAGGTCAATTTTAAGTGCTTGATAGCCAAATGCAGCTAATAGCTACCGCACTCGGCAGTGGATTTCTAGATTCTGTAAGGTACTAATAAAATACAGAGGCATACTTTATTTGCTTTCAAATATTATTATTAGAAGAAATGCAGAGCGAAGGATAGCATCTTCTGTTTCTAAACATCAAAGCACACCTATTATACAGAATTCTTAAGTTCTTTTAACATAAGCTTTACATTTTAACATAAAGTTTTTAGTTCTAACTTTTATTACAAAATGTTTGGAATTACACTGAAACTGAAAAGACTCAAGATGAATTTCCCTGAAGTATAAGTTATATAGCCATGCATGCTTACTTTGTTTGGCACAACGATAATAACACTTCACACATTTGAGCATTTAATATCTGATGATGAGGTTAAAAAGATTAAAATAACTTGTAATTCGAGGAACTATTATGCAATCAGATACATTTAAATAGGCTGTCAAATACCTGCATAAGCTTACTTAATACCTCTCTATATATTATACACAACTTTAACAGATCATCCTTTGAGGGTATTTTTCATGATTTAAAAAAATGTGAATTTTTTCTATTCTTTTCAGATTTAAATATTTCTGTAATTGTAATGTAATACGAAATATATTTGGCTTTGTCCTTGGTTCCCGGCACAGGAATTTCCTAAGCGATAGAAGAGTATTTTGCCCCTACTGATCACACCTGAGTTCATGCGAAAAGATGACTTAGAATGGGCCTCTAGATCACCTCAGGAGGGGGCCGGTCAGCACAAAGACCAGGTGATTAGAGGGCTGCAACTTTCAGTCGCACCCACCTGACCACTGAGGAAACAGCTCTGTAGAAACAGAGACCTCTTTTCCATGCCATTCTCTTAGCTTCTGATGTCACCAGCAATCCTGGTCATTCCCTGACGTGCAGCTCTATGACTCCAATCTCTGCCTCCATTGTCACAGGGTCATCTTCTCCCCAGTGTCAGTGTCACCACATGGTGCTCTCTTACACGGATACCAGTCATACTGGATTAAGGGCCCACACAACTCCAGTATGTCCTTAGCATAATTAATTACATCTGGAATGACTCTACTTACAAATAAGGTCACATTCTGAGGAACCAGAAGTTAGGACTTCAAACTATGTCCTTTTTGGGGGGGCTTGGGAGGGGGAACACATTTCAACCCATAACTTGGGCCTTTACAAAAAAAGTCTGCCAACACTTGACTTAGAAGATTAGAACCGAGGAGAAGTAGGTCCAGAAGTGCCACTGAACAGTGAGGGATTTCAAAGAGGAGAGCTTGGATTTTGTTTTAAACAAACTAACTTGAAAGCAAAAGTAAGAACCCTCAAAAGATGTCAGGCAGATAGCAATATATGTAGGTCAGGAATCTGGATTGGCTTGAAGATGGAGGAATCAAGTACAGCCTAAAAAAGGATGCGCATTTGCAGGATAAATATTTTATACAGCAGATCAAGAATTAATCCTCAGAGAATGTTACTATTAGATAACAATATGATTAGAAAATGTCACTGTTACATAATATTTGACGATAATGTAATTTAGTATCATATGAACTAAAAAGAGAAACATCTCAACCATGACAAATGTAACAAAGGAAGAGGCCTGAAAAATGACCAGGGGATCTGGCTAGAGTAAGACTACAGCCAAAAAAAAGAACTTCTATGTAGAAACTAAGAGAGACACTGGAGGTACGTCAGGCGGAAGATGCTTAAGAAATAAAACATGATTTATTTGTACAGCGGGTGACCCCCAATAAACCACATCTCCTGCAATTCATGCCCTTGTATAATCTCGCCTACACAGGCTGTGAGCTTAGCCAAATAACTTTCTTTAAGCTAATTTGATATTAACAGGCACTGGCAAGCAGAGGCATGATAAGCACTTCACATCGGAACTTGGCTGTCTTGGATCACTGCCTCCTGGAAGCCAGCTGCCATGCTGTAAGGAAGCCTGAGCTAGATTCTGAATGATGAGAGACCACATGGAGAGAGATTGTGAAGGCTACAAGGTCACCATTCCAGCCACAACAGAGCCCCCAACTGAACACAACCACCACAGTGACCTCAACCCATGCCTAAGGGAACAGCAAAAGTACCCAGCTGAGCACAATCAACCCAGAGAATCAGAAAAAACGATAAACTGTTGTCACCTTAAGCCACTAAGTTTTGTGGAGGTTTGTAAAGCAACAACAGATAACTGATACAGTCAAAACAGGATTTATGTTTAAGAAATGCAAGAGCATGAGGATTCTTATTAAATCAGGAAGACTTGTATATGCTTGGGGAGAAAAAAACAAGGAAAACCATGTAAATTAAAATGCAAAGAGAAAAACTAAAGACGTTGAAGATGGAGCTGAGGAATAATGGGAAAATTGAAGAAAACACCAAGGAAAATTTTCCACCTACTTCATCACTCTCATCTACTTCAATTCCGCCATCTTTGTCATCATCCATTTGTTTATGGATTGTCTGAAGAGCTTCCAGGCTGAATCTATCTTCTTCTGTGAAGCATGGTGGACTCAGTGTCAGGCATGGATCTGAAACAGAACAATGCGCAATGACTGACTTGCCATGCCAAAACACAGGCGATAGGCAAGGGAATAAAATTTACAAGAAAAACAACAAAGTAAATATCAGACTAAGTCAAACCAACAGGTTTTAAAAAGTCTAGCAGAGTCATCGAAAGTATAATATAGAAACACAACTGACTAAAACTAAGTACCTCAATTTAATGGATATGAGGCAACTACAACGAGGAGTAACTCAAGTCCTGACTTCAGGTTGTCTATATTCTTCCACATCTTTAACTGTTTTTTTTTCTTATCCAACCTACTGTATATACTAATTACTTCCCCCCAGAAACAGAGCTCCTTCCTTAAAAAAAAAAAAAACTAAAAGAGAACCTAAAAATCACGAATACAAGGTGCTATTTTGAATAATCCAGTTCAATTAAAATGTGAATCCTGGGAAAATATCAGAGAATACAAGAAAAGGATATTCAGAATATGATACTTAGATACTTAGTACACGATACTTAGAACCTTTTTTCTTCACTTTTCTATTTAAGAATCAAAGAGTTCACCCATTTGAATACCTTTCAAAAGACATAACTTATTAAATTTAACAAGGAAAAAACAAGAAAAAACCACAATTTTTAAAAATTTTCTTCATGTTTTCTTTAATATACATTTATTGGTTAAACCACATCCTTTGGAAAATGTGTATATTTCTACATTCAGGTTGTCAAAAACTAACAATTTAGAGACAATATGGGGTCTCTCATAGCTTAAAATCAGATCAATAAAAGTTACCTAACTGTTGACTCAAATAGTAAACAGCCTATATACCGAAATGAAACCGTACTGCCAAAACTTCATTCACACTCAATCTGGCTGACTAGTGGATTGTTGACCAACTATTTTACCAGATCACTAAAATACCCTTTTAAAACATCATCAGATCCACATGTATTTGTAGAAATCAAAATGGCCTTAAAGTTTAAAGTGGTTACTAGCGGGGCACCTAGGTGGCTCAGTCAATTAAGCTTCCGACGTCGGCTCAGGTCATGATCTCGCAGTTCGTGGGTTCCAGCCCCACATGGGGCTCTGTGCTGACAGCCTGGAGCCTGCTTCAGATTCTGTCTCCCCTCTCTCTCTGCCCCTCCCCCACGCATGCTCTGTCTCTCAAAAATAAATAAAATGTTAAAAACATTTTTTTCAAATAAATAAACATTAAAAAAATTTTTAAATAAAGTGGTTACTAGCATAATAGAAGGGTTAGCCAGTTTGGTTTTCTCAACAACAGCTAAAAATCCAGTTTGTCATTCTGGCCCTGTTACAAATTAACTAAGGTCTGATTTTGGACAAATCACTTGTCCTTGTGTCTTAGTTACCACATCTCCAAAATAAAGTAGTCTAGATGCTTGCTTAAGATCTACTGCAGCTATAATGGCCTAAGAAATAATCTAATTCTGTGCTTAGGAAAAACACTGCATGAAGCCAGTACTGGAAATCAATTAATAAATTTCTTTGGTAAAAAAATAGTGCAAATCTACATTACCGACATGTTCCAGTTATAACTCATTTTGGTGAGTTAACATTTTTAATAGTTTTAATTCAAAAGCTAACTTTAATTTAGTCTTAGAAGAGAAAGAAACAAAAGGGAACTATAAAAAGGGAAAATGCAATCATAAATTTTGTGACATATGTGTGTATATATATTTAAATCTCTGATCAAGATCTGCTAAAATCTAAGAACTTACAGGAACAATGGTCAGTTATGATCCCTAATTCATGAAACAACCAGAGCCCTGATATGACTACAAGTTCAAACTCATTTGTACTTATTTCAAATGGATATGAAGCAAAAGCTCCCAGATACCATATATAGAGAATAAAGATCTGGATACAATGTGTTATTGCCTCCAGCAGACTTGTTTTTTTACATATATTTTATTTTAGTAATAAACATATGAAGTTATTGCAAACAGTATAGAAGGCCTGGCATCAATCACTGACCAAATAGGCTTTGTTGTCAACCCTGTCAAACTCTAATAAAAGAAGTGAATAATGAGGGCTCTAAAAACCTATAGAGCTTTAAAAGAAAATTGTTTTTTTTTTTACTTAAATTAACTTATTTAATAAAATCATATCTTTCAAGGTCTGTTGCAGGATGTGACTTCTGGAAGTCTTTCATAAAATATCTATACTATCTTCTAGTGATTACTTCCTTCTCTGAACACCATTCCAACCATTCAACAAGTATCTATTAAGCATCTACCATGTGTCAGGCATGGGAAATACCATAGTGGAAAGAGAGATAAAAATTCCTCATGAGGGGGGCCTGGGTAGCATTGAGCCTGCTTAAGACTCTCTCACTCCCCCTCCCTCTGCTCCTCCCCAGCGCACACTCACACTCTCTCACATTCTCGCTCTCAAAAAAAAAAAAAAGAAATTCCTCAAGAAACTACAGCACAGTGGAGGAGATGAGCATAACAAGATAAAGAAGTAAAAGGTAGAGCATGCTAGCAGTGGTTAAGTATTAAGGAGAAAAATAAAGAGCAGATAAGAAATGCCAAGGAATTTGAAATCTGATTATATTTTATTCTCATATCATTCAACCTAAGTCCTCATTAATGTTGTACTTTATTAATCTCTAACTGCTTCATGCATCCTTTTGTCTATACAATTGAGCTTGTGACCAAAGCAGGAAAGTGTCTTCCATTTCTCACATTCATAATACTTAGTTGGGCTTAGTTGGGCAATTCTGTGTCTCTGATAAATTGTTACTTCATACATTAACTAAATCACAAACTTCTAGGCTTCTATACTGTGCAAACAGTGACAGGCATGAGGAAATAAAGAGATAATAAGAGTATCATGAACTCAAAGAATCTCACAGTCTAGTGACAAAGGAGGCATGTGGACCACTACAATTTATTAGGTTAGGGACCACTGAAAACACTAGGTGTAGAGTGATACAAGAGCCACAGAGGACGAGCCCCAATCCAGACTGTGAGAGGAAAGTCAGATGTTTTCTAGAGGTAAGCTTGGGGAGTTTTAGATGACCTATAATTGATGACCTCAGGAAGGAAAGAAAAGCATGCCCGGAAAAAGAAACATCATATATTCAGTGACATGAAAAAAATGTTAACCATTCAGAAGAAATGCCACTGGTTAATATGTCTGGAGTACAGAGAATATATGGAAAAAAGAAAAGAGATTACGTAAGAGATTAGTAAGAAGGGGCCAGATCTCTAAGACCAAGAGTGGTTTTCCACACTAAGGAATTTGGATTTTTATCCTGAAAGCTATGAGAAACCCATAAAGGATTTTCAGGGGGAAGCCTTAACACAATCAGATTCATTACAGAAAGATCATTCTGGTGACAGTGGAAAACAGAATGGAGGCAAGACTGGGAGGCACAGCTGTCAGGAAGTGCTACTGTAATCCTAGCAGCATGCAATACCGCAGGCCTCCAAAGAATGGAGGAGGTAAAGGACAAAGACTGCTCTCAGATTTGGTGTTTTGCCAAGTTAGAATAGTAGAAGGGAAGGGGAGGGGAGGGGAGGGAAGGGGAGGGGAGGGGAGGGAAGGGGAGGGGAGGGAAGACAGGACTTGAGGATATGGCAAGAGTGATCCATTTCCCCACATAAAATTTTATTTCCTTTGAGTACGGTGACTTAAGGACTAGAAATCTAACTTAGAACAGTTGTGAATTCTGAGCCCCCTAACCTGTTCTAAAGTCTTTTTCATTTCTTTCTCAATTGTTTCTCTTCTAGGTTAATTCAGCACAAGTGATCATTTTAACCCAAATTGGCTAACCTAAATTTCTTTTTCAAATATACAAACTGTTACAAAAGATCTGTGCATATAATAAATCAGGTAGAATGGTTTCAAAGACAACTGCTAAAATGCCAAAATGGATCTCTTTGCCTCAAGGACCTCACCTTAGCCACCCAAAATGCACCAGCGCATTCCTGCATTCTGTAGCCAGAAACGGGTTTCTCAGTATCTAAACCGCATTCACTTGTTCACCGAGACATGATATGGAGTGCCTGTAATGTGTGAGGCCTAGTGCTTGCTGCTGGACACCCATGGGACACCTAAGACAGATTTCCTCTGCTCCGTGCCCTCACTTTGTGTTTAATGCAATATGGTGTGATAAATCTTTTTAGCATTATACACTGATCATTCCTTTCTTTTCTCTGGATCAAGAACAGCACTTTCTGCTCAAAAAAAAAAAAAAAAGAAAGAAATCAGCTGAAACAAAATAAAACTTAACCAAAGTCAGCAACCAACCAACACCACTGTTAAATTCCAGCTTGTTTTCCTCTACTCAAAGCCAAACAAATGCTCGGTATGATTCTGCAGAAACAAAGTCTAATGAATTAAAATGATTTCACCTCATAAGAAACATCTACTACATTCCAGAAGCCAATAAATACTATTTTATATACATAACTTAATCTCTACAACCCTGTGGGGGACACATACTATCTCCATTTTTCAGGTGAGGAAATGGGATCCATTAGTAACTTGCTCAAGATCACATTCCTAAGAAATGGCAGAGCTAGGATTCAAATGAAGTCTTCAAGACTCCAATCCATGTTCCAGCGCCAGTATAAGGAACATAAAGGGTCACAGTGTCACCAACATCAGAGACTAAAGTATTGCTACCACAGATATTACCAGGATCCAAGGAGCTGATAACACCAAGAAGCAGACATGTGTCCCATAGAAGGGACACTCTGTGAATGAGGTCAATAATCTAGAATATACACCTATACTTATACTTCCTACATTACCTTTCCTTTTCGTAACATCTTCACTTCAACTCACACTCCCCTTGAACAAATCTCAACAGTAAGTTTATTATTACCACAGTGACTGATATATTTGTTCAATGATTTAAATATACATAAGTATTAGAAGGCAAATAAATGAATTTCTGAATACAAGTTATTTATCTAGAAAATAAGACGCTGGACACTAGGTTAGAAGCCAGGTATACAAAAAGCAAGTAAATAAAGTTAAATATGGCAAGTACAATGACAGACATGTAATAAACACATAATGGTGGCAAAACTAAAAGAGTAGTTCTGTCTACATGAATAGCAAGAAAAAACTAAAGGAGAAGTGATATTTACATTTATTCTTGGGAAGATGAGCAAATGTTCTCTAGGAAGACGTGTATAGGCAAGAACATAATGTGCTAATAGCTATTGTACTAACAAAACAATGATGACAATAACTACTAATTGCAGAATGCCTGTTATATACAACCATATATAAATCGCCTATTATACATTTCAGTTTGCCTAGAAAGTAGGCACTACTGTTCTTTTTTTTTTTTTTTAGTTTACTTATTTTGAGAGAGAGAGAGAGAGAGAGAGAGAACACAAGCAGGAGAGGGGCAGAGAGAGACAGACAGAATCTCAAGCAGAGTCCATGTGGTCAGCACAGAGCCCCATGCAAGGCTCGATCCCACAAACCATGAGATCCTGACCTCAGCACAGATCAAGAATCAGATGTTTAACCGCTTAACTGACTGAGCCACCCAGGCACGCCTATTGTTCTCATTTAATTGGAAAAGTAAGAGAAAAGACTGGCAATATCAGTGCGGGTCAGATTATGAAGGGATTATTCAAGTGAAAATTTAAAAAAATTAATAAATAACTCACTGAAAGCTCCCACTTAGCTCCTTGGCCTGCAGGGCTTCCTCCCAAATCCATCCAGGCTCAGGTAACTCCCAGCATTGCAACTGAACTGTTTCTCCTCAAAGGCCAGCTTATTTTCTTATCTAAAACAGCCTCGCCTTTAGGCTCTCTCTACTTGCTGTACTGTTCTTCATAGCACTTTATCACAGGGCACTACAGGATCGATTTGTGTATTTGCTTCCTGCCCAATGCCCCCACTTTAATGCAATCATGAGATTACAGGCTTTTGTTGTGATCACTGCTCTTTCCTGAGTGCCTATAACAGTGCCTGCTCACGGCAAGTGCTCAAAAAATATTTGTGTACTGAATCACTAACCTAATTGATTTTTCAATATAAATGTTTGGAAGAGGAAAACTTTTCAAGAAATGACATGGCTGATAAGAATACTATGATGGAGAAAATGACAACAAAACCCCTTACCTCTTTACGACATTAATGTTCAATCTACCTAAGTTAGTAGAAATCTATTAACATTACTCCTCCAATTAAAATCATTCAATGGCTCCCTAGAACTTAATGTATAAAGTTTATTTACTCATTATCAAATATTATTGTTTAAATATTTATTCAACAAAATACAGAACAAATTATATTTAAAAAATGAGGGGAACTTTAAAATATTTAAGATAGTCTTCCTTAAGGCTTTTATACCTTAGCAGTTAAGATAAAACTCCATGTGGAGAAAAACTAAGCCAGTTTTACTGACTACTATATATTATTGCTAATATATATATGTATATTATTACTATACATTACTACATCTAATAAATAATGATTTATGAGTTCTACATGCAAGCAAGCACATTTTTAGTGGCATTAAGAAAGAAAAATTAGATTTTATTTACTTGTTTTTGTTAATGTTTACTATTTTTGAGAGAGAGAGCACAAGCAGGGAAGGGGCAGAGAGAGGGAGACAGAATCGGAAGCAGGTTCCAGGCTCTGAGCTGTCAGCACAGAGCCCAACGTGAGACTCAAACTCATGAGCTGTGAGATCATGACCTGAGCTGATGTCAGATGCTTTAACCAACTGAGCAACCCAGGCGCCCCAGAGAAATTGGATTTTATTAAGTGGGGTTAGAAAAAAGAAAAAAGAAAAAAAAGAAAAAAAAAAACTCCAACAGAAAGTAAGATGGGCTCTGGGACCCACAAAGAGTGGTTTGGCTAACAGACTGGTTCTCAAGTGAGAGTGCCCCTCAGTGCCCTGCCCTTCCCTCTCCCGCTCACCTCTCCACACGGCTTGCTACAGTCATCCAGTGGAGGGGTGAGGAGGCTAAGGATGTTACACGACTAGAATGCATGGGCCAGCCCCACACAGCACAGAACTGCATAGTCCTCGGCTATGCCCAACAGCCCCAGAGAGGAAGAAAACACTGGTGACTGAGGGACGGAGGAGCAGCAGGATGTGAATCTGGAAGGATAACCTGGAGCTGTCAGCCAGTCAAGGACAATGAATCTCTGAAAGAGGCATCTAAAAGAAACCACTGATGATTTTAAATAGGACTGTGACACAACAAATGTAACAGAGAAATTACAATTTATATTTTGTATAGTGCTTTCAAGTTCAAAATACACTTTCCCATATAGTCAGTTTTATTTTAATCTAGAGAAGAAACTATCACTTTAGTTTACACGCTTTTACCAACTAGTGTCTGTTCTAACAGTCCAGGCAGGAAGTAACAAAATATAAGCCACAATCATGGCAGTGAAGACAGAAAGAAAAGGTCATACTGAAGTGACAACTGAATGCTCTCAAGAAAGAAGACAAAGATGGCTGACATTTCAGGCCTAAAAGTCTAGGTTAAAAAAAAAAAAAAAAAAAAAAAGGCTGAGCCAGACCTAACAACACAGAGTTATAAAATGTGTTAAATGGGATTCCACTGAGCCTTCAATATTTAAGAGGAATAAATATTTATGCCACATTCTATATGACATCATCCCATTCAATTGATATATGTGGGGAATACAATTCCTAAGTTTCTTAGAAACCTAAGAAAACAAGAGCTTAAGAAATAACTGAAGCTGGGGCACTGGGTGGCTCAGTCGGTTTAGCATCCAACTCTTGATTTCAGCTCAGGTCATGATCTGATGGTTCGGTTCGTGACTTCAAGCTCCACCTCAGGTCAGAGCCTGCTTCTCTCTCTCCCTCTCTCTCTCTCTCTCTGCCCCTTCCCTGCTTGTGTGTGCTACCTCTCTCTCTCTCCCCCTCTCTCAAAATAAATAGTAAAACACGAAAGAAAATTTTAAAAAGGAAATAACTAAAACTGAAAAAGTAAATCCCGTCTTTAGAGCTAGTTTCCCGCCCATAATACCCTTAAGGTCAGCAAATTTCACACAGAAGAGAATTAAGAAGGGGAGCCAACTGGCTCTTAATCTTAAACAAACCAAGGACTGTCGCCCATTAACAATATGCAACATCATATACCTCCAAGAACTTGGCCTACCATACAAGCAACTATTTACGAGTCTCATGATTAGGCTTTTCTCAGTTACCACCACTGAGAGAAATTCTTTAAATTTTGATTGTATTGAGTACCTCCATTAATAGTTCAAGCATTTATCAAATCAAATATTCTAATCCAAATATTGAGGAAAAAAATGTTCTCCAAAGTCTTCAGAGATAATTCTTTGGTGTCATTTTTCAATAAACCAAAGATATGATTCAAACTCAAAAGTAAATTAATGTCTTCTCTCCTCTGATATCCTCTTTAGGGCAGAGTCTGTCTTATGCCCCTTCTGTGCCCAGTGTCTAGCATATAACCAATACCTAGCATATAGTAGGATTAATAGATGTTTCTCAAAATATCTGATAAATAAATAATAAAGGCCACTGTATACTTTTTTAGGTTGAAGTGAGTTTCAACCCATTACCTATTATATTTTCTGGCATATAGTAGATATTTAAAATATGCTCATTTATTAAGAGCATATTACATGGCACATCAACAAATGGGAAAGAAAAGGTTGCAACTGGTATACACAGTGCTCTACCAGGATGCTATAAATATGCAGGTGGAAGACTCCAGAATCTCTAATATTTACTCAGTTAAAGGAAACAAATCTTTCTAAAAGAGGGCTGATAAGTGTTACACTGAACAGAAAATAAAGGGCCTTTACTTTAAACCCCTTATGACTGAGGACTGCCTCTTGGAGTTCTGAATCTCTTGAATCACTGACTTTGTATAAAAACTAACGATTAATCAGTCTCTACTCTTATAAAAAGAAGTCTCCCCTGATTGTTAGCTAAAAATTTCCCTTAAAAAAATTATCTAGTTCAACTAAACCTTCCAAATGTTTATTAAATAGACCATCTGATTAAAACTCAGTTACTGAGATCCCTTCCTGCCTTCCAGGAACATTTGTTCAATTTACCATCTTCTGATTATTTGACTTCCACTTGTTCCCCCACCCACAAAAAGCATCTTGTCCTTGCCACCTCAAACAGTTCCTGCTAATCTTCTCAAAACAGCCTCTCTAAAGATAGGAGACAGAAGGTAATACCTCTGCCTTGAAACTATCTTAATATGAAGCTCATCGGGGCGCCTGGGTGGCTCAGTCAGTTCAGCGTCCAACTTCGGCTCAGGTCATGATCTCGCGGTTCATGGGTTCGAGCCCCATGTCGGGCTCCGTGCTGACAGCTAGCTCAGAGCCTGGGGCCTATCTTCAAATTCTGTGTCTCCCTCTCTCTCCGACCCTCCCCGGCTCACGCTGTCTCTCTCTCTCTCTCTTAAAAATAAATAAAACATTAAAAAATTAAAAAAAAAAAAAGAAACTCATTTACCACCACACCCCTCGCCCAAAAAACTATATACACGTATAGTCATGGTAACCAATACATTCCTTCAATGTTCGTAACTAAACGAGAACGAGTATCTGTGCAGCTGTATTTACCTCCATATTCACTGACAGCTGCCCTATTTCCATTGTGTTTTATACTATAAGTTCCTAGAAAGCAGTAATATGTGTTTATAATATTGTTGCATCTGTCATATGTGGGAAAATAATGTTGACTAGGTGCAAAAAAAAAAAAAAGTAAACAGGTGCACTGATGTATTTACTCCTGGTTTCCCAGGATACTATAAACACTAACATTTCAATCAGCAACATTACATGCACAGAACAGTGCAATAACTTTGCTTGTTTATATTTATTTTGTGTTGTTTTGGAGGGAAGAATATGATAATTCAAAGTGACAACCAGAACACTGCGAATGTACTTAATGACACTGAATCATGTACTTACAATGGTTTAAATGTCAAATTTTACGTTACGTGCATTTTACCACAATAAAGAAGAAAAAAAGCTGCAACCAAACACAAGCTATAAAGAACACAGATCATTAATACTATTCTACCTGTATCAACGAGAACAGTTATTACTGCCCGACACTGACCTGAGAGCGTGACACCGTCTCACTCCACAGTACAAGCACCTTAACAACAATCTCGAAAAATAAAACTGGCATCCCAATTTTACAGAAAGGAAAGTTGAGGAAAAGAACTTTTAATTTGTTCTCATACTGTCACTTACTGTATAATCTCAGGAAAGTTATTTAACTTCTCTGCCTTAACTTCCTCATCTGTAGAATGGGAATAAGAGATGGCAACTTTTGCAAAGCTGATGTTAGAATTAAATGAGATATCTGCAGATAAAGCACCTAACACAGAGGGTGGCACATACTTGGATTCAGTAGATACCTATTACTATTATCCAGAAAGATGAAGGAATTAGCTAATAAACGGCACGGGAGGAACTTAACACCAAGGCTCCTGCAACCTAACTCTAGTCTTTCTATGATATTACTATTACCTTAACAGATACCGAAAACATCATTTTTCTAAATTAGACTTAACTCTAAATATCTTTTGGTTGGTTCTAAAACCAAAAACACCTAAAACCACAAGGAGAGAAAATAAAGAGGGAATAGAGCACTTTTTGGGTAATTTACATGCCAGGTGCTTTTACCTGGTTATCTAATTCAACTTCTCTCAACAACCCTGCCACACTGGGACTAACCTTGCTTCTTCTTTTCAGGACGAATAAACCAAATTCTCATATGCAAAACAATATGCTCAAGATCAAAGAGTTGGTTAACTCTTTTGTTGAAATTCAAAAGACCTTTATTTTTCCTCATCTCCCACAAACTGTCAAAAGAAAAAGACTTCCTATTTTTAAAAATACCCAAAAAGAATATTCTGAAAGCAAATTCCAAAACAGGAATTCTAAAAGTAGGTTCATTAAAAGCAGTACTTACTACAAGTATATAATCCCCAAAGATTACTATATTAAAAAAGAAAAACACTCATTTAAGTATAAGTTTTTGCTATGTACTTACAGGATTAGTTTGTTCAAACAATTATTTGAGAAAGCTCTTACTGTTTCTAAGTGAAAACAAATGCACATTTCCAACTGGGAAGCAGAACCCAATACCCACCAATTTGGTTTCAGCAACAAAAATGGGTAATTCCTCATTCATGTACACAGCAATGGAAGGAAGATTTATGAAGTTATACTTCATTCAATGAAAGAGTGAGAGCAGGCATATGTGTGCTTCTGACGGTAGTCATGGGAGAAAAATGAGGCCACGGGCCAGAGGACTGATGTTCTGGATATTTGTCAATCACACATTTCTAAGTTGGGAACTGCCTATATAAATGTATATGTATATGTATATGTGTATGTGAGTATAGAAAGAAACAACCAGCCACCCTTTCTCTTACGGAGAAACAGCCATTGGTTTGGTTTTGTTTGTGAAGGGGAAGTTTCATAAAACTGTCCACACATTAAAGGTTTGCAAATTCAGATTCCAACACACAAGGCTCCTAAGTAATAATGTATAGTTACACAACTTGTTGAAATCCTCATTGGTAATTAAAACATCAAAGCAGAAAATATTAGAAAGGTCATCTCTGAATTAAAAAACATACATATATCTTCACAAAATTTTTTAAGCCTCTTTTTTTCCTGAGGTTTTCTGAATTTTTATTTGCTACTAAATATTGAGCACATACCATATACCAGATTCTGCTGTAATTTCTTTTAACATATTAATTCTAATTTTTACATTAATAATGAAACATAATTAATACGATCTATATTTTTACCGTAAGCACACTGAGACTAAGAGAGGTCACCAAAACTCCATACCACATTTTAAATTTATATTCATCTGGCTCAGATTCACTGTTTTCCTGCACCACTTATCCATTTAGAGTTGGGGGTAATATTCATGCGAACCATTGGTTCTATACAGATGAACTATGGAGATTAAGCATGTCAGTGCAAAGAAACCCTAAAACAGTTTAGTACATAACAACATTTTAAGTACGAACTAGCAAAGAAAGCAAAACTGGTTTCTAAAAAGCCCTGGAGAGATACATCTACATCTGTAACATCTAATCTACACCTGTATCTAACTCATGAATAATTCAATTAAAAAGGCCAACATGAAGGGATGTCAACTTTATCAGAAAAAAAATGTTTTTGTGTTTGTCAATATCTGTTTCCTCTGTTCCTTCATGTCAGATGCCCATACTCCATTCCTTTCATTTCACTCACTGGTTATGTACACCTTACGAATCTCACTGATCATTTTCTAATGCTAAGATATTCAAAGACAAAACAGCCTCTTTAGGACACCCAGAGCTCAAAAAAAAAAAAAAAAGGACATCTCACATCTAGCAGTGAGAACCTAGAGATATCAGCATTTGTTAGGAGCCTGTAAAGGGCCTCATGCAAAAAGCAGAATCAGGCAAAACATCTATTTATTAGTTTATGAGAGAACCAATACCTAATTGTAAAGGTCATCAATTAATTTCACTCTCCAATATAGTCTTTTCTATCTATACTTTTCACGATTGTGCCATATATTCTTTTTTTTTTTTAATCTTTATTTTTGAGAGAGAGAGAGACACACAGAGACAAAGACAGAGAGTGAGCGGGGAGGCGCAGAGAGAGAGGGAGACACAGAATCTGAAGCAGGCTCCAGGCTCCAAGCGGTTAGTACAGAACTGATGCAGGGCTCGAACTCCCAAACCGTGAGACCATGACCTGAGCCGAAGTCAGACGCTTCACCGACCAAGCCACCCAGGTGCCCCTGTACCATATAATTCTAACACGTACTTCTGCTTTGAAATATGTAAGTAGAAGGGAGTGAGTTCAGAGTTACAGGGAGGTTACTGAAGATCCCTCATATGTAGGCAACACTGTTCATGACCAGTAAGGCCGACCTAAACACTTCCCAGGGAAACCTCTTTTTCTGTGTTTACTTTAGCTCTTCAGTAGTCATGATGTGCTGTCATCAACAAATTGACTTTTAGGCATTCTCTCTAAACACAGATTTTATTGAAGATAGCACTGAAAGTAATGAAATTATGTAATCAATATATCTAAATATATGCAAATTAATACTGACCTTCCTATTCAGAGAATTCTCCCCTAGGAAAGTATACACATTCTCCAACAACTCTGTCACTGTCCAAAACTCAGGGCACTCATGACTCAACTAAAGGAATTACCCCCAAAGAATGTGCAATGTTTTCAGCATATTCTTAAAAATAATATAATTTCTGGGGCAACTGGGTGGCTCAGTTGGCTAAGCGTCAGACTTCAGCTCAGGTCATGATCTCATGGCCTGTGGGTCTGACACGCGCGTCGGGCTCTGTGCTGACAGCTCAGAGACACGCGCGTCGGGCTCTGTGCTGACAGCTCAGAGCCTGGAGCCTGCTTCAGATTCTGTGTCTCCCTCTCTCTCTGCCCCTCCCTAGCTCGCACTCTGTCTGTCTCTCTCTCTCCCCTTCTCTTTCTTAAAAATAAATAAACATTTTTAAAAAATAGTACAATTTCTTCCACTTAGGGTAGATTTAAATTTTGGAAACTGCTCTGGCTATCAACTTGAAGAATATCGTTTCTGCTCCAAACAAGGTATCTGGTGCCAGTAAAGAAAAAGATTTTCTCATGTAGTCCACAAACTGTAAAATAAATTTCTATTCATTAACCCTCAAACTTACTTTTATATTTTTTGAACATTAATACCATATGTTATTTTAAATAACTGCCCAAAAATTAACTGCATGATAATATAAGTTCCCAGAAGAAGAGTATTAAATATATAAAAGTGGCCTAAATAAATATAGTCAGCCTAGCCAGATACTTAGCAATTCAATACAAAGATAATATAAAATTTCATTTATTGAGAGACAGTAATTCCTTTTATTTCATAAATTTTCCAAATTTTCATTTCTCAATTTGAACTAAAACCAATATAAATAGTTGATTTAATTATGTGTCTTATTCACAGTCCCATCACCTAAAACACCACCTGGCACGTAGCAAGCACTCAAGGGCTTACTGAATGAGTGAATCAATATAGAAGTTGAATGAGTTGTCATGGATTAAGCTGATTTACATTTATATTTGCCTAGCTTAATTAACTAGAAAATTTTCTTTTTATACACAACAGTCAAATCAACAAAATATGGCCAAACCATTGAATGTGATAAAGTACCAACCACTTCAGCTGACAAATAATGCTGATCTTGAAATTGCTCAGGACCAAAAACTCTAAGGTCATTCCTGATTACAACCCTCACACACATAATATCCAACCACAGATAATTCTGTTGGTTCTACCTTCAAAACATTATCCAGACTCTGCCCCATTCAAAGCCACCATCATCTCTTGCAGAGACTACTGTCCTTCACACTTTAATGCCTTCTCTCCCCTCCTTTCACAGCTAAATCCATGGTCACTTACTCCAATCACTCTCCTACGAACACAATCAAGTTCGTGACTCATCTCTCATTTCGTGACACTTGGTTAACAAAGCGTAGTAAAAAATCCAGTTCTCCACTTACCATGCATCTAAACATGGCTGATCATGATGCCTTAAATCCATTGCCACAGACCTCAACTGCACCCTTAACTCAATTCACACTTCTACCCTATTTCACAACTTCTTGATCCTCACCCTTGATGTCTACTCCCCATTCTCATTCACAAAAGAAAATATTTTGCCAAAAGAAAAAAAATTACATGAAGCATTCAGAAGAGAACTTCCATGAACTCGCATCATGCAATGAACTACCTCCCAATGTCTACAACTCAAACTGAGTCTCTGGCCTGCAGCCACCAATGAATTATCCAAGTTTCTATATAATGCCAATCCCTACATTCATGAACTAAATCTCATCCCAGTTGGCCCTTCAAGAGCACTACTCCAGAAATTCACACTTAACATTTTGCTCTCAATGAATCACTACCATCAGAATATAAACACTGGTTTCCTTCCTCCTTTAAAAAAAAAAAAAAAAAAAAAGGCGGGGGCAAAATATTCTCAACTCCACTGCATTACTACCCCATTTCTTTGCTTTCCCTTGCAGAAAATCTCCTTGAAAACACTGCTAACTTACCATCTCCAATTTATTTCCTCCCTTTCTGTCTTAAAATACACTCCAATCAGGGGCACCTGGGTGGCTCAGTTGGCTGAGCGTCTGACTTCGGCTCCTGTCATGATCCTGCGGTTCATGAGTTCGAGATTTGTGCTGACAGCTCAGAGCCTGGAGCCTGCTTCAGATTCTGTCTCCCCCTCTCTCTGTTCCTCCCCTGCTTGCACTCTGTCTCTCTCTCGAAAATAAATAAAGATTTTAAAAAATTAGAAAAATACACTCCAATCAGGCTTCAGCTCTCGCCATCCTACCAAAACTACCCTGGGTCAAAATCACCAGTAATTTCTACCTTACTAAATCCAATGATTAATTCACATGTCCCCTGTTACTTGGCCTATCCGTAATCATCTGCACATTCTCTCCTTTACTCCGTTTCCAGGACAACCTAATATTCTCCTTCTCTTCCTCACTCACTGCTGCTTCTCAGTGTCTCTTGCATGGGGTATGAGGAAACTGTGCAGGATGCTGCTTACGTTCATTACCTTGACTGCGGTGATGGTTTTATGCATGTATACGTATATTAGCACTTACCAAACTGTACACTTTAAATAGGAACCATTTATCATATGCCAATTATACCTTTAAAAAATGTTTTTAAAAAAACTGTCAGACTTTACATACCATTCCTAGTCTCCATGATAGCTCAGAGATCATGAAAATAAGATATTTGGTTTTTAAAAAATTTTTTAATATTTACTTGAGAGAGAGAGAGAGAGAGAGAGAAAGAGAGTGCGAGCAGGGGAGGGGCAGAGAGAGAGAGAGGGAGACACAGAATCCGAAGCAGGCTCCAGGCTCTGAGCTGTCAGCACAGAGCCCGATGCGGGGCTTGAAGCCACAAACTGTGAGATCATGACCTGAGCTGAAGTCAGATGCTTAACCCACTGAGCCACTCAGGTGCTCCAATAATTAGTTGTTTATAAACCTTAGAATGAAAATATCCTGCCACTGAGAACAATTAGTTCCTTTCTCATCCTACTAGTCTCTCTCAATAACTTGAAGCTATCATTTTCAATCAATTATTTTCCTAACAAAAGACAGAATCCAATGGGTGGTGAAGAGTTTGACTTTCTGTAGTCATCTATTATCATTACAGGATCAGAAACAACTTGCTGCCTTGTTTGTTCTCCAAATAAAACATTCCAAAATGCCTTTTATTATTCTTAGCACTCTCCACAAGTCTCGGTGAAAGCTGGCCTTCAAAATTGTGAACACAGTTGACAGAGATCTGTGCCACTTTCTTATTTACTATCAGTTAGATGTCCTATCTTCTACTCTTTCATAATTTTATATCCCTGTCTCAATTAACATCTACCTATATCAGGTCTTTTAATAAATACTAATTAGAAGTAACTAAGTAAATAAGTAAAATGGAACTTGAAGTATATTAAGAAATAAATTCATTAAAATATTTTACAAAAACCAAACACCTATGATTGGGGGGAGGGTATATGTGTGTAAAAGTACTGAGCTAGCAAGACTTCATGGAAATCCAATGTTTAAGGAGCCACTATTGTTAGATCACAACTCTAAGCACTCAGCAAAACTCATCAGCAGTAAGAGATTCATGGAGACATGGGTGGAACAGTGTCAGATTTGCAGAATACACATGCACATAGCTGCAGGATGTAGATTTAAGGACAGCAGGTTGGAGGCAGGGAAACAAGTAATTTTATCTCAAGCAATGAGGTCTAAACTAAGGCTGTACTAATGAGGTGAGACAGACAGAGGAAGATTGCAAAAATATTACAAAATAAGTTTTACTAATACCTAGAACTCTCCACTCTTTCCACCATGGTATATAGCTCCCATTAAATAGAGATGTCATCAACACAACATATTCATTATCAAACATGAAGGTAACTATAATTTTCTTTTGTATCTTTTAATTTTAGAGAAGATATATCTATACACACAAACTCAATTCCTGAATGATTAGATATGAAAAACTAAAACTCATATTATTATAAGCTCTTTTATTTATTTATTTTTTGGCCCCATTAACAACAGGAAGACTGTTCTTATAGATAATCCAAGAAAACTCCACCTACCACATGACAGATTGGAACACTGCAACAGGTCTCTTCCACCTCAGGATATAAGAGAAAATATGAGGCAGGGTGGCATCAAATAGGTAGAAATTGGCCAATGAGGACATGTTGTCAAAAAGACTGACAATCATTGCATTCTTTCTGCCTACAGAACTCAATCAGACATTTCTAAGAAATGATTTTGAATATCTAGAATGCAATGAAAGAAGTCATTCATAAAATGGTGCTGATCGTTTTAAGTAATAGCAGCTTTGCTTCCTGAAATGATGTCACTGTGTAGATCCCATACTGAAAAGCCTTACCCATATTAATCATAGTCCAAGCATAAAGTTAGATTCCATCTAAAGAACCCATTTTGTCACTAAAAGATAGGATTTCTATCCTAAATGCAGCTGTACTCTCTTAAGAAGAGCAAAGTTCTTTACAGATCAGCACTGGGTCAGTCTTCTAAATACAGACTTTTTGCTCTCACTGTTTTTGACAGGGAAAGGAAATGAGTGAGAGCCACATCTGTAAACATGAAACTAATCACATCACCCCTCCTGCTGAAATCCTTCAAGACCTCCCGGTCCCTCCACAGGATAAAGTCCACTCTCCACAGCATGAAATTAAGACACAATCTGATCCCTGAAGAATCACTTCATGGGGATTCATCCTCTCTGTAAAGCCTTCCTGACCTTCCTAACAGGTATTTCCAATTCTCCACTCTTAACAGCATTTTATGCATAACTTATTATAATAGCAAGTAACTCTACCAATCAACCAGCATCCTCCCTAACTAATCATTCCACCACCAACTCTCTAGTCAGACCTGAGCTCAAATCTCAGTTCCACTATTTATTAACTACGTAATCTTTAGCAAACCTCTTAACATCTTTGGTTCTTTGCTTCCAGGGCTGCAAAATTAGCATGAAATATTCACCCTCATGAATTCCTATGATGAGCAATGAAAAAATATAAAGAAAAATACACAGTTTTAGAAAACCTGTACAACTGTAGTAAAGCTAACATCCACCAAACCTAAAAAGAAACTAACATTTATTACATAAAGGAATTAACCTCCTGTGTGTCAGGAGGTTCTCTGTGAGGAGGATATATGCAATGAGTTTTACTTAAAGAAAATGTCTTGTTTTTCAGGGAAAAAAAGTCACAAGCCTACAGCAACTGAACTAACATTAAATCTGACCTTCAACTTTAAGACAACAAAATTATAATTTTATAGAAATGCATATTGAATCCACAGAAATTTGTATTTGAACAAAAAGAACACAGCTTCAGTTCCCAGAAACCTTTATTCAAAGTAACTATTGACAAATCTAGCATTTGATGGTATTAGCTCTAAAAAAATAAATAAATAAACTACAAGCGTGAAAAGAATGACTTAAGTAAAGCTTTTAAGAACTCACTTAAAATAGGAATACTTTCTATAAAGATGTCTGGGATTTTAAAAGTGTCTCAGCAAACCTAGGCTCCTCCCTTTAATCTGTCCCTAGTGTCCCACCATTTCACCAGGAACAGACTCTCTGGGTGAGGAAGGGTAAGAAGGAAAGGAAAGAGGAAATTCTTAAATGAGAACAGACAGTAGAAATGGAGGTAAGGGGTACCAAGAGTACACGCTGCACCTTATGGAGGGGTGGGGGAAGGGAGAGCAGGGCTGCAGGGAAGGAGTGCCCTGGCAGGCATCTCTAATCAATATACTGCCACAGGGAGAAAGAGCAAGGAAAGAATTCCCCTCCTGGGTATTAGACACGGCAAATACTACATAACATACTGAATCTTTGAAGCTCAAATAATAACAACCTTCTCATTATTAGTAACAACTTTAGAATTTGAAGGAAATAATTTTTGAAGCCTGTATTTAAAGAGAATAAGGAATCAAGGAGACAAGTTAGATTTCAAGGAGGCACCTTTTGTAAACACAATTAGTTTAAAAGTTTTCATGTTAAATATAAGGTAAGGTTTTCCTAAAATTACACTGAAGCAATGGTTTTTAAAGTAAAATTTCAACTGAATTTCAAGTACAGAGTTATGTGGCAACCACACAGGGCCTCACTTCTTACTGTATTAGATGAATTTTAATCCCTGAAAAGTACAACAAGGCTCTCTTTGTCTAAATTCTGGGGTGGGGGGAAAACAATAACTACTTTGACAGCACTTTTAATTACGGGTAACTTAAGAAACTAAAGTCTTAAAATTCCTTTTTCTCCCAAATGTCACATGTACTTTTCTACCCAGCCTCTTAGGAATAATACACTCAACTATGTACCTCAAGAAGTCAAAGTTTCTCTCAAGTACCTAGTATTTAATTTGCAGGAATTTGGGCAAAAGAGAAAAAAGTGATTTGGGAAACAGGAAGCCTAGGCTGTGGGGTCAGCCCTCCACATACACTTCCAGCTTCTACTTCCTATAAAATGGAGACACTAAAACAGATTTCAAAGGTCCCTCCAACTCTCTGACTTTCTTTGAACATTTCACCTATATTCACTATCGTTAAAACCTTTCATGTATACAGTTTACGGTTTATAAAGCACTTCTCAGTATATCCTCTGAAAACTACAGGACACAGCTATTTGTTTTACAAATGAGGGATCTAAGGCCCAGAAAGTAAGAAACAGTCTCAAGATTGTAACTGGCAGAGCCAGAAGTAGAAGTTAGATATCTGGCTGAAAGTTCGCTAAAGAGTCCTTAAAGGTTCGTTATTCAGAAATCTTACAAGCTTCAGAAACTTGAAACACAAATCTAAACTGTATTAAAGACATATAGTAGATAACCTATTTTTTTAATGTAGTAATATCCAAAATAAGTGTGATTTACAATCAGAAAGTATATAGGCCATATCTCAAAAGCTGGAGACAGAACCGCTTAACTCAAAACAGTAAAAAATATTAATCAACAAATGAATTTTTCACTTATAACTAGCTTGTTACCACAGGAAGATACTACTTTTACCTTATATTCTTCAAACAAATAAAAATTAAGCCACCTGGGAATCTACCCCACAAAGGAAGTTTCAAGCCCCAATGGTTTTATGAATAAGTTCTAGAAATAATCAAGAAAAATGAATTCCATTCTTAAAACAGACTCTTACAGAGAACAAAAAGAAGAAACTTCTCCTAAACTTGTTTTAGAGAATAGCTTAACACTAGTACCAAAACCAAGAAAACAGTACTGGAAATGAAAAGTATAGAGCCAGCCACACTTGTGAATATAAATGTAAAAATCAGAAAATATTAGCAAATTAAATTCCATAACCTACAAAAAGAATAATAATACATCATGACAAAGCTGAGTTTATTCCAGGAATGGAAACTGGTTTAACATTAGAAAATCAATTAATGTCAATTCACATTAACCTATTAAAAGTAGAAAACTCAAAGGATCACGGGAAGAGATGCAGAAAAGCATTCCATAAAATTAGACATTAATGCATGATAAAATGTATATGGATATAAGGAAATATCCTTACTCTGATAAAGAACCTATAACAAACTACATTCTTAATAGTGAGATGTTGAAGCATTGCCTCTAAGGTAAAGAACATGAGAAGGGTTGTGTTATCCCACTTCTATTAAAATAGTACTGGAGTGCTATACTACTATCGTAAGGAAAGAAAAAGATATGGAAGTTACAAAGACTTGAAAAGCAGAATAAAAAACTGCCATCTGCAGACGATAAAATCTGAAAATAAATTTAAATAAATAAGAATTTAACAAGGTTCCTGGATTAAAAGAAAACAATGTACAAAAATCAATTGTATGTCTAAACGCCTATAAACAGAAAGTAAAATTTTAAAGACCATGTTATTGAAAAGCACCAAATACCCTTTTTAAAAATCCACAAATTTGGGGTGCCTGGGTGGCTCAGTCAGTTAAGGCTCCGACTTCAGCTCAGGTCATGATCTCGCAGTTCATGGGTTTGAGCCCCGCATCAGGCTGTGCTACCAGAGCCTTTTTCAGATTCTGTGTCTCCTTCTCTCTCTCTGCCCTCCCTCCCTTGCTCACGCCCTCTCTCTGTCTCTCTGTCTCTGTCTCTCTCTCTCAAAAATAAACATTAAAATTTTTTTTTTAAAAATCCACAAATTCAAAATGATACGCAAAGAAAATGATGGAGGAAAAAACATTTCATTGATGTCTTCCATAGATTGCTTGGGCACCAAGTCACTCCTATAAGAAGTGATAAATAAAGGCGGGGGGGGGGGGATTCTGAACTGAGCACTTTTCCTGCTTTTCCTACGTGAATGCATTTCATGAAAACCAAAAAGTTATTAAGTATTCTTGAAAATCCAGCAAAGAAAGAAAAGTCCAGCAAATAAATGCAAAAATAACTAAATTGGGAAAATCACTATTCTACAACCCTAAATAAAGTATTGGATCTAGGCAACAAACATCAATGGAAGCCATGACCATTAGGCATAAGATGAATGGGAAATTGTTAAATGTAGAGATATGACTGACAATACCTGAACCAACTGATCTCACTTTGTAGTCTGAAATGCGGAACAATCAAACATTATGGGCCTTAGAGTGCAACAGAGAGTACACAGTATCCCTGTGAAGATTCTTTTCTAAAACTCAGAATCCTAATTTAACTAAACTACTAAATCTTCCTATCAGTTTAGGGGATTAGAACAAGTTAAATGATAAAAAGAGAAAGGAATCAGCCAAATCCAAATTACTCTAGAAGATGACCCAATTTCTCTAACAAATCAATTGTCTGAGGAAAAAAAAGGGAGTACTGTCAAAAAAGAGTATAAAAACTAAATTATCTTATTTGAATTCTAATTCCAATATACCATTTTTAAAAATACATCGTTGAAACAAAAGAAGTGTGAATATGCATTAAGTATTAGATACCTATTATCCATTACTAATACATACTTAGTATGTACTAATTACTAATGTACATTAAGTACATACTAACACTATTGGTTATTAGTATTAAATATTAAAGAATTGTTTTTTTAATCTTTTCTTAATGTTTATTTAGTTTGGGGAGAATGCAATCGGGCCAGGGGCAGAGAGAGGGGACAGATCAAAGTGGGCTCTGCGCTGACAGGCTGATAGCACAGAGCCCAATGTGGGGCTTGAACTAACGAACCACGCGATTATGACCTGAGCCAAAGTGAGACCCTTACCCAAGTGAGCCACCAAGGGTCCCCAAAGAATTATTGTTAAATTAAGTACGGTAATATCCTGGTGGTTATATTTTTCAAAAATCTTTCCAAGAGAAATGCATACTGAAGTATTTACAAGTGAAATGTCATGAAATCTCGGCATGTGATTGGCTCTGAAATCCTCAAAAGAAGCAAAAGGGCTAAATGTAGGAACAGCTGAAGCTCCAGAATTGGGGTTCATTATACTACTATCTCAACTTTTATATTTATTTGCAAATGTCCACATAAAAACCAATCAAAATTCTGGGGCACCTGGGCAGCTCAATAGGTTAAGCTTTGGGCTTTGGCTCAGGTCATGATCTCACAGTTCATGAGTTCAAGCCCCACATCTGGCTCTGTGCTAACAGCTCGGAGCCTGTAGAACTGCTTCGGATTCTGTGACTCCCTTTCACTCTTCCCCTTCCCTGCTCACACTCTGTCTCTATCTCTCAAAAATTAAAAAAAGTTTTTTTAATCAAAATTCAATTAGAAAATGGGCAAAGACATTAGAAGACAGATGACAGATTAATACATGAAAAGATGCTCAATATTGCCAGCCATTGGAATAATGCCAATTAAAATCACAATGAGATACCACCACACATCTATTAGAATGAGCAAAATAAAAAATTCCAATACAGGGGCGCTTGGGTGGCTCAGTTGGTTAAACGGCCGACTTCAGCTCAGGTCACGATCTCACAGTTCGTGGGTTTAAGCCCCTCATCAGGCTCTGTGCTGACAGTTCAGAGCCTGGAGCCTGCTTAAGATTCCGTGTCTCCCTCTTTCTCTGACCCTCCCCCTTTCATGCTGTGTTTCTCTCTGTCTCAATAATAAATAAAACATTAAAAAAAAAATTCCAATACAGCCAAACACTGGCAAAGATGTAGAGAAACTATATCTCTCATACTCTGCTGCAGAGACTGTAAAACGGTACAACCACTCTGCAAATCAGTGTGGCAGTTTCTTAAAAAGTTAAACATATGCAGGGTGGTTGGGTGGTCCAGTCAGTTAAGTGTCCAACTCTTGATTTCAGCTCAGGTCATGATCTCACGGTTTGTGAGTCTGAGCCCTTCATGGCAGCTCAGAGCCTGGAGCCTATTCAGATTCTGTGTCTCCATCTCTCTCTGCCCCTCCTCCCCCAACCTCAAAAATAAACCAACCTAAAAAAAATTTTTTTAAGTTAAACATATGCTTACTATATGACATTCCTCAACATTGATTCTAGAGAAATGGAAACATGTTCACACAAAATCCTGAACATGAATGTTTGTAGGAACTTTATGTGTAATGGGCCCGACTGAAAACAACACAAATGGCCTTCCATGGGCGAACGTCTAAACAAACTGTGGTGCATCCATACAATGGAATACTCCTCAACAATAAAAAGGAACAAACTACAGATACATTCAAGAATTTGAATGGATTTTAAGGGAATTATGCTAAGTGAAAATCAGAAAGTTACATAATGTGAATGAACTTGAAAGAAGACTCCAAGTTCCAGATAAGAGTGCCTTGATTTCTGCCTTGTGAGACTCTGCCCAGAGAACCCAGTTATGCAAGACACCTGACCAACAGAAACTCTAAGATAATAAATGTATGTTGTTTTAAGCAGCTGAGTTTGTGGTAATTTACCATGCAGTAATAATACAGATATCTAACACACTGAGTTTGATGATTATTTCTTAAATAAACTTACAAAGAAAATGCCTTTGGGGTAATACATAAAACCAAAAATAGATTCACCTACTTTTTTCAAACTAATTGAAAATCTGTCTGAACCTTAGGCTCTCATGTTATCGCTTAAAGTTTCATAAGAACAAACTATCCAAAGAGTGCCATGGTTTGGAACTGCAACTTTAGCTGGCCCTCATAAATAACAGAGCAAGATAAAGACTTAAAATTGATGAAATTTGGTTAGAGTCAAATTCCTGTTATTTTACATTTCTCATCACTAGTGGGTTTTCAAAACCCAACTTCAGGCCAACTCTTGCCTGTTCCTAGCCATACTAAAAATTTTCAGGAAAAGGAATGGAATTTTTATAAGCTCATGCTTCCTGAGGAAGAAAAAAAATCTCAGATAATTATGAATCTGTGGCAATACTTGTTATCCTGAAGAGTGAGAACACAGGGGCCCCTGGGTGGCTCAGTCAGTTAAGTGTCTGACATCCGCTCCGGTCACAATCTCACAAGTCGTGGGTTCGAGCCCCACGTCGGGCTCTGTGCTAACAGTGCTGAGCCTGGAGCCTGCTTTGGATTCTGCGTCTCCCTTTCTCTCTGCTCCTTCCCCTCTCGTGCTCTCTCTCTCTTAAAAATAAACAAACACTAAAAAATTTTTTTTAAAAAGAGTGACAACACAATCCCATTTTAAAAATAAGACAACTGAATTTCTTTTCAAGAAGAGGGGATCAAAACATAAAGTACCTAGAAATAAGTGTAACTATATGCAAGATCTCTAGGGCAAAAAATTTTTAAACTTTATGAGAGCCACTAAAATAGACTTAAACAAAAGGAGCTATTACCAAATTTTCAGATTTGAAGATTTAGTGTTATAAAGATGTCAACTGTCTCCAAATCAATTTGAAAGAAACTATTCAATTCCAATCAAATTCCTAATAGGTTTTTTTTCACCTAAGGCTGGACCAGTTCATTGAGAAATCTGTATGAATATGCAAAGGCAAAGAATAGCCAGTTTTGAAAAAAAAAACACAGTAAGAAAACCTGCCAAACCAAATATTAAGATTTAAAAGACATCTATAACTTAAAACCTTTGTAACTATTGTCAAAGCCAACAGACAAGTCAGTGAAAGAAATAAAAGAGCTCAGAAATAGATCCAAACATATAGAGACATACGACATAATTTTGCAATGCAAATTCGTGGGGATAAGTCTAACTTGTTAAATAAAATAAATGGTTCTGGACGGAATTGACTGGGTTTCTACTTATAAGGGAAAAAAAAGGAAATCGAACCCAATTCTCACAAAACACACAAAAATCAGTTCCTATTGAGAAAATAATGTGAGATAATATCATAAGACCAGGGAAAATTTTCTTAACTAAGACATAATAAAAGCACTTAACTATAAAGGAAAAGCCTGGCTACTTTGTTTGATAATGCTAACATTAAGAACTTCCATTCATTAACACTCCACAAAGTAAATACAAAGACAAGCCACAAGTTGAGGAGAGATACTGCAATTATAACCAAAGAATAGAAATAAGGAATTCCGAAAATATTTTGTAACCAAAGGACAGAAATATATAGAATTCCATAACACCGTAAGAAAAAAAAGGACCAACCCAATTCAAAAATGGACAAAAGACTTAAGACAATCTCCAAAAGAAATCCAAATGACCAATAATGGAAAATGAGGCTCAATTTCAATTGTAATGAGCAAATTAAACACACAAGAAGATACCAATACATATCCACCACGGAAATTTTTTCACGTGTATAATACCAATGTTGGTGATGCTGGGAAAATAAACTCATACATCTCCTTTGGCAAAGAATTAGGCCTTACTAAGTACAGCTGACACCATCTGACCCAGCAACCTTCTTGGTTACATACCCTTGAGAAACTCACACAGATGTGCGATGCTGGGACATTCACAGAAGCAGTGTTCATAAAAGACCAAAACTAGAAACAAAACATTCATTAGGAAAACTGATTAAGCTGGGGACTATTTAAAACTGGAAAGCTACTGTAAAATGAATGAACTGCAGCTACATACAATAAAATGAACAAAACTCCCACTTTTGTTAAGTGAAAGCAAGAGACAAAAAGTACAATGATTCTATTAATATATAGTTCAAGACAAAAGTAAATAACAGTGTTTAAATATACATACACAAATAAAAGCAAAAAGAAAGGAAATCATTACCACAGAAGATTTAATGTTACCTCTGGCAGGGGGAGAGGCTATGATTAAGAGAGAACACAGAAGGAAGTGTCCAGAAGTATTGGTGGAATTCTGTGTCTTGACCTGATGGCGGATCAAGGTGACTGTTGCACCTGCCCTACAAATATTTGACTTGCTGGCCCCCATAATCTCCTGAGGTAATTTCTTAAAAGATATCTTTTGTGTGTGTATGTACACATCCACAATTGTTCTGTTTCTCTTAAGAACCCTAACGCTGATTTGGAAACCAAGAATAGTTCTAGAGTATCAGAATCTTAAGGATGAATTTTCTGAATTGGTTCTGGGGTTTCTGCAATGGATTCTCTGCTCTGATTAGATTTAAAGGCAGTAATGACCTCATTTCCAATAACAAGGTAAAGAAAACACTGGTCGCGCGTGGCATGACCCAGCAACAGAGATATATGAACAAACTATAAACCTTGGATAACTCCTAATCAATACTTATAAAAAGCAAGGTTCTGGGTGAACATGCAAATGACACCTTAGAACATTTATCAAACTAAAGATTAAAATGACATTACTGGTGACTCCTAACTGTTGGATAAAGTAGGAAATAAAAAGAGCAGCTAAGGGCTTCATATGCCCAGTTCAAATGCCACATAAATGACATTTCTGTCTGCCCTGACAGAGATCTTTATCTACCAAAGCCTCAAAGCTGATATGTCTGAAAATCAAACCCCAGAGAGTCATCCTGTGAGTGGATGAATTACAACAAAAACTGAACTTCCAACTTCACACAATATTGTCTGTTAAAGTAAGGGTACTCATTAGGAAGAAACAGGATCCTGAAAATTGGAATGGGAACATGTAGCCAGATCTCAATGAAGTGGGAAACACTGAATCTCTAAATTCTGCAGGGTCTTCTTTGCTAGTAAAATCGGACGTTCTATACTTAACTGAGGTGAACTCTGCTTTGCATGAAAAATCTGTAGCGGCCTCACCTTCCCAGACACAGCAGATTCTCGTTAGGACCTACATTCACCCTTCCTTCTAGACCTGTAAGTAGACTCAAGGCCCAGCTGGTCCCAAAAGATGAGGTATAAAATATTACTCCCAGGAGATACACTAGAATTCAGAATTTTTCCACTTTACACAGACAAGAAACCTGGGGGATATGAGTAGGATTTGATACCAAGGATGTGGGATAATATGGAAAAAATAAAGTCGAATGTGGCTGGGGCTCCTGGGTGGTTCAGTTGGTCAGAATCCAACTTCAGCTCAGGTCATGATCTCACAGTTTGTGGGTTCGAGCCCTACATCGGGCTCTGTGCTGACAGTGCAGGGCCTAGAGCGTACTTCAGATTCTGTGTCTCCCTCTCTGCCCCTCCCCTGCTTGCTGTCTCTCTGTCTGTCTCTCTCTCTCTCTCACACACAAAATTAAACATTAAAAAAATTTTTTTTAAGTTGAATGTGGCCAAATTTATTAATCTGGGACCACTAAACAGAGATTCTAGATTCAATCTTATAGCTCAAGGGGTTGTAGTAGCTCTAGTGATTTGACTGGTTGGTTGGCTGAAACATGACCAAAGGGTGGCCTACATTTAATGAAGTCAAAATGCCAAAATTGCCTTGGCATAATGTAGAAGATATCCAAAGGCTTAGAGAAATTGGAAAACCTGTTCACCCACCCTAGGAGGGTCCAAAGGACATACCTTGTACCATAACTATGACAAATAAATGTATGTGGTGAGCCTCAGCATGGCTGCTCCTCTCTGCAGGTCAGAAGTTACAGTGAGAACTGCTACCCCTGAACTGGGATCCTTGCATGCAATGGGGACAACTGGATCCTGGGGAGTCAGGGGCCAAGCAGCAATATTTAATTGCCAAATACAAGACAGACATGGTTACCACAATGGACAGCAGAATAAACAGAATAGTCTAACTCAAAGACCTAGGACATTCACTAGTTGATCATGGTGCCTCTAGAAGAGAAAACAGACGGGCTATCTACTGACTTCCTACTTGATCTATATAGGCCAAAGAGTTCTAGGTCCAGTGAACCTAAATTACCAAAACAAAATCATGGCCCCTCAAAAATTCTTAAACTTGAGCTGGTTTATAGACTCAAAACCCCTTGAAATAAAGGGGAAAGATGGGTCCTCTTGAGGAAGGACCCTGTGAAACAGCAAAAATTCATATAGTTAATCTTTCCCCCAGCCTTCCCCAATGGATGTACAGACTTTTACCAAGAAGACTGCATTAAGAAAAGGAAATAATTAAACTTTTCAGGGATTATTAGACACTGGCCTTGCACTGACACTGATTTCGAGACCCAAAATGTCACTGTAGTCCATGTGTCAGACAAGGGGATTATGAAGGTCGGGTAACCAATGGAGTTGTAGCTCAGGTCCACATGAAAATGGGTCCAGTGCATCCCCCGCATCCGTCCTTTGGTTATTTTCCCAATTCCAGAATCCGTAACTGAAACAGACATACTCAGCAACTGGCAAAATCCCCACATTGTTTCCCAGACCTGTAGAGTGAGGGCTCGTAAGACAAGAAAGGCCACATGGCAGCCACTAGAACCGCCTCTATCTAGGAAAAGAGTAAGCCAACAGCAATACTGCTTTCAGGGAGGGACTCAGATTAGTGCCACCACCAAGGACTTAGGCAAAGCAGAGGTGGTGATTCCCACCACATCACCATTCACCTTACCTATGTGGCCTGTGCAGAAAATAGACAGACAGACAGATCTCAGATAACAACAGTGGGTTATCATAAACTTAACTGGCTGATGGCTCCAACTGAGGCTGCTCTACCACATGTGGTTTCACCCCTTGAATAAATTAACACAGATATCTGCAGATACAGATCTTACAAATGCTTTTTTTCTCAATATTAAAATCTATCAGAAGCAGTTTGTTTTCAGATGGCAAGTCCAGCAGTACACCTTCACTGTCCCACTTCAGAGGTGTATCAACTCTCCAGCTCTGGGATCCCAGTCATAATTTTCAGGGATCTTGATAGCCTCCCCCTTGCACAAGATACGACACTGATCCATTACTAATTGGATCTAGTGAGCAAGAAGTAGCAACTACTCCAGACTTGCTGCTAAAAGATTTGCATGTCAGAGGATGGGAAATAAACTGGACAAATATTCAGGGGCCATCCACTTAACTGAAATTTCTAGGGGTCCAGTGGTGTGGGGCATGTCAAGAGATCCCTTCTAAGGTAAAAGATAAGGTGTTGCATCTGGCCCCTCTCAACACAAAAAAGAGACAGTACCCAGTGGGCCTCTTTAGATTCTACAGGCAACATTTTCCCCATTTGGGTGTGCTATTCCAGCCCGTCTACCGAGTGTATCGATCAGAGGTTTTTAAAAATACAGAATCAATGGGAGTGTACACACACCCACACACACAGAAAGAGAGAGATAATATATACATGGGGGAGGAAGGGGGAGGGAGAAAAATACACAGTAAGGATTTATTATAAGGAGCTGGCTCACACAACTGCACAGGCTGGCACGTCTGAAATCTGTAGTACAGGCCACCAGGCAGGAAACTCAGAAAGATGTTAATGCTGAAGTCTTGACTCCAAAATCTCAAACACAGGACAGCACACTAGAAACTCAGGCAAGATTTCTATGATAAAATCTTGAAGCAGAATTCCTTCTTTTCTGGGAAATCTCAATTCTGTTGAGGTCTTCAACTGATTGGACGGAGGCCCACCCACATTATGCACAATAATCTCCTTTACAGACTTATATCCACAAATTACCTTCACGCCAACATCTACACTAGTGTTCGACCAAACAACTGGGCACCATACCCTAGCCAACTAAAACTTATCCATCACACCAAATGACCCAAAAAGCTACAGTTTTGAGGATGACCCAGAAGAAAAAGCGGCTCTGCATCACGCCAGGCTGCCCTGCCAGCTGCCCTGCCACTTGGGCACATGATCCAGCAGATCCAATGGTACCGGACATGTCAGGACAGAGAGAGAGGCTGTTTGGAGCCTCTGACAGGCCCATATAGGTTACTCACAGTACAGACCCTTAGAGTTTTCGACAAAGCCATCCGTCTTCTGGGGTTAATACTCTTTCTGAGGAACAGATTTTGGCTTGCTACTGGGCTACTGACGCTTAACGATGGGTGACAAGTTACCATGTGAACTGAGCTGCCTGTCATGAACTCAGCTGGGTGACCCATGAAGTCATAGAGTTGAATGTTCACACCAGTACTCCATCATCAAGCGAAAACTGTACGTACAAGACGGAGATGGCACAGGCCCTGGAGGCACAAGTCAGTCATAGGGAGAAGTGTCCAAGTGCCCATGGCCCCCACTTCTGCTACATTATCTTCGCTGTCAGCCCACACCTATAACCACATGGAAGTTCTCCATCACCACATGAATGAAAAAGAGAACAGTGGGGCTCCATTTACAGAGGATTCTGTACAACAGAAGGCACCACCCAAAAGGGATGGCTGCAGCACGACATCCCTCCCAAGGACATCCCTCAAGGATAGTGACAAAAGAAATCCTCCCAACGGACAGAACTTCAAGCAGTGCACCTGCTTGTTCATTTTGCATGGAAGGAGAAATGGCCAGAGGCGCCATCGCATTAAGATATAGCCAATGGTTTTATCTAGATGGTCAGGAACTTGAAGGATATAACTGAGTAACTGGTGACAAGGTAGTCTGAAGAGATATGTAGACAGACAAAAAATGGATAAAATATATGAAAATATCCGAAAGGACAAAAAATATGAAAATATCTGTGTCCCATGTCAATGTTCACCAAAGGGTCAACTCAGCAGAGGAGAATTTTAATAATCATGTGGACGGGATGACCCATTTTGTATATACTGGTCAGTCCCTTTCCCCAGCCACTCCTACCATTACCTGATGGGCTCCTGAACAAAGTGACCACAGGAGGGAGGAAGGCTCGGCAACACGGACTTCTACCCATGATGGCTGACCTGCCTACAGCCACTGCTGAGGCCCAGTATGCCAGCAGCAGAGATCAACACTGAGTCCCCAATATGGCAGCATTACTCAGGGTGACCAGCCAGCCAGCTATGTGGTAGCAAGTTGATTACATTGGAATGCTTCCATGACAGAAGGAGAAAAGTTTTGTTCTTAACAGACAAACATTCTGGATACGGATTAGTATCTAGAATCCTTCACTGTACCCAGTGTTTCTGCCAAACCTCCCATCTGTTGACTTACAGAATGCTCATCCACCATCATGACACTCCACACAGCATTGCCTCTGATCAAGGAACTATTTCACAGCACATGGAAGTGCAGAAATGGACCCATACTCATGAAATTCACTTGTCTTACTATGTTCCCCATCATCCTGGAGCAGCTGACTGATAGAACAGTGGAATGACCTTCTGAAGACTCAGTTACAGTGCTAGTTAAAGTGGCAATACCTCGCAGGGCTAGGGCAGTGTTCTCCAGGAGGCTGTATTTACTCTAAATCAGCATCTAATAAATAGTACTGTTTCTCCCACAGCCAGGATTCACAGATCCTGAAATCAAAAGATGGAAATGAGAGTGACACTGTTCACTATTACCCCTAGTAACCCAAGAGCAAAACGTTTGCTTCCTGTCCCCATAACCTTATGCCCTACTAATCTAGAGATCTTGCTTCCAAAGGGAGGAATAATACACAATTATTCCATCCAACCACAAGGTAAATCTGCCACCCAGCCACTCTGGGCTCTTCCTCTCTCTGCACCAATGGGCAATGAAGGCAGCTACTTTACTGACTCATGTGATTGAACCTGATTACTAAGAGGAGATTAGATTGCCATTACACAGTGGCAGTAAGAAAGAGTAAGTAAGTATCAAATACAGGAAGCCTCTTAAGGTGACTCTTAATACTACCAGCCTTGTGATTAAAGTCAATAAAGGAGGGCACTTATTGTGATGAGCACTGGGTATTATACATAAGTGATGAATCACTATATTCTACACCTGAAACCAATTTTTACCATATGTGTTAACTAGAATTTAAATAAAAAATTGAAATAAAATAAAGTCAATAGAAAACTACAACAACCAAATCAGGCAAGGTAGGACTAACAGCCCAGACCCTTCTGAAATGAAGTCTTGGGTCATATCATTAGGCAAAGAACCAACCAGCAAAGATGCTTACTGAGGGCAAAGAGAGTATGGAATAGGTAGTAGAAGAAGTTAGTCATAGATACCAGCTACAACCATGTGAGCAGTCACAGAAATGAAAACTGTAATTGTTACGAGTATTTCTTCCTTATTTTGCTAGGAATCGGTTTACAGATTTATTTATTAAACAAATACTTTTGTTTTCTTCCCTCTCATATTCCCTTACCATTTAATGTAAGATATATTAATAACAGTTAACTTTATATGACAGTATTTAAGTTACAGGATATCAAGAAGAGTGAACAACGACTTTGCATTCTCTCCTGAGGAAAGGTGTAGCACGTCTTCTGTTGTACACAGAATAGCTTTTATCATGTGAGGGGATTTGGTCTTTATTTGGAGATTATGGCTTTTAGGAGATGTGTGTAAGTGCCAGGTTAATAACAAGGATGGATTGTGATGGTTAGCTTTACGTGTCAACTTGGCTAGTATACAGTATCCAATTATTCAAACACTAACCTAGATATTGCGTGAAAGTATTTTGCAGAGACAGTTAACCTCACAATCAGGTAAAAGGAGATTATTTCCCATAATGTGGGTGGGCTTCATCCAATCATTTGGAAGGTCTCAAAAGCAAAACTAGGTTTCCCTGAGAAAGAAAAAAAATCTGCCTCACAACTGAAGCATCAACTCCTGCTCTATAGATTTTAGACTTACCAGTTCCTACAATCATCTAAGCCATTTCCTTGAAATTAATAACTTTCCATTCTATAATTTAGTTATCTTTAATATTTAAATTGTAAATTATTATTAAACTATAATTTATTTATAGATATATTTCTTCTTCTTCTGTTCTATTTCTCTAGAGAAACTTGACTGATACAGGGTCCTTCAAAGTATTTAAAGGCATCCATTCTTCGCTTCAAAAAATAGATACAGAACATGTAGAAGGTACTGAGTAACTTCAGCTCGATGTGACACAGACCTTTTCATAAACCAGAGCTATCTCCTAACGGAAATGGCTGTTCAGGAAGTGAGCTCCCAGTCACTGAAAGCATATGAGGAGCTAATGAATGGGGAGGAAGGGGGGTGGGGGGACGCATGCACCATAGAGGTTCCTGTAAGTAATAGAAAATTTGAGTATTTGAGCATTATTTTTGTCCATCTTTCTAACTGAAAGTCTATAGTCGTATATTACAGCATGCTCAGATTTTACATTAGCAAGATAAAAAAAAATTCAACCCAAATAGAAACTACTTTTACTGACTTTGCTAGTCTCATTACTAAAACCAGTTAACAGCTTCTGCTCATCTCACACATAGTTCCTAAAGGTCTTCATTATTTGATGTATTACACTTAGCACAAGTCCAGATAAGGCTGCATTTATATTTCTGTAGTTCTTTCCAAAGGGACCAGAACAAAGAAAGGGAAAGAAAAAAGAAAGCAAAGGGAGTACAAAATTTAAAAAATTTTCAATAAAATACTTCATATATTTTGTCTCTGTTAACTCTCAAATTTTTAACCTCATCATTTATATGGGAAAAGGACACAATAACTATTTGAGGGATTAGTACCACTACTGCCAGACACTGCACTAGGCACTTCACCTGAAAGCCGGGCATTGTGTTTTCCACTTCACAGGAAGCTAACAGAAGCCTAGAATACTCTGCCAATCTAGTAACCAGGAGAACCATGATTATAACTCATACTGGTCTGATTGCAAAGCTGAAATTCTTACCAGACTAGAATAATTTAGATATGCATATGTATGAATTTTAATGTGTATATGACATAATGAATATAGTTTGCAACAAATAAGTGAATAACAAGAAACTAATACACAGTGAATAAAGCAAAACAAATTAACATTTATTAAGTATTACCTATCTGCTGGACACTGATAATAATTCATTCTCTCTACTGACTCTGCAAAATGAAATAAGCTCTAATTATGTAATAAAGCAAAATACCTTGAAGTGACAAATATGTAAGTTTAAGGGAATTATGTAACAGATTATACAAAATCAGGGGAAAAAAGAAAAAAACTAACAAAATACTAAAGGGAAATTAATTAAAACTATGGACAAAAAACAGATCAGGTATGTAATTACACCAGCACA
This sequence comes from Cryptoprocta ferox, assembly GCA_028646485.1. Classification (NCBI taxonomy): domain Eukaryota; kingdom Metazoa; phylum Chordata; class Mammalia; order Carnivora; family Eupleridae; genus Cryptoprocta; species Cryptoprocta ferox. The sequence goes on from CM053567.1 coordinate 171,071,979, forward strand.
TAAGAGGAAGACTAAAAATCAGAAACAAAAGAAAGTTAAGAAAAATGAAAGCAGTATCGACCAAAAGTAAGAAAAGTAAAACTAAATTAAACACTATGCTTTAAAGGGACTGGGGACATGGAAAGAAGTAGATAAGGTTTAACTACCTGGTTTGCTGTTTAGGCTATCCCATAACATCCAGCATTTGAAAACTACAATAAATTTGTTCCAACGTTTTAACTCCTTAAGATACATAATTCAGCATTAGCTCTTATGTTTTTGCATCACAATGAGGTTTATATTACAATAAACCTGACTTTCAGGACAACAGTACAAGAATCCCTTCACTGTAGTTGGTGTCTGCATATAGAATCACCTATGTCATCTCTCTCCATCTCCACAGAGAACACAAGAGCTCTACCACTCTTTCCCATGGACAAAAATCTCCTAACGGTGCCCCTGCCTGAGACCAGCCCTTCCACACTCTAATCTCAATGAAATAACTAACATGACCTTTTAAAACACAAGTCAGACCATGTCACAACTTCTTCAAAATGCTGCAGTGGCTCTGCATCTCACTCAGAGAAATGCCAGTGTCCTTACATCGGTCTATAAGAACCTGGACGTTCTGGCCTCGGCTACCTCTCTAACTTAATCTCCTACTCCCCTCTTTATTGCTTACTCCATACCAGCCCGGTGGTCTCCTTAAATTTCTCCAGAATCCAAGCATGCTCCCCATCAGGGTCCTGTACCTGATATCCAGGACCAGGATCTCTCCACCTGAGGGGAACCGCATCATTCTGCCCACCCCCTTCCCTCTTCTCGAATGTCACCTGTGCTTTCTCTGACCACTGTATACAAAATAGCAAATATGCATCCACACTCTGCCCCAACATCCTCTACTGCCCTCATCTATGTAAATTTCTTCCACAGCACAAATTACCTCCTGACATATCATATATTTACTTGTCTACTTGTTTACTATCTTACTTAATTTAATTTTAGCCCCGTTGTTTTGCACTGTTTTATTCACTGCCCCAGTGCCTAGAACAATGTCTAGAAGTGCTCAGTAAATACAAGTTGAACTAATAATACTAGCCTTAATTAAGTTAAAATTTCAAACAATCTTCTCAATTACGTGAATAAGCTATTATACAGTAAAATCTTTCAAGCGGGGAAACTGCTATACCTTCCTAGTTCTTCCATTCTTCACCCTGATTTAGTTTTGCAATAAATACAAAAGGAACATGAATGTTCTACCTGTCACATTTTTCTTCTTTTCTACTTAAAACACAAAATTATGAGCTTCCAAAGCCCCAAGTTCCTTTATTTGTCAAATAAGAGGAACTGGCCCATGGTAATCAGCTTCTAAAAATCTAATATTTAAAAATCAGGTTTGAAACAAAGTTTAATACACAATTTTCAGTAAGCTATCACGGGATTTCTCAATCCTTAGGATAAATCAGTATTGCACATGTATATATAAATTACATGTATGTATACTCTATCTATAACCTGAGGGGCTATATTTAGCTTCATTCTCATAATGCAAAGAACACTGGACCTTACATTTTAAGTTTCTCTGCTCCTAGACTCTTTAGTCTGATAAGCACAGTAAACAATTTATCTGAAAGCTCCTTCTGACTTGACCTAAGCAAAACATAGATAAACCTGAAAAAAAAAATGAAATAAATCCTCGGAAAAGGACATCACAAATACCACACACTAAACCTCTACATGCTATACTCAAAGGAGGATCCTCCACACTACCAACAGTTAGAACAACTGAGCTCAAGCTTTGATACACTCTTCCAGCCTTAGCAGACACCTTTTTTTTTTAATTGCAGATGTCCAATGTGATACAATCATCTACGTTGATGATTCCACATTTACATTACATTCAAAAACATGAAAGCTATTCTATGGTACTGAAGTAAGAACAGTGTTTCACCTTGGGCAGAGACAGACAGTGACCAGGGGCATGAGGAACTTCACCAGGGGTTAAGACAATATTATGTTTCTTGATGTGGGTGCTAGTAATATGGAAGGATTCACTTTGTGAAAAATAGATGAGCTGAATACTGAGTTTGTGCCATTTTCTGTACTGTTATACTTAAGTAAAAAGCTTACAATGAGATAAATATTACAGCAGTTCAAGGCCATGAAAGGTAAGGACGAACAGCTCTATACAAATCAATAACCCGGAAGAACACGTGTGCACCAACAGTAACACTGTGCCGGTTAAACTGCACTCAGTACAAGGCAGGGAAGTTCACAAATTTTTTATTTATTTATTTAATGTTTATTTGAGGGGGGGAAGGGAAAGAGAGACGGAGGGAGAGAGAGAGGGAGAGGGGGAGAGAGAGAGCACGGAGCAAGCATGCAGGGGAGGGGCAGAGACAGAGGGAGACACAGAATCCGAAGCAGCTGAGCTGTCAGCACAGAGCCCCATGCAGGGCTTGAACTCACAGTAAGATCATGACCTGAGCCCAAGTCGGACGCTTAACCGACTGAGCCACCCAGGTGCCCCGGGAAGTTAAAAAATTTTATTTTTTTAAATTTTTTTACATGTATTTATTTTTGACAGACAGTGTGAGACAAAGTGTGACCAAGGGAAGGGCAGAGAGAGGGAGGGAGACACAGAATCTGATCAGCCTCCAGGCTCTGAGCAAGCATTCAGCACAGAGCCCGACACAGGGCTCGAACCCACAAACCGTGAGATCATGACCTGAGCTGAAGTCGGACACTTGACCGGACTGAAGTCGGACTGAGCCACCCAGGGGCCCCAAGAAGTTAACAAATTTTAAAAACAATTTGCTTCCAATGAGTTTGAAATAAAACAAGTTTATAATTCAAAAGGAGTTAAGCTGAAATTTTTCAAGAGTCAAAAGAACATTGATTAAGGATCTGAGTCTGCCGGTATGGGGCGCTGGTGGCTCAGTCAGTCAAGCATCTGCTTTGGCTCTGGTCATGATCTCACGGTTCAGGGGTTCGAGCCCCACGACGGGCTCAGCACAGAGCCCACAACGTGCTTCAGGTTCTGTGTCTCCCTCTCTCTCTACCCCTCCCTCACTCATGGTCTCTCTCTCTCTCAAAAATAATAAACATTAAAAATTAAAAAAAAAAAAAGGATCTGAGTCTGCTGGTAGAATCATGTGTCCCCCACTTGCGAGCTCGGCAAACTTGTACTTAACTTCTCTGGGCCTCTGTTACCTCACCTGTAAAATGAAGATCTACCTCAGAAGCTTGCTGTGAGGACCAAATGAGTCATTTCGTGTAAAGCATTTATAACAGTACCTGACACACAGTAAGAACTCAATAAATGTTGGCTCTTTATTCACATGGGATATTTAATTTCCCAGTGATGCTAAATAAACAGTGTTTCTACCACAGCCAACTGACAGATGGGCACTGAAATGCAACAAAGAATCCCTTCTTAAAATAACTTGTTCGGTACTTTTTCTACAAAACAGGATCATGAACTATTAGCTTTCTTCAAATTTTAGTTTCCCAAAGCAGGTGCTGAAAGTAGTAATAAATCACACTCCAGTCCCATTTTGGTTCTTTTTCAATTTTTTATGCCAAATTTCTTTAAGGAGTAGATGAAAAACCATTTAGAGCACTGCATCATCATAGAAAGAAACTACAGAAATTTAAAAATACCAACAGCCAGCCCTTTATAAGAGTAACTATGTGGCAAACATGTAATCAACCTTTTCCTATACTCATCTTATTTACTGAACGCAACAACCCTATTAAATAGGTACGTTGTTCAGCCTGACTAAAATGCCCTTAATCCATTTTACTTCTGAGCCCATTTCATTTATTTCATTTCACTTACTATATATATGTTCAGCACCTCAGACAATATCCCAGCATATATTATTACAACTCGTACCTGTGTTTAACATTATGGTATTCCCAGACATTGCAACAATCCCTTTGTGTCCCCAGGGGAAAGAAACACAATTCCCTAATTTATTGAACACCAAATAATATATTATATAGCACAGGTATATGTATGTGCTATGCATGTATATAACTTAATCTTTACTAGGACCTTGAAAGACAGAGATTTTTGTCTCCTTTTTCCCCAAAGGAAGAAACTGAGGCACAGAAACTCTGAGTCAGTAATGGTGTACAGTCAAAATGCAGGTCTATGTTCCTGTGCTTAGTTTTTCCTCTATTCCATGCTCTCTTCCCCTTCCAAACCTCCCTCTTTTTCAGTCTGCAGTTTTCTTGGGTCACCAGTCCCCACGGTGGAAGAGGCACATAGGTAGTCCCTGGATTTACATACTATAGTTCCAGCCATGAGATGAATGACACAAACTTCAGACCAACTAAGCAATCAAGTATCTGTCACAGACCTCACCATTTAGAGAAAAAGGTCAATATTGCAGAAAAACTTGCAACAGAAAATAAAGGCAACCAACATTTTTAATATTCATGGTAACTTACTCCTCAGAAACCTGAGTTGTTAAATTAATAAATTCAAGAAACTAGGTTTCTGAATTAAACCATAATGAGGAAAACAAAACAGAACAAAACACCACCAACAGTGGAAACTTTAACAACACTGAGAAAATGGAAGCACCATTTGCCTATGGGAAAGTTCAACCCTTTTAATGGTATCACATTACAAGAGTCACCATAATGGAATGTCAGGAAAGAATCAGTCTTCATCTTCTTATTAGTCTGAGAGAAGAGATCTGTTGGCAAGACCATTCCAACCTTTGATCACAGGGACAATGTGTTTAACAATACACAAAGGCAAAAACATTCAAACTCTAATAATTAAAGAAATGAAACATGATATTTCACTCAAACAGCAAAGATTATTTTTCAATTAAAACACCAAGGGACACTCAAAAACATCTTTTCAGAATGTAATTATTATTACTGTCAATAATATTATTTTTAATCTTAAAATTTTCATACGTTTTACTCTAATAATTGCTCTTGGGATTCTACCCTTAAAATCCAGAATGAAGAAAAGGTTTATGTGTATAAACGTTTATAAAAATATTTTAATAGAAAAACTGAAAACATCTATTCAACAATGGGAATCTATCCAACAATAAGGACAAGTAAATAATTTATAACTTCTATTTCATTTACTAGCTAAGAAAAAGCTCAGAATATGTAGATTTAAAAAAGCAAGATGCACAATTGCATCAAAGAAGATTGCAACTATATAAAATAATATTTACCGTATATAAAAAAGAATATCAAAGTAGTTCTGAAGAATAAAATTTGTTTTATTCTCTTTGCTAATGTGTCTGTATTTTCCCGGTCTCTGAAAAATAAATAAATGTTAAAAAAAATTTAAAAAGCAAAAATGGCGGGGGGGGGCGCCTGGGTGGCTCAGTCGGTTAAGTGGCCAACTTCGGCTCAGGCCATGATCTCGCAGTTCGTGAGTTCGAGCCCCACGTCGACTCTGGGATGACAGCTCAGAGCCTGTAGCCTGCTTCGGATTCTGTGTCTCCCCTCTCTCTGCCCTCCTCCACTCACACTCTCTCTCTGTCTCTCAAAAATAAATAAATGTTAAAAAAAAATTTTTAATGTGTCTGTATTTTCCAAGTTTATAATAAGAAAAACTATATAAAAGAAGAATGAAAATGGAGATGACACAACACTCACTTTAAGTATCATAAGATCTAAAAACGGGGAGGAAGGGGATGATTTCTGAAATGTTTAAGTTAGCATATATGGTTCAGAAATCCATGAAACATTTCCCTTACCTTAATTCTTTGGCTTTTTATTCTCAGAGAGGAAAAAACATCATAATATAGAAAAAGGTTTATGCACAAAGGGTATGAATCAAGACATTCACTATCCAAAAAGTTTTACGGATTACCTATGACATACTAGACACTACCTAGGTAACATATAAACAAGACAGCCACGGAACCAACCGTTTAGGAGCTTAGTTTTCTATGTGTATATACAGGTAGCAAGTCAATAAATATATCAAAATATAATTTTTAGGTATAAGTATATATAAGCATATAAAAGCACATAAGTATATACATGTGCTTTATATGTTTGTTGGGCAGAGGCAGGAAGGAAACTGCTCCTATAGGTAATCACCAAAGTGAGTCTTTCTGAGAAAGATACAAAACCAAAAACTAAAGTCAGACAGGCAAAAAGCTGCTGAGGAACAGAGGAACAGTCAAAACACAGGAAACCTCAAGTGCCACAATTCAGAAACAAGGAGAGAGCTTGGCATATTCTAGCAGCAGAAAAGAAGTCAGTGTAGGGGAAAATGGTAAAAAGAGATAAGTGTGGAGAGGTAAGCAGGAACCAGACCATGCAGGGATTTGTAGGCCAGGAGAAACGTCTATTTTATTGTAAATAAAAAGGGAAGCCACCGAAGGGGAAAGGAAATGATCCTACATGGATTTTTACAGGCTTCTTAGAGAACAGACTGTAGAAGGTCAAGAGCAATAACAAGAAGTTAGGAAGCCACTGCAGGCATGCCAATGAGAGGTAATGGTGGCCTGAACTAGAGCGATGGCAATGGAAATAGAGAAAAGTAGAGAAAACTCAAAATGTGTGTGGGTGATTATGGCATTTACTAACAGATGGTCAGGATGTGGGAGATACGGACCCAGAACAATCAAGTATAGCTCCTAGGAGTCTGAATGAATCATTATTTATGAAACTAAAACTTCAAGTGTGTTTCCAACAAAAAGGAAGAGTTAAGTATATGATGAAGTATACATCAGATGGAACGTTAAGTAATGTTTCTTAAAGGTCTGCATCTCTTACTATCTATGGGGTAACGGATATGACACTTAAGTATTCAGGCCTCCAGTTTCCTAAAATAATTACTCAATAATCCCTCCAATAATTACTATAAATAATTCCTACTGCTCTCATAAAGTTGCAGAGAGGATTAAATGCGAACCAATGAAAAACACTTAACACAATGACTGTGCTCCATAGGTTAAGGGTGCCAGAAGTCATAGTAATGACTCCAACACCAAAACAGAAAAGGTAGTCAACAAATGTTTTATGGATAAACAGGCAGATAAAAGAAACAATGAAGCAGGAATTTAAATCCAGGTCATCTGACTCAATCTCTACAAAAACATGCACTCTTCACCACAGGTGAGCAATGAAGATTAAAAACTTAAGAACCGTTAAGACTGTGCAATCAACTAAGAAGAACTACTGAATCTTTTAATTCTCAGTAGAGACTTTTTGGTAAAAATTACACAACCATCTAAGGTCTAGAGGGTTTAATATTATACGCAGTTGTGTAGATTAACTAGCGTAATTTGTAATTTCTGAATCACAAAAATAATCGAAAAGCTTACTGACTTTTCATTAAGTATCTTAGTTAAGTAAGGCTGATGGCTCAACCTGAAAGCAATGCATAGGGAGCTTGAGACCAGGAACTTAGACCATGGAAGTCTAGGAGCAAATAATTATCAATAGAAGTCAAGAGCTAGACAGGGAATACAAGTGGCAGGATAAGAAAACAGAATCCATAGCCTGGAAGAAAAGCATTGGCAAAGAGACATATAACAAAAACCAGGATCAGTCAGTTTGAGGGACAAGCACAGACCAACAGAAGCAAGGACGGGATTAGGAAACTCTCACATCCCCAGGGCCCAGGCACATATCCACTGCTCTAGGGAAGGGGTAGAAGTAAAAGCCCACCACTTTAGGAGACAGACAAGAAACCCTCCTGGCCCAGGAATCCCTGGACGCCACACCAAAACAAAGTACGCTACCACTGGGCAAAGAACAAGAAACTCTCTCTAGCCTAAGTCCTCCCCCAGGTACGAGGCAGCGTTTGGCTCCCACTGGGAGAAGAGGAAGAAGGCTGAGAAAGCCCAATCCCAAGGCCTATGACTTAGAGTAGATGAGGAAAACCAAACACTCCTCCACTCCCACCACAAATCTAGGACACAGAGAGCCCCTCCACTGCCCCCTATCAGTACAGGCGTGCCGCTGAGAGCTGCCAATGCAGTAACACCACTACTCACGCCACACGAAACACAAAGTAACAAGAAATTTCTAGTCTGTGGTACACTGAAGGTGACAAGAGAGACACACCCAACTCAACTATTAACAAAACTAACTCAACTACCACATTAATAGTCTGACAGAAGAAACATGCCCATTTCTGGACATCAGCAATATTTATCTCAGTCTCAACTGTGCTATCATTCAATCAAAAATTTTGAGCCATTAAAAAAAATTATAAACCACATTTTTAAAAGGAAGAAAAAAAGACAAAACTCCATTGTCAAGAAATAAAGCAAACAGAACCAAACACAGAGATTACCCAGATGTTAGAATTATCAAACAGGGTGGCTAAAATAATTGTCATTAATGTTAAAAGATCTAGAGGAAAGAATTAATACGTTAAAGTATCTGGACAATATGTATAAACAGCTGGGGAATCTCAACAGATATGAAAACTCTAAAAGACAGTCAAATGGTAACAATAAAATTTAAAAAACACAATTTCAAATTTGGAAAATTCCTTTCACATAATTATCAGTGCACTTAAAACAGGTCAACAGAAGTTATCCAAACTGAAATAAAAACGGTAAAAATGGGTTAAAAAAAAAAAAGGACACACCCAACAACTATGGGACAATATCAAATGGTCTTACATACACTTAATTGGAGTGCCAAAGGGAAAAGAAAGAAAAGTAGGACAAAAAAAAATTATCTGAAAAGATAATGGTTGAGATTTTCCAAAATTAATGAAAAACAACAAACCACAGATCCAAGGAGCTCAGAAAACTCTTAAAATTGTGACGCTATCATTACCTTAAATCAGGCATGTAAAAACAAAGGGTTTAGACAAAAGATATAGCTTGAAATAATAAAGCACTGTAAGTAGATAGCAGATAATGTTAAATACTCTCTATTACCTATAAAAATACAATAACATACTATTTCCATTTCCACATAAAGAGTTAACTAGAGGAACAGGTGAAAGAAGAAAATGTGATAAGAGATGAAAAAGACATGAATTATAAAGCATAACCAAATAAACACATATTAGAGTTTCCTTCCAACAGCCACCAGAGATGTGTAGACTATATTACTTTGACAAAAAAAAGAAAAAAACCCAAACCTATTAATTTTCAGCAAGTACATTAAATAAAGGCATTTAGTTATGTGTTGTAAAAACAATTACTTTGCATTAATTTAGTAAATCCCCTGGGATGATCATTCTACACTGTGAAAATTCTTTTAAAAATTTTATTATGGTTTACCATTTCCACGACTGTGAGAATCAGTATCACAGATGACTGGAAAAAAGACGGATCTAGAAATTGATATGAATAAAGCAGAGAAGAGACAGGGTTGAGACTTTTAAAATGCAATCCTAAGTTAAAGGAAACCTAAGCAAAGGTTACCTGACCTTTAGACTATCCTGCTGTCTCAAAGCTGAGAAAAGTGCTAAGATCCAAAGACTTAAGTAGTGGGAACGGAAGCAAGTCAGAATGTTCAAAATCCTCATGTCTCCTGCTAACAAGGTTCCTAAAGGAAGAATTCAAATTTTACCAATGCCCTATGAATTATGAAAGATGTCTGAGCCACAATAGTAGGAATATGCAGAGAACTGTGAAATAAATGTACCCAAAGGTGTTCCCCTTTTACTCATCCAAGTTAATCAGCATGTCTGGACCCACTATGGACCCTCAGAGATATAAATCAGCAATTCCAAGTAACAAAAAAAGGATATTTAACTTTCTGACGGACTAAATACTGAGCAGCATATGAATATGCTGCTTAGTGTACATATAATCTACTACAACCTAAAATGGGTTTTCGGGGCACCTGGGTGGCTCGGTTGAGCGTCTGACTCTTGATTTTGGCTCAAGTCATGAATGATTCCAGGGTCATGGGATGGAACCCCACATCAGGCACCATGCTGAGCATGGAGCCTGCTTAAGATTTTCTCTCTTGCTCTGCCCCTCCCCCCGCTCACGCATGCCCTCTCTAAAAAAATAAAAGAAAATAAAATGGGTTTTTCAACCATCTTGCAAACTACAAAAGGAAATTCTGAACCCTTCATTATATTCAAAAGATGATAAAAATTAACTTTTCTGAATTACTAATTTAGAATATGCAAATTATTCTTTCCTATGGCATTTGCTCTTAACAAATATAAATATTAATAAAGACTTTCATAGGGTTATTGATCCCTCACTTTGAAGCCAATTTTTCCCGTAAGTTAGTTCTTCAACTTCAAATTCTGCTAGGATAAGACGTTTCAGGTACATCTTCATCACGATTAGAAATTATCTATAAACCCACCACGTCTTGCTTTGGAATTTGTATTTAACTAAAAACAGCTGCTGTTTATCTAGAAATCTTACAAAACTGACCAAAGACAAAAAAAAAAAAAAAGACTTATCTTACTATCTTTTAATTCCTAAGCACAGTCTATTCTCATATTATTTCATTATAAATCAGAGGCCTTAGAATATAACAATTTTTTACTCTTTTACTAATCTATAACACAAAAGAAAAAGTCCCCATTATGGACAGTTCGATACCCAAGATTTATGACAAATACATCATGACTACCAGCCAACCACCTGAAATAAACTTTTTAAGACTTCAAAATGTGAAACTAAATTTTTAGTATACTATAAAAGCTAAATGATAATTTTATAAACAAGTTTAAACAATTTATCATAAAATTTCATATGTGTTTGACTAAATTCAGAGGATCAACATATTTACATGTTTCTATAACATCTGAAAACAGATCCCATAAACAGTATATAGACTATGGCAAAAACAACAAAGCACTAGGAGTTAATAGAGTTGGGTTCCAGTTCTAGGCCTATTATACTGCACTGAGGGGGCGCCTGGGTGGCTCAGTCGGTTAAGCCTCCGACCTTGGCTCAGGTCATGATCTCACAGTCTGTGAGTTCGAGCCCCGCGTCGGGCTCTGTGCTGACAGCTCAGAGCCTGGAGCCTGCTTCAGATTCTGTGTCTCCCTCTCTCTCTGCCCCTCCCCCTGCTCATGCTCTCTCTCTCTCTCTCTCTCTCTCTCTCAAAATTAAATAAACATTAAAATAATAATAATAATCCCCTCTTAAGACATTAAAAAAAAAGACTTAAAGAGATTTATGATGTCCTGTATAACATGTTATAAATGAGCAAAAAGAATAATAGGTAAAACCAATGTGGCTCTCAGCTTCAATTACAAAGGAGTGTGGAAACCAGTGAATACTGGGATCAGTGGCGATCACAAAATGAGGAAGTTGCCAATTTGTTCAAATATCACATACTGTATATACCAAAACTATTATTGCATGACAAATGACTAGAACACTAAAAGTGAAATCATCAGAGCAAAGACTTCATTTGTTTAGTTACTATTTCTCCAGCACCTAAAAAGTATCTAGCAGTAGGCACTCAAACATTTGTTGAATATACCCCCCAACTAAGCAGGACAATGTAATCTCACAGACGATGCTTAAAACTGACTCTACTACTCTTAATTTCACATTAACCAGTACTTTTTAAATGTTTTTTAATGTCCATGAGATTACAAATTGAATAAAATTCCAGACTTTTTAGTAATGACATTTTAATTCCCTAAACTCTTTCAAAAAGATGTAAAAATATAAACTAAACAAGAGTTCATGACTCAAGCCAACTGAGTAATGTATTAATCATAACTACTCAGTTTATATAAGTGAAAAACTGAAAGTTGATCCTATGACATTTTTCCGCTAAAAGTTATTAGCACTCAAGAATACAGATATGCTATACTTTTCTTCCAAGAATATTTTAACACATAAAATTTTTCAAACAGCAACAAAAACATCTTAGATAAAGACAGATGTCAATGATTAGATCATACCATGCTCCGGACTACCCCTGTATCTCAAAGTGCTGAACACACTGGACACAAAGTTCTATCTATAAACCATTAATCACTATACAGATGTAAGGTATCACCAACTATAGTAGATTACAACCAAAAACAAACCAAGTTGAAAAGTGTTTACAAGACTATGGGATAACCTCTATGAGAAAGATACTGTAACAGACACCTCAAATGGGTAAAAAAAAGAAAGAACCACTGTGATACAACATAAGTAGATACTGCCAGCTAGAACTGCAATACAAAGGGTATAAACAACGCATTAAACAAAATTCCAAGGTGGAAGCGGTCATACCTCACTGAAGATAATTTTGGAAAGGCTTTACTACAAAAGAAGCACGGAGAGCAGGAACCGTGTCAATTTCTTCCCACCACCGTATCTACAACACATACAACAGTGCACTCAACACAGAACAGTCTCAATACAGGTTTACTGATTGAACAAATATGGGAATGGACCTTGAGAGATGGAGATGACACTCCACTTTGAGAGAAACATGCAAGCAATGGACTAAGGGAGAAAATAAGGTGTATTCAGAGAACAAGGAGCAGCCTAATTTTGCTGGAGTATATTTACGACATACAAAAGATAATCAGGAGTTTGTGCCCACTAGGAACTTCAAAACAAGTTTAAATTTAATTTGGTATTAACAGAAAATAGTAACCACGTTGTTAATGAAAGGAGTATATAAGAGAGTACCAGGTGAGTTACAAGATTACTGCCTCCACTAACACAAATAATTTAGTTTAGAACCAATATGGTGGCCATAAGAATAGAAAGAATGGGGGAAAGATCAAATGTAACTCCAAGAATTTGTGTTTGATTGATTAGAAAAACAGTGGTACCATTAAAAGAAATACAAAGTAAAGAAAAAAAAAAGTTGGGGGAGAGGGAATCAAATAAAGAAAATCATATTCACTGAGCATTTTATTCCTTGTTAAGCACTTCAAATACACCAGTTTAATCTTCACAGCAACCCTGTGAGGTAGTTATATTCCCATTTTACAAATGAGACAAAAGAGATTAAGGTACTTCCCCAAAACTCACAAAGCTAATTAGTTAATCTGTCATTCCCTCCCTTCTGCCCTCCTAAAAGAACTTCCATTTTGTTCAAATATAGGGTAGCAATGTGCTCAGGAAAGTGGGCCACTCCTCTAGTCCTAGGAGAATGAAACACGATTGTTCTAAAAAGGGAAATCCTTATCCAATAACCCATACCTGACATATGAGACATGAGAAGAAATATTTTGAGAGCTTCTGGGAAAGACTTTCCTACCTGCATTAGCATTGTGGAGGTCACTAGGGACCTTAAAGTCACCAATCTAAGAGCCGTCCCTGATTCTTCCCTTTCTTTCACTGCTGTTTCCCAATCTGTCAGCAAGCCAAATCAATTCTAATTCCAGAATACCTTGTTAACCCTTCCTCTTCTCCTATCATCCTAGTCCAAGCCATTATTAATTCTCAACTAGACTACTAATAACTACTTTCCAACGCAATCTCTTTTTGATGACTCCTGCTCCCAACAATTCATCCCCCAAACAGCAACCATATAAATCTTTTCAATGTAAATCGGAGCGCCTGGGTGGCTCAGTCCCTCGAGCATCCAACCAACTTCGGCTCAGGTCATGACCTCGCAGTTTCTGAGTTCGAGCCCCGTGTCGGGCTCTGTGCTGACAGCTCAGAGCCTGGAGCCTGCTTCGGATTCTGTGTGTGTGTGTGTGTGTGTGTGTGTGTGTGTCTCTGTCTCTCTGTCCCTCCCCTGCTCATGCTCTGTCTCCATCTCTCAAAAATAAATAAATGTTAAAAAAATTAAAAATAAATAATTTAAAAAATAATAATAAATAAATAAATGTAAATCATGGAACAATTGTAACCCTTGTGCTCTGATGGTGGCGTTGTAAAATGGGATAACCACCATGGAAAACAGTATGAGGTTCCTCAAAAGGTTAAAAATAGAACTACCATATGAACCAGCAATCCCACTGAATATACATATACAAAGAAAAATTTTGTATATAAAATGTCAAAGAGATATTTGCACACCCCCGTTCACAGCAACACTATTCACAATAGCCAAAAGGTAAAAGCAACCCCAAGTGTCCACTGACAGAGAAATGGATATAAAAAATGTGACATATACATACAACGGAATATCATTCAGCCTTAAGGAAGGAAGGAAATCTCGCCACATGCTACGACATGGATGAACACTGAGGACGTTAAGCTAAGTTAAAGAAGCTAGTCACAATAAAACAAATACTGTATGATTCCACTTACACTTAGGTATCTAAAGTAGTCAAATTCACGGAAACCGAAAGCAGAATGAAGGTCCCAGGGACTGCGAGGAGCTACTGTTTGATGGTATGGAATAAGAGACTCCATTTTAAAGCTTTATTTTTCATTTTCCTTTCTAATTAATGAACTCAAACTCAGCCAGAAGGGGCAACTGTTTCAAGCAGTTGTTAGTAAAATACAACAGAATAACTGACATGTGGACCATAAAACTGTTGGTATGAACTTTATGAAGACAGAATGGTTAACCAATGCATACCGAGAATAGTTTCATTTGATAACACCAATAAAGTAGTCATTAGAGAATAATCAAAAGCAGCTCAACCGGTTAGCACCAATGAATATTTTCTTTTTCCTCTGTTCTTCTTTATCTACGTAATGTAATTACCTTCTTCTTTCTCATAAAAACCCCTTGCTTTCCCCCACATGAGCGGGACACTTTTCTAGCTGCTACCAGAATCTGCGCTCCCTAAGTCACCAATTCTAAGGCCCCAAATAAAAGTTCTTTGTTTCTTCTTCAGTTTGCCTCCTTTGGCTGATTGAAATTTAATAGTTTCAGTTTTGCAAGATTAAAAACTTCTGGAGATCTGTTTCACAACACTGTGGAATACTTAACACTACTGAATTTGTACACTTTAAAATGGTTAAGGGGCACCTGAGTGGCTCTGTCCATTAAGTGTCCAACTCTTCATCTGAGCTCAGGTCATCATCTCACTGGTCATGAGATCGAGCCCCGCATAGGTCTCTGTGCTGACATCCAGGGGCCTACTTGGGATTCTCTCTCTCCCACTGCCCTGCCCCTGCTTACATACACATGCTCTCAAATAAATAAAACTTTTCTTAAAAACTGGTTAAAATGGTAAATTTTGGGTTACATGTCATTTCCATAATAATTTAGGGACAAAAAACTCCCTAACAAACCTCCTCCCAAAAAAGGCATTATAAACTACCCTCCTTAAAATGCTTCAACTGCTTCCTATCACCCACTGAATAAACCCCAAACATAGTCTCTGAGGCTCTGTACCAGACAGCCAGATCAAACACTTCCTCAAGATGCTCTTCCTCAAGATGCTCAGTCAAAATGATACTTTCACTTCTTCAAATAATCCAAATTCTTTCTCGCCTCATGGTCTTTGTCCATGCTACTACCACTGTGTGGAATGCTATTATCCAACTCTTCACAGATTTGTCTCCTGATCCTTCAGATGTCCCCTTAAATGTCACCTTCTCAGAAGCCCTTCCTAACCAGCCTACCTAAATTAGTAGATGTCCCCACACCATCCATATTATTTTCTATCTTGTGTCTCTTTGTTCCTTGATAGCATTTCTCATAAATTAAAACCAATTTTTTTCTATCCTCCCAACTGAAATGCAAGCTCCATGGGGACCTCAAAGATTTTATCTGACATTTTACCTGCAAAATGCTTTAAATCTTTTAATCTTATTAAAAAGGTAAAAAACAATTTAAGCTAATGACACAACTTTTTAAAAATCCCACAGCACTCCTCAATCTCAATCTCTGAACTTAGTTACATACACACGTACATATGTACATACAAAGCTTTCATTAATCTCAGATCGTTAATGGTTATTCAGATCACAGAAGTGACTCAATCTACCTCTTCGCATTTTCTAATGCAACATAAAACATCTTAACAATAATAATATATCACAGCACATTTCTACAACTATCCTACATCTTTATCTATAGATTTAAAAAAAAAAAGCCAACAAATGAATACATAGATTTGCCAGACTCTCTTCTAAGCACTTACGATTACCTCCTGTATTCTTCAAATCCATTTTAGAGATAAGGACATTGAGGCACTGCAATATTGTAATTTTTAAGAAACGTGTGTGTTTGGTCACTGAGATGACCAAAATAAAAATCTCATGTATGTTTGATCTTTGTCCAGTTTCCAAACTTGGCTCACAGCTCCCAAAACCCATGGAATTTCCTGAAGGGTAAGAGCAAAGGGAGCATCTTTTGTTATATTTGGGCTCTGGTCCTCAGTTCCTGGAAAAGCTTCAGAGCTATAAAGGTAAAATGAGTGTTACTCGTAACAAACCCTTTCCACCACAACTGGGCTGTTAACAAAGGTGCTTCTGCAAAGCCCCTAAAGGAGGGGCGCTAGTTGCCAGAGGAACCAACCTCGAATGCAGATTTGGAAGGTTCAGTCCCACCCTGATTTCTGGGGAGGAGAGAGGCGTTAGGCGTTAGAGGTTGAATCAGTCACCAACGGCCAATGAGTTCACTGATCACGCCTATGTAATGAAAACCCAATGCCTCCATAAAAACCCAAAAGGGGATTCAGAGAGCTTCGACACTGGGGAACAGAATGCTTCCATCCTGAGCCCCAAACTCCAGGAGGACAGAAGCTCCTTTGTTCGAGATTTTGTCCCAGGTATCGCTTCATCTGGCCGCTGATCTTTATCTTTGAATATTCTTTGTAATCTAGTAAGTAAATGGGCTTTCCCGAGCTCTGTGAGCCACTCTAGCAAGCTAAATGAACCCAGAAAGGGGGGCATGGAAACCTCTGATTTACAGAAGGTCAATTAGAAGCACAGGTAACAACCTGGCTTCTGAAGATTGGCTTCTGAAGTGGAGGGTCGTTTTGCGGGACTGAGCCCTCTACCTGTGGAATCTGATTCTATCTGCAGGTAGATAGTGTCAGGATTGCAACGAATTCTCAGACACGTGCTGGTGTCTGAGAACTGCTTGTTGGTATGGGCAAGTGTCCCCACACACACTGGAACTGGGTCCACGAACCCTTTTTAGGCATGAATAGATTAAATCACCTACCGCAAATTACAAAATCACTGTCAGACTGGGACTCAGGCCCAAGAAATCCTGCCCTCATCTAGAGGCCATGCTCCTAATCTCGCTGTACAAAACTGGGAGCAGACTTATGACCCAGATAAAAGTTCAAGATATAAAATGCTACGCTTCTCAAAAAGGACATTCCATCCTTAAGGAATATTCATGAAAACAAACCACAAATAGGAATTACCCACTTAATGATACTAATTTTTTCTAATTTGTTGTTTAAACCCCAGAAATTATGTATCTTAAATTAGTGTTTTTTAAGATTTCAGAATACTTAATAGCAAAATGTTAAGAAATTAAAAACTGGTTATGTACCAAAAATGAATGAAAAAGGAACTCATAATGTTCTTTAGATGATAAAGACTGAGAATTTAAAATTAATCAGGATGTTTAATTCTGCTATTTCACCAGCCTAATTTCCTAATTCCCCTCCAATCATACTCTGTGCTTTATCATAAAGATCTTTCACACTGGAGGAGGGAGACACAGGATCAGAAGCAGGCTCCAGGCTCTGAACTGTCAGCACAGAGCCCTACGTGGAGCTCAAAGTCACAAACCGTGACATGGTGACCTGAGCCGAAGTCAGATGCTTTAACGACTGAGCCACCCAGGCGCCCCAAAAACTTATTAATCTTAAAATTCCAAACACCTAGCTTAGTGACTGGCACATTATAGTCATTGAAGTATCCTGTCTGTTTGTCTGTCTGCTTGTTAGTGAAGCATAAAAGTAATCCTGAGAGGTATTTTTAGTAAATGCAGTAATGCTACTAGATAAGCTACCATAGTAGTTTCCTTTTAAAAAACAAATACGATATTAATACTTTTTTTTAGATTATGCAATATACTCGGGCAATTTTCAAGTTTACATTGTTCTTGCAATGATAAAAATGGTCAATTTCAGCACCTTTTTATATCCCCAGTTCCTGGCATCCTATCTGGCATAAAGCAGTCACTTAATAATGTTTCAAGCTTTATGTACATACGTGTACACACACACACACACACACACAGATTCACCATAGTCCGACTTTCTGACTTTTACCCTCTATACTTCTTTTAAGGATCTATTTCAATAGACCTAGAACCAAAGACTGGATGCACATCACAGGGTATGTTTTGAAAAGCAAATTCATAAAATAGCGGAGTACCTATACCCAAAATAGAACAAAGATTTAAAGTAGATTTTTTTAATTTGGTATACAGAAATACAGAAGAAAGAAATATCAAAGATTAACAGTTTGAATGTGTGTGACAAAGTAGAAAGAACTGCTGAAGATGAAAGTAGTAACTTTAGGAATAAAGGAGGATTAAAAGTATCCATTTACTCAACATCAGATTTTTTAATTTTTATGTTTATTTATTTTTGAGAGACAGAGTGAGACAGAGCGTGAGTGGAGGAGGGGCAGAGAGAGTAGACACAGAATCTGAAGCAGGTTCCAGGCTCTGTGAGCACATGTTCAGCAAAGCCCGAAGCAGGGCTCGAACCCATGAACCTGAGCCGAAGTCGGGCACTTAACCGACCTGAGTCACCCAGGCCCTCCTACTTTTTAAATGTTTATTTATTTTGAGAGGGAGAAAGAGTGCAAGCTGGAAGGGGCAGAGAGAGAGGGACAGAATCCCAAGCAGGCTACATGCTGTCAGCACGGATGTGGAGCTTGATCCCACAAACCATGAGATCAGGATCTGAGCAAAAATCAAGAGTCAAATGTTCAACGACTGAGCCACACAGACGCCCCTCAACACCAGATATTTTTACAAAGGAAAGAAAATACCTGCACAATAACATGGGCCTGTGAAATGTCCTGTATGGTAAATAGCAGATTAGAATTTCCAGTAAGGGTTTAAAAAACCTTTTTAACTTACTGAGAATCATTCAACAAACAACTACACATCATTTTCATTACCCAAGGGACTTGTGATAAGGTTGTTTAGTATTTCTATTAATGTTTATTTACTTAGAAAAAGTATGAGTGGGGGAGGGGCATAGAAAGAGGGAGGGGGAGAGGGGGAGAGAGAGAGGGGGAGAGAGAGAGGGGGAGAGAGAGGGAGAGAGAAAGAAAGAGAAAGAAAGAGAGAGAGAGAGAGAGAGAGAGAGAGGGAGAGAGAATCCCAAGCAGCCTCAGTGCTGTCAGCACAGATCTCAGGAACTGTGAGTTCATGACCTGAGCCAAAATCAAGAGTCAAATGCTTAACCGACTGAGCTACTCAAGCGCCCCGGGTTGTTCATTATTTTTAAATCACATAAATCAGATTCACTTCAATTATTTTTACAATTAAACTTAAAGCCGGTATTTAACTCAATGAAGTCATTTTTGAAGGGTTTCAGTTCCATATAATGGCAAGTTCAGGAAGATCAAAGAAAGAGGTAGAGAAAGTGAGACCAACCAGAGGTAAAAGTAAGTTAAACAGAGGCCAAGATCCAGAAGCAAACTCATTTTGCAAGAAACACTGGGACAGATACAGGTGCTTGGGTGCTGAGATGAGCACTAGTTCAACTAACTATTCTGTGGCTCTGGGGTGAGGGAATTACCACCATTAGAAAAGAAGACACTATGTGGTCACTTTTTAACATTCTACAACTCATCTTAGCCTTTATCCCCAAGTTGTTTCACGTTAGACTCTATGACTAAGGAAGCCTAACAGAAAGGAAACTACTCGCAGCACTGCAGCCACAACGGTTATGCAGTCATCACCTCAAGCGCCAAATGAAATAAAGCCAAGTCAAATCAATCATTGGCTTGGGGTTCCCTATCCCCAATTTAGAACTTTCCTAGTAATGAAGTTCTCTGAGGAGGAAATGTTCAGCTAGACTAGAGGAACACAAGACTGAGGACAGAGACCGGAGAGAACCACCCTTAAAATTAGCAACAGTGAAACCAGTCAAGGAAAACAGTTACTGAAGGTAGGATTAGAAAGTGTCAAAAAGGACTGACTATCTAATACCTACTAATATAAAGATTTAGAAGGATAAGGAAATGAACAAATCAGTTAGATTTGGCATTTGAAATGATCACCTAGGGATCAAGCTTAAAATTCACAAGTGAAATTCAAAAGTTAATTTTGAAACAAATAATATGCCAGTACTCTAAGATACTGCTATTTACAGAGGATTAGGGGTGGGGAAATTTCAACTTTGATGCAGTATAGTATTAAGTCAACTTGGAAACAGTTGTCCTTCGAAAAAACAAACATGCACTTTAAAATATGGAGTGCTAAAAAGCCATATATAAACAACTTTGCAAATCATCGTGTAAGTCCAATCACATATAAAAATAATGTTTACTTTGACTAGGCACATTTGAAATAAAAGCACTGTAAAACATTGTTTCCTCTTGCGTATTTTCAAGGACTTGTACCAACTTAAGTCACTCTACAAACAGTAGGGTGTTTAAAAGTAAAAGGCAATTTGGGGGGGCACCTGGATGGCTCAGTCAGTTAAGCGTCCGAATTGATTTTCGGCTCAGCTCATGAGCATAGGTAGTCATGAGATAGAGCCCTAAATCAGACTTCGAGCTATGCGTGGACCCGCCTTGAGATTCTCTCTCTCTCCTCGCTCTCTGCCCTTCCCCCCAAAATAAATAAACATTAAAAAAAAGTAAAAGGTAATTTTTGTTTCTTAGACTTCCTCTAGATTCCCTCCTAACAACAAAGCAAAATTTTTAAGATGTCCTTTAAACATTTTCATCACCATAATTTCATGATGTAAACTCTCAAAACCTTTACCTCTATATAATTTCCTAAGTGGCCTCTTTATTTAGCTCTAGTATCTCCTCACTTCCATCTGCCCAGACTTCACTTTCTCAAACAGAGATCATGTCACTCTCATGTTGAAAAACCAGTGCATCCAAACTCGACCAGAAAATAGATTTACTACTCTTACGTTTATAAAGAAAACACTCTGAAAGATCAAAATACCTTTTTAAACCTTTTGTTTTACCTTAATAATTGGAGTAAATTTGAATTCTCTCTAACATGTGCACGTTGGATAATGTTAAATGTTTAACGTCACTACCAATTAAACAGTTAAAGTTTGTTTCCCGTTTAAACAACCTAGTAAAACGAGTATGCTGAGAAAATGTATAATTTCAGGGGCACCTGGGTGGCTCAGTCAGTTAAGCATCAGACTTCGGCTCAGGTCATGATCTCACGGTTTGTGGGTTCGAGCCCCACATCAGGCTCACTGACAGCTCAGGGCCTGGAGCCTGCTTCAGATTGTGTCCCCCTCTCTTTCTGCCTCTCCCCTGCTCGTTCTCTCTCTCTCAAAAATAAAAGAAAATAACATTAAATTTTTTAATAAAAAAAAGAGAATGTATAATTTCCCATACTCCCCCTGAACATGGCTGAATACCCCAGTTTTAAGTGTGTTGACATTTCAATACTAAGGAATGTTAAAGCTCTCAATAATTTGGCCCAAATATTCTTTCTCTTTGCATTCCCCACTACTGTACATATACCCTGCAATTAACTCTGAAGAAAACTATTAATTTACTCTTTATTCTTGCATACAGCTTCTTCCAGAAAGCTCTTTCACTCACCTCCACAAAAAGTCACTATCTATACATCAAGGTCCCACTCAAACTCTACCCTCCTACTTTCCCTAACATTTTACAGTCTGTTATGGTACTAACCACAGTCTGTCTCATTATTACATATAATTGTACATATTACATATATTACATACCAGTTAAGAACCCAAGTTTTGTAAGCAGAGAAACTCAGGTCAACCTCTGACTCTGCTATTACTAAGTATAACCTTGGCCAAGTTACTTAAGATCATCCTCCAGAGGTTTCCTCATCTTTTATATGAAGATTGCAGCAGGTCATCTCCAACAGGATTAATCTCAGAATCAAAAATAGTGATGTACATAAAGCATTCAGCATAATACTGACAACTACTAATAGTTTAATAAACATATTTATTATTCCCAATAGGCACAATTCATTGTCCTACTCTTTGTTTATATTCTTTCCCATTCCTATAATGTGGTATTCTGCATGTGCTTAATAATTGCTTGGCTGATAAAATCTCATAGATCTTAATAACATAAGATCCAAATTCCAGTGAATATCAAAAATGGCTTACTAATCATACTGTTAATTGTTTAACATTAGCTTAACCAGTTTATAGTTTAGCTACCATATACACAGATACAGATCTCCAACCACCATTTTAAATGATTCTACACTGCATTACCAATATCCAAAACGCTTAACATAGTTACTCAAAAGTCTAAATTAATCTAAAAACATTAGCATGTATCCAACCACAAAGAAAACCCTTAGCAAAGTAAAGAATTCCTGTGTGGATCCTCCCACTGCCAAAACTATGCCAAATCCCAAACCCATTTTTCCAACTGGTCCTCTAAGTTATCCCAATGCAAGGGGATTCCCTAAAGAGACCAATCAGGTCTGCCATGGTATTCTCAAGAAACGTACCAAGGGATGCAGTATTTCCAGACTAGTAAGATTACTAATTCTTAAATGTTCAGAACAGACTAGACAAAAAACAAATGAGTAGATGCTTTAATCCTATAGTTAGCAAGAGAATAAAACAAAAACAAAAGAAAGGAAAAGAAAAAAAGAAAAACCCTTACAGCAAGGCCAAAGACTGATGAAGAAAAAGACTATTAATAAGAACTACTGGGAAGTCAAAGGAAAATACAAACACAGCAGAAGCCCCAGTCATAGGAAGGTGGCTTCATAAGCTAAATCAAAGGCTAAATTCAGAAAGAGCAATTTCACAAAAAGAGGAACAATGTTTTCTAGTACTATGTAAACTACACTGTGAGTTTACCTATTGTCACAATGTAAACATCAGCACTATAAATTTACTGTAAATAAGGCTCCTCAAAGCAACCTGTATACAACTATACTCAAGCCAATACTAACAAAAAAAAAAAAAAAAAAAAAAAGAAAGAAAGAAAAAGGTGACATTTGCTAGGTAAATGTTAGGCATGCAAGCAGAGATACTTAAAAAGGAACCTTAAGATTTTTACAATGATGATAATACTCTGAAGTATTTTCATCTAAATAGATGTGTTTAACACTAATGAGTAAAATGCCTCTTTCTAAATGGTATACTTTCAAATTAAGAATATTTTAAGTTTTCACTGAAATTTTAACACTTCCAAAAAACATTTTAAAATGTGTTTTATATTCCTAATCACCTAGCAAACTACTGAAAAGTATTATAGTCAAGTAAAACCTTTATATGGGCACTAAAGAAACTTGTATTAATTCATCTTTTAAAAATGACGGAAACATATATTTCCAAAGCTAAAATTTGTTTTAAAAAATTCTGAAACAAATAACTACATATAAGAAAACATGTTTTAAATGTATCGATTACAGTTGACCCTTAAACTCTGTTGGTGTAAACTTTGTGGATCCACTTATATACCGATTTTTTTAATAAATCCAGTACAGTATTGTAAATGTATTTTCTCTTACCAATGATTTTCTTAACTACACTTTCTTTTCTCTAGCTTACTTTAAGAATGAGTACATAATACAAAATATGAAATGTGTGTTAATCAACTGTTTACATTAGGCTTCTGGTCAACTGTACGCTTCAGTAGCTAAGTTTTGGAGGAGTCAAAAATTATACTCGGATTTTTAACTGTATACATCAGCACTCCTAACCCTGTTGTTCAAGGGTCAACTATATTCTGTATATTTTGCCAAAATGAAAAACTGTGTTCCACGTATATATATGTATATATATACACATATATATATGAGATCAGTTACTCTCCACTGGGATCAATTCATTCTAAATCTGTTAGGCAAAAAAGAAAAAAAAATAATGTTCTGAATTATTAAAGCACTGCCTTAGATTGTAATCAACAAACTCTTAGTCACCAAGCTCTAACTTGCTTTAAATTTCAATCATTTTCAAAGCAAGGGCCCTAAACATATATACGTATATATTTTTTTAGCCTTTACTTCACATTATAAATATTGGTTTCAGCTTACCAAAACATTGTTGCCCAATCCAGAAAATGTAGTATAAAAAAGGAAAACATAAACTGATATTCATTATGACAGTGAGTCTGTTTATTTTGATGATTCCTCAGTCTCTGTAAGAACATTTGCTTGTTCAAAACTAAATATGCAACAGACGACATAAAGGTAATTTATTCTTAAGATACACTAAATCTCAAAAGTAAAACTGATCAGCAAACTTCAGTGGAAAAGAATGCTTTCTACATTTTATTAATAAGAGGCAAACTCTTATGACATCCCTGAAGTACCAAACTATAGTGGAAAAGAGAAGATATGATTTGGACTGTCATCTTCAGAGCTATTTAGAGAACTCACAGTTAAATGACAATTTTAATAAAGAGCCAGAGAACAATTGTTCTCTCAGAAATCTTTGAAGAATTGTCCACTTTCAAAGTTCACATGCAGCTAAGTTTTATTACTAATGCTCTCTACCCCACTGCTCTCTGTTAACACTGCCCAGAATGTGGTAACAGTCGTTTTTAAGTACGGTCTACGGTTCTACTTCCTAAAGTGTACATCAGCAACAATCTATTATGTGCAGGGTCTAGCACAACATTTACAAGTGGAAACCATAAATGAAAGTGCTATTCATACACTCAGAAGGACAGGAAGGAGCCCTATAGAGAGCATATACATAGTTCAAACAAATTTTCAATATGCTCCAACTTTCTTACGGACTGTCAATTTACCACTTCCGAGATACCAGTGCTACTGACTGTATTCACAGAAACGTATCAAAATGACCACAATTTAACTTGCACATTGTGTAGTTTGATTATCTTAACCTTTAAATGGAAATGTTTAACTTGTTAAAACTCAATACTCCAACAAAGGGAAAGAATAAGAACAGTAAAAATAAATTCCATGCTTAATATTATTTTTGTAAACTTATTTTAAAGCACTATAGCAAAACTCATTTTTTGTGATATACCAGACTTTTTACCCAATAAGAATCCCCTTTCCTTTCCTTTTTCACAACCCTAAACAGCTCAGAGAAATGTAAATCTTCAAAAAGGAGGATTATGAACAGCTAATTAACATAAAATTCCATCTGGAATAATTTCCTTCCTAAAATCTACATAGTATACATTATGCTGGTACTGGTTAAAAAATACTAAGTTTTCTGAATCATATGCCCTTCTACCAATCACATATTGGTAAAAACATGAGCCAATGATTTATTAAACAAACTCTTCCGCTCATGAAACCAAGAGTCACGCTCCTATACCTTCTAGAAGCCCAAATATTCCTGCTCCATCCCTTCCCGCATGAGGCATTCAACCTTCAGAATCACAGTTTTATCTCGCTACTTTCCTTAACCTTCGCAATTACAGTTTTATCTTGCTACTTTCCTAATAATCACTGTTCTTCATTTTTATCTGCCACATCTGTATCTGGAGTAGAGAGACTATTCAAGCATCGAGTTCTTCCACCTAACCTCTCAAGCCATACCACGTTCCTAATACCGACCATTCTGTAATCATTTTCTCCAAATTATCCAGGGAGAGGTTGGATGTTTCCAGTTTCACTGAGAAGAGTTTGATAGGTTTCAGGGTAAAGCAAGTTAAATATTCTGCTCATTATGTTCTATACGACTACAAAGCGCTTGACAAAGTTTACCAACACCCTCCTCTCTAGAATAGCAAACGCCCGGTCCTAGAACGCAGAGAATAGCTGCTTTGCTCCGAAGAATACAGCTCCCGAGCACTTCTCAGAGCAGCTGTTAGTAACTTTCAGGCGCCTGCTGGACTATCACTTTGGTTACACTAATGATGGGTCATCCTGCTTCACTTTACTTTTTCCTTTTTGGTCTTGCATTCAATGTAGAAAACCTACGTATTCCTTTCAAAAATAAAGTCCAAAAAGAAATAAATGAATAAACATTACTTTAGCTCCACTGCTTCTCGGAAAGAAATCATTTCAATATCCCTGCATCATGACTTAAACCATGCAGACCAGCTGTACATGACACTGGAAGGCTTTTAAGAGGATTCTATTTTCTACACCCCCCCCCATCCTCAACAAACATGCAGCAAGTTTTCAGTAATTTCGAGAACGTTCTATATTACATAGGTGCTGGTGCACTCTGACCTGCTCAAACACAAGCCCCGAATACCCTGCACTTGATCAACTGTGGGTGTATTTCTGGCTACCCGAAGAGCTTTCTGCACCCTTTGTCACCCAGCGATGCGCCCACCAGCAAGAATTTCCCATCCTTTAAAAGCTTCCTCCCACCCTTCAGAAAACACACGTTAGACTTAGAGGTTTGCGCATACTAATACGGAACCACTAATACCACTAGGCATTATGGCTCTCAAAGAATCCTCTTTAGCAGCCTCCCCTGGGACACCACGCTCAGCGGGGCTTTGAACCTGTGAGACTCGCTGCCAGCTGCCTTTGCAAAAGCAGCACCGTAGGCCGACTCAATACCGCAGTGCTGCTGCTGACTTTTTCCAGCAGCTTAAAAAAAAATCAGCCCAGTCCCCTGCAGACCCTGCTGGCGCTTCTGCAGCACGGAAGAGAAACCGCCGCATTGCTCAGCGTGGAACACCGGGGAGCCCGACTGTAGGGCGGGGAAGCGAGTGCGCTCGAGAGGCTCCGTCGAGGGCGGGGTGTCGGGGGGAGGGGGGGAGAAAGGCGTCCCGACTGTAGGGGACCGCGACGAAGCAGCGGCCAGGGCGCTGGCGTCTGGGTGCCCCGCTCGGCATCGCGCACCGGCCGTGGCCGTCGAATAGCGGGGTCCCGGCAGGGGCAAGGGACCCTCTCCGGGATGGGGGTCCCGCAGCAGCCGGCCCTGCCCCGCCTGCCGCCCCCCCGGGCCCTCACCTGTCATGAGCGCCGGACTGTCGCCCGCCGCCGCGGCGGGAGAGGAGGCGGCTGCCGCGGCAGAGCCCGAGGCCCGCCGCCCGCGGAGGTGCCTGGACACCAGCTCGCATCCGTCTGCCGCGCCGGCCACCAGCAGCCCAAGCACCAGTAGCGCAGCCCAGTGCCACCGCCGCAGCCAGCCCCAGGCCGGGCAGGGCGTCGCGGCGGGATGAGGGCGCGGAGGAGGAGCAGGGGGAAAGCGCAGCGGTGCCCCGGCGGCCGGCCACTCGTCCGCTCCGCCAGGCGCTGCAGCCGCCGCCGGCGACTCCTCGGGCCGCCCCCGCCGCCTCGGACGCGAGCTCCCGCCGGGCGCCAGCCTGGTCCCCTCGGCACCGGCGGCCTCCAGAGCTCGGGTCCCGGCTGCGTTCATTGGTTCCGGTTATTTAAAAAAAAAAAAAAAAAAGGTGAGGGGCAGAAAGGTACGGCGTCTTCGGGCCGCGCGCGACACCCGCGCTCCTGCGGCGGCGAGACCGGGATCCGCTGCTCTGGCGCCTCTCAACACCAGCCCCAGCGCCCGCGCCACCGCCGCCGCGGCGCATCCCCCCGCCCTCTCCGGCCCGCGCCCGTCGTAGTACCACGCTCGGCCGGGACGCCTCCTCCCTCACACACTCGCACGCAGCATACCAATCCCCCGCCTCCTTCAGCCCCTCCACAGCGCAGGCGCGGCGCTGCTGCACTGCGCCTGCGCGGCACCACAGCCCCGCCTCCAGGGACGTTCCCGGGAGGACCGGAGTGCGGCGGGGCGGCAGCTAACGCTTTCGCCGAGCCCAGGGTAGGGAGGAAGACCGGCCTGCCCCCTCCCCCATTCACGGCCCCGCCCAGACTGCCCGAGGGTGGGGGGACTCAAGAGGCGGGACAAAAGAGTACAGACTTCCCAAATTGTTTGGGCGAGTTATAGGCGTGTAGACTGCAACAAAAATAATTGCATGGGTCAAGAAAACCTTGTAATCAGAAACAGCGGCGTCTCTAGAATTTCAGGATAGGTGGGGCTTACAAGAAGGCTGGCGATGTGGAAGTGGAGGTTAGCAGAGCGCAGTGTTTTGTTTACTTAAAGCACTTGCTACAAGCCCATATGGCAGGCACTGCTCTAAAGGCTTTACAAATTTACACATTGTAACTCTAAAAGTTAATACAGTGGTATCGTTATCAACCCCACTGTGCAAATGAGGCAACCCAAGCCCAGAGATGTAAGTAACTTACCCCCAGGTCCCACAGCCAATAAACAGGAGACAGGGCCAGATTTAGCACCACCGAATGGAAATACTGAAATGGATTTGCTCTTGCCCCTGACTTTCCTATGTTCAAACATTTCCTGAATCACCACCTCGCTACTGCCATCCCACCAAGGGTTCTTTGCTGTCAGTTTAACAAGTTTACAGAACAGTTCAGACTTGGCTTTACCTACCTCAAATGAAGCAGAGCGCACACGCCCACAACCAAACACACACGCAGGCATTCTCTTTCCCAAGAGCACAAAGTTATTTACAATTTGCAGATACGTTCTTAAGCATAAAGGTCCTGTTTCGTATTGGGTTTTCATTGTTGGGTCAGAGCTTCGATTTTGGTTTTTACTGGTTGTTTTCTCGAGTCAAAAAGATCCTCAAATTACACAATCTCCCAAAGAATTTCTTCGGTAACCTAGCCAATATAACCATGATTATAATTCACTGTGGAAGGGCAGATGCACACTTCAGAAAAGAATCAAGAATTTCTTTGAAGCTAATCAATCTATCAACAATTATTTCTTGACAGACTTCTTGGGGACATCGTGTTTTAGGTGGCAATTCTTCATAGGGCAACAGGGAGATTATATTTCCCCTGCTGAAAGGCACAGCAATCAAGTCACACATTTGCTGAGTGTCTACTACCAAAAGGAGAGAATTCTGCTAGAAGACCAGGAAAATACAAGTAACAGGCTAGTGTTCTGCTCTCCAGAAGGCAACATTTCATTCATTCAATATTTACCCAGTGCCTAGTATGTGCCAGGCAGAGTACTGGGTAGTTGGGATTCAGGAGGAATAAGAGAAAGAAAAAGTCAGTTAAGTCAGTACTCAGGGATATAAGAGATAACACAGTTCCTGCCTGGGAAATCTTATGATCTTGCTTAGGAGATAAAATTTACACCCATTAAATAATTAGAGACTACTACAAGGTAGCAGTTAATCAGTTGCTAAATTAGGTAGAGCAAGCTGTATTATAGCAATACCTGCAGTATAAAACCACAAACAAATTAACAAATCACGGAGGCCAACCCTCTTTAAACAAAGAAAAGGGGGGGAGGTCTTTACTTTTTTTTTAAGAAGGCTCCACACCCTAGGACCTCGGGCTTGCTTGTACTCACCATCCAGAGATCAAGAGTTGCGTGCTCTTAAGACTGAGCCAGCCAGGCACCCCTCCTTTCTTTCAAAGATAGGGAGGATGTTGGCACTGAGAGGGCACTGGATTTGAGGTTATGATTAACTGTTTATGCTTCTCACCGCTGGAGCCAAAAAGGAGATAGGGAGATACCTGCCAACACTGAAGAGACCTGTCTCAGAGAGGCCAGGGTTCAGCAATAAATCATCTCATATCGTCTTTGTCAAGGGTCCCGAAGTTTCTATTAAACGAGTGACCAGAAAAATGTACCCTTTTGTGAAACAGAGGTAGAGCATCACTGTGCATCTAGTATAAACCTAAGAGCAGAAAAGAGAAAATTTTCATTGCTTTGGAAGAGAAGCCAATCTGTAGAATTACAGATGCTTCTACTTGCAAGCCTACAGAAACACCAGGTTCCCGTTAAAACAATCACTTCCCTTTCATCTCAGACTTCCTGTCTCACCTCCAAGCCTTTGCCTTCCTTTTCCTTGCCTCCCACAAACTTTCTTCTCTTCTTTCCTCTTGCCAAATCACATTCAAGATCTACTGGGAGACCTATTCCTTTCCTCCTGCCTGACTCCTACAGCCGATTCTTAACGTCCAAACCTTATGACTTCCCATTCATTTACAGAGTGTCTTTACTAATTTTCCCCCATTAGTGACTTCAAGCAACTGAGGTTTTTATCAGACAAACCTCGTGGAAATGGCAACTCCACCACTTTTCAGCTGCGTAACCTGTAGAAAAATTACTCTGGCCTCGGTGTTCGGAGGGGAAAGTTAGGGACCATGTAATAATGCCAGCCCCACAGGGTTGCTGGTGGAGGCAAGAGAGTGAAATAACAGGTCTGCCTTTGCGCGCTGCCTGGCACGCAGGTACGTTTTCATCCCTCAGGGAGAACTGGCACCAGGCTCTGGGCGTGTGTTCTGAGCGTGTTCCTAATTTAGGATAAGCTCGTCGCTCTCTGCCTGCGTGGTGGTTTGAGTTCATCTACACACACACACACACACACACACACACAATGCCTTAAGTCGGTGGGGCGCGCCCAGCACAGACGCAAGATCCGTCCACCCGGCCCCTCCCATCCCAGAAGCAAACCAGCCCTTCCCAAGCGTCGGGCTCCGTCCCCGACTCCTTCTTCTCCCCCTTCTCCCCGGCAGCCAGGACGGCCCACGACTCCCCGCCCGCTCCAACCCGGAGAACCGGATCTCGTCCCGGGAGGGAAGCCAGAAGCGCGCCTGCGCCGCCAGGCAGCCTCGCGCATGCCCGCTGTCTCCCACCGCCTTTTCCCCAGGTGCGCGAGCTCTCAGGCTCCCGCGGTTCCGGACGCCAGCGCGCCGCAGCTAGCTTGGCTTCCGGCTCCCACTCCGTGGGCGGTGCGTCCAGGCGGCCCGCTGCCACGCGATGACGTCACCGCGCGAGCGGGCGCGGCCGGCTGCGGGTGGGCGTGGAGCCGGAGCTGGGGTGGAGGTAGGGGCGTGGGGAATTCCGGTGCGCAGTAACTGACAGGGGCTTCCTCCTGCGTCCTGCCCGCCCACGGAGCTTCTCCCGCCCGCGTTTCCCCAACTGAGCGACTTGCAAGTTAGATTCCTTGGCTTCGACTCCGCGACCCTGGAATATTGGCGGCTGACGGAGCATCCTCCGAGATCCCGCTTCTTTTACTGATTGTAGTTAAGCCCCTCAGAAAAATGCAAAGAACTCCCATTGGTGGAAGCCCTGTTGCGCACCAACCGCTTTATGTTTTCCCACTAACTCCCTACCCAGGCTTGCAAGGGAATTGAGGTCCTGAGACCTTTAGAAACATCTCTAAGCTGGTAACTACGTATATGGTGGCCCCAGGACCCGAACAGTGAAGCCTCTGCATATAAATATGGTCCTCTAATTGTTGAATGAATTAAAGCACCAGGAAGAAGTGACACAGTGGAAATAACTCATTAGCAAGGTTCTTTCTCCCTAAAGCCAGGAAGGCATGGAATATTCCTCAACTAATTAAGTGAAGTTGGTAAACTTCCTCATTGCATCTTTCTTGGTGCATGGAGGAAGAAAGTCTTTTAAAGTCTTTTAAAAGGTATCTGGCATCCAGAGTACAAAACCAAAAACTCTTTAAAGAGTTTCAGCATATTAACATCGTTTTTAAAAAGCCACGCAACAGAGCAAAAGCAAGTCAGTTTTGCCAAAGCGAATCAGTGGGCTTGTGGAGTCATTTCTATTATTAAAAAGGATGTTTGCTCTGTTACTGCTTAATGGGAGGTATTACATGATTACTATCGATCACGTAATATCTGTTAAGTCCTAAAGCAGTAGCAGTGCTGACAGTCCCTTAAAAAGAGGAGTCGAGTTGTGAAGAAGACAAAAGTTGAGGTGTTCATAACTGAAATTGATGAGAAAATGAGCCCTGCTTCATTTGCACACAGAGAAGTCCTTGGATAGTAATGATCATTCTGAAGATGAAAGGCAAATTATGCAACAGGTAGAACATGATATGCCTACACTCTTGACAGCAAGAGACTGGAAAAGTGATTGATGGGATGGAAAAACTTTTGAGTATGCTTCTAAGTTCAGATGCTTACTAACCTCATCTTAAATCACATTAAGACCAACTGTTTGCTCCGGAACGAAAGCTTAGGACGGTAAGTATGTGTTTCGGGCCAAGTGTGGTTCCATGGGTCCAAAGAACCAATCAAATATTTATAACATTTGTGAGGTATGAGGTACAAAGTTGCTTAGGGGTTCTTAAAACACTTGAAGAGATTATCTAAGAGGGCATTACCTACCCTCAATTTCAAAGTATACAGACAGGTCTATTTTTGGAAAAGATCCCGTAGAACATGCATGAGCAAGAAGGAGAAAAATAGACTTCTTTTTAAAGTTGTAAAGGGTTACCCACCTCACCCTTCTTTTGTGGAAAATTCATCCAGATTCTGCAAGGTTAAGCCTCTTCATGTTAAGTTCGAGTGTATATCAACGTGGCCGTAAGTGCAGCCATTTGGAATTTAAACCTTTCACCAGGAGAGGAGGAGCTCCAGTATCTTGGTTCCAGGAAAGCCGGGTCCTTGCTGGAGGTCTATTTGAAGAATGGTGCCTTTAAGATACAGATTCTAGCGTTCACACAGCAATTGTGTGACATTGGCCAAGTTTCTAAACATCTTAGCCTTAGTTTCCTGTTCTGTAAAAAGGCAACAATAATGGTACCTACAAATGTAGGTAAAATGGTAAAAATGGTTGTAAAGGGACTTGGTGCACAGTTAGCTATTATTGCCTAAACTCTTGAGGGTGTTAAGGACAGAGCTTGTTTTCAGTTAAATTGCACAAAAGAGGAAAGTGGAAAGAACACCTGAAAAATACATAAAAGCACATACAACAAAACTAGGCACGTAAAAAGCTTTACAGCGTCATATGACAGGGGGGACAGTCAACAATATTCTAATCCAGGTTTCCAAGAACAAAAGGACCCGAGCTAAAGGCTTATATTACAGCAATTCCTTAGAGAATATAACCCCAGGGAAGCAAGAGCAAGGGGAAAGGGGAAATGAAGTAGGGAAAGAGGTAGCAAAAAATCAAAAGATGAACTACTGAGCTGGCCACAGGTACAAGAAAGAGTGCTGGCTGTTCTATCGCATCTGATGTCTCCATAGAGGACTTGGGAGACCACAGTGTTTTGGAAGACAGGAAGGAAGAACACCGGAGTTCCTCGCTCCCATCAGCTGAAGGTTATTGCAGGAGATATGAACCACCCCCACTCACACCCCTACCCAGCCGCCCCCATACTTTTGAATCCTGCCTCCTGCTACCCCAGGCAGCCGCCAGGAAAGCCAGAGCCCGCAACAGAAGTAGCATTATCCATGCATGAGCTGAGCTAGCAAGTGAACGGGAGCCAGTAGCGCTTCCCGACTATCCATCTGCAGCCTGCAACTCAACAGTGTCTGCCCCCTCTGGAACTACAGGGAAGCACCCCTAAAAAACACTGGGGACTCAAGGCATTAAGCAAGACATTATTAAGTCATACCCCAAAACAGCATAAGGGACCTGGAGCAAACAGCCTCACAACATCAAGGCCACTACCACCAAGGCTGCCTCAGAGTTCAATAAGCCTCCCTTCAGTGAAGATTGAAATATCCCTTCTGAAACCTGGAAGGATGCTATTGCAGTACAGTAATGTTCTAGACGGTATTCGAAGCATTAAACAGAGAGCTACGGCAGATCCAGGGAGGTACATAAACTGGGTCCAAAATAATGATAATGGCCGAACATGGGAGGACCAAGGCATGAAAGGCACTGTGAACTAAGGGAAGCCCTTCATGCTTTCAAATACTAAATGCATTTTAGGAGTCAGGTGCTAGGATCAAAGATAAATAAGATAATCCCTATGTCCAAGACCAGAAGAGCTCACAGTCACACAACTGGTATGTGAAATAAGATAGACATTTCATTCATTCACTCATTCATGCTTTTTTTATTTCATAATTTCTGCCACCACCAAGTGCTGGTTCTACAAGATCTGGTGTGGCTAAATTGTTAAGAAAACAATTTCAAGAAGTTCGTGCCTCAAAAAATTAATACCAAGTGAGTTTATGAATAATTTCATATCTCACATAATGTAGCTTCCAGGAACTGGTAAATGTTTTAAAATTTACACAAAGGTGCTCCAAAATGTGTTTGCAATGGGAAAGTGAAATAATTACAGGAGAGACTGGGAACAAGCTTCCTGACATGGAAAGGAAGGAAAGTAGAAAGCCTAGAAATGTGGCGGTTCACATTATGGGGGGAGCACATTCTCAGAGCATTATTGCCAATCCAGAAGGAAAAAGATAATAAGACTTTAAAGTTGTCTTTCTAACTGGGACAAATTAGTGCTGTACAGCCAAAACTGATTGGGCCCTGTACTATGGCACAATAGAAGAAGAAAAGGAAAGCCATCCCATGGAATTACATTCTAATTGAGGAATCTGATGGGTGATATGTGAGATAAATAGGTAATATATGTCATGTGTTAAATATTGATAAGTGCTAAAGGGGTTAAGAAAGCAAGGAGGGTGGAGATGACTTTTTAATAAAGACTTGAACGAAGTGAAATAATTATACAGTTATCTGGGGAGAGGGGACCACTGTGAGCAGAAAGGTTTGGGGGAAAGTGTGTGTGTTTGTTCCAGGAATAGCAAGAAGGTAAGCACGGCCAGAGTAGATCAAGAGAGAGAATAGTAGAAGCTGTAAGAGATGTGATAGGGGCCATAACATGCAGGGGGTTTCAGAGCTTTTCCCTCTGCATGAGTTCAGAAGCCAGTGGGAGTTTTTGAGTAGCGTTAATGCAATAGGACATACTTTTTTTTTCTTATTTAAAATTCAATTCATCAACATACAGTGTAATATTAGTTTCAGGTGTACAATATACTGATGCAGCGCTTCCATACCACCCCCAGTGCTCGTCACAAGTGCACTCCTTAATCCCCATCACCTATTTTACCCATCCCCCCCGCCCACCTCCACAGGTATACTTTTTTTTTTTTTTTACATCAGTCTAGTTATTTCATAGCAGGAATAGGAACAAGGGTTAGGAGCCTCCTGCAACAATCCAGACGAGATGACTGAAGTTTGGGTCAGAATAGTGGCAGAAGTGATGGTTAAAGTGGTGGAATTCTTGGTAAATCTTAAAGGAAGAATCAACAGGCTTCATAGACCAACAAAATACAATGTATCAGAAAGCAAAGTGAAGGATGAGGCCAAAATGTTTGGCGGAAGCAGCTGGAAGAAAAGAATTGCCTCCCATGGGGGGATTGTGAGGAGAATGGGTTGGGAGCAGGTGGTGGAGGTGGTGGTAGAGGTTTAGAAGCTCATTTTGGAGCAGGTTCAACTGGAGGTGCTATTAGGCATCCGGTGAAAAGATCACTGAGCAATTTGATCTACAATCCTGGAGTCCAGAGGAAAAGCCCAAACTGGAGATTTTAATTCAGAAGCCATCAGCATATAGATTGAATTTAACACCATGAGATTATTCACATGTTCTCTAAATGTACCCTTTCTATATCATTTTTCATGCACTAAACAGGTGCAAATAGAAGGAATAGTACTTGGGCTGCCTGGGTGGCTCAGTCGGTTGAGCACCCGACTTTGGCTCAGGTGGTGATCTCACGGTTCGTGGGTTCTAGCCCCGCGTCAGGTTTTGTGCTGACAGCTCAGAGCCTGGAGCCTGTCTTCTGATTCTGTGTCTGTCTCTGCCCTTCCCCTACTCATGCTCTGTTTCTCTCTGTCTCAATAATAAATAAACATTAAAAAATTTTTAAAAAAGAAGGAATAGTACTTATCACAGCAAGGAACACATTTATAGGCTTCACTACCCATAGAGGCAGTACCAAATAAAATAAATATTTAAACAACGGCAAACAAGGAATTTAGTTAAACTAACGATCAAATGATCCCAAGTGACTTTATCAAAGGAAATTCAGGAGTTCAGGTTTACACACTTTGCACTCCTCAGCCAAAGTTTGAGATGTCAAAAAGTATATTTCAAAATAAAAGGAAAAGTCTTGGGAACCAGTCAATCCTGGTACGGGTCTACATTTTTTTGCCATCGAAGAACCAAACTATGTGCCTGTATTAGCTCCCTAGGGCTACCACAACAAAGTATTGCTGACCAGGTGGCTTATGTGACAAAGATCTGTCATGCAAATTCCGAAAGCCAGAAGTCCAGGGTTCAGGTGTCAGCGGGGCTGTTTCCGTCTGAGGCCTGTGAAAGCAAGCTCTGTTCCCTGTATCTCTCCTTGGCTTGTAGATGGGCATCTCCCTACGTCGTGTCACATTGTCTTCCCTCTGTGCATACCTGTCTCTCAATTTCCCCATTTTTTAAGGACACCAGTTATATGGAACTAAAGCCCACCTTAACAACTTCACTTTAACTTGATTACCTCTGTAAAGCCCCTGTCTCCAAGTAAAGTCACATTCTGGAGTACTGGGGGTCAGGACTTCCCATTTGAATGGGGGGGGGGCACAATTCAACCCATAACAAGGCCCATGTAAAATAATAAACCTAAGTTACGAGACTCTCTTGAAGCTTAAATAAGTACAGTATTTAAGACAGTCTTGGCCCCTGGTAGACAATCAAATGTAGAGTTGCAGAAAATATGGTTTAAAAAGAAATAGTGATCTAAGTACAATCCCCAAAAGAACCTTCCATTAACATGATAGCAGACATGAGTTGGCTATCAAAACAATGAAAATGTCCCTTACCCTCAGAGCCAACCAAAAGTTGCAGATATAAGTGTGTTGGGTGATCCTAAAACCTGGGAAATGATTTAGGTTTTAGAGTTGACATGATATAGATTCAGAGGTCCACCCAACCAAAAGAGAATCTCAGTTTTTCCGTGTGCTTATTTTTTTTATTTCTCCAAATTTTTATTTAAATTCCAGCTCATTCACATTCCATGTACTAATTAAAGCTCTCTTGTTTGCAAAGGACATTAATTCAGTTGCTCAGGTTTACACACTTTGTCTTAGACGCTTACACAACTTGTCTAATTACACAATTACTAATTGATTACTAATCAGTCTATTATAATTACTAATTGATTACTAGTGTGAGTCACTGTGCTACTTGCCGGACATCAGGAGGTTAAGAAAAAGAAATTGCCAGGGTGCCTGTGTGGCTCAGTCAGTTAAACCTCAGGCTCTTGATTTCTGCTCAGGTCATGATCTCACAGTTCATGAGATTGAGCCCTGAGTGGGGCTCCCTGCTGACAGCCTGGAACCTACTTGGGATTCTCTCTCTCCATCTCTCCCTGCCTCTTCCCGGCTTGTGCACACACGTGTATACACGCGCACACACACACGCATGCATGCACACGCATGCACACTCTCTAGCTCGCTCTTTCTCTCTCAAAATACATAAACAAGCATTTAAAAAAAAGAGCGAGTGAGAGATTGGCTGCTCCCGAGCAGGTTTCCATCTAATGATGGAGACATATGTATGAATATTTACAGAAAAAATACGATGATACAGATAAAACTAGAATGCTCCATAACCACAGCCTGCCTGGGACGCTAGAGAAGGCTTCTTAGAGGCGATAACAATTAAGATGGCTTTGAAGGACAAGAAGCTGTTACCAAATCAAAGACTAACTGGACAAAGAGAAAGAGAAAGACATTCCAACAGAAGCAGTATCATCTGAACTTCTATTAAATGGAGAAAGTAAAAACTTTCTTAAAGAACAGTGAATATGCACTCTTTGAAGAACAATCATATTTTGCTCAACTATAGCATGTAAATAATGGAAGAATAGAGCTTGGCATCGTGAGGTCTCAAACTCAGGATGTGTGTGTGTGTGTGTGTGTGTGTGCACATGCGCACACGCGCACCTATATGAATGTGCATTTTAATATCAAACCACTTCAAAAGCCCTTAGTAGACCCTATTATAATTTGAAAGATCTAAACCTAGAAGCTTATTTCTACCTAATGAGCAATGTGGTTGGACAGATGGAAGAAAGCCATAGTGATGTACGCCCACAGGAGCAAATATGGGTGGGAGGTGATCTCTAGAAAAGCTAGTGGCTTATTATTGCCAAGAAAGAGAAAGAAGTAACGATGGCAGCAAAACTTCTGAGTTGTTGGTAAGGTATTCATTCTTTGGCTGCCAGGAAGCTCAAAGTGATATTTCCTGTTCTATCAAAATGGTGGTTCTGTACACAGAACTGAAAAACTAAAGAGGAGAGGCAATTGAATTTGGGATAGAGTGAGTTTGAAATGCCTGTGGTACATGCCGGTGCAAAAAGGCCGCAATGATTTCAATATATGACAGAGCTCCCAGAGCACAGGGTATAGACCTCTTCTCTACCTACACTGCCTCTTTGGTAATTTCATCCGCTTTCATGGCTTTAAATGCCACCATCTTTTGTTGACTCCCAAATTCATTTCTCCAGCTCAGCACTGTCATGTAAACTCCAGATTCATATTGACATCTCCACTCGAATATCTAATTAACATCTCAAATCCACATGTCCAAAACCCATGCTCCTGATATTCTCTCCCAAACCTGCTTCTCTCTACATTCCCATCTCAGTCCATGACTGAGACCCTTCCTCTCATCCCCACATCTAGTCACCAAGCAAATCCTATTGACCCTAACTTTGAAACAGAAGAATAATCTGACCCCCTTTTCCCACCTCTGCAGCTACCAGTCTGGTCCAAGCAACCTGAGTTGCTTGGGTTATTGTACTTGCCTCTTAACTGGCTTCCTTATTTTGCCCTTGCCCTCCAAATTCTATTCTCAACACATCTGCCAGGGGTCATGCTATTTCTCTTCTTAATACCCTCAAACAGCCCATCATTCTTGGAGTAAAAGCCATAAAATGGTGACAGGGTCCTGTGTTATCTGGCTCCAGTTACATCTCTGACCTCATATCTTGCTGCTCTCCTCCTCCTTTAATTTGGGGGAGCCACAGGGTCTCCTCACTCCTGGAGCAAACCAGATACAGCATTGCCTCCAGGCTTTTGCATTTGCTTTTTCTTCTAAAATGCTCTTTCAACAGATAACCACATGTTTGCTCTCTCATCTGTCTCCTTCAGCTCTTTGCATAAATGTCTCCTCGGTGGGACTTTCCCTGACCACTCAGTTAAAAACTGCAACCCCCACATCCACCCACAGACACTTTTTAACTTCCTTGCCTGCATTAGTTTTCTCCATAGTTCTTATCTTACCTAAAAAAATACTATTGTATTGTGTACACTTACCATATTGCCAGTCTCACCCACAAGTATGAGCCCAGAACATTGCCTGGGAGAGATGTTCAATTACGGTTTGGTGAATATTGAATGACTCAATGGCTGAGCACATAGATCTGGAGCCCAGGTAGGAGTTTCTGCCAAAGATTTTAGAAATGGCAGGGTATCATTTGAATATGGATCCAGTAGGCAGATTACTCAGAATGTGTAACCTAAAAAGAATAAAGGGTTGAAATTGATCTTAGAAACAGATAGGGAAAGAGGTGGTGCAGTGAAGGAGTCTGAAAAGCAATAACAGAAACGCACAAGGAGAACCAAGAGAGAGTGAGCAACCAAAAGGTAGGCAAACTTTGAAAAGAAGTGGTTAGCGGTGTCAAATGTAGCAGAAAGGTGAAGTGAGACTAGCAAGAAAAAGAGTCCATAGCAACTGCTTAGCTATTTAGAAGGAAATAAATTGCTGGTCATCTTACACCGTATATCCAACTCCAGACTAAGTGTTGAATGCAAAACACCAGGGAAGAAATGTGCTTTTCGTAGAAAACACTTTTCTAAGCTTAAAATAAATTGTATACTTTACAAACATACTAACTGATCAATTTGACTTCGTTAAAATGAAAAATATTCTTTAATCCAAAAAGAAGCCTAGCCATAATGAGAAGGCTAAAATAAACTGGGATAAATATGTGTAGTAAATCTGACAACTGGAAAATTATCTTCCATTAAAAAAAAAAAAAACTCTTACTAGAAGAAAAATCTTAAGATTCCAATATATAGAAGGGTGAACATATAAACAAACATTTCACAAAAGTGGAAACATAAACAGTTGAAAATGGCCTATAGGACTAATAAATGAAGAAACACCAGTGAAAAGGATGCTAGAAATTTTGTTCTAATGAACACAGTTCAAAAATATAATTATGGCAAGTAAACTATGAAAAAGAATTACTGTCAGTAGACCTCACCAGGTATAATCCATTTTAGAAATCTATTTATAAGTATTTTACCACAATAAAAAAAAAAAAACTCAGAAAATATATGTGAGGAGAACCTTAATATGACCCGGTAATTCCTTTTAGAAATTACTCTTGTGGGAATAAACCCCAAATTAAGCAACATGTTTATCAGAATATTATCTACCATTGCAAAACAACTGTTCAGAAACAAAAAAATGGTTAAAGTCATAAAAAAAAAGATAAAGTCATAGCCGACTTCTACTACATAGGCAGCTCCTAGACACCGAAAACCAGTCCATTTTTTTTCTAACTTTTTTAACATTTATTTATTTTTGAGAGACAGACTGTGGGTGGGGGAGGGGCAGAGAGAGAGAGAGAGAGAGAGAGAGAGAGAGAGAGAGACCATGAGTAGGGGAGTGGCAGAGAGAGGGGGAGACACAGAATCTGAAGCAGGCTCCAGACTCCGAGCTGTCAGCACAGAGCCCAATGCAGGGCCCGAACCCATGAACAGTGAGATCATGGCCAGAGCCAAAGTCGGTCGACCAACCGACTGAGCCCCCCAGGCGCCCCAGACCCAGCCCATTCTTGCTCTCCACTTCATCTCCACCATCTTCCTTTCCTTGGCACATCGAAAAACCCCAGAAACATTTGTTGAATTAATTAATATGGTGAAATGTTATGTACAAGGATATTTATAAAGGGATTAATGACATAGGAAGTGGCTTAATATAATAAGTTTAAATAGCAGGATAAAACTTGTATATACAGTTTGAGTTCAACTGTGTAAAACAAGGATAGTTTTTATGTGAGAGAATGAATTCCCTTATTGTCTAAGGCAGTCTGAATTGTGGCTTTTTATTACACCTGAAAGCATCCCAATTCATCCTCACACCCACACAAAAACTTTACTCATAAAGAGTCTCCCATGCTTTCCCAGAGCTTATTAAAGACAAAAGCAGAAAGTAGGAAAAGTAATGGTACCATTAATAAACATTACCTGACAACAAGGAAGAAAACAGGAAAATTATTTAAACAAAATACCAAAAAAGCTATTGCGGTACCATAAAAACACAGCCAGCTGGAGCATTTAGTGGAGGATCAGACAGTTTTACAGGCTTCCTAACTTTTTAAGCTATTCTTACAATAATGGATATTTGTAATAATGAGCCTGAGTCACCAGTAATGATGCCCCATTTGTGCGATGTATTCTGTTTGAGAAGAGGTACATTACATAACACAGCCTGGAAGGATTTTTGTTAAAATGTTTAAAACATTTAGAATTTCCAGAACTTATGGAAGGTACACTGAAATGAAATTCTCCTGGAAAACTCACTTATGCTAGAACTCCTAATTTTCCCAATGTTGTTAAAGAGAGATAAAAAGTAGTTTTATTCTATGGTCTAAAATTATTGTATTTACCTTGGAAATTGGGTTTTCCTAAAATCTGGAGTACCTAATGATCCCTTGGGATGAGATGGACAGCTTGTTAAAAATGTAGCTTCCTCAGCCCTTCCTCCAAAGATCCCAAGTTAGCAAGTCTGGAATGGGGCTCAAATAGTGGCATTTTTAATAGATACCCAAGATGATTTGATCTAGACATTCTGTGCTATAAAGATTTAATTTAGGCACTGCTAGAGAGCTCTCTATTTTACCAAGCCTCCAGCTCAGACCAAAAAGAGGTAGATAGCCTCGTTTCTTAAATTAAAAGAAAGTACTAACCGACCTAAAATAATCTGCTGCATTTTCAGGGGAGTTGTGGATCATAACTGCACTGACTTTAGTTAATTTTTTACGATCCCATTTTTAATAAAGAACTCCTGCTCTGCTATTACTAACATTTAAAATCTGGGTTAACAATAGACCATGCCCCAGATTTCAGATTTAATGTTGATAAAAATGTAATAGATGTTATTAGTGGACTCTGGTGTCAGCACAACATTTTTTCATAGTATTTTCACCAGAGTGTTTTGGCACCTCATCTTTCTCTGACTCCTCAAGTATTAATACTCCTCAAGGTATTTAATCCCAACATCTGGTACCTGGATGGTAGATGGGTTATTTGTAAGACACTGGGAAAAACATGTAATGAATATAGAGGAGTCTCAATCCAATGTAGAGTACAGCTAAAAAGTTTGGGGAGACATGAATTTACTTGGACGTGATATGTTTTAAATAAGCATGAAGCTTTAAAAAGTGTCATGATACCAGTTACATGATGAGTATAAAATAGTCAACCTCTTAGAAGCAGAGAGTAGAGTGAGTAGTAGGGTGCTTGCCAGGGGCTGGGGGGAGGGGGAAACAAGGAGGTGTTATCAAAGGTTACGAAGTTTCAGTTATACAAGATAAGTAAGTCCTAGATATCTCTCGTACAGCATCGTGCCTGTGGGTAACAATACTGTATTGCATACTTAAAGATTTGCTAAGAAGGTTGACCTTATGTTAAGTGTTCTTATCACAAAATAAGCAGAAGAAGCAGGAGGATGAGGGGGCGGAATATAAGAGGCCAGAAGAAAAGTTTTGGTAGCGATGGATACGTTTACATCATAGGCGATAGCGATGCTTTCATGGGTATACACTTATCTCTAAGCCCACCAAGGTGTATCCATTATGGACAGCTTTTTGTATGTCAAAATATTTTTTAAAATAAAAAGGGTCATGTTAACACTTCCCAAAAAATTTGTTTAAATACAGGAATTATTTTATAACTCATTGATTTCCATAATATCATGTTTCTGTCAGAAGCAAAGACTTTTTTTCCTGCTTCCTTCTCTTCTTTTTTTTTATAACAAGTCTGTGATTGAAATGAATATCCAAGATACCCAGATATGGGTGTC
Source organism: Cryptoprocta ferox (assembly GCA_028646485.1). Taxonomy (NCBI): domain Eukaryota; kingdom Metazoa; phylum Chordata; class Mammalia; order Carnivora; family Eupleridae; genus Cryptoprocta; species Cryptoprocta ferox. The sequence continues at coordinate 171,114,680 of CM053567.1, forward strand.
TACGTTCATTTGCTGCCCCCACCTCTGGCAGCTCAGGTATCCCAGAAAATAGGCTTACCCTCTGTAAGAATCTGCTTTTCCTTTTTTAAAGGATTTTTTTAATGTTTATTTATTTTTGAGAGAGAGAGAGAGAGAGAGAGAGAGAGAGACGGTGTGCATGCGCACAAGTGGGGGAGGGGCAGAGAGAGAGGGAGACAGAGAATTTCAAGCAGGCTCAGCTCTGTCAGCCCAGAGCCTGATGTGGGCTCAAACTCACAAACCATGAGATGAAATCAAGAGTCAGACGCTTACGCGACTGAGCCACCCAGGCACCCCCAAAATCTGCTTTTTCCAGTACCTGTAAATTCTGTGTTATTTTTCCTGTACCATTTAATCATTTATTGAAAGTCTCTAACATACTATGCTAGACATAAAAGATATACAGACAAATAAATATACCCTATCTTTGATTTGCTCACAGCCTAATAGGGGAAACAGACAGGTAAGTGAATAATTGCAATACATATTGTGAAAACAGGCTGTTGGATCACCAGAGAAAGAGTGGCTAAGTCTGCCTGGTCAGTTACAAGAAGGCTTCTCAGAGGAGATAATATATGATCTGGGTTTTGAACAGGTTTTGAACAGGTAGTTGAGGCATCATGTACCCTATACCGGCACAGAGATATGGGACGGCTTGCAACGTTCCTTAGGACTGATGGAACTTGGCGGCCAACTGGATATGGGAAATTGAGGAAATGGAGAGACTTGAAACTGGTTCCAAATGTCATAGAGGTTTTAATTTACTATTTAGCGTTGTTCTAAATAAATAAAAGTTTAAACTTATTTGCATGGATTTTACCATTAATCTCTATATTGTGCAATACCAGTTCTAAATGTAAATATCAGAACATTTAACTTGGGATCACTAAAATTATGCAACAGATTTCTTGGCTTGACCCTGGAGGGTGACTCAAGCTGGTCATAAGTAATGAACACAGCCAGACTCAGGGAAGTCAGAAAGAGGAAGAAAAGATTCCCCCAGGCACAGTGTGGGCCCAAAGGATTTGGGGGTGCTCGCAGGGTGAATTCAGAGCCTCTCAGGGGCCAGGGGTCCCACCCTGGGACTGGCAAAGTCCTCATGCAGGTGGACTTGACTGCTGCCATGTGTCCCCTCCCACCAGCCCCCCCGCCCCTCCCCGCATGTGCCACACCTCAACAGGGAGCCAGGAAGTCAAATCGGGCATTTCCCCTTTATACAGGCCAGTTGTCCTAACCCACAGCAGATGGGCCACCCCAAGGGTGTTGCAACTCTGTGCCAGGATGTGCTAGGTGTTTGGATCAACGGTGGCTAGAGGCTGGCCCTCGCCAACTCGCCCACTGAGTGAGCTGTACTGCTGTCAACCTGGGGGGCGGAGGGAGTGGGGTGACAGCCGCCACTGCTGGGCTTTGCCCCGGGATGCCACTGGTTGTGACCTTCACTCTCCTTGCACCTGCACTCAGATCCCGGCCAGGGTGAAGGGCAGCAGTTTGGACAGCAGTAGGGGAGGCGTGGGGGGAGCAGGCAGGACCCAGGGGTGCAAAGGTCAAAGAGAAGGAGCCCAGAACCCTTCCCAGGGAGGTGGGGAGAGCGCACAAAACTGAGACACCAAGCCCCCAGAACATGCTCCATTGTCCCAGTAGGCTTCACTCATAAGACACACATTTAAAGATATTTTAAGAACTTGAAGACAGCAGCTGTGCGGCATTAAACCCCAAGCACGAGGCCTTCTGAGCACAGGCTCCTGCACAACCACATTGGTTGCAAAGCTGTGGAGCCAGCCCTAGGCTTCCAACACCACCCAGGAGGCTGAGAAAATAGAAAAAAGGTTAAGGAGGAAGACTAGGGAGCCTCAAAAGGAGGCAGGGGGTGGTCAATGAAAGCAAGGCAGAGACGAACAGGCAGAAGAGAGAGGGGCAGCCCAGAAGCCAACAGAACTCGGGGATCCCTGGACTGCAGAGATGTTTACTTGTCCCACAAGCATTTAAAAAATCTGAGCCAGGGGCGCCTGGGTGGCTCAGTCCGTTAAGCTTCCAACTTCGGCTCAGGTCATGATCTCCTGTTCATGAGTTCCAGCCCCGCCTAGGGCTCTGTGTTGACAGCTAGGAGCCTGGAGCCTGCTTCGGGTTCTGTGTCTCCTCCTCTCTCGGCCCCCTCCCCCACTCATGCTCTGTCTCTCTGTCTCCCTCTCAAAAATAAATAAACGTTAAAAAAAATTACAAAAAGTCTGAGCCAATATCCAAAAATTGGAAACAGTCTCACAAAATCTAAGCTTAAAAAAAAAAAAAAGCAAGAGATTTAACATGTCTCCATGGCCAAAATCGAGCCAGAGCTGCTGGTCCCCTAGAAGGGGCACAGGCCCACCACATGACAGCGTCCCCTGGCTCACAAGGCATCCGCAAGGGCAGCTACGCAGAACCTGGTTTCGCCCATTACCATAGGCGCGTGAGTTCAGAAACTCGGGTCTGCGCCACTGTGTCCAGCGCTGCAGAAAGGTCAAGTAAGAGGGGCCTAAAAATAGGCCATTGGATCTGGCAAGTAGGAAAACCTTGGTAACATCTGAATCAGAACAGTCTGAATGGAGAGATGGAATGGAAGCCAGATGGCAGTGGGCTGGGACGTGAACGGGAGGTGATGAAGCTGAGACAGCAAGGGGAGACGCTCACTTTTCTCAACTGTGTTTTGTCATAGACGAGGGTGATGGGAACGTAGTTCGAACCCACCGAGCCACGCGTCCATATTCCTCCCTCACCCTCCTTCCCACACACCTTATAACTAAAGAAAGAAGGAAAGCAACATAACTTGAAGGAGGATCTTTGTTTAAAATTTTACATTTTAGAGAAAAAAAAATACCAATTCAAGACCAGCAGTGGAAATTAACTGGGATTTCGCTGTTGCCAGTTAGCATGTCATACTCAAAGATGCCAATCATGAGTATTTCTTGCTGTCGGCATTGGTTGTTGGGAGACATAAAATTAGGCGGTTTCAGACTAATTCGAAGTGTTTTTTTTTAAAGCTACCTTAAAATATTTTATCTTGGGACAACGTAATTTCTTATGGCAGGTTTCAGGGAACAGCTGTTGGGTTTGTATTGCAGAACAACACAGAATTCCGCATGGAGGCACTACTTTCAAAATCTAGAAAACTATCTGACAGCCCTATATATTTTTTCAATAACAAGTAAACTGTTCAAATCCGAAGCTGTTGTATAGAATATGCAACATTCCTCCTTTCCATTGTTGAATAAACGAATCTTAAAATAAATGATGACATCTGTTTCCACCCACCGCACCGTTGTTTGGATGTTTTGCAGTCTTGTTTGTTCATACGGAATGTAATTTAGAAGCCTGGTATTTTATCATGAACAGGGTTAGGTCTAGATTTAGCAGGGCTCTGCATTTTAGGAAAGGTCCAACTTGGTGAGGTATACCCTATCCGAAAAGTGGAACGTACCAGGAGTTTGAAAGCTGAATGCCTCTTACTTGTTGCTTCCAGAGACGCTCCGTTCTGATTTGTTAACAGATTTCTGCGAGGTGATTTAGGTCAAGATTTGGAACTCTTGCAAAGTAATCAGATTGTAACCTTGGCTTCCGCTAGTCCATCAAAGCACAGGAAGCCTGCTTGCTTCTTCTGTGACCTACCCTCACCAACGACAGAGCGTGGTCTGCGGAGTTCACCAGGCTCTTGCAGCTTTCAAGACTTAATGGTGTGCATTGATGTGATTTTGTGACTTTGAGTGAATGCCAAGTCCATGAGACAAGCTACATTTATTAAAAAGGGGGGGATGGTAAAATTCTTTTCTGTTCATTTTAATGAAGTTATGGAAAGCAGTTAGCCTTTATTTAACTAATTACTGGATGTCCTTAAGAAAAACCCTGAGCCTAACTGTAAACCCCCTTAATCTACAACTCTGATCATCACACTTTGACGCTAATAATTAACTTCAGCCTGCACAATAGCCCATACTGCCTACGCGAAGTGCAAACTGGCAAGTCAGCGAGATAGCTTTGTACACACAACCCCAGCAATTGGCCCATCCTAGACTTGGATGAAGACGGTACAGGGAGCTCATGGGTGTGTCGTTGAGGGTGTGAGGACGGAAGGGTTTTGTGTTCAGCAGAGGAAATGGATGCCAACTGGGCCAAGAGAATGGAAAAACAGGACATTCTCATTTTCTTACTTCCTCATTATTTACTACTCTTTAGCCACTAGAAATCTAGATTCTGTCCCCATTGCATCATTGAAATTGATGTCTCAAACCCCATGGAATTTTCTTCAGTATTTATTCTTCTTAACACCTCGCAGGAGGTGACTGTTGTGGCAAGTCCCATTTTTCATGAAGTTTTCTTCTCCCTTAACCTCCAAGGCCCAGAACTGTCTTGGTCCTCCTGCTCCCTACTTCCCTGCTACTTCTCTACTTCTCTCGCCTCCAACCCTCCATCCTCCCATGCACCAGTCCACACGCATCCCTGTGGGCCTGGATTCCCTCTGATCTCATCCAGTATTATGTTTTTGGTTCTCTCTTCTATGCAGATGACTATCAAATCACGTTACATAAACCCAGCTTCTCTGCCAAGTTGTAGACCAATGCCAATGAGCAGTATAGTGGAAAGAGCTAGAAAATTGGAACTGAAATCAAATGAGATGACAGATGAAAATTCATAGTGCTCTACAGTTGCCAATTCTCGTCTGCCTTCCACAGCTTCCTGATCACTTGAATTCTGTCTTCCCGACCTCTCCGAATGCCCCCACCTATCTCTCAGGGAAAGAGGGGGAAAATTGTGGTGCCGTCTTTGATCTCCCCTTTCTCATTCATCTCATCCAATCCAGCCCCAGAGCCTCCAAATACTATATTTCTGCCATAGTTTAGGTCTTTCCCTTCTTTCCAATTCATCACAGTCGCCACTATGCAGAACAATCTTCTCATGCCCAGCTCCAGTCATAGCACCTGACTCCTCAGTGAATCTTTTTTATTGATCGAAGCCAAGGCAGACTCAGCTCCCCAGTATTTGAGTTCCTCCACAACATACAACTGCTATGCCTCCCTGGCTTTCCCTCTTGCCACTCTCCTATCCAAGCACCATGCCCCAGGTAACTTGGATGATGTCTCCAGACACTCCTGCAGACTATCCCACCTCTGGACCTATGCTCGTGGTAGCTCTCCCCTCCCTACAAAATGCCTGTCTTTATCCCTTATCCTGATTTCAAGGTAATGTTGGACTGGGTTTGGACAGGAGAATAGAAACCACTCTAGATGTTTCAAACACAGGGAATTCAGTTCAATCCAGGGAATTGGTTTCAGAGATGCTGGAAGGGTTGGAAGAGCCAAAGGGAGGAGGAAGGGGGCTGAAGGGGCAAAAAAGAAGCCGCAGTTGAGCACCCTTGGTCTGAACCCCCTCAAGCCACACCTGCTACTCATACTGTTTGTCCCTTCTGGATGTGCCAGAGGGGGCTCGCTGGCCCACGCTGCCACAGCTCGGGGGTGTCGTGTTGCCTCTGCGGGGGCTCCAGCCGTCTGGTACCCCGTCCCCCAACTCCTGCTGCTACTCCAGCAACCACCTCACTCCCGGAGCGAAAGCAGGACTCTCCTGCTGCTTTTGGATTTCCCTGTGAGCCCAGATGGCAAGAGAGTCTGGGAAAGGTAATTTTCAGACACCCGGCCCTGCCTCCACCAAGCACAGTAGAGGAGGAGAGGCGGAGCTGCAACGCTACAGGGGAGCTCCTGGGCAGGGGCCCAACTCAAATGCCAAGTGTTTCCCAAAGTATTTCTTGACTTTTCACCCATTCCCTGTCCCTCCACCACCCCAACTAAACTTCTCCCTCTTCTGAATTTTGTCTGAAAAAATTTTTTTTAATTTTTGAGAAGGGGGCGGGTACAGAAAGAGGGAGACAGAGGAGCACAGAGCCAGGCGTGGGTATTGAACTCACGAACCGTGAGATCATGACCTGAGCCAAAATCAAGAGTTGGCCGCTCAACCGAGTGAGCCAGCCAGGTGCCCCTGAATTTTGTCTGAATTTTATTGGTCTCGTTGGCTCAATTTAAAGTATATTCATTGAGGAGCCACTGCCAGATGCTGAAGAGATAACCACAAGGAAGACAGATGTGGCTTCTGTCCCCCTACAGCTTGATGGCGTTTAAAGTCTAGCTGGAAAGACATACAATCAAACATGTAATTACGGTGTGGTTTGCTAAGCAGCAAGGCAAGGGGGTATGAGTGTTGGAGCCCACGAGAACCATGTTTAAACCAAACTGGGAGGGCCAGGAAGTACTTGCAGAGGAAGCTGAAGTCTGAAGCCAAAGAAGCAGGGTCAGGGGAAAATGCTGCATTTTATTTTTAAGTTTATTTTTAGTTTGAGGGAAAAAGAAAGCACGTGCATAAGCGGGGGAGGGGCAGAGAGGAGGGAGAGAGAATCCCAAGCAGGCCCGCACTCTTAGCACAGAGCCCAATGTGGGGCTCAAACTCATGAACCGTGAGATCATGACTTGAGCCGAGGTCAAGAGTCAGATGCTTAAGCCACTGAACCACCCAGGCACGCCTGTCTTCGGATTCTGTGTATCCCTCTCTCTCTGACCCTCCCCTGCTCACGCTGTCTCTCTCTCTCTCTCTCTCTCTCTCTCTCAAAAATAAATAACACATTAAAAGAAATTTATACAGTAAGGATCTGACAGGATCAGGTACTCTTCTAGGAAATTTGTGTGGGAAGAACATACTGGCGGACGCTCCGTTATCCCTGGCAGTTGGTATAGCACCAGCCACCTGTACCAGCTGCCCCATCTGTCCTTTTTTTAAAATTTTTTCTAATGTTTATTTATTTCTGAGAAAGAGAGAGAGAGAGCATGAGTAAGGGAAGGGCAGAGAGAGGGGGACAGAGAATCTGCAGGGGGCCCTGTGCTGTCAGCAGGGAGCCTGGTGCAGAGCTTGAACTCAGGACCCCTGAGATCATGACCTGAGCAGGGATCAAGAGTCAAAGGCTCAACAGACTGAGCCACCCAGGCCTCCCCCTCCCCTCCCCCCACCCCGCCCCCACCCTCCCCATCTGTCTTGCGGTGTTTTAGAGACATTTGTTCTCTGGAAATCTCCTCTTTCTTGAGATTAAAATCTCATTTTTTTCTGCTGCATGCTGTATAATTTCATTTACCTGCCATTGTGAAAAAAAGGCAGAACTCTAGGGACAGAGAGCAAATCAGTGTTTGCCAGAGGCTGGGAATGGCCACAGAGGTTGACTACAAAGGGGCACCAGGGAATTTTCTGTGGTGATGGAAATAGTGTTTCATGACTGTATGTGTCAAAACTCATGGAACTATCCACTGAAAAGGGAGAATTTTCTGCTTGTAAATTATGCCTCAAAAGCCTGACTTTAAAAGAAAAAGGAATATCTTTCCTTCCTACTGAATCTTACACATGCATCGCAGCCCTGATTTCTCTGTTGCACCACCTCCTACCTCGGCATTTGTGAAGCCTGAGTACTGGTGTCCATTTAAATCTGTTTGCCAGCAAGTAAAACCTCTCCTTGCAGGTCTCCATGTGTTTGCAGCCACGATTCAGCTCCTGGAGGATAACGGTCAGAGCTTACTTACATTTTGAGCATTTTTCCTGCAGGGAATTCAGCACTCACTAATATTGAGGGAGTGTATTTCGAGCCAGAGAAGCAATTTCGGTTTTGATAGACTCTTCCATAGCCTTGGGATTGACTTCCCCCGGCTTCTCGGGCACCCATCCCAGCCCCTTTCCTCTTAGTTCATTCGTTCAAGCCTCCCTCCTTATCTGCTGCTGTACAGATATGAAGGGTTCCAACCAGGCAGCATTCAAAACTAAATATTAAACAGGAAGATAAAATGACTAATTGTTTCAAGTGGGGAAGATAAAAAGAGGACCAGCGTTCCCACCATGTTGCCTGGGAAATGAAAACAATTGTAGACTTGGGGAGCATCACAGGGTCTGTTTTCTCCCCGGTTGGACAAGCAGCAGCCTGAGCCTGGCAGACACTGCCTGCTTGTGTCTTTGATGCCAGGAGCCTGTGATTCTAAAAGGTATCAGGTTTCTAGAAAAAAAATAGAAGGCCACCTTTAGAGGATCAGGGAGGGATTTCCCACCTGGAGTGAGGCCCTAAGGTAAAAGCATTATTTTACTGTAGTCATTGGCCAAACATCTGACTTCCTTGAGTTGCACGGAAGGACGAATCACGTTTTAAAGAATCCAGTTTTATTTTTGTCTTATCCCCTGGAAAAATCTGACATGTGGAATTCTTAATTTTAACTGTGAGGTGTTTCACATCCCCCGTGGCTTGCCCAGCATGTAGAAATACTTGTTGAAATTACTTTCAATTCCAGTATAACAACCCACAGGATGACACGATCAAGTCATTTTGTTTTTGCTAAGTAGCTTGAAGTTGGTATATACATTATAAACCTGGCAGATATGTGAGCCTTATTATAGTCATTCCATGGCATCTTTTAAACTTTAAAACAGGGATCAGCAACCTGATGATGGGCCATGGGCCAAATCTGGCCCACCAGGTATTTTTGTAAATAAAGTTTAATTGAAACACCACTACTCCCATTTGTTTACATATTGTGAATGGCCACTTTCCACACAACAACAGCGTTACGTAGCTTGGCAGAGATCACGTGGCCTGAAAAGCCAAAAATATTTATTATCTGACCCTTTACAGAAGTTTGAGCACTCCTGTTCAAGGGACAACACTTTCCAGAGTCAGTTTCAGAATCCTCACCAGACCTGTGCTCAGACCCTATTTTTGAAGTTAAGAATGGAGAGGTAGCATCCGTGTTATGATAATCTTTCTCTCACTAGTAAAGGTATTTTATTTTGAATGAAAACTAGGAAAAAAGTTAGTTAAATTATTGTTTGGGATTTTTTCCTAGAAAATAGCTTATGCAAGGTTTTCAGTTGGCCTCCTTTGTGATATATAAAATCCATGCCTGTGTGTCTATGTGTTTTTGTGCGCCTTTAATGGCACATAACTTAAGACATCTTATCAGAAGGGGTGCCCAGGTGGCTAGTCTGTTGGGCATCCAACTTCAGCTCAGGTCATGATCTCGCAATTTGTGAGTTTGAGCCCTGTGTCAGGCTCTGTGCTGACAGCTCAGAGCTGGCACCTGCTGCGGATTCTGTGTCTCCCTCTCCTGCTCCTGCTCTGTCTTTCTCTGTCTCTCAGAGATAAATAAACATTAAAGAAAATTTTTAAAAAACTATCTTATCAGAAAAAGCAATCACTTAAACTTTTTGTGGGTTATTGACATTTTGGGGTACCAGCAAACATGTAACGATAGTCTCTTCACAGCTGAAAATGGGCAAATGCACATGCACTAAAACTCTATGTCTAATTTCAAGAGATCACAAGGCCTGAAGCCTCCCTGTACAGTCTGGGTTAATAACTTCTTTATGGAAGGATGCATCTCTACAGGCGGAACTCCAGGCACCCGCAGCTTTGTGGAGGGTATCAAGGCAATCCCAGGAGCCAAGGAAAATCATGCTTCACAGTTAGTCACTTTGTTTTGCAAAACTGAGGTCTTAAAGGGTTTTTAGGCTGCAGGTGCAGATGTCTGTCATTGTTCTGTGTGGTCTTAGATACAAACAAAAACTTGAGTCTGTCTCTGAATTGCAGAAGCTGTCAGCTGGCGGTTAGGGGATCTCCAGTGACAGAGGACTACTGCACAGGTCAGAGATGACAACTGTCCCAGGAGTACACAGACATTGCACAGCTCTGAGAGTTCCATGAGCCCCCACCACCACTGAAGTGCGAGGACCTATTTCTGATCTCTCAGTTTTGTCAACACATGGGTGTACAGTGGACATCAGTTTTGCAGAAACATCTTCTCTGCAGAGGCAGATGTCCCATACACTTACAGAACTAAAGTGACTAAAAGATTGGCTAGCCAAGTTAAAGAGGGGAGCCGAGAACTCTCTGGTGAAGTCTCCGCTGCTCGCTGCTCTGTATGGTAGGTAGGACACGCTAGGCAAACGTGGTGTTTATCATTTGCATATAAGTATTGTTTATTCATAGATGGAACAGAGCAGGTATTTGCAAGTACTTGTCAAGTTCAGCAAACAGTTATGAAATCTTCCTCCAAATTCAAGCGTGAGACTCAGTGCTTCTCTGGTAGGGTCGATTTTTTACAGAAATCTCTCTTGTGGACGATGGCCATGGGAGGTTGGGAAGCCACATAACTGGATGAAATGGCCCAAACCACTGAAGCCCTGTTCGTCAAGCCAGGCTACTGGATGGTTCTTGTACTGTTGATGGATATGGAAGGCATGCAGAAGGAATTGCCCAATGATAGGCATGCTGAGAGCATGTCACACCAGAAAGCTCGGGGCAGGCCCTGTGTCAGGTTACATTGCTTGCTAGAATAATCCTAGGGAGTGCAACCCCCCCCCCCCCCCACCTACTGGGTAGTCAGCCATGGTCTTTGTTCCCAGGCATCACCAAGTGCTGCCTGGACCCAACGCAGTGACAGGTTTTGGTCTGATGAATTAAAAATAAACAAACAAAAAATCTTACCTGCCTCTAATAAAGCTTTACCTTGAACATTTGGTGAGTCATGGCTTAGCTTAATTTCTCTGCTAAATAGTAATTGTCTCTGCAGGTAAGTGATCAGTTAATCCCTTTTTCTGCATGGGGGAGGGGGAAAATTGGAGAATTCCCGAATGGAACGTAGCACCCCCTCCCCACTATGTTCCTCTCTCTGTGGAGACTGGAAATGTGTTACAGGAAAGGAACCAGGCTATACGAGTTAAGAAAGTGGATGTTGATTTTAGCTCCCTGGGTGCTGAATGGTGGCCTCAGGCAAATACTTTAACCCTGCTGGGCTTGTTTCTTCGGCCATAAAAAGATCACTTAGGAGGAAATGATTTCTAAAGAAACTCCTAGTTCTAAAATGTGATTTTCTGAAGCTTCAGAATACCTTGGAACATTCAAAAGACCTTTAACACACCCACAGCAGGAACTGAGTCCCAGGAGGGACATCGCCTGTATATTATTTAAACAACTGAATTGCAATAAGGCTCTTCCCATTAAGGCATTTGGTGCAAGCAAGCACTTTATAATAACCTTCCCAGGAGCTCATTTAAAGCTCCATTAAAAAGCAAACAATTTTTTCAATGTGAGCTCCTTCTAATTACCTGTTATTTGAGCTTCATGTTTCCTTCTAATCTTGAGTTCTGGGCATCTGTGGCTGTCCAGGCAAAGTTCGTAGCTCTCCAGAAAGGTAATTGGTTTGATAAAAGTTGTAGATACAATGACTAAGGGGTACAGACTAAATGGATTTGTCCTCTTCTCCCTTCCTGTCCTGTTCTTTCTTCCCACTCTCTTGCATCACAGCCTCTATCATTTAAAACAGTAACGTAAAAGCTAACATTTACTCAGTGCCTACTAATCATCCAACACTGTTCTAAGGGCTAACTCTCAACACAACTTATAATATTCTAAGTCCTTTCCATTCGTTAATTAAGCACATTCTCCCTACGATCCTATAAGGTAGGTACTTTTATTATCTTTATTTACCAATGAGGAAACTGAAATACAGGAAGGTTGAGTATGGTGTCCAAGGTCACACAGCTAATCAGTGGCAAAAGCAGGATTGAGGGTGGTCAGGCTCCAGAGTCTACACTCTTAACTACTTGACCATAATGCTATCTACTTGGGCATCATGAATTTGAGGAGCCATTTTTTTAATGTTTATTTGTATTCATTTTGAGAGAGAGAGCACACACACACATGCACAAGCAGGAAAGAGACAGAGAGGGAGGGAGAGAGAGAGAGAGAGAGAGAGAGAGAGAATTCCAAGCAGGCTCCACCCTGTCAGCGCAGAGCCTGACACAGGACTCGAACTTATGAACTGTGAGATTATGGCCTGGGCTGAAATCAAGAGTTGGAGGATGAACTGACTGAGCCTCCCGAGCCTCCCAAGAAGCAATGGTTTATAATAGGAGTTTTTAAAATGTCATTCCATCAACCATTTTACCATCTAAGCAAAGGCTAATCTAGAGATGATTTGGAATGACAGAATGATTTCCATTTGATTCCAATGATTTCAGCCAAAAAGCAACAGCTACAAAATTACATGGAACAGCCACAGATGGTTCAGTGCTTTCCTTTTCATTCCTGCTCGTATAGTGAGTTTCTGGAGAAACTGCCCGAAGAGTCTACTTTAGACCAAGCCAACGTTCACAAATCAGGCTGCCTCCATTTAAGACAGTTGAGGCGATGGTTAGGAGGCTAAAATTAATATCCCTGGTTGACATACATTAAGTCAGTTCGGGACAGATCATAATGGACATCCCTTACATTCACACACATAGGTTGGGGATTCTCTTTGCCCATTTTACAGAAGGGGAAACCGAGGCTCAGAGTACTTGCTAATTCTCCTGGGCATCACACACCTAGTGAGAACCAGGGCTGAGGAACTCTGACGTGCAGCACAGGGCAGTTTGCATCCTACCCTTTAATCCCACAGACATCCAAGTATCTGCCAAACCAGATCTTGGAGAAACGGTTTCAAAGTGTTTTCTTAGAGGAATCTGCAGATGTGTATTAAGCAGTCTCTGTCCATCTCGAAGCCCAGTGGAATTGTCCCAGCCTCAAAACTATGTGCTTGGATTTAAGTGTGAGTAGGTGGGAGCCAGCCTCATGGTTTTTACCCAAATGGTAGATTTGGTGACTAAGATGAGAGATCATTTGAATAGTCACACATTTGAGTATTTTAATCAAGCGAAAGTGCAAACGAAGGGTTTTCAGTCTTTCTGTTTGTCATTTATGGCGACGGAACCATGGTAAAGAGTCTGCCTTGGGTCACCAGACTTAGGATGGGAAGGTCAGGCTATCCTGGTTAAAGTTAAAAATTAGTCACCTTTCCCCACGATACGATTGAATAAGCACATTAGCAGTTTATAAAAGAGGTTGTGAAACCTTCTAGGGAAAAAGCTATTAAGTAACCAGTTTAGGGGAGAGACTTCCTCGTCCCACATCTCAGCAGGGGGCTGAACTGCATGGCGGGGAGGTTCATTCCTATTTCATATCTATTATTATTTCTCCAGAAGGGCTTATCTTTTATTGCCAATAACACTTCACTCCGAGCTTTCTCTGCTCTGTCCTCTCAATTTACGTCACCACCCCACACCCAGAGCCATTATAAATATCTACTGAACACCGGGCACTAATCTTTAGTAAGCAGAAACAGCACTGTCTTTTCTGCCTACCAACGGGCTCATAAACCTTGAAATGTCATAATGCCAAGCTTTACTGGGTGTTGTTGTTATGGTTGAATATCTCGCTGAACCCGACGTAACAAAATACATGTAGGCATCAACTATAATCATAACTTCCAAAGTGAGTGTTTTGTGAGATGTATTGAAGGGCAATGAGAAGTATTTATGATTGTCCCTACTATCTTAATAGGGACAGTCTTTTTATTTAGAATTAAAAGCATGGTTAGTAGTAATGCCATTCATGGTTTTTTTCCTAAGTAAGTTTCAACTACTGTAAGCAGTCAGTAAAGGCATGTACACACACACACACACACACACACACACACACAAATATATTACAATTGTTTTAAATATCCTGCTTTTCATTATAATTGTCATCATTAACTATGTATTGTTGGACAAACTGCTCTAAGATTTAAGTGATAGACAGAATGTCAAGTTCCACCTGCAGAAGGAATGGAAATTTTCTTTTATAACAAAAATATGGTCTTCAAATGAAAAGTCTTTTTAAAAATGCAAATAATTTGGGGGTGCCAGTTGGCTCAGCCGGTTGAGCGACTAACTCTTGGTTTTAGTTCAGGTCATGATCTCAGTTTCGTGAGTTCAAGCTCCGCGTTGGGCTCTGCACTAACAGTGCAAGAGCCTGCTTGGAATTCTCTCTCTCTCTCCCTCTCTCTCTACCCATACCCTGCTCATGTTGTTTCTGTCTCTCTCAAAATACATAAATAAACTTAAAAAAGGGGGGCGCCTGTGTGGCTCAGTTGGTGTCCAACTGAGCTCAGGTCATGATCTCATGGTTCATGAGTTACAGTCCCGCATCAGGCTCTGTGCAGACAGCTCAGAGCCTAGAGCCTGCTTTGGATTCTGTGTCTCCCTCTCTCTCTCTCTCTCTACCCCTCCCCTGCTTGTGCTAAAAAATAAACATTAAAAAGAAAATTTTTAAAAATGTTTTTAAATGCAAATAATCTGTCTTCTATATTTTCCTAAAGGCAATACAGACGGGTGTGAGTCCTAGTTCGACCCACTAACAAGGAGACTTCAGCTAAGCTATTTAATCCCTCTGTATTTTAGTTTCTTCATTTATACAGTGGATATATCAAAAGAAGTTGATTCAGAAAGTTGGTGAAGATCACATGGGTTATTACCTCATTTGTAACTCAGCAAACATTCAATACGGTTTAGCTCTCAGTATACTCTGTTACTAATAGTTAATGTTTACTGAGGGATTAACTTACATGAGGAGGTCCTGTTATAAGTGTTTTACTCCTCTTAATGATATCGTAAAAACCCTATGTAATAGGTACTATTATCTCCATTTTACAGATGAGGGAAACATACAGAAATTTTCAGCAGTTAACCCAATATCACACAACTGCTAAGTGATAGGACTGGATTTTGACCCCAGAAACCTGGCCCCAAACCCATTTTAATTAACTAGTATAACACACAATAGTATCTCTCGAGTCATTCTACTTATCTCATGGCAGGTCAGTGACACAGAAAATTGTTATAAAAAATTCAAAGCAACGGACAATGGATGTTTCCAACCAAAATGCATCCACAAGGGTCTGGAGCTTTTTTTGCACATGTAGAAAATGTCATTAGAAAAACTGACTAAAATGATTGATAATGAGGCATTACCTTATCTATCCAGGTACTCTTGAAAGAAAAGAATGAAAAAGAATTCCAAACTTTGGGATGTAAAGAGGCAAATCAAGAATATATAGAAAATATCAATACCTATTTGCAAATGATATATCCAATAAAGGGTTAATATCAAAAATATATAAATAGCTTCAACAACTCAACACCAAAAAACCCAATCTAATTAAAAAAATAGGAGTAGACATTCTTCTAAAGGAGATATAGGTGGCCAAGAGACACATGAAAAGATGTTCAGTGTTACTAATCATCAGGAAAACGCAAATGAAAACCACAATGAAATGCAAACAAAAACCTCACGTCTGTTAGGATGGCTAAAATAAAAAAGATGAGAAACAACAAGTGTTGGCGAGGACATGGAAAAAAAAGATCCCTCGCCCACCATTGGTGGGGATGTAAATTGGTGCAGCCACAGTGGAAAACAGTAGGGAAGTTCCTCAAAAAATTAAAAATAGAATTATCATATGATCCCATAATTCCACTATTGGGTATTTACCCAGGAAAAATGAAAACACTGACTTGAAAAGATACATGCACCCCTATGTTTATTGCAGCATTATTTACAAAAGGCACCCAAAGTGTCCAACAATAGATGAGTGGATAAGGAAAAGGTGATATATTATATATATAATAGAGTATTACACAGCCATAAAAAGGATGCGATCATGCCATTTGAAACAATATGGATGGACCTAGAGGGTATTATGCTAACTGAAATAAGGCTGAGAAGGACATACACCATATAATTCCACTCACAAAAGAAATCTTAAAAGAAAATAAACAAAAAGCAGAATCAGAACTATAAATACAGAGAAAAAATTGATGGTTGCCAGTGGGGAGGAGAGTGGGGGGTTGGACAAAATGGGTGAAGGGGAGAAGGAAACACTGGCCTCCAGTTATGGAATGAGTAAGTCATGGGACAAAAAGCAGAGTAGAAAGAATATAGTCAATGAGACTCTAACAGTGATGTAATGGGGCAGACGATAGCCAAACTCTACAGCACAATGTAGAGACTTGGCAAATTACGAAGTTGTACACCTGAAACTAACGTCACATTGTGTGTCAGGCACACTTTAATAAAAAATAATAAATATCAGATTTTAAAAAAGAAAATATCATACAAACAGCCAACCAACATATGAAAAAAATGTTCGTCTTGATCGTAATAGAGATAGTAGTAGCCAGTGTGGCCGGCGGAACAGCAGAAGGAGAGATTCGAGCAGCCTTCTGCAGGGTAATATGACGAACTACCTCAAAAGTCTTAGCTCTAGACACGATCCTGTGCCCGCACGTATATGCACCTAATCTCAGCTGGTCCCACCCCCACCCCCACCCCGCACACACACTCCTGTGCACCAAGCCTAGTCCCCATTTCCGCTCCAACAGCATGAAAGAAACTCTCAGGAACCAGGAGGAACTCGCCAAACCGCAAGCACAAGTGCTCACCGGTGGGAAACGAACCGCTGGCCGAAAGGACAAGGCGGTTTGCAAACGATAAAAAACTTCAGTTCACCTTAAAGAAGTGAGGGCTGAACGATACCTCTGGTATTGAAGAAGTGAGTGTGTTCACAAACCAAGGAACAGTGTGATCTAGCTGCACAACCCTGTAGTTCACGTCTCCCTGGCAGTGAACACTTTTCACCGTCACAGGCCATGCGGAGACCAGGCAGCGACAGAATTGCTACCCAGGATCTTAAACCAATGCGGGGCGGGGGGGGGGGGGGGGGTGCTGGCTGAGCTCTGCCCACGCCCCCTGTGGCTGGGAAAGCACCGCTGCTCCCGGAGAGGATGCTGGTGAACTTTGAGATCTTGTGGAGAATCATGAAGAAGCTTCCAAGAACGAAACTAGCTCAGCTGGGTCAACCTCTGACGAAGATAAAACATGAAGAAATCACCGGGAGCCGCTATTTTATATTATGATCGCTTTTAAAAATGTTGTTTATGGATCTGATACAATCTAGATCGCTAGTATCTTTGAGCCCAAGCCCCGTGGACATGGTAGCTCTTTTCAGTTTTTGCTTAGACACAATTCATTCTTCGTAGCTACTTAAGCTAAAGAAGGCTGGGAATAAGGTTTGAAATAAGGTTAATTAAAAAAAAAAAAAAAAAAAGCCTTAAGCAAGCATGTCCCCTACCCAGCAATTCTACTCCTAAGGAGTTTATGTCACACAAAGAAATGCATAAATGTATTCATTTAAACATCATTTATAATGAAAATTTGGAATTAGCCTAAGGAGGAATTGATATGCATATGGCCATGTAAATTTATTCTAAGGAAATGGCCATGGATGTGTGCAGAAATTTATCAACATACATGTTCGTGACAGTAAATAGTGAATCAGAAAAAGAAGAAAGAAAGAAATTGCTTCAGCTGTGAAAAAGAAGGAATTAAATACATTCTCAAGCACCTACATGATTTGGAAATTATGTTACAGAAGTCCATAAACATGTATACGGAAAAGACTCAAAGAACATACACTATAGGTTAGCAGTCATAATTTCAGAGTTGTAGCACTACAAGCAAATTTTGCTTTATTTTCTTTGTGTTTCCAGACTTTCTGCATTAAGTACTTATGTACTAAGGAAAAATAAGGGTAAGATAATAAATAGAAATAAATATTGGTATCAGTGTGAAAAAGAAATTCAGATCCATATTACACAAGATTCTAAACTACAAGTGACAGAAAACCCAGAACAAACTGTCTTGGCAAGAAGGAAATTATCGCTTTACATGCCTCAGGTATGGCTGGATCCAGGCCTCAGACAAAGTTGTTTAGGGCTTGGTCTGTCTCTCACCAACTCTTTATCTCTTGTGTTTCTTTTTTCTCTATTGTTTCATTTTCAGGAACGTTCTTTCCATGAAATTCATGGTGCAAATATGATGGTGCAAATATGCCCATCGAGATGTTTATATCCTCTTCCCTCTGCAAATTCTTCAATTGCCATTTTAATAAGAGTTAAAATAAAAGTCCTGGATCTGATTTTCATGGGCCATCTTGGAATAGTTTACTTATCCTTGATCCAATCAAACAGCCCCTTAAACGGAATGCCCTGATTGGTCATGCCTGGGTCACATGACCATGGTGGGAGCCAGGAGGTGGGGTCAGCTAGGGTGGCAAGGAGTGAGAGTGGGGGAAGGGTGGTTTCCTAATAGACCCTTAGTGTCTATAGTGGGGCTCCACGTAGAAGAAGAGTGGAGGGTGCTGTAGAGCTAAAAACTACAGTAACAGAGACATGAAAACACATTCACCAGAAGATTTCAGTTTCTTTAGATGCTGGTGAGGCATGGCCAGGAAGAGCATTAGCTGATTTGAATCATTCAGGTCTCTTGTGTTTGTCAGAAAATTCAATTAAGACCTGGCTTGAGCAACAATGAGAATTTATTGACTTACATAACTGAAAAGTCCATAGGTAGGGATGGCTTCAAGTCTAAGGCACCCAAGGATCTGGCTCTTACAGTCTCTCAAGTTTTAAACTGGTGACAGTTTTATCTCCAGATTCCACACAAAGGCTCCTGGCAATTCCAGGCTCTCTCCCCAGGGTAGCAGATTGCTCTGGCAGTTCACACCTCACATCCTCACACCACACCAGGTGTGATCCAGGGACAGAGAATCTAGTATTTCCCAGACAAGTCCCGTGATTGTCACCTCTCTCACTGGCCCAAATTGGAAGAGTTCAAGAAGGTTTCGTATTAATTATTTAAATTAATTCTTTAAATGTTTTGTAGAATTCACCAGTCGTGGATTTTCCTGTGTTGGGAAGTTTTTGATTACCGATTCCATCTTCTTACGAGTAACAGGTCTGTTCAGATTTTCTGTTTCTTCATGATTCACTCTTGGTCGGTTGTATGCTTTTAGGTATTTGTCCATTTCTTCCAGATTGTCCAGCTTGTTGGCTTACAATCATTCGGAGTAGTCTGCTATGAGTCTTTGTATTTCTGTGGTATTAGTTGTGATATCTCCTCTTTCATTTCTGATTTTATTTACTTGAGTCCTCTCTCCCTCCCTCTCTCTCTCTCTCTCTCTGGTAACTTTCTCTATTTTATTTATCTTTTCAAAAAGCAGCTCTTAGTTTCACTGCTTTCTTTTTTCTTTTGTCTTTTTAGACTCTATTTCATTTACAATTTCCATTCTGATCTTTGTTATTTCCTTCCTTCTGCTAACTTCGGGCTTCATTTGTTCTTCTGGTTCCTTGAGGTGTAAAGTTAAGTCGTTTATTTGAAATCTCTCTTTTTTCTTAACGTAGGCATTTATCGCTATGAATCATTGGCCCACATTGGATCACAAGTTCATTGCTGACCGATCCATGTGGCCTGAGGAATGGGATACATGATTGACTCAGCCAATTACAGTCCATTCCTGGAGCTGGGGGCTGGATCAAGCCCATCTTGACCACCAATGAGAATGGAAGAGGAGTGTCTCCCTGAGGCAAATTAAAGCAGGAAGGGAAGAATCCATGGTGGAAAGGAAACTGGCGAATATCTGTTCCAACTCTTTAGCAGTCTGACTTGTTTTAAACTCTATCCAGCTGTTCGACTTTTAATTTAATTTTAATTTTTTATGTTTATTTTATTTATTTTTGAGAGAGCCCAGAGGCTGACGCAGGGTTTAAACTCATGAACCGTGAAATCATGACCCGAACCAAAATCAAGAGTCCAGCGCTTAACGACTGAGCCACCCAGGCGCCCCCAGTTGTTCACTTTTGAATGGGAAATATTTACTAAAACTATATCCTGCTGTAGCTTAGTGCAGAATATTTCTAACTTACACGGCTAAATAAAGAAGCATACATTTGTCACAGATCTTCAAGCACATCTCCCTGTTAAGCCTTTCAGACGTGCCTGCTACCATTAGAAGGGGTGGAGACAATCACAGCATCCTGTAAACTGCCCTTCACAGGGCCCAGTTAACAGCCCCAGGCAGCCTTTCTTCTCAGGGGTTGAAATAAGCTAAACACTGTTTTTATTTTTCATATGTATTTTCATGAAACTTTGTTTAGGGAAACATATGGGGCTTTGAAATGTCAGCACACTGGGAGGAAGACAGGAAGTGTAAAGAGTTTTGCGCGCCTGGCTCTTTTATTTACAGAGTGGGTTTAAAGTCGTGTAGGGTTAGCAAGAAAAACAAACAAAGTGATCCGTGCCTGCTTGAGATGACATCTGTCCACCAGGACAGTCGCTAGCTTTGGGTTGTGAAGGGTTTTGGGTAGGTAGCACAGATTAGGAATGAGATGTTTTCTTTTCATTTCCAGAAGAAAGTTCGCATGAATCCTCTCAAAGTCAGCCTCCTCTGTGATAAATAAATGTGCCTCTGCCAGAGAAAGCAAGAAGAAAATCTCAGCGAATGACAGCTTAAGTGGGGGGGAGAATCACGGAGGCTAATGTCATTGCAAATGAGGGACAGCTTTGAAGGTTACGTGATTAAAAATGCTCTGCACAGACAACAGCAGGGCTTGGCATCTGATGGGACTAACTGATCTGTTTCCCCACGTGGCGACTGCTGCAGAAAACTCCCCCATCTTGTCTCTCATGAGTCAACTGAATTCTGCAAGTGTCATAAAATGTCAGTGAAAACACTTCTGCCACCAGGGTCCAGGAGATGATGGAAGTGGGGAGAGGAGGGTCACAAAGGGAAGGGGGTGCGCCTGGCCACCAGACGTCTGCCATATGAGAAGAATGGGTCCTCGGCTAGCTGGTGCACAACAGCGCACAGGGAGAGCACAACGTTGGCAAGTCCTGCAGTGGCTTCCAGGCTCCCAGCCACGCCCACAGGTCATCACCCACTTGTCAAGGACCTATAGTCTCAGGCAGGAAAGGGAGATCTACTTTTTCTAATCCCTGATTCCTGCCACGACCATTTTATCTGTTGGATTTTCTCGCTCCACAACTTAGGTCCTATTGAGATTGCAGGGGTCCATAGCCATGGCTGAGTCCCAAAAGGAAACAAGGTCAGCTCTAATGTATATAAGGAACATTACAAAATCTGAATTAACCAACGCTCACATAATGCCTCCAAAGCACAAAATTATCCTGATTTCATTACCTACTGAATTGGTGAATCATAAAAACGTCATTGCGTTTGAAAAACGATTTTAAAGTTAGATTTGAGTTCACTTCAAAAGAACTCCCGAGTGTGCACGATGACCCCCCTAAAATTCAGAGCCAGTTGTAAATTCAGAGTGACTCATTACCAAATGATTTCCAAACCAAAATTATAACAGTCCTTTAAAACTTTTTCAGCCAAGATTATGTTTAAAATGGAAGATAGGTGCATTTAACTGTATCAGCTAAGATGTAAGGTGGGACTTTTAAGAGAAATAGCAGCTTGGACTCAAAGGCCCTTCAAACAGTCTGGAACCTTCTGTGTGTTTATTCACATGCGTGTGTAAGTCTAAAGGTGCTCTCTTCCATGAATCACATTAGAACCCACGCATCCCTACACCAAATGCAGCACAGGGCTCAGGACATGCAGAAACCTGAGTGGAGAGATTCCCATTCATTTAGTAACCAGTCAACAGATACTTATGTGCCTACTGTATTCCAGGAAATGTTCTGGGGACTAAGAATTCAGCCATGGAAACAAATAAACCTCTGCACTGATGGAGCCTTCAGTCTAATGGGGCCAAGGACCATCACCAAATAAGCTAAATGTATAGCACATTCGGTGGTGGTAAGTGATAAAGAGAAAAGTAAAGCAGAGAGAGTGTATGAAGTTTGGTTTTAGACATAGTTGCAAGAGAAGACCTCGTGGAGAAGGGGTTATTTGAGCAGAGAACTGACATTGGTGAGAAAGAAAGGCAGCTATCTGAGGGAAAAGCATTCCAGGCAGAGGGAAGGGCAAGTACCGATGCCCAGAGGCATGAAATGTTTGGGTAGTTTGAGAAAGAGCAAGAGACCAGCACAGTCATAGAGGAGTAATTGAGGCTGAGACTAGTATTGGATAAAGTCAGAGAGGCATCTGGAAATCAGGCTGGGTAGGCGGACCTCAGGAGCCATCCTAAGGAGTTTGGACTTCATCCTGAGTGAGATGGGAAGCCATTGGAAGCAGCAGTGGAGCACCGTCTGTCTGATTTAGATGATGACAAATGACCTTGGCGGCAGGGTTGAGCACAGACTGAAAGTGACTAGAACAGAAGCAGGGCCCTCATAGCTTTTACTATTCCTATGGCTTGTCTAGGGCTATCGCAGCCAGCTGGGGGACAGACACTGGCAGCTTGGACCCCGTGTGAGTGTGGGATGGAAATGAGGAGGAATGACAAGATGCTGGATCCATTTAGACTTTCAGTTCTTTATTTTTTCCTGCGTGGCCACTTCCCTCCTCTCTCCACCATTCTCCACTCTGTTCAGGGCACACACACAGAGCGGGGATGGGTGCTCTAGGACCCCAGAAGAATCAGCACCCCTTTCAGCTATCCCCACCAGCAGAAATTTCATCCAACCCCCTTGCCCTCCACGCACCCTCTCTGGTGCCCAGAACCTTCCTGGGCCTGTCCTGGGAGAGGAAACAGACGCCCAAGGTTAAAGCAAAGTGTTCACGGACACTAAGGAAAAACTCCCAGCGACTCTTTTGTTTTAGGAACCAGTTAGTCCCGGGGGATTTGTTTTGTCCTTGCTTCCAGCAGCTGCCCTGGGAGACCACAACCTGCCTTTGTTGAGTGTCTTTGTTGAGTGTTGAGTCTCCCTGGCATCCATTTTTTGGAGGATGCCACAGCCATTGTTTCCAGAAGCTCAGATAATTTTTCTACGCATGAGCTAACCCCTGGGCTTTACCTTGAGTCTGACATCAGAAAGCACTTAAATAAGATGGCCTTACTGGCGCTCTGCTTGCCCCGGGGCTCCGGGGTCGACAGCCAGTATGTCAAGTGCTGGTTTTTTGTCCACGGGCTGTCGAGCACCTGTGCGGTTGTGAGAGATGACTGGTTTCAGGGCAGGGGCCAAACATAAATTTGAAAAGCATAAAAGTGGTACATGCTTGCTTTAAAATATTCATACAATACCACTGTTTAAAAAACAAAAAGTAGGGTGTGTGGGTGGCTCAGTTGCTTAAGCGCCAGACTCTTGATCTCAGCTCAGGTCACAGTCTCACAGTTTGTGAGTTTGAGCCCCGAGTCGGGCTCTGCACTGACAGCACTTAGCCTGCTTGGGATTCTCTATCCTCTCTTTCTGCCCCTCCCCTGCTTGCTCTCTCTCTCTCTCTCTCTCTCTCTCAAAATAAATAAATAAACTTAAAAAAAAGAAATTAAAGTAGCTACTTGTAAAGAAAATTAATAAAAAATGAAAAGTAAAGCGGCACGTGGGTGGCTCAGTCAGTTAAGCGATCAGCTTCAGCTCACGTCATAATCACACAGCTTGTGGGTTCGAGCCCCATGTCAGGATCTGTGCTGACAGCTTGGAGCCTGGAGCCCGCTTAGGATTCTATGTCTCCCTCTCTCTCTTTCTCTCTGCCATTCCCCTGCTCATGCTCTGTGTGTCTCTCTTTCTCTCTCAAAAATAAATAAACATTAAAAAATTTTTTTAAATGTAAAGTAAAAATTCCTACTCTCTAGCTGAAACCATTAGAAATAGGCTTGATCTACAGCTGATTCTAGGAGGTGGTTGGAAATGCAGATTCATGAGTCCCCTCTCAAACTATTTCTTTGTTAGGAGCAGAGCCCTCTATTAATATGAATATGCATTTTAACAAGTTCACCTGGTGATTCTATGGACTCTAAAGTTTGTGAGGCTTATTGTCTTTGACCTTCCTATGAACATGAAATGTGTGTGTACGTATGCAGTTTTACACACACACATACAGATTAAACACACAGCCTTGGGGATTCGTACAGCACAAGCTGAATGGAGCTGGGCTAACTGCCTCATCGATACATCATTGATAACTTTCCCTGTCAGTATCTGGTATTTGCAAACAGCCACTTCCTGTCCCACAGTACGGATGGGCACGCCGTGTTTAACGCAACCACCATGGTCAGACATTTGCACTGTCTTCGGCTATTCGGAGCTAGTTTTGGATTCCTTCTGGGCCACTTGGAGCTACGTACTCTTGGTCTAGTATTTAACTCTTTTATGCCTCACTTTTTTTCCTTTATCAGTAGAACAAGGTTACCAAGTGTCCCCCAAGGTTGTTGGGAGGATTCAAAGAGTTGACCTGAAGGAGAGCACGTAACATCATGCCTGATGTAGAAGGGGGGATGAGACCATAACTACTGACTGTCAGCCACATTCTGACTGGCCTCCTACTCCTGGGTCTGAAAACATGGCATTCTAAGCAGGCCTCCAGGAGTCCAGCCCAAGACTGCCAGGCTGCGGGTTCAGTTGAGAGAACTGCTATTTGAGCAACACTCGGCAACCCAGAGACTCAGATCAGTCAGTGTGGCTTCTGCCCTGGCCCACTGCCCTTGCTACCAGGACACAACACATCGGAATCTGCATTGGGGGATATTTCTTCAAACTGTTTTGTTTTTCTTCCTTTCACCTTTTTATTTTGCTATAATTTCAGATGCAGAAAAATTGCAAGAATCGTGCAAAGATTTGTCAGTTGTATCCCCCCAAGGTTAACACTGACCACACTTGTTTTACACACACATACGGTTTTTTACCTAAACTTTTTGGGGTCAGCTGCAGATAATGTGACCACCCCCTCCGATTTTGTCTGGAACTTTCCTGATATTAACATAAAAAGTCCCACATTCTTCCGGCCCAGGGAAAAGGAGACAACTGGTCACCCTCGTTGCAGCCGTGATGCCCACTTACCTGTAAATACTTTAGCGTGTATGGACTAAAAATTGGGACACAAGCACTGGGCAGTTAGCAAAACCTGGAAATGAATGTTGATACCAAAGCCTCGTCAGTTTACAGACGACAAATTTTTCAGATTTTGCCAATCATCCCAATAATGTCTTTCATAAAAGGAAAATCCCAGATCAAGCATTATATTCACTTTCTATTCCTTCATCTGCACCAGTTCCTCAGTCTTTGTCTTTTGTGACATTAATATTTGTGAAGTGTATAGACCCCACATAATGTAGAATGTCCCTTAACGTGGGTTTGTTGGAGGTTTTCGCTCAGTTGGATTCGGGTTTTTTACTTTGGGCTAGAATCCCACAGAAGTGAGGCATACAGTGTTGATTAATCCCACGACCAGGTATATTAACGTCGATCACTTGATGGAGGGGGTTTCTGCCAGGTTTCTCCCCCGTAAAGTTACTATTTTCCCCTTTGCAATTAATAAGTATATTGTAGAGAGGTATTTGGAGACTATATAAGTATCTTGTTTCTCATCAGACTCTGCCATTTGTTTTAATATCCATTGATCATTCTTGCCTGAATCAATTATTTGTATGATGGGTTGCCTGATGACTGAAATTTATTTTTGAAAATTTTAACAGTGGAGAATCTTCATTAGAAGAAGTGTATGGGTTTATGGAGGAGACAAGTTAGAGATAATTACAGCACAATGTGGCAGAGAATGGCAAGCAATAAGCCCCTGGGTAAAATCTAGCCCAACACGAATTTTGTAAATAAAGTTTTATTGGGACACGGCCATGCCCCTCTGCTTCCCTATTGTCTATGACTACTTTTACACTACAGTGGCAGAACTGAGAGGCTGTACCAGAGACCATATGGCTTGAAAAGCCTTACATATTTACTACTTGGTCTTTATAGAAAATGTTTGCTGACCCATGATAAAAGAAGGAGACCTCTTCTGAATTGAACTTCAGTTCTGTTTAACTCACACATAAGGAGCAGTCATCAGTTCTGTAGGCCCTGGGGGGCGGGGGCGGGTAACACGAAGTAATGTGTGCTCCTGCCCTAGATCCTAATAATGCGTAAGGCTTCCCCATTTGGGTTACCACACATAAAATGGAGGTGTCAGGCCATGTCTTACTCAAAAGAGATTAACTCTGTTTTTCTTTTAAAGTGTAACTATAAATTATCAAGAAGGAACATTACACCAAGTCATAGTAAATAAATACAATTATATGATTAGCTTGACCAAAATATTTGCATATGTAAGTATTGCCAAATCTAGAATTATGTGATCTTTACTTCTAGTAAATCATCGGGACAACAGAACTTCAGGGATCAAAGGAATTCGAACAATCTCAGAGTGTGCAACATGAAGACAGACTCTATTTTGGCACGAGATTTGGTAATGATAAATAATAAGGGTTATTGGGAGGTTGAAAGTATCTGTTAGTCATTTACATGTGAAATCATGTTTTATTTCCAGAATATGTCTTGTTTACTAAAGCTACAGGCAGGATTAGGCTAAACTGAATGTGTTGCTCAGAAGGCTCTGTTTTGTGATAGGAAGAGGAAGTTCTGGAAAATCAATTAAGAACTCAAAGTAACTTAATCTTGTTGATTGTTCCCTTTTATGGGGAACACCCATGTAGTGCTGGAAAGATCAGCTCCAGGAAAAGATTCGATTTTTAGGCCAACCCTGTATGATTCAAGTAGAAAGTTACGTATCTTTCTGATGAATTTTGACCACACATACACACACACACACACACACAAAATCGATCTATATTTTTCTAAAGCCAAAGCAACAATCTCTTATAGGTACAAACCTTCCATAGGAGATTCTTGCTTGAGATAATGTCGGAATAAAGAGGTGAAGAGAATTTTAGAGGTGCCTGGCTGGCTCAGTTGGTAGAGTATGCAACTCTTGACCTCGGGTTGTGAGTTTGAGCCCCATGTTGGGTGTGAGATTATTTAAAAACAAAATCTTTGAAATAAAGAAAGAATTTCCATGACTGATAGAGTTCTTGCTAAAGATGATTACTTTATGCTGTAGGGAAGCATGTGACTTTAAAGCAGATAAAGCAGCGCCTAAACTGGATAGAATGTGAAGACTTGGAAAGACATAAAAATGAAATCCCCAATAATTATAAAATGGCAGAAGATAGAAAAGGAAAAGTAGATTGATTAGTGTAAGATTAAGCACACGAACTTCTGCCCAAGACACTCACTGAAGTGAATGATACAAATTAAGCTCAGGTAGCAAAGAAGAGCTGAGTCCTGAAATGGACATCTAGGAAGGAGAGAGGGGGAAGACCATGGGCTTTCCTTTCTCAAGTCACCTGTGGCTACCTGTGGTCTTGGAACAGGGAACCAAAGTATAGGTGGTATACTTTGTTCTAAACAAATTGTTATGGATTGCATGTTTGTTCCCCACCTCCACCCCCCATTCATATGTTGAAACCCTAACACCCAATGGGATCGTAGTAGGAAGTGAGGCTTTGGGAGATACTTAGGGTTAGATGAGGTCATGGTGGTGGGGCCCCCATGATGGGATTAAACCTTTATAAAAGGAGGGAGAGATACAGGATCTCTCTCTCTCTCTGCCATGTGGGGATACAACAGGAAGATGAGGATCATCTGCCAACCAAGAAGCCAGCTCTCACCAAGACACAGAATCTGCCAACCCTGCTCTTGAACTTCCCAGCCTCCAGAACCATGAGAAATAAATGCTTAAGCTACCCAGTCTTAGGTAGTTTTGTTACAGCAGCCTGAGCAGACTAAGACGCAAACACTTTTTTATCCAGAAGAGTTGGGTGGGGTGGGGTGTGTGTGTGTAATATACAGAATAACTGAATACTCTGGTTTCCTAAGAGTTCTTGAATTCTTTGGATTTCTTTAGAGTTTCCTAGACATTTTCACTTACATCACATACATCGATTGGTTTTATTATCACAGCACACCCTGAAATAGGCATGATCAGCCCCTTTTTACAGATGGGAAAACCAAGGATCAGAAAAGTGAAGTGAGTGCCCCAAATTAGCCAATCCCTAAACTAGGGCCTCTTGATTTCAGATTAGTGAATTTTACAGGTCACTACAAGGACTCTGGTTTGTCAGAGTATTGGTCCCTGTGTGGCAGGAAACAAGTGTTAGTTCCAGATGGTTGCAATGCAGAGACTGTAATAAAGGGACTGCTTACAAGGTGCAGGTAGGGTGCAGAGAACAAGCCTGCAGTGGATGCATCCAGAGGTCTGCACGAGTCGGGGGGGTGGGGAGGGGAGTGCTTACCGCTCCTAAGAGCTCAGAAGGAGAGAATATGGTCTTCCCCAGCTCACAGAGCTTTGCAGCTGTGCATGTGAATTGGGCTGCCCGACAGGAAGTGCCAGCGACGGGCAGTGAGGCTAGAAGTAGTGGGAAGAAACACTCCAACCTCCCTCTCCTGGCCTTCAGTTCTTTCACCAGTCCCTGCCCCTGGCCATCAAGGGAGTCTGCGAGAATGAGGTCAGCCACTTGCGTGGCCTCCCTGGGCAGAGGGAAGGATGGCAGAGTATGGACCCAGGAGGGGACAGGAAGGGGGCAGGCAATGAAAAGGGAATAGGCAGCGCTCCAACTCCACAAAGCCCGAATGCCCTAAAAAAGTCTACACTAAAAGAAAGTTGAACATAATTTATATAATCCCTCACCTGAAGCTCTTTGGGCCAGATGCATTCTGGAATTCAAACTATTTTATATTCTAGAGAAATAATAGCATCCATAAACTATATATTATATAATGCTCCCCACCCCCCCCAGGCCAAATCCAGGGTAATGCATTCGTACACCTGCAGCAAAAGGTATGACTCTTGGCTCGTAGAGAGACAAATGAACATAAGTCTCTTCTCATATGTTCAGGTCAATTTTTGCTATTAAATGAATTTTGGAGTTGTGGATAAGGGACTAGTGCCAGGAGTTCAATTTTCAGAAAACATCCTAGGATTTGGTGGCTTTTTATTGTCAATATTATGAATGCTGATTGTCCTTACATAGTCTTTCTTTTACTACCTAGTCATTTATATATATATAGAAAAACAAAACTAGATTCTAGAAAAACAAAAATTTACCTTATACAGGCTTTTAAAGAATATTAATTTAAAAATAAAAGAACATGGCGATCTACTTCACAAGAGTCTCCTGGAAATGATTCACAGGATTTGACTTTAAATAGCAAGCGCCCTGATCATCACAATTTGGCTTTGTTGACAAAAACTGGAGTGACACGCCACTTTTCCTGAGTGGCATTGAGTCGTGAATCAAGGATGGGCCCCTGAAAGTGAAGAGAACATTTCCCACTCTCTATCCCCATGGACACTTGGCATGGTCTGGAATGGCCAGGTCAGCAGCGTGAGGAATGGTTTCATGGAATTCACTGGGGATCTTCAGCGGTAATTCTGTTGGCAGGCATTCCTGGTGTCTGAAGCTCTGAGAGACACAGTTCTCAGAACGACTTAACAGGAAGCCTCACCCATTAACAGAGGAAGCTGAGGAAGGAAGAAAAGATGGCAGTGCTGGAGGGAGGGTCGGTTTATCAAACAATAAGCAAAGTCACAAGCCTTGGGACTGTGTCTATGCAGTCAGAGGAAGCACCCCCATCCGTGCCTTCCTTGTTGCCCCCCAACACGCTTCTAGGTATCCTGCACTCTGCTGGCCCAGATCATTCCTCATTTCCCAGGCTGACTCAGAAATATCCTGCCTTCGGATATTACGCTCTGGAACGCCTCCCCCTGCCCCCGGTCCTCATCTTCTCCAAGTCCATTGCCCAACCATCACTGTCCTGCATCCCCTTCAAGGCCAAGGCACACCTCTTTTTTGGGAAGTAATTGCTACCTTCTCTCCACTCTGGCAGCCCGAAAAGTGGTCTAGACTTTTCTCATGATTCTCACCCTGTTTTACCACGTGTTAGAGGAATTGTCTTATTCCATGTCCAAAATTAAAAGCTTTGTCCATTTACTACCTTTTTTTTTTCATGAATTAATCAAGCATTTATTCAAAACCTCTGATGTGTAACTAGGGTACTAGGCTTCAGAATCTGAAGAGGAATAAGACCAGGTTCCTACGTCACCAAGCTGTGGGCCCGTGGGAGACGGTAGGCGATATCAGAATAGAGTAATCTGGGAGCACATAAGAAGGACATGTCACCCAGCTGGGGTGTGTGCTTGTGGGGGGTGGTCAAGGAAGGCTGAAACCTTAGAGGCAAGCGGGAAGTAGACCAACGAATGGTGGGGAAGGATGTTCCTGGCAGAGATAGCACGGCACAGGGCCAGAGGCCAGAGGATTGAAATATATTCCAAGAACTGCAAGTAACTGAGCATAACTGGTCCCCGAGGTCAAGCAGGACAGTGTGGTAGACACAGTTACTGGGGAAAGTGAGGCTGGACAGTGAGCAGCAGCCTGATGGTGAAAGGTCTTATCAAGCCCGCCGTGGAATCCAGGTTAGTCCATGGTGGCTTGTAAGTGGCCTGTACCCATGAGACACTCATCCATCCAGGTATGATTATCTGGTACCTCTGGTTGAGTTCCCACAGAAGCAGGTTCTGAGACACAGTTTCGAGGGCAGGCAGGTTAACTGGGAGGTGATCCATGGAAGTGTTGGGGGGTGGGGAAGCGGGCTGGGGAAAGGGCAGGTGGCCACTACAGAGAGCGTTGGCAAGTGGGTGGTTGCTATGAGTGGCTCCCCTCAGACCTCTGGAAAGCTGTAGAATGAGCTTCAGAGTCATTCCCCTTGAGGGGTGAAATGTTACCCACTGGCTCCCCTGGGTCTTTGCTCAAATGGCTGCTCTCAGGGACTTCAACACCCCAACACTGTGTCCTCTCTTGTGTGAGGGTCATGGGAGCCTTCAGTCAGAGAGAACCTGCAGATGCTTGAAGAGGAAGCCATTGATGTATAAAGGGACAGCAAGTGACAAGAGATGAAGTGGGACACAAGCACCTACTACATCTGGTTATTCAGACAGAATAATTTAAACGAACATGGTGGGTTTTGGAGTCAGGGCAAGAAAGAGGTGGCCCACACAAGGGGGAAGAGAAGAGAATTGTTAGGGGAAGGCACAGTTGACAGAGGTGTGGGCAGCCATGAGACAGCCATGATGGAAAGCAAGTATCAGGAGTCCCAGTACTCTGAGGCCTGAAGTGGGGGGGGGGGGGGACTCCAGCCTCCTCTCCCAGCACAGCCCTGAGGCCTGTTCTACAACACTGGTTCTGGAGGTCTGAGCGGAATGCCCACAACGTGCCATGGACGCTCCCTGTATTGGCCACCTTCCTCTTCCTGGCCCTCTTCCCCACTCACCTAACCAGGCCTTCTTAACCCGGCCAACCTTCTTGGTGGAAGATGGTGAGAGCTGGAATGGAGGAAGAGAGGTTACCCAACAGGAATGTGATCTTAGGCAGAAAATTGCAGTCCTGCCCAGGGACAGCTTGCTAGACAAGACGCTGATGGCATCAGGATCGTGTCAAAGGACCGGATGCTCCGGCCGGAGGACAGATGCTCCCGTGACACGATGCACCAAGAGAAGCATCTCCCAGGGCACAGAGTGGGGCGGGCAGGTCAAGGACAACCAGTTCACCGCTCACACCAGGATGCAGCGTTTGACCTGCACTCTTCAGATTGGTGTCTGTGCTGCCAAAGAACCCTCATTTCATGGCAAACGCTGCATTTTTGGGGTCCTCAATGACGCACGATCTGCCTCTTGCAAAGACACGTCCTTCAGCTGCGCCGTGAGCCATGGCTGGGAGCCTGGGCTCTGGAGTCAGACTGCCTTCATCACACTCCGGCTTATTGTTTATGCCTTATTCCCTGTGTAACCTTGGATGAGTTATCCAACCTCCTGATGCCTCAGTTTCCCCATCACCAAAGTGGAGTTAATAATAATCCTCGCCCCTGGAGGTGTAATGAACGTCCAGTGAAGCTTATGGTGCCTGATGCACAGAGTAAACACTCAGTAAGGTCAGCTGTGATTATTTATGTCTTGCACCCATGACCTGTCCTAGAGAACGTAGGGGTGGACGCGAAAAGGCCAGGATTCTAGGACCCAGAGAGATACCCACAGAGCCTGGGTGCTTTTGTGCTCTGGGCAGACTGTCCCCTGTGGAGGGGAGAGAAGGAACTTACCAAGCAAGTGGCTCATTGAAGGGTGGGCGGTTCTCATCAGAAATGTATTTTGGTCTGTGGTTTCTCTGAGCCATTTTTATCTTTACCAAATGACCCCCTTGGGAAAATGAGGCAGCTTGATATATATATATCATATATATATATATATATATAAATAACCAGGATGTGCGAGAGGAAGTGAGAGGTTTCCCAAGAGAGGGCAGAGCAGTGGTTGGGCACTAGTCAGTATTGTCGCACCAGCGGAGGGTCTGAATGACTTCCTCCCTCCTGGACAGAGGCCATTGTCTTCCTGACAGTGGTGGCTCAGTTTACGTAGGACATGGCTGAGGCAGGGCAGTGACCGGTCTCTCCACCTCTAAGTGGAGAGGGGGAAGGACTCTGGGTCCCAGCCTCGCTAAGAGCCTCCTGCAGTGTCCTAGGGAGAAGAGAGGAAGCTTTTGTCTTCTCATGGGAGTCAGAGTTCGGGCGAAGGAGGTGTCTGAATTAGTCACTCACTCACTCACTCACTTACCCACCAGTCACTGGGTGTTGGGGCAGTTTCCTAGGGCCACCACACCAAAGTACAAACTGGGTGGTTTGAACCACAGACATTTCTTCTCTCAGAGTTCTGGAAGTCCAAAATCAAGGTGTCGGGGGGGCCACGCTCTCTCTGGAGGCTCCAGGGGACAATCCTTTGTTGCGTCTCCCAGCTTGTGGCGTTTGCTGGCAATCTTTTGCATTTCTTGGGTCATAGGTATATCAGGGTGATCTTCGCCTGCCATCACATAGTCCCACCCCTCCTTCCCTGTGTGTCAGTGTCTGTATCTTCCCATGGGCTTTTATAAGGACACCAGCCATTGGATTTAGGGCCTGTAATTCAGTACGATATCACCTTAGCAATTTGTATCTGTAAAGACTCTATTTCCAAATAAGGTCCCATTCTGAGGTTCTGTATGGGCATGGATTTGGGGGGAGGGGACACTGTTTAACCCAGTTTTGGTGTCTTCTTTATGCCAGAGGCCCTGGCAGTTGGCCTGGATATAAAGATGAGTAAGTTTCCCCATAATCTCACAGTCTACAGAAGAAGTAGACACATAAGTAAATTATTATAATACCATGACCCAAATATGAGCTAATACTTTATATTTATTGAGCACTTACTAAGGGCCTGGCACCATTTTAAACTATGTACATTTTCTATTGATGAATGGATGACTAAAGAAAATGTGGTGTGAGTGTGTGTGTGTGTGTGTGTGTATAAAGAAACATTATTCAGACATAAAAAAGAAGGAAATCCTGCCATTTGTAACAACATGGATGAAACTGGAGGGCATGATGCTAAGTGAAATAAGCCAGACAGAGAAGGACAAACAGTGTATGATCTTTCTTACATGTGGAATCTTAACAAAAATGAATTCATAAATACAGAGAGCAAATGTATGGTTTTCAGAGGCAGGGGGTGGAGGGCCAGGGAAATAGGTGAAGGGAGTTGAAAGGTATACACTTTCAGTTATAAGATAGGTAAGTTCAGGGGTACCCGGGTGGCTTAGTCGTTAAGCGTCCGACTTCGGCTCACATCACGATCTCGCGGTTCATGGGTTCGAGCCCTGCGTAGGGCTCTGTGCTGACAGCTAGCTCAGAGCCTGGAGCCTGTCTTCTGATTCTGTGTCTCCCTGTCTCTCTGACTCTCCCATGCTCACACTGTCTCTCTCTCTCTCTCTCTCTCTCTCTCTCTCTCAAAAATAAATAAAAAAAATTTTTTAAAAGGCTTAAAAAATATGATAGGTAAGTTCTGGGTATGTAATATATAACATGGTGACTACAGTTAAGAATACTGTCTATTTTTTTAAGGTTTTTATTAATTTTTTGAGAGACAGAGACAGAGTACAAGCAGGGGAGGGGCAAAGAGAGAGGAAGACACAGAATTCGAAGCAGGCTCCAGGCCCTGAGCTGTCAGCACAGAGCCCAATGCAGGGCTCGAAGTCACGAACCTCGAGATCATGACCTGAGCCGAAGTTGGCCGCTTAACTGACTGAGCCACCCAGGCGCCCCAATAATACTGTCTTGTAGGGGTGGCTGGGTGGCTCAGCCATTTGAGTGTCTGACTCTTGATTTCGGCTTAGGTCATGGGATCAAGCCCCGTGTCAGGCTCCTCGCTGACTGTGGAGCCTGCTTAGGATTCTCTCTCCCTCTGCCCCTCTCCCCCACTCTCACGCATGCTCTCTCTCTAAAATAATTTTAAAAAGAAAAATAATACTGTATTGTGTATTTGAAAGTTGCTAAGAGTACTTAAAAGTCCTCTTAAAATTTGTTTCCATCATAAAAAAAATTGTAGCTATAAGTAGAGATGGGTGTTAAACTTATTGTGGTCATCAGTTTACAAGATATACATATATCAAATAGTCACCTTGTTCACCTTAAACTAATACAATGTTATATGTCAATTTTATCTCAACTAAACTGGAAAAATATTTTAATTAAAAAAATTTTTTAAATGTACATTTAAATTCATATAATCCTCCTAGCGACCCTAAGAGGTAAGTACTATTCTTATCTCCATTAAAATTGTTTTTAAGTTTATTTATTTTTGAGAGAGAGAGAGAGAGAGACAGAGCACGAGTGGGGGAGGGGCAGAGAGAGAGAGAGAGAGAGAGAGACAGAATGCAAAGCAGGCTCCAGGCTCCGAGCTGTCAGCACAGAGCCCAACGCGAGACGTGGGACTCGAACCCATGAACCGTGAGATCATGACCGGACCTAACCGCCTGAGCCGCCAGGCGCCCCCCTTACCTCCATGAGGAAGTGGAGCTCCAGAAGAGGCGAGTAGCCTGTCTGGGCCGCACAGCGGCTTCCTGCGGACCGATGCCAAGGGAAGGGAAATCACAGCTTTCAGCCTGAGCATCTGGGAGAAGAGGGTGCCGTAGGGAGATGGGGTGGATGGGGCCGGGCACAGGTAGTAGCCTCAGTTAAACCTGTGTGTCAGCCATTTGTTGGTCTTTGAAACCACAGGGCTGAATCTGAATGATTCCACAGGGGTGAGAATAACGGCCCCTTCTGTGTTGCTCCGCTCCTGGGCTCCTGCTCCCCGAACACAGTTGCCCGGTAGAAAACTCTGGAGGGCATGCCAGAAACACAGACTCCTGGGCCTGACTCAGACCCACCGAGTCTTGATGTAACCTGCGGCCTTAGTAGGCCTACTGTGGTCAGGTGGCAAAAGCTCGCTTTTATTAAACACTTTCCGGGGCACCTGGGTGGCTCAGTCGGTTAAGCCTCTGACGTCAGTTCAGGTCAAGATCTCACGGCTCGTGAGTTCGAGCCCCGTGTCACCACATGGCTTGTGAGTTGGAGCCCCGCGTCAGGCTCTGTGCTGCCCGCTCAGAGCCTGGAGCCTCTTTGGATTCTGTGTCTCCCTCTCTCTCTCTGCCCCTCCCCTGCTCGTGCTCTGTTTCTCCCTCTCTCAAAAATAAACAACAAACAAATACCTTCATTTTAAAAACAAAACACTTCCTATGTGTCAACACTCTACGAGAACAACAGTTCTTGTTTTTTTAATCTCATAAGAATTCGGTGAGATACCGTCTCCCCTCCATCCGGAACAGCTGTAAACAAGAACGCTCAGCGCGCCGCCGCCCGGAGCAAGGTGCCGGGTCTCACAGCGCATGCGTTCGCACGTCTGCCGCAGGCGGAGCTGGACCACGTGGTCTGGGGCCTGCGGTAGATTTCACGCTCCTGGGGCTTCAGGCCTCTTTCTTTCTTTCAACCCGGGGATTTCTCTGGTGCTTGTGGCTTATTTCAGAAAAGCAATGTTCACCTTCTTGTCCTGAGTCTAGGTTAGAATGTGACAGCCGTCTGTGGATCTCCTCTTCAAGTAAATATTTAAATCGGATTTAAATTTTTCCTCTTCAGCCTTTCTAAATAAAAATAAATCTTACCCTCGGGACCGTGTCCACCGCTTCCCGTTTATTTAAGAGCTTCATTTATCGCGCTGAGCGCCGGGGATGTGGAGGGCAGAAAAACCGCGAACGGCCGTGGTCAAGGAAAGAGTGGAAGGTTCTGCAAGCCCAGGCTGACCCCCGCTGCAGCTGGTGGGGCAGAGCCGGGCCTCGGTCATGCCTCGTCCTTGGGGCGAAGCCAGAGCCCCTTACAGCGAAGCACAGTTGCTACCCAGCTCCTTTGCAACACGTGAGTTTAGCGGAGTTCTTCGGACTTGCCCCAGGGGACCGGCTCTGGAGGGAGTCACGTCCATCCGAGGGAGGGGGAAGATGGGGGACTAGGGGGGCATACCCATGATATACTGTCAGGGATCACAGGTTGTATACTTTTTAATAACGAAAAAAAAAATGCTGCTTGCTTTATTTTTTAGGGTTTAGATCCCCCAGGCCCTGAGAGACAAGTCCACAGAATGAGAAATTAAGATTGCCCACTGAATTCCAGAAACTTCCACGTTTCCTACCTCAACCGCTCCCCCTCTTCACTTTGTTTATAATTTAGCTGCAGTTTCCCAAAGACACGCAACCAGTACAGATTCTTGTGCAGAAGGCCCTGCAAAATCAAAAGTGAAAAAGAGCCGTTCCGCTCCCCCCGCCCCCGTCTCCCCCATCTGCTGCCTGGCGGCCCTCTCGCTCCCGGCTTCTGCCAGAGCCCCACCGGCTTGCCAAGAGCCACCCAGGAACAGATTTCCTCTCTCATCTGCTGCATCTGGTCGCCCACTCCTACTCCCGGCTCGCCCCTCCGTAGGCACTGCTGGCCGCAAACACTGCAGGCTCTGGAGCAAGACCCTGGCGCTGATTCCCAAGGCTGCGGCAGCTCTCCCTTCCCTTCTGCTTGTTGGGAAACCCAGGGAGGCCGCCACCCTCACCCCACCCAGCCGGGTGACACTGCGCGACTCTAGTCGCAGGGCCCCTTCCTAACCCCCAGTCCTCGAAGCTAAGCCTTTTACCGTCTATACATTTGCTCCTGTGTTCATGCCCATGACTTACTATTCGCTGGGACTATACCTTATCTCCGATTCGAGGCACGGGAGAGTCAGGAGGCTCAGAAATTGCCTTGCTGGGGAACCCTGGCTGAGGAAGTAATCCTCTCTCAGCCGCATTTTTCCATCTTGAAAACAAGAGAGAAATCTCCTGGGCAATAGCTATTTGTCAGGTGCACCGAAACCTGCTGATAAAAGGTAAATGTTCATTTTAACAGATGCATCTTCATTTATTTTCTTCTTTTGTCCCCCCTTCCCTTTCCAGTTGTTCGGTAGCACCCGCAGTGCATCCTTGGTGCCCCCAGGGCAACCTGTATTTGTCTGTTACGGATTGGATGTCTGTGTTTCCCCAAATTTGCATGTTGAAGTCCTGCCTCCGAATGTGATGGGATGAGGGGGTGGGGCCTTTGGGAGGGAGGGAGGGGGGGAGCCCCTCTAATGGTGGGATTAGTGGCTTTATAAGAAGAGGGAGAGACCTTAGAGCATCTTCTCTTGGCCAGTGAGGATAGAAGATGGCCATCCAGGAGCCAGAAAAAGCGCCCTTACCAAAAATGAAATCTATTGACACCTTGAACTTGGACTTCAGCCTCCAGAACTGTGGGAAATAAATGTCTGTTGATAAAGCCACCCTGTCTGTGGTATTTTGTTATAGCAGCTGAAGGAGGCTAGACACTATCCTTTCACTATTTTTCCTCCATGTTCATATAATCATCTATGAACATCAATCTACATCTGTACAAATACATGTATGTTTATCATTGTCTTATTATTTTTGTATTTTTCTGTGTCTTGCTTTTTTCCTCCAGTACCTAATGGAATCCCTCTTAAGTCACTCAGTTTAGCTCCAATTTATTCATTTAGTTTATTTTTATCTTTAATTTTTAAGATTTTTTTAAGTTTATTAATTTATTCATTTATTTTTGAGAGAGAGACAGAGAGAGTAAGCGTGGGAGGAGCAGAGAGGGAGAGGGGGAGAGAGAATCCAAGCAGACTCTGCACCAGCCTGATGCAGCACTCGAACCCATGAACCATGAGATCATGCCCTGAGCAGAAACCAAGAGTCAGATGCTCAACCAGTTGAGCCACCCAGGGACCCTGAATTTATGCTTCTTAAAGGTCACATATAACTCAATGGGGTAGCAGTACTGTAATTGATGTAACCATTCCCATATAGGTAATATTCAGTTTGTTTCCAGTTTGGGTTGGTTGGTTTGTTTAATCACTGGTTACAAGTGGAGTCTATTTCTGTGAATATATGTCCTTAGGTCTTAAAGGGATAGATTCCTGGGAGTACAATTTCTGAGTCAAACATGTATATATTTTTAATCAGAAAAGATGTTGAGATATTGGTTTCCCAAAAGATTGCATTAATATGTATTTCCAACCAGGAAAGTACTATAGTCCCCATATCCCCTTTAGCAACAGGGATTATTGATCTCTCATTTTTCCATCCGATCAGTGTAAATTGATATCTTGTTGTGACTTTACTTCCTATCTCCCTGATTGCACGGGAGTTTGAGCTTCTTTTCATATATGTGTTGGGCGCCTGGCATGGCTTTTCTGTGAATTGCCTATTCATACCCTTTGCTCAGTTTTCTGTTGTGGTGTTTATCCCTGACTTACTTGTTTTGTAAGAGTTCTTTGTGTATTATAGCTGTTCACCCTTTGATCTCTGGACTGCTCCCCAGGCTAGTGTTTATTGATTTAGTTTATGGTGTCTTTTCCAAACCAAAGCTTCTCATTTTTGTCTCGTAAAACATGTATATATATATACTTTATACCTTCTGAATTTCCAATATTGATTAAAAAGCTCTCACCCACCCTGCATTTTACATACGGTGTTATAGTAACATTGTTTTACTTTTTACATTTAGATCTTCAAACCTAGAATTTATGTTGCATATGGGGTAAGAGAGGGGCTCATTTAATTTTCTTCTGGCTGGATAGTCACTTTTTCTTCCATCCTTATTTAATGCCTAATCCTTCCCCCACTGGATTGAAAAATCACTTTTTAAAAACAGCTTTATTGATTTACAACGTGGATGGAGCTAGAGAGTATAATGCTAAACATTTAAAATAAGTCAGTCAGAGAAAGACATACTATACAATTTCATTCATATGTGGAATTTAAGAAACAAAACAAATGAGTAAAGGAAGAAAGAGAGAGAAACAAACCAAGAAACAGACTCTTAACTATAGAGAACAAACTGGTAGTTACCAGGGGGAGGGGGATGAGTGAAATAGGTGATGGGGATTAAGGAGGACACTCGTTGTGATGAGCACTGGGCGATGTATGGAATTGTTGAATCACTATATTATACACCTGAAACTAATATTAACTGTACTAGAATTAAAATTAAAAACTTCAAAAAAAGGAGCGTTATTGAAGTATAATTTACACACCGTGAAATTCATCCGTCATTAAGTGATTTAGTAAGTTGATAGAGTTTTGCAACCATCACCACAATCCAGTTTTAGAACATTCCCATCACCGCAAAAAGTTTTCTTGCATCTGTTTACCCTCTAGCCTAGGCAACCACACATCCATTTCTATGTTTATTAATTTTCCTTTCCAAGACAAAAAGAATCACTTTTGTCCTACTTGACACTATAAATATATGGTTAGGACTCTCTGCTTTGTTCCATTGATTCATTTGTTTATCCTTCAACCCATAGAATCATAAGCAAAGAATATGAAGAGGTTTTGAAAAGGAAATACAAATGGCACTTAAAAGATGCTCAGTCTCACTCCTAATAAGAAGGAAAAAACAAGGACAAATGAAAATGATGTGATACCATTTTTCACCACTTAAGTTGGCAATAAGCCAAAAGTTTGGTAACATACCATGTTGGTGAGGCCAGGGGCAAGCAGATTCTTATTCCTTTCTGGTAAAAGCATGACCCCTTGGCACAACCCCTACGTCAGGCACTTTGGCAGTATTTCAAATGCATATTCCTGGCGATGGTACTTTTGGGAAATTATTCTACAGATATATTTAGTAGAAAAGGCATGCGCGCACACACACATACCCACACACTCAATTATAACATTGCTTGCAGTAACAAACATTACAAACAACCTCAACATTCAATAAGGAACTGATAAAATAAATTATTTTATATCTGTACAATGGAACATGAAGCATCTATGTAAGAAAGAACACAAAGCTCTTTTGTACTACAAACACCTTGGAGATTTAGTAAGTAAAAAGCATGATTCAGAGTGTATAATATGATACCTTTTATGTGGAAATATGGAAACAACAAGATTCTATCTATCTATCATCTACCTACCTACCTATCTACCTACCTACCTATCTATCGAAATTCTGGAAGGATATACATATAGTGGGGGGTGAGATAAACTTAGGCAGATCTAAGACAAGGACGGGGCAAAGTTTTCACTGTAAAATTTTTCCCCTTAATTTTAATTTATATTAAATTTCTACCTATTCAAAATTTTCTCTTAGTTCTTCTCAGGCTTTTATCCTTGTGTATACATTTTAAGACTATTTTATCCGATTCTCACCTTCCCAATGCTGCTGGCCTTTCTACTGTAATTGCATTAAATCTACATCTTAATTTTGGGAGAATGGACTTTTACATTATATTGTCTTCTCAACCAAGACTGGGGAGTTGTTGTTTTTTTTTCTATTTTTTCAGATTTGTGTTTAGATACTTTGATAAGATGTTATAGTTTCATTTAAGTGTCCTTATTAAATTAATTTCTAGAAAAGTCTTTAATTTATTGTGAATGAAACATGTTTTCCTTTTTTTCCCCCAGATGTTTATTGCCAGGAGAGAGAACATTCAGTCCTTTTATTAATTCTAGTAATATTTTATAAGATTATCTTGGGTTTTCTAGTACATAACCATATCATAAACAGTTAGACTCTTTCAACATTTATATCAGTTATTTCATATTCGTGTCTGAATGCATTGGTTATAATCCCAAGACAATGTTAGATAATTGTATTGATTATGGCTGTCTGTTCAAGTTCCTGCTTTTAGTGAAAATGGTTTTAGCACTTGCCATTTGGGTTAATACTAGGTTAAACCACATGCAAGTTGTTTTATAGGTTGTTTTATAGGTTTAAAAGAGTTAGACATTATTGATCTCATATGATTTAATATGTTTGCTCTTGGTTTCTACACCATTTTTGTCTGAAGTTTTTATTAGAAATGGCCATTAGGGGCGCCAGGGTGGCCCATTCGGGGTTAAGCATCTGACTTTTTGACTCAGGTCATGATCTCATGGCTCCTGGGTTGGAGCCCCTCTATGCTGACAGCTTTGAGCCTGCTTTGGATTCTGTGTCTTCCTCTTTCTCTGCCCCTCCCCAACTTGTGTGGGCACAAAATAAGTCTCAAAACTAAGTCAATAATAATAAAAAAAAAAAAGAAATGGCCATTACATTTTATCAAATGTGTTTTGGGCACTTGTTGGTAGGGTCCTTTGATTTTTCTCTTTTAATATTCTTGGCAGACTGTTACATTGGTTACACCAACAAACTACACTTTCTGATAGTCCCACTTCTGTATGGTTTTTTGTGTGACTTCAGCCAATTGAACATTAGTAAGCATGATGCAACCAGAGCTTGATAAGCCCTTACACAATGGAATTGGTCCTCTTAGAGCACCCCTTCTTCCCTGGGAGCCAGACACTATACTGTAATGAAGCTTGGGCTAAATTACTAAATGAGTAGAAGCCATCTTGGATGTTCCAGCCCTAGCTGAACTCCCAG
This sequence comes from Cryptoprocta ferox, assembly GCA_028646485.1. Taxonomy (NCBI): domain Eukaryota; kingdom Metazoa; phylum Chordata; class Mammalia; order Carnivora; family Eupleridae; genus Cryptoprocta; species Cryptoprocta ferox. The sequence goes on from CM053567.1 coordinate 171,156,165, forward strand.
TTGAAGACAATTACGAGTCACCCAGTTACACTGTATGGAGCAGAACTTCCCAGCTGAATCCAGCCAAACCACAGAGTCACAAGAAATAATACATTGTTATGTATTTAACACACTAGGTTTGGGAGTCATTTGTTAAGCATTAATAGATAATAGGGAAAAAAATGTAGTAATGAATTATGTTGACAGATTTTCTTATAGTAAACTAACCTTGAACCATTAGAATAAACACTACTTGACTGTGAAAATATTATTTTGATTCATTGCTGGATTCTATTGGCTAATTTAAAACGAATTGCATGCTTAACTGGTTGATTATCTCTTTTAATAATAGAACTTTCTACATTTTTCTATGGCTTAGAATTACTTAAATAACATTTAATTATCCCTTAATTTTTTTTTTTTAGGGACACTTGGGTGGCTCAGTTGCTTAAGACAACTTGATCTCAGGTCATCATCTTACAGTTTGTGCTTGGGATTCTCTCTCTCCCTCACTTTCTGCCCCTCCCCCACTTGTTCTATGTCTCTCTCTCTCTCTCTCAATAAACTTAATTTTTTTTGTTTTTATTGAGATATAATTTGACAAACAACAGTATATAAATTCAAGGTGTATAACGTTGATTTGCTACATGATTACTGTAACATTAGCTAACATTAATTATCCATTTTTAAAACTTGAAAATGTTTTTGGTTCATTTTTGATTAATTTTGATATTTTGTATTTTATTTAAAAATCACTGGGGTGCCTGGGTGGCTCAGTCGGTTAAGCGTCTGACTTCAGCTCAGGTCATGATCTCACAGTTCGTGGATTGAAGACCTGCATAGGGTTCTGTGCTGACAGCTCAGAGCCTGGAGCCTGTTTCAGATTCTGTTTCTCCCTCTCTCTCTGCCCTTCTCCCACTCGTGCTCTGTCTCTCTCAGTCTCAAAAATAAAATCATACATCTCATGTTTTCCATTGTGCATCCATTTATGGCTTTTGATATCTTCTGTATATGTGGTTGTATCTTTTTTATTTACAAATTTATATGCTTTTATTCTTTCTTTTATCCTTAATAAAGCTGATATGATCTATTAATCTTTTTAAATGATTCAGTTTTTAATTTTTTTATCCTTTCACTATTTTCTTGATTTCTGTTTTAATGTTAGATTTTTGTCTTTATTAATTTCATTTTTCTGGTTTCATTTGGGTTATTTTCTTACTTTTTAAAACCTTAATTTCTAGTAAGTTCCAAAGGATTAACAAAATAAGCCCCCAAAATGTGAAAAGGTAAGCAACAATACTTCTTGAGTAAAATGGGAAATTTTCCTTCAAAAATAAATTAAAATTAGTAGTGTAGAATGGACATTAACACTTCCTTTTGCTCCTGTATTACATATCCCCCTTCTTTCAGTCAATAGGACATTTTCCCTTGGGGACAACCTCTCCCTTATCCTCAGACTAGAAGGGGAGATCTCAGTTCTAAGCTCAAGGCAGAGCCACAGGAGGCAGGCCTAGCTAATCAGTTCTGCATATACCTGGCCACAGTGATTGGCCCAGGAATGGGCACATGACTCAAGATGGGCCAATCAAGTCTCTTCCCAGGGTTTGCTAGAACTACCGCTCAAGAGACTTTCTCTGTCCTGAGATTTCAGGTGCTAGGAAGCAAGGGAGTCTGGAGCAGCTGTAGGTAGTCTTTGTCGCCACCAGAAAGAGCCTGTCGAAGAAGGAAGTCAATGTAGAGGATCAGAGACAAAGACATGGATTCTTAATGACATTAGTTGAACCCTTGATTGCTATGTCTGGAGCTGATTTATCCCCTTTGAACATTGTAGTGATGTGAGCAAGTAAATTCCATATTTGCTTAGTTAAGTTTGAATTGGACTTACACACCAAATTGGTTACACACCAAAGGAGGCATCCTGATAGACACGGGAGGGAGGGTGGGATGCTCTAATCACATGGCTGCGTTCCCTGGCAAACAGCCCTCATTCTTGGTTACTTAGGGGCTTTCCAAAAGCCACCTTTATTGCTCTCATCACTTAAGAAATGTAAGGATTTCAGGAGCTCTGTGTCAGAAATGGGGACAAACCCGAACATGAGTATCTGTTACTGTAAATCACAATATCACAGAGAGGATAGTAACTTGTAATTTAAAAACAGGGTGCCTGGGTGGCTCAGTAACTTGAGCATCAGCCTTTTGATATCAGCTCACGTCATGATTTCACGGTTGTGAGACAGAGCCCTGTTACAGGTTCTGTGCTAAGCATGGAGCCTGCTAGGGATTCTCTCTCTCTCTGCCCCTCTCTTCCTCATGTGCTCTCAGTCTCTCACTCCCTCGAATATTCTTTAGAGGAAAAAGAAAAATTTCTGGGAATCTTTAAGGTTTCAAATTTTATGCTTATAGCAGGCTACTTCAGTCAATGAACTCTGGATTTTCTGGTGACACACACCTATGATGGAATTTCTCCCAACCTAAGGAAAGCCCTCCCCTGACCCCATATTCTCCTCTAGCTATGGCCCCTCTATTTTGCCTCCTTTATAGGAAAACTCATTCAAAGCGTGTCTACATTTTCTGTCTCTACTTCTCTTCCTCCTAGTCCCTTCTGATGGGATGGCTTTACCAGTATTCTGCTCCCATTTTGCTCTTTGCACAAGTACCCAGTAGCTTCCGTGTGGCTAAATCCAATGATCTGCCTTAGCTTTTTTGACTGCTGCAGGAATCTGATGTAGTTTTTCAGTCTCTTCTGGAATCACTCACTCTTCACTTGGCTTCTAGGACCTATGTTCTGCTAGTCTCACCTCTCACAGTGGCCACTCCTCAATCTCCATTTGTTCTTCTCATTCACCAGACCAGGTCATGTGGGGGCCCCCAGTCTTGGTCAGTTGATGTCATCACTATCTATGTGTTCTGAGTGGTGAATCTCAGCCAGTCTCACAGATTTAAATACCATCTGTATGGTGACAGCTTCCAAATTTATGTCTCCAGCCTGGACCTTTCCCCTGAATTCCAGCTACATACTTGCCATCCCTACTTGGTTGTCTAATATGCATCTGGCTTAACACACCCAAAAAGGAAAGTCCTAATCTTCCCATAATAAACCAGCTCCATGGGGCACCTAGGTGGCTCAGTTGGTTAAGCGGCCAACTTCGGCTCAGGTCATGATCTCACAGTTCGTAGGTTCGAGCCCCGTGTTGGGCTCTGTGCTGACAGCTCAGAGCCTGGAGCCGGTTTCGGATTCCGTGTCTCCCTCTCTCTCTGCCCTTCCTCCATTTGTGCTCTGTCTCTGTCTCAAAAATAAATAAACTATAAAATAAATTAAAAAAATAAATAAACCAGTTCCTCTCCCATCTCATTAGATGACAACCCCATCTTTTATATTTTTAGGCTTCAAACTATGGATTCTTTTTTTACTTTTTCACTCTTATACTCCACATCCATCAAGCAGAAAACCATCTTGGGTTTATGTTCAAACTATATCTAGAGTTTCCAGTGGTACCACCCTGGTCTAAGTTTCCATCATCCATCATCTCTTGCTCATATTACTATCTTGGGCTCCTTACTGGTCTCCTGGCTCTATCTTTGCCCATGATAGGCCATTTGCTACCCAACAACCAGAATGATTATTTCAATATATGTCTTTTCTTGGAATCCTCCAGTGGCTTCGCAGATCATTCAGGGTAAAAGCCAGACTCCCATCTGATTGTTTTGTAGCCTTCACTCGATCTGGACTCTCCTCCTATTCATTGCATGCCAGCCACACTGGACTCCATACTCCCCCTCAGACACACCAAGCCTGCTCTTGGTCCAAGATTCTTCCTTCTGGAATGCTCTTTCTCAGCTCTTCACATACTTTTTTCCCTACCTTTTAGGTCTTGGCTTAAACATCCCTTTTCAGTGAGTCTTTCCCTGATCACCTGATATAACATGACATGGCCCTACTACCACGCTTGATATGTACTATTATTGCTCCACAGTTAATTTTTTTCTTATGTTTATCACCATTTAATGCATCATGGTTTAATTTATTTATTCATTTTCTCTATCTTCCTACACTCTAGAGTAAGTTCCATGAAGGCAGAGTTTTGTGCTTGCTTTGTTAACTGTTGTACCCATTGGTTGATAGCAAGTGCTCAAAAATGTTAGTTGAGTGAATTCAATCAATGATTAAAGAATACATGACACCAGTTTGATCCCTACCATTATACTCTTCTATAAAATATTTGAGATTCTCTGTGAGAAACAACCAAGAGCCATGCAGGGTTTGGAGCAGAAGAGAGAGGGTGACAAAGGCGGATTTTGAGGCAATTATTCTGTGGAAAGTGTGCTAGATGGATTTGGGAATGAGCAGGGGACGGGGAGGAACTGGGAGCAGGTTGGCTCGTAGGAGGTCATTGTCATAGTAAAAAACAAAAAACAAAAACTGATGATGACTTTGGGGGTTAAGCCTTTGTGACTGGGTCAGAAAGACAGCACTGCAGGAGAAATACTGACATCTGTTGAGGTAGGGTCGGTTATGACCTTTCTTCCTCCCTTCCTTCTTCCTTTCCTTCTATTCCTCATATAAGCAAATTATTTTAATAATTGTGTGACTGGAAAAGAGAAGATATTATTTTTGCATAAATAATTTGGTTTTTAAAAATGTCTATTTCATCCAGATTGTAGCTCTTTGAGAAAAGTGGTTGTCATTTCTTTTTCTTCAAGAAGCATAGAAATGTACTAATAAATGCCTCAATTTATTTTTCTACAGTGCCATTTTTGCCCCCAAAATGCAAACTCTGCAGCTGTGTAGTAAATATATAAATATATATAAAGTTTATTATTTTTATTTATTTTGAAAGAGAGAGAGAGAACAAGTGGTGGAGGAGCAGAGAGAGAGGGAGACAGAATCCCAAGCACGCTCTGTGCTGCCGGTGCAGAGCCCAAGGTGGGACCCAAACTCATGAACTATGAGACTATGACCTGAGCTGAAGTCAAGAGTTGGATGCTTAACTGACCGAGCCATCCAGGCACCCCATAAAAATATACTTTTAATATTATCTTGGCAATAATCTAAGAAATAAGACTCTGACCTAAGTGAAAGAAATCAGACAGAGAAAGACAAATACTGTATGATCTCACTTATATGTGGAATCTAAAAAATACCAAACAACAACAACAAGACAACCAACCAAACAAAAAACCAAACTCCTAGAAAAAGAGATCAGATTTGTGGTTACCAGAAGTAGGGGTGGGGGAGGGGGAAGTGGATGAAGGTGGTCAAGGGGCACAAACTTCCGGTTTTAACATATGTAAGTACTAGGATGTCATGTGCTGCATGGTGACTACAGTTAACTTGGTCGTATAGTATGTTTGAAAGTTGTTGAGAGTAGATTCCAAAAGTACTCATCACAAAGAAAAAAAGATATTTTTCCCTTTTTTTTGTATCTATATGAAATGATGAAGTTAACTGAACTTCTTGTGGTGATGATTTCACAATATATGCAAGTCAAACCACTCTGCTATACCTTAAGATTATAAAGTGCTATATCTCAATAAAAAACGGGGGGGGGGGGGAGAGACTCTGGCCAATTACCTTTATAACCCTTTTAGATAATTCTGTCTCAGAAAACAAAAAGATAATTCTGTCTCTCTCTTTTTCTATCTCATTATCTACCTATCATCCATCTGTCCAAATATCATGATAATAGCAATTGTGTATATAGCTCATTTATATATGTTCCAGACACTGTGTTAGGAACTTTGCCTACGTTAATTCGTTTAATTCTTGCAATGACTTTATGAAGTAAACTAACTGCTGTAGAAACCCATCCTAGAGTCTCAGTATCTCAACTCAATACAAGCTTTTTTTTCATCAAGTGAGAGTTGAGTGCAGGTATTTGGCCTTCCACGTGGTGATTCAGGGACCCAGGCTCTTACCATTCGGTGGCTCCCTCATCCCACAGGGCTTTAGAGTCCTGCTAGGCATCCTCAGCCAGCCTGTAGGATAAGACGGAGGAAGACCCAGGAAGTTTTGATGGGCCAGGCCTGGAATCACATCCCTTCCCCTCACATTCCATTTAATAGAGAATTCAATCACACAGTCAACCCAGGGCAGGGGACACTGGGCTGGGAAAAAGTATGGCTGTGTGTGAACAGTTGGCACATACCAGTCTGCCAAAGGTGGGCCCTGGCATGCTATTTCACACATGAGAAAAACAAGGTCTAGAAGGTTAAGAAACTTGCCTCACGTTCTATCGGTAATAAGTGATGGAACCGGGATTCGCACCCAAGTTGCTGTCCTCCAGAGTGAGGGCTCTTTATCACTACAGCTATGGTGGTGTTCCACAGAGGTGAGGTCTAAGTGACCACTGCTCTTCCAAATAAACGAGGACAAACAACAACAACAAAGGCAGCAGTGACTCCCAGACCCTAGGGTGCTCCCACTTCCCCCCTCACAAGCCGCTTGTTTCCCCTGAGCGAACAGCCAAGAGGGCCAGAAACTCCGAGACAATCCCCCCTCTCTCCAGGGGCCGGATCCTCAGTGAGGCAGCCTCAGCAATTGCACATGCCTGTCACCGAGAGCGTGTTGTCCTTGTCACAGCCTGCCTGATGGGGGAGGGGCCGGTGGCACAAAGACTTTCCAAGTGGTCCCTCTTGACACATCTAATTTCGGTCTCGGGGGCCATTTTTGGAATAACACACAATGTCACCTTACTTTAGGCTTGCTCGTGGGGCTAGGGTAGCAGAAGGGCCCTGAGTCGGCCTCCACCCTCTTCTCTGCTTCTCTTCACCAGGGGGGTGACTTCCAGAGAGTCAGTGGTGCTCTGTGGACAAAATGAGTTCGAGACGTACAGGGGGTCTTAGAACCAAAAGTAGCGGATGAAAACTATGGGTCCTCTCCTTACAAAATGCACCTGAAGGGTGTCTCTGCATGACTCATTGACGTCAGCCGGACTCTGGGCGCTCTTTAGCTCAACTCCCGCCTCTGGAAAGCAGTGGACAAAGAACCCGTCCCCTTGCCTTTGCTGCCTCCTGTGGAAGGAAACCTTCCAGGCACCTCATAGGTCCCTGTGTCAGCCTCCATGTGGTCTGCGTGGTGGCAGAAAGCACAGCTCGTCCCCACAACCCCAGGCGCCGGGCTGCTGGAATGGATCTGTTGGCAGACGGCCTTCTCCACAGAGCCTTGTGAGAGCATGAGTCATGGCCGACTGCTCCTTCTGATTCACAGGTAGTGTTCATCTGACAGAGGAGGTTAGGGGCCTCGCTTCCCTTGGTGCCAACTCATCTTTAAAAATCATTGGCTTCTTAACTGTCAAGAGAGGGTTTGTGTACGCAGGGGACTTTCAGCGGCTGCCCTGGAGATGGAGGGGACAGCTGGCTGCCACTGTCCTGCAGCTGTCTTGGGCACAGGAAGTCCAGGGACTCCTTGTCATAGGTAGGGGGAACTATAAATACTACAAAAAAAAAAAAAAGAGAGAGAGAGAGAGAGAGCCTCCAAGTTCAGAGGAAGTCCGGATGTGATCAAGGTTGGGCTGAGGCAGAAGCAAGGGGGCCCGGGGGGAAGCCTTTCTGCTTCCTTCCGAACCTTCAGTCTTCCTCACTGACCTCCAGGGAAAAGCCGGAATTCCTTGGCGTTTCAAGGCCTCTTAACACAGGCCCGGATGTGACAAGGCCTCTCAACACAGGCCCGGACGTGACAAGCCCATGAGCCCGTGGCTCCGGGTGGCCTCTCTGAGCGACGCCGCGTTGCCTCCAGATTTTCTAGGTGCTCATTCTCATTCTGCTGTTCTTCTGACAGATTGCCCTTTTCCTACTTTCTGTCCATCTCAGTCTTTCCTTTCTTAGGCCTGCTTCTAATTCCAGGTGCACTGGAAAACTTTGCTAGACCATTAGCAAGATAAGTAAGCATGGTTGCTCTTCATTGAGTGCCAACCACACACGGGTTGCTTCGTAAACCTCACCACACATGATTCCCTCAGTAAGCTTGCGAGGCAAGTCTTATCGTCTCTGTTTTATGGGTGAGGGAAGTGGGTTTGAAGGGCTTCGTTCAGTCTCCCGAGGTCATTCAGCTAGTGAATGACAGAGCAGCAGCTCTTCTTCAACTGGCTTCAAAACCACTGTGTTATGGGGGGTGGTGGTCTTGGTGGAGGTCACTTGTGGGGAGGAGCACTGGGTGTTATATGGAAACCAACCTGACAATAAAGTGTAAAAAAAAAAAAAAAAAAAAAAAAAACCACTGTGTTATGCCGCTCTGCTCATGCCCATGTTCATCTATCCCCCAGCCTCTCCATCCACTCATTTAATGGACGCTTTTGTTCCTCCCTCAAATACCTACATGTAGCAAGGCAGCTCTCTCCCTCCATCTTCCAAACTCCTGTGGCTGTCAGTATCTGAGCCCCAACTATGACAGCCCAGTGTGGTACCTCTTCTCTCCTGGTGTAGATATTATCTTTTTTTTAAAAAAATTTATTTATTGTTTAATTTACATCCAAGTTCGTTAGCATATGGTGCAACAATGATTTCAGGAGTAGGTTCCTTAATGCCCCTCACCCATTTAGCCCATCCCCCCTCCCACAAGCCCTCCGGCAACCCTCTGTTTGTTCTTCATCTTTAAGAGTCTCTTATCTTTTGTCCCCCTCCCTGTTTTTATATTCTTTTGCTTCCCTTCCCATATGTTCATCTGTTTTGTATCTTAAAGTCCTCATATGAGTGAAGCCATATAATATTTGTCTTTCCCTGACTAATTTCGCTTACCATAATACCCTCCAGTTCCATCCACGTAGTTGCAAATGGCAAGATTTCATTCTTTTTGATTGCCAAGCAATACTCCATTGTATATATATACGACATCTTTATCCCTTCATCCATTGATAGACCTTTGGGCTGTTTCCATGCTTTGGCTATTGTGGATAGCACTGCTGTAAATATTGGGGACATTATCTTTTAAACTAGATTGGAAGTACTGAGGACAGGGATCCGGTGTCCCTCATAAAGTCTGCCATAGCACTTTGGGCAGATTGGAGACTTACTGACAACTGGCTAATGATGGAACATTTACTGTGCTTTTATGGGCAGCCGAGAATAGCCATGTTCCCAGATGACCAGGAGCCAGGATGCCACTTCTTCAGGTGACCGGAGCCAGGAGAAGCCATTCACGAAAGGTCAATCGACAAAGGGCCTCTTGCTGGAGTCCTGAGCCAGGGTCTCCACTAACCCCAAAGAATCCTAGTTTTATACTCTCTCCAAAAAAGAAAAATAATAATAATTCTGCCGTTAGCATGGAACTTTCAGCCTTGAGACTATAATCACAGGAAATGTAGTGTTTAGCTTCCTGGGTGACCATAATTCTTTTTCTTTCCATCCTGCCTGCCCCTTTTTATTACAATGGGATCTCTGATAACTGGAATACAAACCCGATATACTCCTCAATAGCATCCAAGAGGGCATTTTTAAAAGCTTCTAGAGACCCGTGTCCTCTGTAGCACAAGGAAAAGGAAATGATGAAAGTAGCAGTTGTCTGACCTAACACTGTGTCTGTTTACCCAGACTGATGGACAAGCAGTCATTGTAAGTCATTTAAAGTCACCCAGTGCCGTAGGCACTGTGTGTCTGTGTGTTGACTGAATGCTGTGGTCCCCAGCCACACCCCTGCCCCCAGAGCTGGCTTGAGTTCTCCTCCCTCTGGTCCTGCTCTCACTTCAGGCATTATTCACCCCTTGCTGTATTATGATCATCTGTTTACTTGAGTGCTTTCTCCACTAGACTGTGAGATTCTTGAGAGCAATAACCGTGTCCTCATCGTGATTATCATTGTCATGGTCATCATCGTGGTGATAGTCAACATTTTCAGTGCTGACAGAGTGATATGCATTGTGTTGACTGCACACGCATTATTGGAATCCAACCAAAACAATCCTGTGAGGTAGGTGCTCTTAGCATTCTCAGAAAATCAATGTTGATTTTCTTATGTCCTAGCATGCAGAGTTCGGCAAAGTCTATCTTACTGTGAAAGCTCTAAAGGCAGAGAGAGAGAGAGAGAGACAGGCACAGAGAGACATTTAAAAGAAATATTTTCCCCTTTAGTTCAAAAGAACTTGTCATCCCTGAGATGATAACTTTTTGAACTGAATTGTAAAGATGGCCAACACAATGTCCAAATAATAGCTTGAGGGGGTAGGAAGATAAAAGATAGAGCTGGTGTGAAACTGTCTCTAACAGGCTGTGTGACCTCGGGCAAGTGCCCTCCCCACCCAGAGCCTCAGTTTTAACACATGCAAAGTGAGGGTGATAAAATGTCTCGTGGTGTTCTTGGGACGACTATGGAGAATGTATGTACAGTGTCTAGCATGGTACGTGACACAAAATTGGTGTTTAATAAATTGTGGCCATTATCTTTATTTTCATGACCGGTACTCACCCCTTTAATATTAGAGAGTGATACAGTCTGCAGTTTAGCCTGAATTTATATCAAGGTCGTTTTAACTCTTTACAAATAATCAGCTCGTCTTCCCCAAGGCATTTCTCCCTGCACAAATTCAGAGTGCTTAGCATCAGAACATGAACTTGCCATGCAAGAGATCTAAGGATCCTCAAACATGTTATTTTTATCTAGAGTTAAGATCTTTTATGTCTTCCGAAGATTCATGGGGCTCGTTTTAGATTGAGGTCAGCACAAACACTCCTGTTCTGGGTCAAGAGTTAACATAAATCTGCAGGGCTCTTGCTTGGCAGCAACTAGAGGCCTTAGAAGCCAGTGGGGGTGGGGGGGTGGGGGAAGGACGCAGAGGCAGACAGAGAGCCCATGGGGATGTCTCTTAGGTACATCAGAAGATAGATTTCGGGAATGCCCATTACAAAGGTACCTGCTGTGTTTTAAGTCGCAGCAGTCGGGTGGTTGGCCCCGCCATCCACTGGCCCGGGCACTTGCCAATGGCCTGCAGCGGCAAGGTGATGATGAGGCCAGCTGGATCCCAGGCTGGGCTCCTGCCAAGTGCTTTGGGCAGTCACTAGATGACTTTGGGCCTGGGAGATAAGAGGCTTAGACGATGGTCTTTAATCGCCCCGGCTTTTTCATACTGGATTTACGGTGCACAAAAATGCTTGTAAAGTCACAGCCTCCAAGATTCATTTTTAAAAATTTTTTTCTTTTTATGTTTTATTTTTGAGAGAGAGAGAGAAAGAGAGAGAGAGAGAGAGAGAGAAAGAGAGAAAGTGCATGAGCAGGGGAGGGACAGAGAGAGGGGTAGACACAGAATCTGAAGACAGGCTGCAGGCTCTGAGCTAGCTGTCAGCACAGAGTCCAATGTGGGACTTGAACCCACAAACCATGAGATCATGACCTGAGCTGAAGTCAGACACTTAACTGACTGAGCCACCCAGGCGCCCCCAAGATTCTTTACTGGGGGAACCATGTGGGACTAAAGGACCCCTGGGATCTCACCACAGCCTCTGTCACAGCCTGGGCAACCAAGAAGGAAGAGGGCACAGTGCCCCTACCCCCAGCTTGGAGTGAACCAGTTCATGCAGGTTGTTTCCTATACCTGATGCAGATAGTGAAGGAGTTCTTACTGAGGGTGGACAAGAGGAGAGGCAGTTTGAAGCCCAAACCATGGAGTGGCGAAACCCCTCAATAAGGTGAACACCCGGGGCTCCCAAGAGGAAGAAGTGTGTGCTCAGCTCTGCCCTGCCTCCCCGGTGACTGGGACAGGAGCTCACTTCCTGGAGGGGCCAGTCCCAGAAGGCCAGCCCCAGGAGGATTTCCACCGTGGCCTGAGCTGTACCTCTTAGGGGACCTCTGAGGAGCACCTGTTCCTCTAAATTAAAAACTGTGGGAGAGCATTCTTTCTCAACGTATTCACTCTGCCTCCATCCTCCTGTCTTCTGTCTCCCTCATCTAGCTACTATTTTGACATCATATTGCCAGTCTTCACACTTCATTTCAAAAAGCATACCCACTTTATTTCTCAGAGACGACATGTCCTTTTGCATTAAAGGGGAAAAAATAGGATTGGCTGATGTTTCTACCAAATAGCTTTTTTTTTTTTAATGTGCTTTTTTATCCTGGAATGAGATATGCCGATTTGTTCTGATCTGCCTGGTCTATTCAGAATGTTCTTCGGGAGGCCTTCAGTCTGGTTTCAGTCTGAAACCCGATTTTCCCCCTCATCCATTTTGATCGAAAGTGTTCTCTAATGCAATGCAAGTCCTCATCAGTGAATAGCATCTAGACTCAATCACTCCTCATGCTCTTAATTAAATCTTCAAGTTGGAAACTACGTGGTGAGATTCGTTATTCAAAATACCAAGAGAAAACATAAGCAGGCCTCATTTCTTGCTGTAACAATGCCAGTTTTCCATAATCTGACCTTCACTTGACACCAGTGGACCAGAACCTTCCTTCAAAGCAGTGTATATATTTTTGTAACCGAGATGCACAAGATGACGACAGAGGATTATCTTCGGTCATTAAAGATGTTGGAACATTCTTTATTACAGATGGAAAAAATAGCCCGGCGGTGAGTTACGATTCCTGTTTGCAGAGCTGACTTGAGCTGTCTTTTGTTGTTACAAGGTGTGGACTCCAACTGTAGGATTACAAGTACCTATGTTCTTTAGAACCAATATTTAAAAGCAGATTAGATGCGTGACACACACATTCTGCAATCATATTTTGCAGAATGGGGAGAACCATGTGCGATCATCAAAAAATGCAAATATACTCACAAACAAGAAAACTCTCTGTATACTTTTCCCCGAGCAAGCTGTGTTTCTTTCCGAGGGAAACTTAGTGATGCATTGCTTTTAGGACACATGCTGTGTTTGATTCTTCCATGATCTTTTTGTTTGTTTGTTTTATAGGAAAAGAACCAACGTTGTTTTTAATCCATAAATCGTTATGGATTATGAAGGAGTATGTGATCTGTTACAGGGTGAACTGGGAGTGCCACAAGATGCCAGTGTCAAAACAAATTTAGTGGGACGATAAAGCTTTTGGTCACCCTTCAACATAGAGCATATATGAAATTTAAGACAAACATGCAAAACTGTGCAAGCAGTACTCTAACCTCAGTTCTGTTGTTGGGCTGGTGACAGCTTTCAAGCCCGTCCCTCCCCTCTCCCTTTCTGTCCCACATCTGGGCAAGCTGACAAGAAAGCGCAGGCGCACCATTCCACTGGCAACAGAAGGAGGAGCAAACCATGCAAGGCCTGGTCTGTGCAGGAGCCCTCGCCCCAGCCTCCCTCCTCTGCTAACCACAATAAAAACCAAGGCCAGTTGCCTTTCCCTGCTCCCTTGAGCCATTCTTGGACCTCCTTGGAAGCCTGCCCTGCAGCCTGCTCCCCTAGAAAGTCTGATAATGTGAGGTCACCACCCTTTTCATATCCTCTCGGCACGTGTGTGTGGCATCATCAGTTTTGACATCTGAACCGAACTTTGGGGGGGAGGAGTCCCACCCCCCCTCTGCAAGGGTGATCACAACAAAATGGTATGGCCCCATTAAACAGTGTTTATGAACATTCACATATTAATAATCCTCCCCATTAGCAGAACAAACCAACCCACAGAGAAATCTACTGAAACATGGACAGTGGTATCTCTGAGTGGTAGGATACGGGCGTTCTCTTTCTTCTTCCCGTTTCTCTGTATTTTCTAAAAATCCCTGCTATAAAGATATGCTTTTATATATGTATGCAAACAGCAATGCAGCATGCAACAGAGTCAGAAATGTTCTGCCTTAAGAGAAGGAAAATGCTCAAATCATTTTGATCAGTTTTAATTTTACCTAATCCTGAATTACATATACCAAAAAACAAAATCAAGGCTCCCATGATCTGTTCTCTCTTTTAAAAAGAAGAAAGAGGAAGCCTAAGTGCATGAAGTTAAGTTTCACTTTTTAGGAAAGTTTTAATCTAATCTTTGAAACTATTTGGATGAAAGTCAGCATGGGGAAACATATTTCTGCTAAAAAAAAAAAAAAGTCTTTATCCTCAGGACTCAAAGGCTGAACTGAATTCTTTTAAACCTAGAACCATTTAAAAATGTTAATTAAAAATGTATTAACATAGCATCTTGTACATGTGTGGCCATTCCTTGTCTTGCAGATTTCCATTCTGGGGACAGGGAGTCTTGTTTTGTAAATTTCCTATTCAATCGATTGCTGGTGGGGGTGGGGGGTGCGAGGCAGACACTCGTGACCTCCTGGGAAGAGGCATTACTTCCCCCATCCTAGAGCTGAGGGAACAGATGTACAAGGTCACAGGACTAGGAAGTGGCAGAGCTAGTGTTCAGAACCAGGCCGACTGATCTGAAATCCCCAACACCCCTTCCCTCTGGATGATCCCGATTTAAAAGGGGCTGAACAAACAAGGATGTTTTTCAGTAGAGCAGTTGTCCTCAAACTTGAGCCTGCCCCAGAATCGCCTAGGGGGCTTGCTTAGACACGTGCTGGATCCCCCCACCAGGGATTCAGACTCAGTGGATCTAGGACAGCGCCTGAGAATGTGCATTTCTAACGAGTTCCCAGGCAATGCTGATGCTGTTTCCCAGGAACCACACTGAGAACCAGCAGGGGAGAGCAGAGTCTTAACTCTGGGACTTTTACAGGGCAGGAGTTTCTAGGCTTGAATCTTAGAGCCCTGAAGGAGTTCCTCTAATGCATTGGATGCTTACGGTTGCCAGAGGGTCTCAGTGGTCCCACTGAAACTTGCAGTTCCAGAGACAGCCAAGCTGCACACCTGGTACATTTCTCGGAGTGTCAGGTAATTTCCCCCAGAGATGCTTCCTCCTCTTCTCCCCCTTGGTTAATTAGCTACCTCCCCTAGGTACGGTTTCACTAGACGAATTACTTATAAAACAGGAAATTGCTTCTTTTGTTGCAGCCCTCAAAACCGCCTCATTTAAATAGTATTCCGGGGGTGTCATTAGGGTTGGGGAAATGAAGGCAGGGGCTTACATCTACTTGGACCAGTCATGGGAGACCAGACGCCAATCCCAAGAGGCTGGGCCCAACCCCCAGACTGCACGGAGCATACACGGGGCACTTACTACTAGCTGGGACAAGGGTTTTGGAGAGGCTATTGAACTTTCCCTGGGGAGGGAAGCCTTCCCTTGGCTATCTTTTGGGGGAACAATAAAGATTAATTATGCTATCAGCAGAGAGGAGAAATCTGCTCAGCCTTGAGCTACATTAATTCTTTTAGGTCCCAGAGTGGCTTTCTCTGAATCCTTAGAAACTGGCAAGAAATTAAATAGAGTCTTAAGGATCTGGAAAAGAAAACAGTGTTATTCCAGAGGGTAAACACATTGTGTCCAGATGACTCGTTTTATCCGGCATGTGGAAAATGCCTTGTAAGTAGTGCTCAGAAAAATATCAGTGAACAAAACCCCCAGTAAAAAACACGGGATGATCCCAATGGAGAAACTGAAATTTTAAGAATCTCCGACTTGGCTGCCTTTGCAATGGGCACCCTAATGTCTTGGTTTTTCCCTTCCCTTCCCTCCTTGTTCTTTCTTCCATCAAACCGAGAGAAAAGGGAGTCGGTTCGTTCTGTGGTATAGACGAGGCTCTGCCCCCTCAGGAATGGGGCCAGCGGAGGCCGTGGGGGGGGGGGGGTCCTCAGCCTTGCTGTGTCTGGAGGGAAGCCCTTACTGTAGCCTTTGCCTCGCAAGCAACCATCCCCGCCCTGCTGCAGGCCCGGGGATCGGAGTCAAAACTCGGGGCCCCAGCACACCCACCCCGGGCTGCCTCACCCTCGGCGAGTCCCACACAACCTGCTGATGACAGTGGCCAGGGTCTTGCCAAGCGAGAGAAATATGCAAATCATAAGCCGGAGTACGAACAGTGCGTGTTAGATCCTGCCAGGCAGTCATCAGACCACATCTCGCATGTCACCAACGGAGCCAGGACGAAAACCAAATCACGTTCTGTCCTGCCACGTCTGTTAGGCCCTCAAGCCTGTGGCCCCTGTTCTCCTGGCTTGTTTCCCAGTGTTCCGGCCCGAGCTTTTGCAGTTTGGATGGAGCCCAAAGCCCACGTAGGTGTGCGGGGGACAGAGGGAGCACTATCCCGGGGAGCACTGTCCCGGGGAGCATTACAGGGCCCAGACCCAGAAACCCAGGGCAACGTGAGGAAAGGAGAGACTAGGGAAAGAGAAAGCAGACAGCCAGGGGAGACGCGGGTGGCCAGAAAGCAGGGTGTACTTGATCTTGGCCTGGGGCTGCAGTGCAGCCGTCTGCTGCCCCAGGAACCAGCTGGGAGCGGAGCCCGCGCCAGGGGTGAAGTAGGCTGGAAGGTCACAGAAGCACCCCTCCCCTTTCCCCAGGGTTCCTTGGCTTACCTCCCACAGAGATCAGCAGGCCAGGCCTGTGTCCGCACAGGCCTGACAGGAGCTCGCCTGGATCCGGTACTACTTGTACTGGTTGGTATTGTGGAAGGAAACCCCAGGTGGGTTCATTTTACACCAGAAACTCCTTGCCACCAGCTGCAGCTGTCATTGGGGGAACTTGTTAGAAATGCAAAATCTCAGACCCCACCCTCCATCCACTGCATCAGTATCTGTAATTTAAGATGCTCCCAGGCGATTCCTAGGAGCAATAAAGGCGGAAGAGAACTGCCTTGAGCACTGGTTACCAAACCTGGCTGTACTTGGGCAGAATTTTAAAAATGTATTGATACCTGGGCTCCACCCCCAGAGATTCTGACGGGCTTGGGTAGGGTTGTGGCCTGGGTATCAAGATTTCTATTTCTATTTTATTTTAATGTTTATTTATTTTTGAGAGAGAGCCAGTGTGGGGAGGAGGCAGAGAGAGGGAGAGAGAAAAGCCAAAGGGGGCTCCAGGCTGTCCGTGGAGAGTCTGACAAGGGGCTCAAACTCACCAACCATGAGATCATGACCTGAACCGAGATCAGGAGTCAGACTCTTAACTGACTGAGCCATCCAGGTGCCTCTGGCGATCAGGAGTTTTAAATGATTCCATAGTGATTCCAACATGCAGTAAAGTTTGAGAAACACTGCCTAAAGTACCTTGAGATTTTTCTCCTAGACCACTGCTTCTCAACCGTTAATGCAACAGAAATTACCAGGAGATCTTACAGAAATTTGGATTCTCATTCATTTGTCCGGAAGAAAAGGAGATTCTGCAGTTCTAATGGGCTCCAATGTTCCTTAGATGCTAATGCTGCTGGTCCAAGGACCTTACTTTTAGAAGCAAGATTTCAAGACATATGAAAGTGACCACTGGAAAGAAAGGCAGTGAAATAAAAACAGGGGGAATCCAGCTTTGTGACACCTGGCCCTGGGCAGCAGGGTAGTGTGGGGGAAGACCTCGGGATCCAGAGGTACTGGAGTTCTACCTTCCCCCTACCGGCTGTGGAAACTTGAACAACTTATGTAAGTTTTCTGATCATCAGTTTCATTAATTGACAAAAGGGGATAAGGCCTATCTAATAGAGCTATGTAAAGATATAAGGTGACCTACCATCCCAGGGTTTCCTGTAGAAAAAAAGACAAAACAAAGAAACACTACAAACACTAAAAATTGTTCTTCCAGAAAATTTTTTGGAAATAAAAAAAAAAAAAAGATTTGAAATTACATGTGGAAGGAACACACCATGAACCTCAGAAGATCGACAGGAAACGACCGACATCAAGACATATTTTAGTTACTTGGCTTTAAAGAAAGAGAAACAAATCCTTAGAAAATAGAGGCGAAAACGACAGGTATAAGGAAAAGAGAATTAGATTATCATCTCATTTGGGGGCAGACGAAAAGAGAATAACATTATTTAAGATATTCAAGGAAAGAAAATGGGAGCCAAGGATTTTATATCCAGCCAAACTTACTTTCAAGTAAAAAAAGGATACATACAAACTGTAATCAGTATGCAGACTTTGGGGGTTATTGTCCCTCTCATGAGCCCTTCTTGAGGAATCTACTAGAAAACAAGCTTTAGACACCTAAAATGATTAGCAAGACACCGTCTTAAGTATTGCTGGTGAGGACTCAGTATAGTTACTTATAGAACCAAGACTAAATAAGGGTCAAATGGAAGAGGGTTGTGGTATATCTTGACTATATGCTCTGGAACATAGATATGGTGCCACTATAAATAATAGTACAAGAATGAGGTGAACATATGACAAAGACATTTAAGAACCTTTTGTGTTCGGGTGATAATTTTGTTGTTTTGAGACTATGGTATGTGAATTGTTGGATAAAATAAATGATTATAGATATTTTGTTCTGTCATTTCTTGTGTACTTGAGAACCATGTTTACCAATGTTGAGGAAATGAGATATAGATATTATATGGAAATCCTGTGTTTGAATTGGAAATTTCCACCTATTTGTGGTTGAATGTTATTTTTTAATGGAGCCAAGATAATTGATGTGAGATCTTTCTATTTTTCTAATACAACACTGTAGAGTACAAATTTCCCACCAAACTGTTTTAGCTGCATTCCAAAAATTTCAACAGATTGTGTTTTCATTTAGCTCAAATACTCTCTAATTTCTCTTTTTGATTTATTCTTTGATTCATGGGTTATTTAGCAATGTGTTAGTTTCCAAATAGTTCGAGTCTTCTCTAGCTATTTTTGCTATTGATTTCTACTATCATCCCATTGTCACCAGAGAACATACATTATATGGCTGGAGTCCTTTTAAATCTGTTGAGACTCGTTAGACAGCTCAAGATACGTTCTGTGCTCTGGAAGAGTTCTGTGTGCACTTGAAATGAACATGTATCTTGCTGGATGCAGTGCTCTATAAATATGATTAGATGAGTGTGGTTAATAATGTTGTTCTTTTATTTCCTTACTGACATTTTTGGCCACTTTGTCTGTAAATAATTGGTGGAGGGATGTTGCAACCTCTGACTACAATTTTAGATGTCTATTTTTCTTAGCATCATCAATTTTGCTTCATATATTTAGAAACTCAGCTGTGTGTATAGATGTTTGGGACTGCTGCGTATTCTTGAGGACTTCACCTTTTATCATGATAATGTTCTCTGTTTTGAAATCTGACTTGTCTGATACTAATATAGCCATTCCGGCTTATTTTTGATTAGTCATAGCCTGTTAACTCTTTTTTCATCCTTTTCCTTTTCATTTAATTATGTTTTCATATTAAAATGGGTTTATTATAAGGCACACGTAGTTAGGTACTGGGTTTTTTTTGCTTATTTCTTTGTCTGTTTTTATCCAGTGTGTCAGTCTCTGCCTTTTACCTGAAATGTTGACATTTAAATCTTATATTTAAAGTGATTATTGATGTGGTTGAATAGTTTATTTTCTGTTTTCCCCATCTGAATTTTGTTTCCTTTTCACTCTTTTTCTGCCTTCTTTCGAACTGCATGTTTTTATAATTCCAATTTATCTCCTTCAGGTTATTAATCGTAGCTTGGGTGTTTTGTTCAAGTGGTTGCTTTAGGAGTTTTACATACATCTTTAACTTATCACACTACACCTTCACGTGATAGGGCACCGCTCATGCCCAGAATGCAACACTGTGTATTTACTCACATTTCTACCCTGCTTGCTGACGTGCTACTGTTGTCGCATATTTTACTTCTACATACACCTCATGATTTATTATTATTTTTGCTTTACATGGTTTTTTTTTTAGTTTATTTATTGCTTTAGTTAATTTATCTCTACACCCAACATGGGCCTTCAACTCATGACCCCGAGTTCAAGAGTTGTGTGTGCTTTCCACTAGCCAGCCAGGTGCCCCCATATGGTTTATTTTTAAAATGAATTTAAATAATAAAAACAAAGGTTTTTTTTAATACTCACATAATTATCATTTCCAGTGCTCTTCATTCCTTTCTGTTGATCCCGATTTTCTTTTGCTTGCAGATTTCCTTTACCACATAAGGCTTATCTGCTGGTAATGAGTCCTTCCAGCTCTTCAATGTATGAAAAAAAGAGTCTTTGTTTCCCATTCATTTTTGAGAGATATTTCCACTGGGTAAAGAATTCTAGGTTGCCAGTAGTTTTTGCAGTGCTTTATTGATGTTGGTCCACTGTCCTCCATTTTGCATGTTTCCAATAGTAATATGCTACCATCCTTAATCCTGCTGCTCTGCACAGAATGGGAATTCTCGGGCTGCTTTTAAGATTTTCTCTTCATCACTGGTTTTAACCAAATTTATGATATGTCTTATACTCTTTCCAACAAGAATAAAATACACATGCATTTCAAGTGGATACAGAACTATTAGGTGTTTGGCCGCGGAGGCCTGAAGGTATGACCTTCAGGCACCCAGATAACAAGAAACCACTCACTACCTCAACACTCCTCACCCGGAGACCTTCAAGGGAACCATCCATCAAACCTTTCCACCCTAAACAACGGACACGTCCTCCCTGGAACAAGAAACAGCTACCAACAAATCACCTTACATAAACATGTCAATACTTCATACCCCCTCAGCCAATGCCATAAAAAGGCACTACCCCACTCCCGGGCGCGACTTCTCTGACCCCTCTCTGTTTGGACCAGAGAACCTCACCCAAGAGCGCTCCCAATAAAGGCTTTTCCACTTCCATATCTGGCCTCAGTTTCTGCATCACGTTTGCTACATTACATTAGGTAACACAGAACATCTCTTGGGTCGTCTAACAAGTCTCAACAGATTTCAAAAGACTCCTACCAAATCAAAGAGGGAAAGTAGATAGTATTTAAACTAAATGACAACACAATGTATGGAAATTTTTGGAATGCACCTAAAACAGTGTTTAGTGGGAAATTTATACTATATGCCCTATTTGGTACTGAATAACATTTTATAGATGAAGAAATTAAGGCTTATAAAGGTTAGGTAATTTTACCAAGGTCGCACAGCTAGCAGATGTTGGAGCTGGGTGTCAAGTCTATGTCTAATAGGGTATAAACAAAAACAGAGGATACTGTGAAAATATTTGTTTTCAACAGTAGTGACTATTTCCTGTCTCTAGCACAGGAGTTACTAAGATGCATGGTTCTCTATAAAGCCCAGGAACTTTCCCTGTCTCTTCCAACCAACTCCCTTACAGGGACTAGGTGTCTGGTGGTTCCTCAGAGTATTCTGAGGGTGATACTGGGAGGTGTTTTCACACAGTGGTTGAGGGTAGTGGTAAGAGAGGGTGTGTAAGGTCATTCCTACTCACCAGATGAGGCCACTGACCTTATCCTATGGGTGAAGCCCTGGGGTGGCCTTCTGCCCAGGGGAGTTCCATGCGTTGTACATTGACCCCTCACAACATTTCTGTACTTCATCATGAGCTTGGTAATATCAGGCCTCGGACAGAGTTGGGGTTCTATCAGCCTGTCCACACATCCAAATCTTTCTTTCTGCATATGTATTCAAGTCCTATTTTCTTTAGGCTCTCACACATGAAATGCTTAATCATTCAGCCAATTTTCATCTACACTAGGGGAGGATGCCTGACAGCACAAAAAATTGTATGCTCTTTTTTAAGGTAAGGCTTACAGTCCTTTGTAAGGTGACAGAAGGAAAAAGAAAAACCTGCTTAGTTTCTCCCTGTAGAGTCTTACCATTGACATTATTTTTTTAAATTTTTTAATGTTTATTTACTTTTGAGAAACAGACAGACAGACAGTGTGAGCAGGGAAGGACAGAGAGAGAGGGAGACCGAATCCTAAGCAGGTCCAGGCTCTGAGCTGTCAGCACTGAACCTGACATGGGGCTTGAACCCACAAACCACGAGATCATGACCTGAGCCAAAGTCGGAGGACTTAACTGACTGAGCCACCCAGGTGCCCCTTACTATACTATTGACATTCTTAATCCTCCTTCCTTCCTTCCTTCCTTCCTTCCTTCCTTCATTCTCTCTCTCTCTCTATCCCTCTCTCTCTCTCTTTCTTTGGGTCAGTTCATCACTGTATATGCTATGGGTGCAAATGAAGTTGTGTATTAGAGATAATTTGTTGCTTTCTATTTCATGAAGACTCTGCAGTGATTACATTTATCAAGGAGGGCTCCTTTTGCCTGAGCAATGAAAACAGTCTCTCCCCAAGTGGTGGGTAAGTTGAAACAATGAACAGGCAAAAGCCAAAAGAGGGAGAGGAGAACCACATTCACTAGCTGGGGGAAGAAAATAGCTAGGTCACCAAACTAGTGCAGTGCTATATCAGAGGCAGCCACAACTGAAGTGGACTATAAGTAGACGCCAACCTCAGGCTGCCCGAGGGAGCAGCTGCTCATCACGAAGAAACGGTCTGGACGACAGCAATAGACCGGATGGTCAGTCAGCTCTGGGACCGTCAGCCCATCCGCACATCCTTGTTTACCGCACTCTCCATCAGAATTCCAAGCCTCTCAGTCATCAGTTATCTAAACTTCCTTCCTCTCATTGACCTAACTCCCACCCGACTCTTTATTCCCCTCCCTAGTAAAGCACTTCCCTTTGTCTTTGGAATTCCCAACTCCCCGGTGTGAAATCAACAACGAACTTGTATTTTTCACCTCTTCCCTGAAGGTTTTCCTCACCTCTTCACTTAACTAAAAGCAGGCTGTCTTCTGGGGACATGGTTTCTTTGCAGCTCTCTCCAATGCATTATTTCTTTTCTCTTACACCCAAAGTGATTCAGCACCAGCCTTACTACTCAATGCCAATTTGAGTTTTACTCCCCCTTCCCTCTTCCAAACCCCTTCTGCCTCTTTGAGGCTCACACCATCTGCTCACACCACTCTTCCTCCTCCAAGTTACAGTTACTAACTGGTAGTTTCTGAGTCTTTCCTTCTGATTCTCAGTAAAACTAACTTGCAAGTCTGTTTCCTTCTTCTTCCCTATTTCTGTCATCCTTCTTGGTGACTTCAATATTTATACCGATGATTCATCCAACACCATGGACTCTTGGTTTCCTGACTTCCTTATATTTTCAGTGATGTTTTCTTCCACTCTACCTTAGCTATCCACCATGCCTTAGATCTTGGCATCAACAAAAATGGCACCAAGTTCAAAATTTCAAATGCAAATATCTCATTATGGTTACAAACATCATCCTTCCAAGTTACTTGCTCAAGTACCTTTCCTTTAAAAATGCTTTTACTCAGGGTGCCTGGGTGGCTCAGTTGGTTAAGCGTCCAACTCCGGCTCAGGTCATGATCTCGTGGTTCGTGAGTTTGAGTCCCACATTGGGCTCTCTGCTGTCAGTGCAGAGTCTGCTTTGGAAACTCTGCCCTCCCACCCCCTGCCCCTTCTGCACTCCCTCTCTAAAAAAATAAATATTTTTAGAAAATGTTTTTTACTTTTTTTGTTTTTACCTTCACTCTCCCACCTCTCTGTGTCCGTATCTATCACCACCCCGTACTCACCCTTTTCTAGCTTATTTCTTTTCTAGCTTATATTCCATGGCCCATCATTATCATTTCTTCCTTGCAACCCTTAACTTCCTCGCCCAGTCGAATAAGGCTTGGAGGTCCAATAAATAGCACCTGTCTTCCTGCCTGAGTTCTGAGAGCTTGAGAGATAAAATTAAAACCCCGGCAGATGAAAGCTGATGAAGATGATATGTCATCTTTCTTACTGATATAGTTAATCCCAGGGAGTGTGACTTAGTTTTGCAGCAAGGACAGGTTTTTCAAAACGTATGCGCTCAGTGATGCACTGAACAACGGTAGCCACCCCTCTAACCACCCTCCCCTTCCATACCATGGGATCCAGACTTTCTAAAGCCAGGGTATTGAGGAGCAGTGCAGAACGTATGCTTGCTTCGGGTTGCTGGATCCCAAGAGAAAGATGAAAGGAGTGGGCTTTATATCCCTACTCACTGATCCCAACCTCATCAATAATATAATTTACTCCCCTCCATGGGAAGAGGGAGTGAGGAGCATTACACCAATGAACCCCTCCACATAGAAAGATATGTTAGGATTTGGCAATACATTTCCCCCAACACCTCTCTTCCTCCGTTATGCTTGTCTTGTAATAGCCCAACTTGGTGGGATCTTTTCCCTATCAGTAGCAGAGCAGAAGGTAGTCTTCAAAATACTTTTACACATTTTATCTTATTTGATCATTATAAAAACCACATGAGAGGCACTGGACATGCAGAATCATCTATTTTAGAGGGAAGAGAACTAAAGCACTGTGAACTTGTTATCATATGTTACAGTTGATATGGTAAATCCAATTTATCTGAGAGGAGGTAGGTTAATTTCCTATTGTTGCTGCAATAAATGACTACACATTTAGTGGCTTAAAACAACACAAAATTACGATCTTATATTTCCAGAGGTCAGAAGCCATAAGGTCACGGTGTCAGCAGGGCTGGGTTTTTCCTAAGGGCTGTAGAGGGAATCTGTTACCTTGCCTTCTCCAGCTACTACAGTGACCTGCATCCCTTTCTCCATTTTCAAAGCCAGTAGCACATCTTACACTCCTGCCGGCCACCCTCTTTCCCTTATAAGGACCTTTGTCACTACACTGGACCCACCTGACAACCCAAGATAATCTCCCCATCTCAAAATCTAATTTAATCACATAAGCAAAGTGCCTTTTGTCATGTAAGGTCACATATTCGGGGACTGGGACAAGGGGACCATTAATCTTCCTACCATAGGAGGGATGGCGCCACTGCTGGCAGAAAGAGGTGTGAGTATGCCATTTACCTAAGAAGTACTGTCTCTTACCACACTTTGTTACTGAGAAACCAAGCATGCAAATGCTTATAAACATGGAATGCTCAGCAGAGTACCTGGTTCTGAGTAAGGATTGAATGTGTGTTGAATATACACAACACAGCATCTAAGAACAAAGTTTTAAGGATAAAGAATAACTGAAGAGGTAATACAAAAACAATTGCCTAATTAACATAATAAAGGCAATGATAACACCTGAGGCCAGCTGCTTACATTAAAAGGAATAATTTGAAGAAGCCATTTGGATGATCAGGAACATACCACTGACCAAATTTATCTTCCCTGTGTATCGATAGGTCTCTCACCTTCTTCTGAATCTGTTTCAGTTTTTACCACTGTTTTATTCCTAAAATGACCAAACTATTATACTGATATATATTTAAAATACTTTATTACGCTTATTCGAGAAAGAGGTACATTTGATTTAAAATCTATATCCTATTTCAAGCTCTAGTCAGTGAATAAAAAAGGCATATAGATTTGAAAAAATGTAAAATTGTCTTTATTTATAGATGACATATTGCATATGTAGGAAATCTTAGGGAAGCTACAAAAAGGGATATTAGAAGTGGTAAGTTTAGCAAGGTCTCGGGATACAAGGTCAATATTAAAAAATCAATTCTGTTTCTATATATTAACAAACCATTGGAAGTTGAAATTAAAAATACCATTTACAATAGCATAAAAATGTGAAATAATTAGGGATATTTTGACAAAGTATGTCTGAAAACTCTACATGGAGAACTATAAAATATTACTGAATGGAATTAAGGAAGACGTGACTAGATGGAGAGATATCTCATGGTCATGGATTGTAATGCTCAATATTGTTAGGGTATCAATTGTCTCCAACTGATCTATAGATTCAATGTTACCTCAACACAAATCTCGGCACCTTTAAAAAAAATTGGTACAAATGAAAAGCTGATTTTAAAAGTTATTTAGAAATGCAAAGTACTTAGAACGGGCAAAATAATTTTGACATAGGGAACAAAATTAGAGGACTGATACTGATTTCAAGATTTACTCTAAAGCTGCAGAATCAACATAGTGTGGCATTGGAGAAAGACAGACATAAATCCATGGAACAGAATAGATAGTCCAGAAAGAAGCCAACAGATATATGATCAATTGATTTTATACACAGGGGCTGACATAGAAGGGATAGGTTTGTTTGTTTTTTTTAGCAAATAGGGCTGGGACAATTGCATATCCACATGCAAAAACATGACTCTCAATCCTTAACTCTTGTACTATACCCAAAGTTAACTTAAAAAAAAAAAGGATTGTTGGCCTAAATTAAGAGCTAAAGCTATGAAGTTTCTAGAAGAAAACATAGGGGAAAACATCTGTGTGTCCTTTAGTTATGGAAAGATTTCTTGGATAGGACACAAAAAATATGAGCCATAAAAAGAATAGAGATAAACTGATTCGACAAAATTAAAATTTTTGCTCTTTAACAGATAGTTAAGAAGATTAAGACACAAGCCACAGGATGGGAGAAAATGTTACAAACCTTAAGTATATCCAGAATAAGAAATTCTTACAACTTAAGATAATGAATTAAAAATGGGCACGATATTTGAACACTTTCCAAAAGAATACGTATACATGGCAAATAAACATGAAAAGATGCTCAACATCATGAGTAATTTGGGGGAAGGCAAATTAAAACCACCTATTAGAATGATTAACATGATAGTAGCAAGTGCTGGTGAGGGTTTGGAGCACCAGGAGCTCTTACGCACTGCTAGTGGGCATGTAAAATGGTAGAACTACTTTAGAAAAGAGTTTAGAGGTCTCTTAGAAAGTGAAATTTATGCTTACATATGACTCAGCCATTCTACTCCTAGGTATATACTTAAAAGAATGGAAGCTGTCTGTCCACATAAAGCCTTGCACACAAATCCTCCTAATAGCTGTATCCATAATATACCGAAATACGAGAACTACATGGATGCCCATTAACAATGACGGATAAACAGACTGTATAAAATAGTCACACAGTGAAATACTGCTCAGCGATGAAAAGGAATGGGCAACTAAGCACACAAAAACATGGATGATACTCAAACATTATGCTGAGCACGAGAAGCCAGACACAAGAGTGCATATGTAGGATTCTGTTTAAATGAAACTCTAGAAAAGCCTAATCTAAACTTTAGGGACAGAGCAGATGAGTGGCTGCCTGAAGTGAAGGTGTATATGGGAGATCAAATGGGCGGGACTTAAAGAGAATTGTGTCAGGTGGTGGAAATGTTCTACGCCACAGACGATCACGGTGGAGATGGTGATGTGGGGATACATATTTGTCAAACGTTACAGAACTATATAGCTCAAATGAGTACATTTTACTGTACATAAATTATACCTTAATAAAGTGAATTTAAATGAAAAAAGTTGAGTGAGTTGAAGTGTCTGTAAGGTGTTTATGAAGTGTTTTTTTTCCTCTCCAGATATTCTTCCCTGTTGGAAGGGAAGATATTCTCCTTTGTGGAGGCAACGCCACAAATCAACTTAGTGGGTAAAACGCTGTGTAACACTGAACAGGTAAGTCATTACTCTGAACTGCCCAAGTTTCCTTATCAGTAAAATGAGTGAATTAGAATAGATGATTTCATCTGTTTGTTCAATAAGTATTTATTAAAGCCCACTATGGGGCAAGCACAATGTCAGGTTCTAGAGATATAAAGCTGAAAAAGAATTCATTTGGGCGGTTAAGGAGTCACAGTCTAGTATCGGAGAAAGAAAGCTAATATATGATTATGATACAACTTATGTATACTTGGGTAGGGGGAGAATTCATAAGGGAGAAGTCTTCCCTCATGATGCAACACCTGAGTTGGGTTTTGAGGTACAAGTAAGAGTTAGGTAAAGAAGGAAGAGAAGGCATTCTAAACAGAGAGTGCTATATGGACAAAGGGCCAAAGTTGAGACACATACTATGTGTTTAAGGTACTTCAGGTGGCTCGGTAGGTCTGGAACAGAATTCATCCTTGTAAGGTCATGGTGTATCTTGATTGAAAAAAAGTTAAAGATTCCGCCAGTTTGAGCAGTATGTAGACAGGAATCCTGTACCAAGTAACGATACCCATGCTGTGGTGGATCACTTAAAAGGTTAAAGTAACTACTCGTTCAGTTAGGATCCTTTCTGTTGCAAAGAGAAGCTTTTGGCTCATGTAACGAAATAGTCCAGGAGCAGACTGGGAGAATGTGACTGGGGGAGCAACAAGGTTGACAGAGCAGCTTTTCACTCTTTCCATTTCTGGGCTGCAGCTCCAGACCCTATATCCTCTCTTTTAAAAAAAATTTTTTTTAAGGTTTATTTATTTTTGAAGGAGAGAGAGACAGAGTGTGAGTGGGGTTGGGGCAGAAAAGAGGGAGACACAGAATCCGAAGCAGGCTCCAGGCTCCGAGCTGTCAGCACAGAGCCCGATGCGGGGCTTGAACTCACGAACTGTGAGATCATGACCTGGGCCGAAGTCAGATGCTTACCTGACTGAGCCACCCGGGGGCCTCCATAGCCTCTCTTTTTTATACCCAACTTTCCTGAAAGATTAAACCACAGTCTTGTAATCAAGTTTCATTGGTCCTCATTGGTCTTAGAGTTTTGCACGAATCCTGAAGCAATCCCTGTGGCCAAGAGGGATGGTATGGGGTGACCGGCGTGGCTAGGACCCTGAGGTGCTGGGATGGAGTCACCCTCATCTGAAGCATATGGGGTGAGGGTGGGGGGAGGGGGAGGAATTTCCAAATAAAAATTAGAGCCTTTGTGGAAGAAGGGAGACTAGCAGATACTTGGAAGGAATTAAGTGTCAAGAAAAACAGGTCTCAACAAGTTTTAGAACAAGTCAGGGGATACAAACACAAATGGACAAATTCATCTTTCATCCTTCATACTTAGGACTGTCACTGAAAACTGCCTTCAGAATAAGGTGATGTGAGAGTCAACATATATACAAAAACCTGTCACTCAATATTCTAAGCACCTGTATTAGTGGACAGTTTGATGAGAACAAAGAGAAGGGCATAATGAATTCCAGTCATAGACTCGTGGGTGTCTTCACGATAGGCCTTGAAATAGGCCTTGACGTATGGAGGTCCTTCTAGCAGAGATGAGGTGCATGGCCATAGCTGGCTGAGGCTCAGCAAGTAATCTGGTGAAACTTAAGTCTAGGATAATGGATCAGAGTGGGAAACTAGAGTGGAAAGTCTAAGCTGTGGAGAAGTTTCCCTGCTGTGCTACAGAGCCTGGACTTTATCCTTTAAGCAACAGGGTGTTGTTTAATTTTCATGCGTGGAAGTGACAAACTGAACCTGTATTCAGAGAGCTGCAGGAATAGATTAGCCACTTCCTGAGAAAAGAAGGAAGGAGATAAGCACAGGGGGAATAAAACTAAGTTTTCAAGTGGAATACTGATGGGTTCCAACCCTAATGGTCTTCATTTTCTCTAAAGACAGGGAGAGAGAGTCGATGCTGAGTGTAAGGGGGCGCTATGCAGTTAAGACCAGCTGGAAATTTCAGTTAGCTGAAACACTTTCTACCAAAAAGTTCTATCAGAAAGCCTGTTCAATAAACTCTTCCATAATATAAAGTCATAAGTCATACATGTGACATTAGTGGGTGAAGTGAAATCCAGAAGAGCCAAATACGATTTGTCTACTTGGCTATTTTACCATCAGAGTGAATGCCACAGATGGAAGATGACATAGTTAACACTGGTCACTTAGGTCCTTGTGACCCCTAGCAGAGCGTCTGTGGAGGGTTTCAGGGGTTGGAAGGAGGTGGCGTGGGGAGGACACAGGAAGAAAGCCAAGAGGAGCAGTGTGCGGAGTGCGGCGAGAGGCAGAGTGGGCAAGACAGCCTGACTGCCCTTCATCTGGGATTTTAACAGGCAGCTAGGAGCGGCTTGACCGAGAGGGGTTTGTGACAGCAGCAAAATGGGCGCAGCAGCTTTGGGGTTCACACTCAGAACAACTGGCTGGAGCCACCTGTTTCAAATGGAAGGATCTGCGATGCCACACTCATGTTTCATGTTGTATAGTCCCAATCTCAAATTAGCAAATAAAGTCAGATGGATGCTAACGAAGTCAAGCATTCTTCATATATTATCTTTGGCCACTTGGCCTTAAAATGTCATATTTAAAATTAATTACCAACATCTTCTATTTACTTGGTGCTTTGCAGTTAAAAAAAAAAAACACTTTCAAGTATATTGTCTCATTTGGTCTTACTCAACCTGGTCAGGTAAACACGAACAAATACAGTAATTTCCTGCTGCCTGTCCCCTCCCCTCCCCGCCATTACAGATAAGAGAGATTAAATTATCTAGGGATTTACGGCTAGGACAAAAACTCTCAGTCTAGAGTTTTTCTACTAGAGCACTACACTGCTGCTTTTAAAAAGGCTTATGAATATTCTCTTAAAGAAGCCAACAATGAGCAGATCTGTACACATTTGACCTTCATCCTTTACAACTCTCTCTCTCTCTCTCTCTAACAGGGAAGGGAGATAATAGTGAAAGGCTGTGCTTCGATTTCGTGATGAATGTGCATTTGCACCCACCGAAAGGCAAAGCATAGGATTATAACTGAGTCACTTTCAAAAGCACTGAAATGGGCTTTCTTAAGAATCAATCCTGAATAAGGAATTATTATTTTGTTTTCAGTAAGTACCTGATTAATAAAGCATATAATACATATTTTTAAATTCAGAACTAGTTACATCAAACCCCGTCACACCTGCAGTCTTATGCTAAACCTCATTCACTCCCTAATTAATATATACTCTTTAAATAAAAGACTCAGGAAATACATTTGTACAAAACTAAAGCCAATGGTAAGCATTCAGTGAGAATATCAATCTACTGATTCAAAGTTTTGTTGGAATGATCAGCATGTTGAATTTGGACCTTTTTTCCCCATATTTTATTATTCTGAGTTACAGAAATGGTACGTCTTTAGGAAGTAATAGAATAAAGACCAAAACAAGACTGATGCCGTGCATAACGTCTTCAGCTCTAAAATGAATGTATTGTACCTACTTCTAGTTTCTCAGATGATCTGCCCTAGAAGTAAATCTTGTTAAACAAAGATTCAGCAAAAGCAGATATGGTTTTGATTTTCCATTGCCTTCATCAAATTCTTGGTGCCCTCTCTGCACACGTCCAAAGTGAGGGAATCTGGCAACAGGCCTCAGCAGGGTCAAGTCTTCAAAGCAAGAGATGGAAGGTTGAGAAGTTTGAAGGGATCACTCCGAAATTTTCTTTCTTCGGAAAGTGATGAATAAAATATTCTCAAATGGAGACAAGTGTATTTGACCGTCCCCAGTAGAGACCTCTAAGGGAGAAATAAGGTGGAAAGGAATCTAGGAGATCTCT
The DNA here is from genome assembly GCA_028646485.1 of Cryptoprocta ferox. Taxonomy (NCBI): domain Eukaryota; kingdom Metazoa; phylum Chordata; class Mammalia; order Carnivora; family Eupleridae; genus Cryptoprocta; species Cryptoprocta ferox. The sequence continues at coordinate 171,187,153 of CM053567.1, forward strand.
GGTGAGACAAAAGGCATTAAAAACACCAAAGTACATTTGAATTCCATTACCTTCTTCCAAGCTTCCCACGTTCTACTCCACCTCTGGCTCTGAGGGAAGAACAATTTATAGGACAAAATGACACATTATCTAGAGATAAATTTACAAACTGACATAAGAAAATTGTCCCAGAGGCTACATTACCTCTTCAAGTTTATTACAGTATCTTTAGTTCTTATTGCATATATTGTTACATGCCTTTTACAAGTCAGGATTATATATATCGTATGCCCAGTTTAGCCGAAGTTATGTCTATTGCTTCTCTCTTGAAAACCAGCAGCATGCAGTACAATATTTGGTGTGCGGAGCTTTGTTTCAAAAAGTGAAAAACTACTTAGGTTTAACTGAAGAGGGAACATGATCTTTATTGGCTTATATGCAAAGTTTAATTTTGGTTTTATGCAGAGTTTGCATAGTTCATGATTATTTTCTAATGAAAAACTAGATGTGTTGTCAGTGACCTTGAAGACGATCAGGTGACAGTAGCAAACAGAAAAATTTGAAGAAGAGGCATAACTTTTAAAGTAGAAAGGTCAGCAAGAACTGCCTGAAACAAACAAACAAACAAAAAACAAAAAGAATGATTAATATCAGTATTTTAACTGGCAAAAGGAAGCCTATGAAATAAGGCACAACAGAAACACCGCTGCAATGTAATTCTGGCTTTAACACACTAAGTTCTTCACATTTGTCCTAAAAATCTGTACTGAAGCTACAGCCTCCCTTCGCTTTTCTCAATATCTTAATGTGAGAACATGTGCAAAATGCTAAAACGTGCAGTAGAAAATAACCTGGACTTTTGCCTTGAGACTTCTTCAAATATACAAGGTAGCATGAGTTTATAAGAGGTCTAATATTTCAACTTGCTTCTATAAATAAACGTACATTATGAATCTTGGTCCCGTTCTACTAGTATAAGGAGAATCTGGCTTCAGGAAATCATTTTTGAGATGGAACTAATGTTTATTCAGTTGCAAGATGCATAAACATCCTCTTCCCTTTAAACAAAGAATGTAGGCAGCTATTTTAAGCGTAAAATTTAAATTTCTATGAGAGATAACAAATAGAGTAATATGGTAAGCCACTATTTAATTGAACTTTATTTCAGGTATAAATTATACTATTGAAAAGAAACATTAAAAAATTAACTCATTATTTAAAATGACCAAAAAACCCAGTGTATCTTTACTGTATCATCCAAACAATGCTCTTAACACTCTCTCAACTAGATTTTCTTTATTCTAGCAGAATACATGGGACGTGAACAACAATAAAAAAACACAACTTAAGCTCCAAGCGTTTCTACTAAAACTACTAGGTATCTTGTTTCCCATAACGGTTATAATGGTTTCCTATAATAATCTTGTGTGTGACTCCTTCACAAGAAGACTGTTTTCAACTAATTAAGGAACTTTGAATACTTCATATTACTTAGCTCGAAACTTATAGGCTTTACCCCAGTGAAAAAATTAGGCTATGAGTAATGTGTGTCCTATGCATCTGAGACTAAAGTGCCCAAGCCTGGCACTCTCTCAGGAACTATTTCCATCCCATCCGAGTGAAACTTATCCTTACTTCAGCTGCAGCCAGTGATGTCACCTCCATCAGGTTCACTGCTCGGAAAGCAAACACAGCAGCTGCCAGGACTGGAAAAGAATGCACACGATTTCAACTGCTGACCTACTCATCAGCCTGACAAATTTACTGCTATGCCCACAAGCCACTAGGAGAGCTCAGAACTGACGCTTTACATGACTTGGCACGCGTGCATTCTGAGTTTAGGTCTTGTGATGAATGGAAATGGTCTCCTCTGGAGAACAGAGTGTCTGCTGGATAGATAAATGGAATCCCACAGTTCGGGGGGAAAAGGAACATTCGGTGGTCTTAAAGGAGCCATTTTTAGAAATAATTTCTTTCATGCCTGTAACTTAAATTACAAGTTTTTAAATCACATGAAGATCTAATGATCACTTATAATTAAAGGTTTATTTGATGCAGGTGTTTTTTACTAATGCAACAGGATTCTGAAAAGTTATATGGAGACTGTATTTTTAAATTTATCAGATCATGTTTCATATGTATCAAGATGTCCTGATAGAAATGTGGCAATAAAGCATTTTCTTAAAAAATATTTTTATAATATTTTGTTACACTTTTATATTCAGCATGGGCTTTCTTAGACTGTCATAAATGGGTAGGTCTGTGGGGGCAGAGCTGCTGTGGACCAATCCTGAAATTGACATTAATGTTGGCTACAGGAAAAAGAACTTGAAACTTTGAAAAAGAAATTATAGGACACCTTGAAGGTCAATAATGCACATGAAGTAGAAAGCAACATTTAGATTTTTGTTTTTATCATATGTGTATGAAAAGAAAGTAATGTTAATGTGTAATCTTTCTTTTTACATCATCTGCCGTAAAGCCCCACGTGCGGGAATGCGTCATCATGACCAGCGAAAGGACCCACGTAAGAGGGAGGTACCCTGACAGGGCGATGCTGCCTGAACATGGCCCTTGGCTTCTCCCCCTTTTTTTCTCTTTCATCACCAGTGGTGGTAGTTTACTCTCTACCCAACAAGTCCTTGAAATTTAGGAAATAAATGGTAAGGAATCTTCAAAACTATTTGAAAGACTGGCTCCTAAGTTTCTGGCATAGCTAATGCAGACATAGAGTTTTTTAAAATACCTTTTTACTATGGGAATAACAACAATGCTACTGATAGTTCTCATACCAACCCTAGGGGTTAAGTACCATTGCCAGTCCTGTCACAGTAAGGTGGAAACTGAGGCCCAGTGAGTTTGGATGACATGTTCAGGGCCACACAGGTAGAAAACAGGAGAGTGAGAACCTAACCCTGGCTCTGGAGCCCGAGCATCTGGCCACTCACTGTGTGATGACTTTACTGAGACTGAAGGTAGTAATGAAAGTACTAATGTACTTTATTAGTATTTATTGAGACTGAAAGTAGTGATGAGTCTTCCCTGACATGAGAATCTGGGTGCTTGCCTATGAATCCTCCCTGCTGGCCTTCAGAATGGTTTTCCAGAGACGGCCTGAAGGGTGATTCTGTGATAATCCCGGGCACTGACATGGCAGTAGAAGGCAACATCCAGACCTCTTTTCCCCAGATAGAGACACAGAGCAACCAGACCAGACTGGGAAACACAGGTGTTTTTCCAGGGCACAATAGATTTTGGACAGTCTGGCAAGAAAGCACTGCAACTAGTTAGGCAGGAAAATTCTGGGGGAAAAAAGATGGCAGCAGTAAAACAAAATTTAAAAAGCCAAATTAGCTGGGATTATTTAATTTGTAACAAAGGATATAAGAGATCAGGGACAAGGACCTTTACCTTTTAACTGAAAAGGAGAAAACGTAAGTACTTTAAAGTCGCTGAGTTTCTCTGTTTATAAGAGTATCAAAGAAAATAATTTCTTTCAAACAGCAGTTTCTTTATAGTTTTCCTAATATCTGGAATCATTTTGACAATGGGGACATTTGAGAGCTAAGGAGTGTGACTGCTACTTCCTTTTTTGTGTATAATTTAACAGGGTTGGTGACAGCTCGACAGGATGGCCAAACTTTCTGCTGTGGAAGGAAAGGGTTTTACATGGTGGGAAATTGTTTTTCCAAAGGTAGATAAGAGGGGGGAAGAAAGATCAGTTCACTGATTGACCTCGGCATCCAAAATGCTTATGTGCTCATGACCTTTATTTATCTTGGTGTCACATCACAGAAGTTCCTTTGCGTCTGCCTCATGTTTGATTTGCCCAGCCCTTCCGCAGAACACTTCTGTTTGCCAAGGAGAAAAGCTCTCCACTTTGGGATATTTTCAACTGCAGTCATGCTGCATATGAAATATAGAGACTCTAATATATACTTCTGGCCTTTTAAGCTATGCTCATTGCTTTAATTCTAAGCAACTCTATCATAGACATTAAGGCACCTTTGCTTTAAACTGTTCCTCAAAAGACCCTCATTCATTCATAATTAATTTTTAGTAATATTTACTAAATTAGTACTATTTACTCCAACTTTCTAAAATCTATATAATAACTAACTTGCACAAAAAAGGTGGTCCCAAAATATTCATCCCCCAAAATATCTGAAATAATAACGAGTTTGGGTATACCTACATGAACTTATCCATCCTGTGGCTCTTTCTCTGAATTCATGAAAAGGGACTCTAGTTCCATTTCTACATGTTCTGTAATTCTTTCCTGTTGACTTGTAAAAAAAATGCTCTGGGAAAGCAGGTGGGTGCGACAGCGCGGAGTGCATTTCTACCTGTTCACCAGTAACGGTTTTATTAACGTTCTGAGCTCCAGCAGGGTGCCTAGCTTAGAGCAAATGCATCAATCAACATTCATTTATTTCCTTTCACATAAGTTTGCTGAGGGGTGATAGCCTCAGCATGAGAAAATTTAAATTGGAAGAGGTCTTGAAGGTCTTCCAATTCCACATTTCTTTCACAGCAGAAAACCTCTTAACCTTCAGGTGAACGTTAAAAAGCCTGTTCCAGTTTTGAAAAATCGTTAATTATTAGAAAGTACTTTCTTATACTGAGCCCCTTTCTTTAACATGCTCTAATATTTTGAAATGATTAAAAAAAACACTATACACAACACTCTTCAAAATTTATGACACACCCAGAGGAGATTTATTTGCTGGGAAGTCTAAAATCCTGTTCCTGAGAAACGGTAACAGCAAACGAGGCTTCTTAGCCTGGAGAGTAGAAGACTTTGGGGAAAGGCGAGAGTAGAAAAAACATGATGATAACCCTGCCTTAACAGGAGTACGTTTTAGCAAGTTGTGCCGTCCAGAAGTGAGATGGGTCACCTCGTCAGACAAGGACTGACGACTACCCAACACTGAAGTGTTCGCGCAGAGGGTGAGGACTGCCTGTCAGAAACATCTGAAAGAAATGATACCCGATGACCTCTAGGATTCCTCTGCCTCTAGATTATATGCATCACTGCCATTCAGCCAAGAGAGAGGAGGGCAGACCCTTCTTTCCTAACTCCTATCTGTGTGGGCTCAAAACCCAATTGAGACAGAAGGATACTAGGCGTTATTAGCAACATCAGTAAGTGGTATCTCTGATTACACCAAGGATGATGTTTTCCTTCATGACACTTTACTATTACTCTAACGTTGCTTTTTTGAATTAACATACAATTACTCGAGACCTCTCAGCATTCAAGAATATGTTAATATGGCACCTAAAGAATCTTCTGCAAGAAGAGGGACTTCTTCGATTAAGCATTACTTCCACAATTACCCAGAGAGGGATCTTTATAATGCTATCAATATAAGGTAAGAAAATGAAGACTCACACAGGTTAAATAACTTATTCACTATTACACAACTGGAGAAGGTTGGACCCAGCACTCTGCCAACTTCTCTGCTCTCCATCCATTGTTGTGAAAACCTTGTGCTATTTATTTGAATTTCCTAATAATCACAATGATAAAAATAACTGAGACTATTTTGTAGAAGATAAGCAAAATAATATAATTAACAAGAAATCTGTGCCCTATGTATTATCATACAGTTGTCTTGTGTGTCTATCTATTGTAAGAACTGCTTAATTATAAATAAGAGATAAATCTGTGGCTTCCTGAAAAAAAGGGATGAAATATTCTTTGGCTTAAGAGAACACCTAAAGGGGGAAACTCAACCACCAGGAGTCAGAAACTGTCAGCAAAAAGGAAAAGGTTTTGCATTCAGTAGAAACTGAAGTCCAGAAGAGCTGAGATTTCAACTTTGCAGGGAGGCTCCGTGTCAGCTTAGATTTTAGGCCGTGGTCGAGAAGGGGCACAGAACACATGCGAAGGTAGAGGAGCCAGGAACAGAACCGAAATATACTACACTCCGCTGCGCTGACCACACAGCAGCTGAGACACAGTAAGCTCTGGGGAAACTAAAAGCAGGGGAGGAGAAATGGACTTTCCTCGGAGCAAGGAAGAAAGATTCGGGATACACTAGTGTTGGGGAAAGTACATAGACGTATCTAGATCTCAGAACTTCAGTACTTGTCTTCCAAGGCAGATAAATCTATTAAATGTTTATGAATTAGAAATGACAGATACCTATAGACTCAAACTGCAATTACAGATGGTGACTGTTAGACAGTAAAGGGACTTTATTATAGAAACATCATGTGTTTTACAAACAACACTTATTACCAGCAAGAATTTCCAGAGAGTTGTATCCTAGGATTCTATCCCACAAAAGCAGGAGTTGATCTGTAGCTAAATATCCAGAGAAAGCTCGAACCATCCATTTAAAGGATATGCGTAGTCTGTAGGCAAAGAAAAAAGAAAATAAATTTTACCAGTGAGTGTTTTTTCTTACAAACAGGCAGTATCAGAAGAGCCAACCAATTCTATTGTTAAGGTAACTTCTTTGTGAGTCTTAGAAATCAGGGGCCCCTGGGTGGCTCAGTCGGTTAAGCAGCCGACTTCGGCTCAGGTCATGATCTCGCCGTTTGTGGGTTTGAGCCCCACGTCGGGCTCTGTGCTGACAGCTCAGAGCCTGGAACCTGCTTCAGATTCTGTGTGTCCCTCTCTCTCTGCCCCTCCCCAACTCACATTCTGTCTCAAAAATAAACATTAAAAAAAAACAAACAAAAAAAGAAATCACTTCAGCATTTAAATCTCAAGTACTCTCTTAAAAGTTGCAAAAGTGCAATGGTGAGAAGCCATGGGTCTTTAAATTAGTGGTCTCAATGTATTAAGAGGGAAAATGTGTATCTGCTATGTTATAGTTCAGCCTTTAGAAAACCCACTTCTATGTTCCGTTTTTCAGGGTCTGTACTAATTATCCATCAATGAGATGATCTTAATAGTCAACAGTCCTTAACAGTTCAAATCATTCGAATCATGATTATTTGAATTTTTATTCAAAATACTTGAAAGAATGCTTGGTAGCTGTATACTTTTCCAATTCAATAAATTATAGTCCTACATTTCAGTCAAATGGCTACATAGGATGAATAAAATAAAACAATAGGTAGGAATCTTTGAAGGCAAATAGTTGTAAAGCTCTCAGGGACCTTAGAAATAGATTTTTTTATTTCAAACCCTTCATTTTAAAGGAGAGATTATTAGAATTCTGTAAGATCAACCAGAAAATTCAACTGATTTTGCCAAAAAAAAAAATAATCCTATGAGATATGAGATCCCACTATTTATAAGTAGGCTTTGTTACAATAATAATCTATCTCTGAAATCAGGAAATGAACTTTTTAGCTTTGGTGCTTGAAGAGATAAACTAGTCCCTCACATTTCTGCACTATCTGTTCTTAACATCACTTGACTACCTGTGAGAAGTGCTAGCCAAACTCTTAGCTGAAGCTGTTACAATATTATATAGATAAATATCGGTGCTACTTTCTTAAAGCAAGAGAAAGGAATCTAAAGACGGCCTCTGTTGATGTATTAATTCTCTTAAGACCAAAAAAGACCCCCAAGTTTTCAGAAGTTCCTCAATACTAGATAACTATTATTCTAATATAACAAAGTACACATAGGGAGTAGTACTGACAAATTAAACTTTTTGGTTGGTTTTAGAATATCTGCTTATAAACGCCAAAGTAACTTTTGGCCACCAGATATTTTAAACTAAAAAAGGTCATTTGACTTTTAAGTCTAAATGATCAAGGTCAACTAGTTTCACTTTATTGGATCTGTCATAGTGTCTTAACAGGAACAACAGCATCACACATTGTGTCCCCCTCTATTTACAGCACAGAATTAGTTTCTTAGAAATAAAGTTCACTGAGGTATAATTTATGGATAGTAAAATTTACCCTTATTAATGCACAGTTCATGAGTTTTCCTAAGAACCAAATGGAAACTTTAAAACTGAAAAATACAATAATAACAAAAACCAAAAAAACCCCCACTCATTGGATAGACCCAATAGCAAAATAGTAATGACAGAGAAAAGAGCCAGTGATTTTGAATATAGATCAATAGAAAATGTCTAATCTGAACCATAGAGTAAAAATGATTGAAAATAAAATGAATAGAGTTTCAGGGACCTTTGGGATAAGATCAAAAGTTTTAACATTTGTGTCACTGGAATCCTAGAAGAAAAGGAGAATAAATACAGTTACATAAAAAAATATTTTAAGAAATAATGGTTGAAAATGTCCTAAATTTGGCAAAAGACATAAGCTTAAATATTCAAGAAGCTTAGCAAACCCCAAACACAGAAATCCATGCCCAGATACATCATAATCAAAATGCTACGAAAAGATCTTGATAGTGGCTAGAGAAAAAAAACAACAGTTTTTGCTGAAATGTCTGGCAGAATTTACCCATAAACCCATCCATGCATGGAGTTTATTTGAAGGTAGAATGTGATTAATTAAAATTGTATATTGTAGGGGCACCTGGGTGGCTCAGTTGGTTAAGCGTCTGACTTCAGCTTAAGCGAAGGTCATGATCTCGCGATCTGTGAGTTTGAACCCCACATCGGGCTTTCAGGGCTCACTTTCAGCGCAGAGCCCACTTCGGATCCTCTGTCCCTTTCTCTCTCTGTCCCACCCCTGCTTGTGCTCTTTCTCTCTCTCTCTCTCAAAAGTAAATAAATATTAAAAAAATTTTTTAAGTGTATATTGTAAACCCCAGAGCATTGTTATGGGCGGAATGTTTGTGTCTTCCCATCCCCCATGTATATGTTGAAATTCTACCTCACAATGGGATGGTATCAGGAAAAAGGTGGAGGCTCAGGGTGGTAATTGGAAAAAGATGCAGTTATGTGGGTGAAGCCCTCATGGTTGGGATTAGGGCCTTCCTGAGAGTCATGAGAGAGCTTGTTTCTCTTCTCTGCTCTTCACTGCATGGGGATACAATGAGAAGTCCATGGTCTGCAGCCTAGAAGAGGGTCCTCACTGGAACTCAACCATGCTATCACCTTGATCTAGGACTTTTAGTTTTCAGAACTATGGGAAATAAGCTTCTGTTATTTATAGGCCACACAGTTTATGGTCATTTGTTACAGCAGACTGAACTAACACAGACATCTATGAGAAAAATGTTTTAAAAAAGGTATAAATAATAATCCCATAACAGTGATAAAATGGAATAAAAAATACCCAATTCAAAAGCAGGCAGGAAAAGAGGAAATAAAGAATAAAAAAAAAGACAAATTGAAAATGTCTACCAAGATAGCAGATGATATCAACTGATATTACTATAATCCAATAATATCAATTATTAAATATGAATGGAATTAACACACCAATTAAAAAGAAAAATTGACACACTGGAAGACCCAACTACACTTTTGACAAGAAAGCCACTTAGAAAATAAAGACATAGGTAATCAATATGTTAAAAGTAAAAGGACAGAAAGAATACACCATACAAATTGTAATTGAAAGAAAGCTGGTTATAGTAGACTTATAACCAGGAATAAAGATATTAAGTAATGATATAGGGATCAGTTCTCCTAAAAACAGAGCTTCTAATATATCAAGTAAACATATGTGTACCAATGAAGGAAGATATAGACATATTTACAATTACAATAGGAGACTAACATTTCTTTCTCAAAAAGTAATAGAACAAGTAGACAGAAAATTAAAAAGCCTTTATAGAAGGCTTGAACATTACCAAGCACTTGACTTTGTTGTCATTTATAGAATATTCTGCTGAACAATAGCAGAATATGAATTCTTTTCAAGTGTACTTGTAATATTGACCAAGACAGATCATACAATGGGCCATATAACAAACCTCAACACGTTAAAAAACAAAACTGAAATCTTATTTAGCCTGTTGTCTAACTGCAACAGAATTAAAATATAAATCAATAACAGAAATATTTAGAATATTAAGAAATTAAACAAAATGTTTAGAAATTAAATGACATGCTTCTATAAAACCCATGGTCAAAGAGAAGTGACAAGAGAGATTAAGAAACATTTTGAATTGAATGAAAATGAAAACACACATATCAAAATTTGTTGTGTGGAGGTAATGTGGTGCTTTGAAGGCAATTTATAACAATATTGCTTATATTAGAAAAGAAGAGGGGCACCTGGGTGGCTCAGTCAGTTAAGCATCCAACTTCGGCTCAGGTCATGATGTCACAGATGGTGAGTTCGAGCCCCGCATCATGCTCTATGCTGACAGCTCAGAGCCTGGAGCCTGCTTTGGATTCTGTGTCTCCCCCTCTCTCTGCCCCTTCCCCACTCATGCTCTGTCTCTCTTCCTCGCTCTCAAAAATAAATAAACATTAAAAAAAAGAAAAGAAGAAAGGTCTCAAACTAACAATCTTTAACCTTAAACAAGAAGAGCAAAATAAATCTAAAGCAAACATAAGGAAGGAAATCATAAATATAAGAGCATAAATCAATGAAATTGAAGTGAGAAAAACAATAGAGAAAATCAAAGAAACCAAAACATAGCTCTTTCAAAGAAGAATAAAATTAATAAACCTCTAGTCAAACAATCAAGAAAAAAGAGAAGATACAAATATCAATCTTGAGAATTAAAAGGCTAATTAAGAATAATAGGGAATATTATAAATAGCTTTATGTCCATAAATATGATAACTTAGATACAATGAACAAAATACCAAGGCTTACTCAAGAAGAAATTGATAACTTGAATAGTCCTATATCTATTGAAGAAATTAAATTCTAATTTATAAACCTTCAATTCATAAAAGCCTTTTAAAAATTTATTTCTAGCTTGATAATTAATTTTCAATACTTTCTTCTGCATAAGAATTTTTTAAAATTTTAATGTTTATCATAAGTCATTGAAATAAATTTGTTCCTTTTAATGATTAAAGTGTATAACCAGGCTAGAAAACAATTAGGATTTTAGTTTCTAGCAGTAAACTAAACGTTTTCATCATGGTAAAGCCTCATTATATTCAAATATTCATCCCACAAGAGTAAAACAAAGGTCAGCTTACTACAAGTTTAAGAAAAAAAAAGACCTGTGTGAAATGTAAAATATTTCTGGCACATTCTTGTTTTATAATATTAAAAATTAATAGAATCCTGTTTTTTAATGGCTACAAAGGAAGAGTATAAGCTCAGTATTATCAGTGGATGATATGAGATGTTGTTTTATAAATGGAATTTCCAAGGTCTAAGATGTCTGAAATTCAATGGTGCTTTACAGAAAGAATATATATAAAATCCTTCTCTATTGAAATAACTTCATGATGTAGGAATTCTCTTGATTCTACAGATGAGGAAATTGAATTATCTTGATTTAAAGAAAGAAAATGAGACTTAGATGCATTAAATTAAATAACTTTATCAGGATTATACAGTTTAGTAGACAGAATTTAAATCCTGGTCTGTTTCTTAAACATATCCACCCACCCATCCATCCATCCACCTATTTGATGTGGATTCCAGTGTGGGGAAGACAAATCCTAAACTGTTGTATTTCCCATTAACTACTTTTGCCGTCTCAGAGTTAATGCTCCTTTCAAATATATCCCCCCAATGGTAGACACTGGTTGCACAGAGGGCGAGACAGAAACAAAATATTAATAAATCATTCAGAAACTTCTGTTGCCTTAGACATTGTTATTTCAAAAAAAGAGAAGAGAACCAATAATATGGAAGTCCAGAGATATCCTACATATTCACTGATAACTAATATTGAGGTAGATGAACAAATCTTCAAACTTTTAGGATGAAAAATCACAGTGTGCAGTCATTGCTAGGTAATTGATCTGTTTCCTTTAAGAAGAGACAGCAAACTTTAACTTAGATAGCTTTGATAAGTTGTTCTCTGATTTTAAATTTAGCCTAGACTGACTTAATGTTATTATTATCACATTTCTTGGGTAGTATTTGTATCCACGAATTTTTGCCTCAGTTTTGGCCAACACCTCTCATTATAAATAGAAATAAGTTCATTTTGGTGATTCTTGTACCAGGCACAAAAATCCCAGCAAATAATAATTTATCAGGATTTTGGAATTCTTCCAAGAATTTTTGGCGCAAGGAAGAGCTACACTTTACTACCTGATAATTACTGTTTCATTGGAGAAACTGTTCATTTAATTTCTCTGCAGAACTACTGTATCTTTAAAAGTGCCTTACAATGATGTAAGAGAACCTTCTGATGTCAAACAATCTATTCTTCAATTAGGAGAGAAATGTACTCACGGTTGAGCCCCAATTTCTCGTAGGTGATAAAAGAGCTGAGGGAGGTAAGTTTGAAGAAGAGTTTCAAACAGCAAACAGAGGGACACAATACCCTGGATATAATAACAAAACACAAAAGAAAAACATATTTTGGTATTTAAAAATGAACTCTGCCAATAAATTATTCAAATGGAAATGAGGAAAAGATTATTAACACAAATATTTGTATATTGTCTAAGAGTCAAAAATAGGAAATGCACTAATGATCTCTAATACTGTGTTTAAAGACTAATTTATGGATACTTACTATTACAGATATGCGAGGAGCTTCCCTTTTAACACAATACACTGCCTATATAAGCTGGTGTATAATATTCAGAGTCCAGGGAAAAACATCATTTTATAGAAAACCTGCTACTTTGTAAGCCCGGTATTATCACTTAGGTCCAGCGAACTAGTTTTTTTTGGATGCATTCCAGTTTCCAGGTATTTCCCTGGTACTATAGCCACACCCTTTACTTTATCCCTCCATATGTCCTTTCCGTTCTAGCTGCCTCACCCATCAAGGAAAATATTTCCTGCTTTTTTCACTCTTTCTTTGAAATCCATCCCCAGGGGAAGACTGACTACTGACTGCTTGAAATTTGCATCAGGAAGTTATCGAACAACAATGTTTGATTACTTAGTATAAAGATATATATATTATGTCTGAAATGTATATATATATATATACATACATATATATATTACTGAAATCCACCTTTTGTAAGGGCATTATTTGTAGAAGACAAGAAGTAACTGATTCAAGCAGATGGTTTTTCAAGTGTGTTTATTACTTGACAACGCTGAATAAAGTCTTTCTTGTAGCTCAGCATTCCTTAGCGTTGATCTTTGTAAGGAAGTTTTAATCCTCTTTGTGAGTTTCTAGTGAAAAAAGGCTGTCATGGTTCCAAGTCGTTCAGTCTGGCTGCAAGCCAGAAAAGGAGATGACTGCCTGTAAGTCTTTATTCCGCTGAATAGAGAAAGGGCAGAGGCAGGGCTGGCCCAGGCCAATTCACTGCAAAAGGACACCTCAGGGTCAGCATGGAGACAGAGAAAGAATATCTAGGGTTGCTTGATGTCAAGCTTCGGTGCTTTGCACAGGGAAAAACACTGTGGGTATGTAATGGGCACCCAGTTTAAAAAATTTTTTTTCTTTGTTTTAAACTCTGAAGCATAAAATGGTACAAAATATGAGAGTAATGAACCTAAGGCTAAAAATGGGGTTATTAGAAAACAGAATTGTTAGTGTATTTCTGATTACTCAAGACTAAAAATTGATGTAAGATAAGCACTAACTCAAGTTGTCTGAGAGAAGAAACCCAAGATAATTAATTGGTGGTGCCTCATTTGTTCATCTGAGACATTCTGGGTTTCTATTATCTGCTGGCTCTCACTAGCAACGTATGAGAGCAAAGTTGGAGACAGAGAAAGGGGGAATAGGAACACAAGGTTACACTGGGGGCATAAAGGACAGCAATTTAGTTTAACGGCAGGGACAGAGTCTTCTCTTTAGGGAAATCTGGTAGCCTTGATACATTCTAATTCAGTGTTTCTTCTGGAGAGTCAGTCAGATTACCCACAAATAGACCAGAGCAGGCCCAAAGGTGAAAAAAGTATAAAATAAATACTGCTTTTACTCAGCCTCATCAGTGGAAAAAAAGATGTGATAAAGGACTGGCCAAATAAAACAGATAAAAATGTTCAACTCCCAATATGCTCCTCTTTGACGCTGAGGTCAATGGAGGTATCTACTGAATAAACACAAAGAAATTATCAGTATGGTAACTGATAACTAGTCAAATGTGAAATTGAAAAATAAGTGACCAACGAATGGTTGATTTTTCACTAACAAAGAAGAGATGACGATGATAATCACAGCAACAACAATAATAAAAACAGCATCCATTTATTGACTGGACACCTGCCAGGAGCCAAGGACGACCCACGCGCGATGCAGTCTTTTCTAGAGCACACAGCAACATGCCAACCTTGGCTCCTAGATGGGGACACCAGTGTGCAAAGAAGGAAGGCACACTTGTCCAAGTGAATAATATAGACAGGTTTATATGTTTTTCTCTGTTAACATATAAAAGATAATTTAAGTGCAATTGATAAAGGCTTTTCTCCTTCTTCATTATCACCCAAAGTATTTAAATATCAATTTCTTTTTCTTTTCACTTATTCTATAGAAATATGTTGCTCAAAACCACAAATTAAAACTTGTTGCTTTATAATGTAACTGAGTAGGAGACTTTTTCTTAAGGAAAGAAAACAGATTAGAGTCTAATTTGATCCAATGTTCATGAACTTACAGAGGGGTGGGAAGAGATGGAATGGAGTCTGAAGAAAAAACGCACATACATCTCACGGAATATCTGATACAGTTTGGAAGGTTCATGGTACAGAAAACAAAGAGGTGCAACTGAAAGAATAAAGAGAGTAATCAGTAGCATTGTAGAACAATTAAAATTTTAGAAAATAAGTTAATGAAACACGAAAGAATAAATCAATATTTTATAGTAATATTCATTCAAAGACAAGCTTCAAATCATATAGTTTTTTCGTGTTGAAAAGAAAAAATATACACATGTAAAAAGTTTAGTCATTAAAAGTTATAAAGAAAGTTGTAATTAAAAACTACTGTAATCCCAACTGAATACAAGAATGGCACATTACATTTATAGGGATATGAAAAATTCAAAGTAACTTTAAAAAAGTACGGAAAGTCATGTCTCTCTTTTTTTAAAATTGAAATAGTAATAAAGTGACAATCAGGCAATTCATTTTTCACTTTGTTCCACAAAGGATCTAGGCCACTTTTCCAAGTTTTTAATTTTGGAAGTTAGGGAAGCAAAATAGAAGATAATTTACGACTAGTGTTTAGAATCACGGTCTTCAACTAATTCAATGTGAAAATAAAGATTTTGATGAGCAGTTTAGACTCTTGGTCTATATCTCAGCATTGTATAAAGACAGTTTTCACAGATTTACAATAAACCAACCCTCAGGCAGAGGATTCATTTCTCTAATGAATGTTGAATTAAGTTTTCCTTTGCACCCAATTCTTGGCAATTAAGCATGGATGGGTCAACTCAACCAGCGACCCCACAACTGAATGTCAGGACGTCCTAATCTCAGATGCTGACAAGACATGACTATTCAGGACTGACATGGTCGTGCTTTTCATCTTTTCAAAACTCAAGAATTTCAGGCAGCATAAACACATTTATAATGCAGGTACATAAAACAGTATTACCTAAATACTAATTTTAACACAAAATGACTTACTTATTGAGTAATTTCAGCTATGATGTAAAATGGACAAGTTAGAAATTCTCAGGCTCCATTACTAATAATCTGTCCCTAATGCCCTGAGGGTAGGAGGCATGAAGTAATCAGGGAAACCAATGAGACAACTCACCTCTTTTTCACAAAGTGAAAGGAAAAATGATAAAAAATTTTAAATTCTTACAAATACAAACATTCAATTATCTGGGATAAATGGCAGTGCACAGTATCACAGATGAGTAAATCAGCAAAAACTAGCATTGCAAGGGAGAGATCTCACTTTCTTCTGAAGGGTCAAAGAGAGACAAATCAATTTTAGGGGGGTAAATAAATACCTAAAAAAAAAAACCCTACTTTTATATAGAGAAGAAAATTATATTATATACATACAGATGTTTAAAAGCTGACAGGCACGTCTTTCCATTTAAAAACTAACTTTAAAAATTTATTTTACTACCAAAATAAGTTGCTATTTATTAAAATAACCCAAATTAAGGTATTCTATATATTTAAAAAGAGTAACTCATATTCTAATTGCAACAACCTAAGATAAAGCATTGTGGCACAAATACATGGTATTGTTGTGAATTCAAAGCGAAGGTTTGAAATTTATTTACCTTTTTATGCATATTTTTTCCTTTAACTTTTAAAGATATTGATACATAAAAACCTATAATATGAATCTAAAGATTTTATGGGTTCAGTAATCATTAGTGGTCATTTCCAGTGAAGGTATAAAAGAATTTTCCAATGAGCACTTTTTTGCAAAAATGTATAATACAAAAGCCTTCACAATCAGTTATTATTAAAGGTACCACTACTGTTTGTGTTAAATTCCCTTATGAAATTCTCTATGAAATGGAAAAGCTTTAGTCTATTATACACAATAGATAAGAAATCTACGTGAGTTTATTTTCTATTTAAAGCACATTTCCTTATTTGGTTCTTTCATAAAAATGACTTTGCTCATTGTCTTTTTACCGATTAAATATGGTGCCATAGGAATTTATTTATGAAATCATGATATACTATGCCTACAATAACTTCATTAATCTGCATAAATGGGAGAGAGGAAGGCCAGTTTAAATTAAAAAAGTTTTAAATCCATTTTTAAATGAGATAACTATGATAATTTTGAAGCACTACAGTAACTAAAACCGAAGTGGTGAAGTACTAACTGGAGTTCCTCGGGGAGGACACGTGATTTTTCTAGAATACTGGTTCTAAATGAGTGGTTGCTGCCAAGGTGTTTGTGGGTGCTTACCTTATATTTCTACAAGGGTATAAATAAAATCTGTATCAAACATTTTGCGTCGTCTACTCCCTTAGTGACCATCCTCCCCTCTGGTGTATAAACCTTAGCCTACTTAAGTGACCAGAAATGTGAACATGCAGACTCAGAGTCAATGATGTATTTTGTTCCTTAAGAATCATTAGAAGATTTAAACTTTCATGACACCATTAATGTCCTCCAAATCGTTCAAGTTCACTTTCTAAAACTTGTTTACTTGAAAAATTCTTGCAGCTGGAATTAATAGATAAAAGATGTAAAAATTCACTTTCTTAACATTTTTGGGTTTTTCTATTTTAAATTCCTCACGTGTTTATAAAAGAGAAGTATGCTGAAAGCCCAAGATAACATTATATATTATGTTATGGAATACTGGTTGCTCAAGAGAAGAAAGCAGAGTGTCCTATAATCCAAGCTTGTGATCAACACCATGAAGGGTAGCATAATGCAGACTTCCTGGGTCCTCTGAATCCTTTTCATTGCATGCTGGTCTTAAAAGTTTTATATTATGTCATTCACCATTACTGTCTGATGTTGAACACTGAGGGGCTTTTACAAAGAAAAGTGTTAATGTATTGCTGAGTCTCCTTACAAAAGGAAAACATTAGAGTATTTCTGTTTAGTGTACAGGTGGGGGGTGGGTAGCAATTGTGGCGACAACACTCTTCAACAGGTTTATATGTAACGTGTGCAAATTTAAAAATTAAATGGCATTAAGGTGTAGAGCATTCGTCCTCTTGCTAATCTTCATTAAGCCTCTGTGTTCCTAATTCAGTGACACGTGAGGCCGGAAAGGCATTTGGGGCTAAGAAGCCTGCACATGCATTTTTCACATGTACCTGGGGATGTGAGAGTGCTTTCAATGTAATTGTTGCTGTGTGTGCCAGTAGTCTGGAGAAATAGTGAACCCAAACTTAGTGTTGGCCCTCCCTTCACATCCTTTCTCACCTATTGTTTGCTTAAAATTTGTTTGGGGATTTCAGCAACCTCATTTTACACCTGTCAGAACTAAAAACTCATGTGTTTTCATTGGATTAGGGAATGGTAAACACAACCACTCCCACACTGTCTTCTAACTTTAATTTGCCATGCAGTCATCATCTGAGAAATTATGATGATCCTTTCCTTTAAAAAATTAATTGGAGGTATAAACAAATACTGAACTCAATATTTAAAAATGTGCACAGTAACTTGGTAAGTGTGTGGGTGATGTGGTATAAAGTGTGATCTTCCTGTTTAATTGTCTGAAGTGTGATAAAAACAGCGAACATTTTAAAGCCCAACTTACCATACATTGAAAATCCATGAAAAGGGATTACACCTAAAAAAAATTAAAAAAAAAAGTTTCTGTTCAATTAATATACCCACTGAGTTCCTGGGTAAGCTTCAGAGGATTAAAAACGAAAATAGAAAGGTTTCCTATTTTTGCTTCAACTTTGTTCATGAACGTCAGAAAGACTTAGTGATGGTAGCCAACAACAACAAAAAAATACATGGGTTCTAATACCTATAGAAAAACAAACTAGAAGTTTTCGATATATGTCCAGTTAACTTTCTATTGATAATGTTAAAAATTAAAACTTTGAATATGGTACAAAAACTTTGAATATGGCACAAAAACAAAAACAGAACAAGGCAGGGCACAAAACTAAGTCTAAGAACAGTTTAGAATTGTCTCAGAAATTCAGTAGGTTCTGTCCTTCCTGAAACAACTTCATCCTGTATATCAGAATCCAATCTGTTAAAAAGATAAGTGACCAGCTTACATAAAACCAGCTGGGTCACCTCAGGAAAGTCACTGAATTTCCTGAGCTTTAGTTAACTGCTTGTCATGCAGAGGAACTAACACTGTCTGAAATATCATCTAGCTCTAAAATTCCATGTTTAACAATTACGTCTACAGTAAATGCAGAGACTTTTGTGAGATCTAAAGAAAACTGGACATATAAGGCTCTTCCAGTGGTACGATTCTTTACCAACTTTAAGGTCTTTTGCTTTCCAGAAACTGAAAAAATTCAAAGCCGGATTAGAGTTAAATTCAGAGTCAACATTCCTAATGACACGACAGCCACCAGCTGGAGTTCCATGGAGTGCTTAGAATGAGGGACCATCTTCCTTCTTCAAGTTTCTCTCTCTGTTTATAGCTTCGGTTGGGTCTTTTTCTTCTTATGAACAACCTCTTTTTCTACCTTCTCTCTCTGCTGTTTAATTTTATTTCTTTACTGATTACAGGCTTTTAACAAATAAAAGCCAAATCTGTCTTTTCTTACTTTTCTACAATAAAATTGTTGGCATATGAAAAAAAATCTGAGAGAAAAATGAGTTAATAAATAGTAGGCATATTTTGATGTTCTACAGAAATGTAAGTATATAGTATATCTTTCTAAAGACGGCCTCTCAAAGCAGGTTGCTATCATACAAAACCCTTATATTCTTACTGCAAAAACCCTTTTTCTTTCCTCTGTTAAGCTACTGCAACAACATTTGAACGAGCAGGTGAAGGCAGTCAGAAATGAAGGTTTTACTATTATTATTTTCATCTTCTACAAATATTTATTCAGGATCTAAGGATAGGAATACCCTAGGCGGGACAAGCCACTTTTCATTAGGAAGCTTATAGTGAATGAATTCATGAACTGCCAAGCAGCAAAAAGGAATTCAATATTAAGATGACTTGTGGTTAATGACACTTTCTGCACATTTCCCCCAAGTTCTGGAACTTAGAGCTGCTCTATAAACAACTAGGATATAAGCTATTTGAGGCAAGGGACACAATTCCTACTGGGTAATATCTTCAGCACCCACAGTATCTTCTACAAATGATATAAATTCATGGAAATTGGAGGATTTTATAGATATAATCAATGCTTATAAATAAAAAATTAAAGTACAAAAGAGAACAAACTAATGATTGCTAGGGGGAGAAAGTAGGGGATGGGCAAAATGGGTGAAGGGGAGTGGGAGATACAAGCTTCCAGTTATGGAACGAATAAGTCACAGGGATAAAAGACAGGGAATATTGTCATTGCTATTGCAATAGTGCTCTACGGTGACAGATGGTAGTTACACTTGTGGTGAACACAGAATAATATATAGACTTGTCCAATCACCACGTTGGATAGCTGAAACTAACGAAGCACTGTGTGTCAACGACGCTCCAATAAAAAACATTTTTAATTTATTTATTTTGAGAGAGAAAGAGAGCGTGTATGCATGGCAGGGGAGGGGCAGAAGGAGAGGGAGAGAGGGAATCCTAAGCAGGCTCCATGCCCAGCACAGAGCCCCACACCGGGCTCGATCTCACAACCATGAGATCATGACCTGAGCTGATATCAAGGGTCGGATGCTTAGCTGAATGAGCCACTCAGACATCCATTAAATTTTTCTAAGCAAAAAAAATACTGAAGTGTAATTTTCGTTTATGAATAAGTGATTAACATGTAGGATAGGAAGCTCTCAATAACTCGGTGTTGAAATTACGTACGGCCAATGAACTCATACAGATGTGCTTTGAATTCTGTGTGACTCCAGTCAAGTTACCAACACTCTCGAGTCTCCATTTTCATCTTGAAAATGGAGATAAACAAGACCAACTTCACTGAGTTGTACTAAAGCACCAGTGAGTTAATGTCCTCAACGTGCACAGTGCAGAGTTTAGGACACAGTAGATGGTCGGCAACCATAGCTAGTTTACACTCTCACAAGGGACAGTAACACAGTTAGGTATCAGCTTAAACCTAAGAACATCTTTTTTTTTTTTTTTTTTTTGTCAGTATTAGATAAGGGTTCACTTCAGCTTAATCAAGATTAGCCAGGGCTTAAGATTCCAGAAGAGGGCGCACAGTCTGCTCCGTTAAAGAAGGCCAAAGTCAAATTCCGGCAAACAAAAGTAGAAGGCCTAAGAAGCAGAAGAATCCATTAAGACTCCGGGGCACACGTCACCTAGAACAGTTCTTTGATCTCAGAGGGTGTCACGTTCTTGGCCAGTTTCACCACATCCTTCCCTTTGCCTCCTCTCGCTTCGAGTCTTTCAAGGGTCGAGTTTCATGCACGTGGCCACCATCCCAGAGAATATTTCTAACAGGCAGCACAATGCTTGGGCCACCAGCTCTCCTCTGGCCTTAGAGGCCTACGAGTCTGCCACAACAGATTATTTTAAGATCCCAGCCATCCTTAGTCCATCTAAAGAAAGTCTCAAATATTAACGGCCTGTTTCATTCAATAGGAATAACTTTTTAAAGTCTTGATTTAATGGGCCTTTGACATAGCTCAGAATAGTACACACCGCACACAGAAATCAATCTTCAACTAGATAAGATATAAATAGTAAATATGACTCAGGAAATACACCAAATATTAACATGCTTTGCGCTTACTCGATATTCTCCCTTCATTTCCTCACTGTCTCTGTTAATACGCAGCAGTTAAAATTGTACCACAGCTTTCAGGTCTGATTGACTTTAACATCACTCCAAATTTTTACACTCCTTCATGTGGGATTACTTGCTAAAGCTTATTTAACTCATTTGTTGAAATACTCATTTCCTGTGCTTGTTCTCATTCTACACGTAGCCTGCAGGTCGGTAAGAGTAGGGATGTGGCAATGGTTAAATTGTTTTCTAGCTATTTCTGTTGTCTTTCTGCATTAGAACTTCAAAACATGACTCTGTTACTTTATTTCAGCAATTAAAATTTCCTAATACCAGAACATAGCCACGTTTAAGTATCAATCTAAAATCCATATTTTAAATACAAATTTGATTAGGTTCTCAATTTATGTCTAAAGTTACACATCAAATAAATTTTGAATTACGAGATGTTTTTACTTTATTAATATAGATGACAAAGTGCATTGTCATTTATCAACAGGACACTTGTGAGCAGGTTTAAAATGAACATATTTTCACTATTTCTTCCAAGAGCCTTTCCTAATCTTTGCTGTGAGGGGCTGTCCTGTGCCCTGTAGAAGGTTTAATGGCATCCCTGGCCTCTACTCATGCGACACTGGTCAAACCCCCCTCCCCCTGGTGCTGACAACCAAAAGTGTCTACAGACATTGACAAATGTTTCCTGGGGATGGTGGGGGGGGGGGGAGCGGTGGGAGGGGTGGAAGGGGCATGGAGTTGCCCTGATCTAGAGTCCTAAGTTCCTCTACCTAATGCTCACTAGCAACTAATCATTTTCTCTTGTCTTGTAGGAAACAAATGGTATTAGCATATTATGCTGTTTATTTAAATCTCAGTCAGGTCTATGTGTATTTCTTCTGTCTCATTTCCTTACTTCTATTCTTGTTCTTCAATATTCTTCTATATTCATTCCCTCACTCGTTTGCTCTCTCATTCAATAATGTTTACTGAGCAGTGACTTTATGCTATGCATGATTCTAGGTGCTCGATCTCTTGGTCATCAAAAGGTCCTTGTTCTCTTGAAGCTTACATTAGCATGACATTTCTTTTTTTTTTTTTTTTTTTAAGTAGGCTCCATGCCCAGCATGGAGACCAACATGGGGCTTGGACTCATGACCCTGAGATCAAGACCTGAGCTGAGATCAAGAGTCGGATGCTTCAGCCACCCAGGCACTCTATAGAGTGACACTTTTATTCTACACAGTAGTGAACATGATCTTTTAAAAATATCAGTGAGGAATTAGAGAAGAGATGTCACTGAGAAGAGTAGAGTAAGGAACTCCGAAACTCTGTCCTTCTGCTAAAGCAGTGGTTAAGCTGGCTAGTAGCACTCTTAGATCAACTTTGAGTTTTGGAATTTGTTTAAAAAAACACAAAATAAAACAAAACAAAAAAACAAAAAAAAATTACAACCAAGGAAATCCTTCGTGAAAAGAGAAGCTGCTGAATGTTGGATAGAAAGCACTGTGGTATTTTAATTTATCCGCCTACCATCGCCCATTGTCCAGCTTGGAGGCAGCTATGAAGATAGTCACCCATGTGCCTGGAGCAGCTTGCTGGCAACAGGGATCTTGAATCGAAAACTTGTGGTTGTGTGTTTTTCCCTGTCTAGTAACTATCTAAGGGATTGCGCTGAAGTGGTCTGCCCACTTATTGAAAGCCTTTAAGTGCAAATATGCTAGCTTGAAGCCTCCCAGATAAGGCAAGCAGTAGACAGACTGACAAGCCTGGAAATGAAGGGGCTGGGGAAGGATATATATGGAGATATAAAGGCTTTGAAAAACTCCTCTGTATTCAGGGGGATCTGGAAAAGACCTGAGAAGTACTTCAACTTTCACTTCTGCCAGACTTCTGGGCTCTGTGCAAGCAGGAAGTGAAGGCTAAGGTAGACTTGTAAATGGCCTGGCTAGGGGCACCTGGGTGGCTCAGTCAGTTAAGTGTCTGATTCTTGGTTTTGGTTCAGGTCACGAGCTCATGGTTAATGAGTTCAAGCCCTACACTGAGCTCTGCACTGACAGTGCGGAGCCTGTTTGGGATTCTTTCTTTCTCTCCCTCTTTCTCTGCTCCTCCCCCTGCTCTCTCTCTAGAGTTTCTCTCTTTCTCTCTCAAAATAAATAAACTTAAAAAAAATTAAATGGCTTGGCTAAGCCTTGATGGAGTACCTCAACATAGAGCCAACATGCAAAGACTGGGAGAGATTTTTCTTTTCTTTTGGTTTCTGATGTTTAAGGAAATCTCTGTCAAATTACCAGCTGGCCACTAAGCTAATGGGACAGAGAACTCAGTGGGCACTCCATACAAAAACCCCACAATATTGACAAAAGTAGTTTAGAAAAGTCACTAAACAAACGACTAATACGCAACAAGCAACAACAATAAATTCTGGGGAGGGGAGACAATCTGATTTCTAGAGTTACCACACTGTAATATTCAAGATACCTTGTTATCAACAAAAAATTTACTAGGCATGCAATGAGGTAAGAAAGTATAGCTCAGGGACACTAAGAGTACACTTCTCATGGCAAGCAGTGAGTAATGTGTGGAAAGTTGAATCACTGTTGTACATCTGAAACTAATATAACACTGTATACTAACTATACTGGAATTAAAATTAGAAAAAAAGAAAAAGAGAAAGTATAGCCCATTCACATGAAAACAAGAAATGAACAGAAACTATCCCTGAGGAAGCCCAGACACTGGAGATGCTAGACAAAAGCATCTAAAGATCAACTGTCTCCCTATCTGGCCTGGTGCCTAAGTCTCCTATCTCACCTTGTACCAGATTCTGTTTTGCTCACTGTCCCCATCACACCGGCCCTTTTGTTCTTTCAAACCACCAAGTAGGTTCCTGTCTTAGGCCTTTAAACACGCTGTATAGTCCCTCTGGAATGTTCTTCTCCTACTTCATCGCACAGCTCACTCTGCATATTCCGGTCTCTGTCCATATTCTACCTCCTCAGAAGGACTTTTCTTGATCACCTTATCTAGGGTGACCTTACCTAAAGCCTTACCCTTACTTAAAGGTAAATCCCCTACCCTAAAGCCACCTGCTCCTTCACCTCGCTCTCTACTTTCAATTTCTGTTCCCCTTTATGGTTCCCGTCACACTCTCTGACATCATTTTCATTAGTTACTTATTTACTTGTTTATTGCTTGTCTCCCTCACTACAATGTAAGCTCCTTGACAGCAGGTACTTTTTACTGAAGATCACCTGCTTAGAATAGAAGAGGGAGCCAGAGCAGGACTATATAAGGATTAAATGAATAGATAAAAACAACTTATATAAATTGAACAAAAAATAAGAACAAAAGATGCTTATATAATTCCTGTGAAAACTCTCTCGACCTCAGAAGTTTTGCCTACTGTTTGGTGAATCTACTGCAGGAAGTCTGTCCACTGACAAGGCTCAAGTGAGGTGAATGGCAGAGGTGTCCTTAATATTTTAAAGTAGGGGTGCCTGGGTGGCTCAGTCGGTTGAGCGTCCGACCTCGGCTCAGGTCATGATCTCACAGTTCGTGGGTTTGAGCCCTGCGACGGGCTCTGTGCTGACAGCTCAGAGCCTGGAGCCTGTTTCCAATTCTGTGTATCCCTCTCTCTCTGCCCCTCCCCTGTTCATGATCTGTCTCTCTCTATCTCTCAAAAATAAATAAATTTTAAAGAAGAAAATAAAAAAAAAGATTTTAAAGTAATCCTATTTTGGGCAGAAGCGGAACGAGTAATGTAAAAGTGTTGCTTTACTGCCTTGAGTAAAGGAGAAAGGGAAAGCAGACTGACTAGTCTTTGTCTCTTCGTGCTCTGCAACTTCCGGCTCTGCCCAGAGGAGAGAGCGCTGTCTGATTCTGGCAAGGCTCTAACATAACCCGCAAGAAAAAATTATTCTGAAGAATGAAGTTTATGAGCAGCTGTAGGTTCATCCCATTTAGTGTTAAACTATTTTTATTCTGAACGAAAATCTTTCTAGAAGCTATTCTACACATCTACTTTTTCAATCTATTAACCCCTTTCTTTTCTGCTAAAAGCCACTATTAACATTAACACACAGTAACATTTCCTGAGGCAACAGGGCACGGTGGTCAAGAAAATGGAAGTCAAAGAGCTTTGGATTGAAAGCCTGGCTTTGCCACTCAGCAGTGGGGCAAATGTACGCTCTGTGGCTCAGCTTCTTTATCTAGAAATAGTGGTAATATTAGTCCCTGCCTCAGAAGGTTACTGCCTTGGAGGGATTAAGTGAATTACCGCACGTAATGTGAATTACCACATGTAATGTACACTGCCTGGTACACTGTCCTGCCTGGAAAACCTTCGCTGCTGCTGCTGCTGTGACCGCCGTTACGACTATTATCACAGCAATTTGGTTTTTGGTGTCTTAAGTGCCTAATAAAAGTCTTAAATTATTATAGCACATACACTATAACTATGTACATACACAGGCACTATTAATGTTTTAAAAACTCACAAGGTTATTGGCTTTCACATAAAACGGTCCCGGGCTGATTTTCTGGAGTGCTCTTATGTGCTGATATATAGTTTTTCTGTTTTTCTTTGTGAAGCCTCTGATTGTTGTTCTGCTGTTGTCAGTCATCTTCCTAACTGTACTGGCCTCTTCCTACACTTCCACATGGTGGGGGCATAAACACCAGTAAACCAAGCTTGTTAGGCACGTGTGGTACGTGAAAGCTAGTATGTTCTAAACTAAGTTGAGAAAGCTCTCTTAGGCATGGAGAGAGCAGGAATTTGACTCCATGGACACCTCTTTTGGCTCTTCAGAGGTATTTTTCCCCTGGTTTCCGGATTCTTGGATAAACATAAAAAGTCATCTGAAATAGTTTCTGGAGAGGCGGAGGTAGTAAACATAAATAAATGTTAAAATTAAAAACCCTCTCTAATTCAGTTCAAATAAATAGTCACTAACTCCTACTACGGCTAGGTACTGAGGGAACAGAAATGAATGATGTGGCCTTACACCTTAAGAAGCCTGCAACCTAGAGGGGAAGAGAAAGCACAAACAAATAATGTCATTACAATATAATTAGAGATACCAAAGGCTTTCACACTGGATGTTACGGGAGCTAAAAAAACAAACAAAGGGTTCTTAACCAAACCCGAGGGCTCACAGAAAGCTTCCTGAAAAGGATCATGCCTGAGCTGAGCCCCGCACGGTGCTTGGAGAAAGTACCCGGGGGTGCGCGTGCATGTGTGAGTTAATCGTTTGCTACTGCTATGATAAAAGAAAGCGAGATAGGAAAAGGTAAGACACAAAGCTAGAAGTCAGACTGAATACGGGCCTAGGCAAAAGAGGGCCTTGTACGCCAGGCCGAGAGGCTGCGACATTGCTTACGGAGAGATGGGAAGCATTTACGAAAATTTTAAGGGCAGAGGTGTCTCGGTGGCTCAGTCGGTTGAGTGTCCGACTATTGATTTCATTTCAGTAACGATCTCATGGTTGTGAGGTCAGGCTCTGAGCTGGGTGTGGCGCCTGCTTAAGACTCTCAATCTCCCTTTGCGCCTCCCCCCTTTCTTTCTCAAAAAAGCCAACTTGAAGGAAAAAAAAGAGCAATTTTTAGATTTTCTTTTTTGATGTTTAACTCAGCACTGTGAAAGACAAGGCAAAGCTAGAAAACACTGGAAGAAGAGAGACCAGTTAGGTATCTGTTGCAATTAATAAACTAGAGATAGTAAAGCCTGGGATAAGGACAAGGCAGCAGTTACGGTGAGGGAGAGAGCACGAGAGAGGTCCCAGATGCACTTTGAAGATAAAACTGGATGGCCCTGGTGACTTATTACCTGAGAGGGATGCAAGACTGAGAGGAGGCAAGGATGATCACCAGGCTTTAGCCCCTGAATTACTGGTTAGATGAGAACGCAGTGAATCGGGACAGAAGTAGCACAGCTTTCTTGTTGTTGGTCTTAATTTTATTTTGCTTTAGTTTTCTTTTTTGAATAGTGGGTATTGGAACATAAATGAATGGATTTAAGATGAGATATGTTAAGCCTGAGTTAATTGTTACAGAGGTCAGAATTGTAGATATAAATTTTAGAGTAATGAACACACGGAGCCAGAAAGCAGGTACAAAGCCCTGGGAACATGTGTGAAAAGAAGAGCAGCAAAACAAGGGTGGGGTGGGACACTGGGGAACACTGGTGCTTACAGAGGGGCGGGGTGGGGGAAGGGTGGCCCGTGAAAGAAGTCGAGAGATCCCACTGACGGGTGTGTGTACAGAACAGTGCCATGAAAGCCAAGTGTGACTTTCACATGTGGAGGTCAATGAAAAAGCAAAACCCACCAGGAACAGCTGCAGTTTTTGAGCACTCACGGCACATCAGTCACTATGCCGTTTTAGATACTGTGTCTCATTTGATCCACGTGGCCTAGATGATGCATCCGAAGTTCAGTGAAGTCATGGAACTTACCAAGGTCATAGGGCGAGCTGGCAGAACTGGGATCTGAACCCAGGTCTGCTGGGTTCAGAAAGCCCATGTTCTTAATTCTGCTAGGGTCAAAGAATTTCTTCAGGATGTAACCTAATATTATCGTAATAAGGAATGCTCTAGATTGCTTTTCCAAAAAGCAGATCTTAAAAACTATCCAATAATCTCAAAGGCATTTAATACCTAATGAGGTCATTAGACATCTGTTCACGTTCTATAGTTAAAATGGATTATTTGGCTGATAGAGTTCTTCAAAATCTTTTTATTTCATGAATACCACCCTTGTCAAATTAGACAAACAACAGAGCACAACCCAATGCAATACACTCAACCGATTTGAGGGCTGCTGCAGGGAAGTCAGAAGGAAGGTCCTGGGCGGACCCAGTCAGTGTCCGTCAGAGGAAAATGAAACACCCTGGCCCTGAGTCTGCTTAGTTTCCCCACAGACATTACTACTGGTGTCAAGGAAAGCCAAGGAGGGTGTACAGAATGTAATGCAAGCCTACCACAAACACAGAAAAGTTCATTAAAATAGGTATTCCATACAAGGTCTATTTTAGATAATAAGTTATTTTCCATCTAAACATAGACGGGGTCACTTTTGTTATAAAAGCTGTAATTTCTCTATTTCCCACTAGAGGAAGCAATAGCATTGCTCTTACCATTTGGTGGATAAAATACTGCATATTCTTCTAGTCCTAGTTTTCCTGCAAGAAAAAACATAGGAGGTTTCAATATGATTAAATAAAATAAATCTGTAAAAATTAACTAATTTTGTGGCTGGACTAATAATGGAATTTTAAAAACGACCACAGTACAATCTCCTTTCACTTCATGTTAGGAAATGGAATTAATTTGAAAATACACCAGCTAATCTTTTGATATTAGCATCAATTAAAGTTCATAATACAAATTTAAGTATGAGGCAATTGATACAAAATAATTAAAAGAACAAATGCTTTCAATGCCTTAAGCACTTAAGAAGAGAAGCATCTATTTAGAAGCATAGAATTGTTTTGCTAACTATAAATAATTCTAATCTATTCATTAAAGTAAGTCCTAAGCTTTGCAGAGCCTCATTAGTTTTACATTCTTATGGAAGGTGCAGAAAAGTTAAAAAGTAAAAGTCTTAAACCATATAGTGGTAATATTTTCTGAATCCTAAAACAGTTCATGTGGTCCAAGAGTGAGGCTAAATATTGGAAAGCAGAATTGTTTCAGAAAATGAAAGTATATTCACCATAATCAAATGTTTAAAGTAGTTTTTAAAAAATAGCTTTCCCTTAACTTTTAAGGTCCTGAGTCCCCCCCCCCACCTTCCATGGAATATCTTTAGATAGCTTTTATCTTGACAGTTTTTTTCTAATACGTCTATTTGACTTTTCTATTGAAAAGTCTCATGAATTCTTGCACTTGGCTTTAAGGTAAGGTTTTTAATTAAAAATTTTTTTTTGCTATTCTTGTTGGGAATGGTGGCAGAGAGGAGACAAATAAGAAGCATGAGCAGTTTAGGTTAGGGTGGAGACAACAAGCACTGAGTCTGTGAGTAAGGAGGATGAAATAATAAAGGTAGATGAGAGAGAGAGAGAGAGAGAGAGAGAGGGAGGGAGGGAGAGAGATGATAGAGAGTACTAGCTGGATACTAAATATGGGGCTAGGTGAAAACCTTTGTAAATTCCTAAGTGATAAGAAACTAGGAGCATCTTTTGTTCTATTGGGGTGACTCTGGTGGACTCCTGGGTGGGGACTGCTCACCAGAAAGACCAAGTCATGATGAGAACTCTGGAATTTTCAGCCCCATCTCCCACTTTCCAGAGAGGGAACAGGAGCTGGAAATGGAGTTAATCATTGATCATGCCTGCATGAGGAAGCCTCCATAAAATCCCAAGTAGTAAGGTGCTCAGAGAGCGTGCAGGTGGGTGAACATATCAACATTGGGAGATGACACCCCCCCCCAACTCCATGAGGACAGAAGCTCCTATGCTCAGGACCCTTCTAGACCTTGTCCTATGTATGTCTTCATCTGCCTGTTCATCTGTATCCTTTATCACATCCTTTAATAAACTAATAGATGTATATTTCCCGGAGATCTGTAAGTCGCTCTGGCAAATTAATGGAGCCCAAGAACAGATTGTTGGAACCTCCAATCTACACCTTGAGGGTCAGAAGCACAGGTAATAAATGGGGTTTCGACTGTCCTCAGAAGAGAATGTGTGTGCGAGAGGTGTGGCAGTCTCATGGGACTGAACCCTTAGTCTGTGGGATCTGATGCTATCTCTGGGTACACAGTACAG
The DNA here is from genome assembly GCA_028646485.1 of Cryptoprocta ferox. Taxonomy (NCBI): domain Eukaryota; kingdom Metazoa; phylum Chordata; class Mammalia; order Carnivora; family Eupleridae; genus Cryptoprocta; species Cryptoprocta ferox. The sequence continues at coordinate 171,217,075 of CM053567.1, forward strand.
AGCTGAATTAAATTGTAGGACACCCAGCTGGTGTCAGAGACTTGCTTCTTGTTTTGGGGAAAATTCCTACATATTTGGTGTCAGAAATGGAATGTTTTGTATGAATAGTGAATGATACACACAGGAGAGAAACAAAGTAGGACAGAACTGGGTTCTTCCCAGCACAGGAAGGAAAAATAAATTTTTTTGATGCAGTAAGATATAGCCTAGTTCTTCAAGGACCTATGGATTTTGGGGTGGAGGAGTGGGAATCCTTCCACATGGAGGGAGTACGTGTAGGCCAGAATAAATATGGTAATGTGGAAGAATCAGGGAGTCAAAGTCAGCTAGATTAAGACAAGATTGACTGATAGAGGGCCTTAAAATCTTGGTTGAATTTAGAGGCGAACCCATTAAATAATTAAGTTCTACAGTCAGCTTTTTAGCAAATGATGTTAAAGAAACAAACAAGCAAACCAAAGGTTTCTAGAAGTTCAGTTTAGAAGCATTGGAATTGAGAGAGCCCCCCCAGTTTGGGGGCAGTGGGAGCCTGATATAAAGCAGGCCCGTCCTAGGGCAGGGGGTATAGCCATCGGATGGACAGTCAGACTGAGGAGACATGGGAGAAACAGTTTCTTTCTTTACGGGAACAGAGAACAATCATACACAATAGGGTTATAAGCTTTCAGTGCTGGGTGCTCATCACTTAATACAAAGGGGAAATTGGGAAAGGCTTCCTGCTGAAACTAGTTCAGTTGTCAGGTAATAGCAGGATATTGAAATAGCAGTATCTCGTAGGCAGCTAGTGATAAAGAAGAGAAGAAAGCACTAAAGTAGAAATTAGAGAGCTAATAGCATATAAATTACATCAAATTTTAAGTGCGGTAGAACATTTTGAGAGAAACATTTAGAGGAGGTAGGTAAAAAAAGTAGAAAAAGCAAATTCATGTGATAAACTCATAGTTGGGGGGGGAATAAAAGTCAACAGATATGACAAGAACAGTAATAGAGGAGAGAGCAAACAGGAAAGCTAAAGGAGGTAACATAAAGTGCTGCTTCTGGGAACCACTTGACTGTGATTGTGCTGAGTTGCTCTGCTGGCCGTGATTTGAGTAGGAGTGAAAGCATGGTTACAATAATCTGAGAGGAATTTCATTAAGTAACAATAAAAAATTTAACAACACTAACATATGCTATAAAATATAACAGTCTTGATATGATTTTGTAAGTCTTAAAAAATACTCCCTTTATGTAACTAAAATTTTACCTCTTATGTATGATTTCGGTGGTGAAGCACTGTTGTATGCAAAATGACCCAACACAGATGTATCCCGGGAGAAACAGAGTAATACCTAGGTACAACAGGGGAAGAAACAAACACTTAAGCACTGTTTTATAACAGGTAATTAATTCATTGCTATTTCCTTCCTAGGAGGCACTGAGGTAGAATCTTTCCAATGCAGTATTGTGCCTGGAAATGGGAGGAGTGCCCTCTGTTGGTGCACCAACGCTGAGTGTTACAGGGCATGCCAAGTGTGACGGCCAAAGTTCACCCAAAGACTTCTCACTGTGACCCTTGAACTTCACGTAAACCTTGAACAACAGCAAATAATGTACGTTACTAACTACCAGTTGATTCTCTTATTATGTGTTCCATCTGGAAAAGAGAAATCGCTGGGAGAAATTTCACACCATGACAAATGTACAGGGGTACGCTAGGTAACTACGGTGGCACAGAGAGCAGTTTGGGAAGTGCAGGATTTGGAACTAGAGTCTCTGTGGGGATGCAGGAGCAGGCAGTTGGGTGTGTCCGGGAAGGTGGCTCGTGGTACGTAGAAGGGACTATCTAGAAGGACAGCAGCAGAAGCACAAGGGGCAGCTGACACAGGTCAGAAGCTGGTTGCCCTGACCAGCAGGTGGAGTGTGGTAAGTCTGCCTGGAGATGAAAATAGGAAGGGCAGAAAGTCAGGATCAAGGATGTCCTTAGAAGGGACAGGGTTGCTGAGACCAGCTTGGAACTTGGGGGCAGGAGGTCAATCCTAAGGTGATTCATGACAGGAAATCTGGGTCCTGGTATTGGAAAACCTGGGATTCAACGATGCTACTGAGAAAAGAATCGAGAATGCCAGGAAAAGGTAGAAGCCCAGTTAACAGGACAGGGGCACAAAGTCAGGGTTGGACTAGGAAGCAGGAGCCAATGGAGAAGCTGTGGGTCCAGGAGATAAAAAGGGGGGACCCAGATTTAGAAAAAGAATAGATATGGAGGTCGAGCATCAGTGAGGACCAATGGTGAATGTGTACCAACCATCACCACTGATTTATTTTTACTGGATTTTAAAAGACTACACAAGCAATACACTGTTATGGTAAAAATTGGAAATACAGATCATCAAAAAAGAAGAGAAAAACACCCATAAGCCCACCAGAGTTAATATTCTGATGTATATCTTTCAGATTCCTCTTATACATACATATATACATTTTCAAACAACAGTTATGCATACTGTTCTATAATCTATTTTCTCTCAGGATTATAACACAAATATCCCCAGCCCAGATTTTCTAATGTTGCAGAAAATGCCACTATACGAATAAACAGTTTACTAGCCTGTCTTTAACTGTTGAACATTTAATTATTTCCACTTTTTCCCAACTATGAACAATGCTGCAGTAAAGTTCCCTATAGCTAAATATTTATGTACACCTTTACTTAAATTCCTAAAACTGGACTAGCTGTCTGGTCAAAGCGATGGGCATTTTAAATCTAAAACTTTTGATACACATTGTCAAACTGCTCTCTAGATAGAGTTTGTTTTGTTTTTGTTTTTAATAAATACAGCAAAAAGGCAGTGAATCTTTTATTCTCATCAAAACAGGTTATCAGCATCTTATAAGTAAAAATAGCATTTTGCTTTAATTACTAATATGGTTGAACACTTTTCCATTTGCATTTTTTTTTATTTTCCAGCTCATCATCTTAGTCCATTTTAAAATAGATGTTTTTAAAATTATTGATTTGTTTGCATTTTTTATATACTAAGAATTCTAACCTTTGGTCTAATTATATATTTCAAATGGCTTTGCTCAAACAATTTGTTATTTTTGACACAGAGATGTTCTCAATTTTTATATGTTCAAATCTCCCAAAACTTTAATGCTTAGAAAGTTCCTCCCCACATTGAAAATATTCTCTATATATTCACCTAGATTACAAAAGTTTTTAGTGTTTTTCATCCAATATTTCTGGTTCTTCCCCTTTGGGTATATGTCAGCCTGTCTTTTCCAGCCCCGTTGGGGTTAGGTGTGGCCACATGATTTGCTCTTTAGTCAATGAAATACATATGTGTCATTTGAAAATTCCTAAATGAAAGCTTCAAGAACTGGAGCGCTAACCACATTCCCTTTCCCTCTGCACAGCAGCCACCAGTGTTCTACACAGTGGCTACTCCATCAGCGTAGGTTCTGGAGTGAGGATGACACAATCCTAGGTCCCATCCTATCAGACAGACATGATCACGAGCAAGAAATAAACGTGCTGAGATTTTGGACTTATTTGTCATCACACTATAAGCTAGCGCATCCTGACAAACAGGAAATTCTGTCTAGCATTTTTTTTAGTGGCTTAAAACAATAAAAACTTATTCTCTCACAGTTCTACAGGGCCAGAAATTCAAAATCAAGGTACAGGCAGGGCCATACTCCTCCCAAAGTTTCTGCGGGAGAATCCTCCCTTGTGTCTTCCAGCTTCTGGTGTCTCCAAGGGTTCCTTGGCTGGAAACTGCACAGCTCTAATCTCTGCCTCTGAATTTACATGTTCTTCTCTTCCTCTCTCTCTCTTTCTCCCTCTCTCTCTCTCTCTCATTGAAGTATAGTTGATATACAATGTTATATTAGTTTCAGGTGTACAACATAGTGATTCCTCAATTCTATACATTATACAACACAACCCTTGCTAAGTGTAGTTACTTCCTATCACCATACAAAGTTATCATATTACTGACTATATTCCCTATGTTGTATTTTTCATTCCTACAACTTATTTATTTTATAACTGGAAGCCTATGCCTCTTATTCACCTATTTTGCCCATCCCCTTACCCCTCTCTAGTCTGGCAACCACCAGTTTGTTCTCTGTTATTTATAAATCTGTTTTTTGTTTTGGTCATTTGTTTCATTTTCTTAGACTCCCCATATAAGTGAAATCATATGGTATTTGTCTTTCTCTATCTGACTTGTTACACTTAGTATAATATGTTCTAGATTCATTCGTGTTTCTACAAATGACAAGAGAGATGAATGGATAAGGAAGGTGTGGTATATAAACACAATGGAATATTACTCAGCCATAAAAAAGAATGAAATCTTGCCACTTTGCTAACATTTTTGATAAAATTCATTTCGTGGTAAAAGCATTAACCCATCTGGAATTTATTCTGAAGCTGCACCACTACAGTTGAAGTTCCAGCTCCACTACTTACTAGCTGTGTGACATTGTGCAACTTACCAGACTTCTTGGTGTTTCAGTTTCCCCACATGTACTATGTATACCCTAAGAATACCTACATCAGAGGCTATTGTGGGGATTAATTAATATACATAAAGTATGTAGAAAAGTGCCTGCACATGGTGAATATTATTAAAATGTTAAGCTGCAATCACTACTACCACTACTATTATTTTAATTTTATTCTATACTCTATTTTCCCCACTGTATATTTAATTTGGGGCTTGTATTTATTTTATTTTATTTTTTGAAGTTTATTCAATTATTTTTGAGAGAGAGAGAGAGACACAGAACATGCAAGCAGGTGAGGGGCAGAGAGAGAAGAGAGAGAGAGTCCCAAGCAGGTGCCGCACTGCCAGCAGAGAGCCTGATGAGGGGCTTGAACTCACAAACCACAAGACTATGACCTGAGCTGAAACCAAGAGTCGGAAGGTTAACCAAATGAGCCACCCAGGCGCCCCTGGGGTTTGTTTTTTATTTCTATAGCTCAAGACTGTCATGTTTCTTCAACTTTAAATTTTGTTTATCCACATTTCTGGAAAATTCTCAGCCATTATCTTTTTGAATGATGCCTTCCCCCCATTCTCTATTCATTTCTACTTGACTCCTATGACATGTAGGACTGAGCTACACTTACTCAACCTGCCATATCTCTTAATTACTTTTATTATGTGCTCCATTCTAAATGACTTCTATAGTTTTATTTATTTATTGAATTTTTAAAAATATTTATTTATTTTTGAGAGACAGAGGGATAGAGTGTGAGCCAAGGAAGGCAGAGAGAGAAGGAGACACAGAATCCGAAGCAAGCTCCAGGCTCCGAGCTGTCAGCATAGAGCCTGACGCGGGGCTCGAACCCACAAACTGTGAAATCATGACCTGAGTCAAAGTCGGACGCTTAACCGACTGTGCCACCCAGGTGCCCCAGATGTTATCTTTCAAAATCAGTCCACTAATTCTTTCCTTCTGTTTCTACAATGCACCAGGCACTGTTTTGGTGCTTGGTGCTTGGGATACAACAAAGGAGACAGACATTAGATGGAGATTAATTATGGTGGGGATTATATTTATGAACAATTACATTACATAGTATATTAGGTGGTAAGTGTTGTGGAAGCCCAGTAAAGGGGAAATGGGGAAGGATGGTTGCCATTTAAAAGAGAGTGGTCAGAGTAGGCATCATTGAGAAAGTAACATCTCAAAGACTTGAAAGGACATGAGAAAGTTATCATACAGATATTCAGAGGTAGAGCATTCCAGGCAGATGAGTCAACAATCAAACAGGTGCTAAGGCAGGACTATGCCTACTATGTCAGAGGAATACAAGTGTGGTTAGAGCAGATGAATGGGAAGAGATACATGAGAAAGGAAAAGACAGACCAAATTATGCAAAGCATGGCAGGCCATTGTCAGGATATTGGCTTTCATTGGAAGTGAAATGGAGAGCCATTGCGGGATTTTCAGCAGAGGAGTGAGATGACATAACATCTATTTTATAGGGATCACTCTAGCCACTCTGAAAAGGATTGGCCATGGGGGGCAAGGGCAAGAGGGAGACCCTTTAGTAAACTACTGATGATGGCTTGAATTAAGATGGTAGTCATGTGTATTGGGCATGGGGATGTGCCACCCATATTCTCTTCAGGAATAAAGGACTTAGATGCTAGTAGTGCTGAAGCAGACAATCCTCAGCTACCCTTAAGAGTCAGCTCCTTTCAGGGAATGCCTCTGCTGAAGAGAGCTATTTTGCTCAAGAATCATGCCCCTTTCTTGGACTGGCCCACAACCAATGACAATTGATACATGAGAAAAAGGTCTGAACTTCTTGCCCCCATCTCAGGAAAGGTCCGAGGGCTTATCCCATCTTTAGCACTCTCTGCAGCATTAGCTGAGGCTTCCATTTACATGGCAGTTAGACCTCTTCCTCTGCTCAATCCTGCTTCATTGACTGCCCTTCTACAGGTGTTGATCCCAAGAGAACTCCATAATAAATCTTTGGCATGCTAATCTCAATCTGATTCTGCTGGGAATTCATCTTGCAACATGGTGGAAAAGTAGTCAAATTCTAAATATAATGTAAGGCAGGACAAATGGGATTTGTTAACAAATTCAATGGTGTGTGCAAGAGAAACCTAGGAATCAAGGATGATCCCAAGTGGAAGGATGCTTGATTTGAATAAGTGGAAAGATGGAGTTACCATCAACTGAAATAGGGAAAGTTGAGTGGGAACAATTTTGGGAGTGAGATCAGGGTTTCAATTTTCAACATACTCAATTTGAGATATCTCCAAAAACCTAAATGGCGGTACTGAATAGGCAGTTGGAGATACCAGCCTGGAGTATTGGGAGAGAAGTTTGGACTGAAGATATAAATTTAGAAGTTATCAACATATAGATGATAATGAAAATCACAAGATAGTTGAGCTTGGTGACATCAGTAAGTGAGTATAACAAGAAAAAAGACCAAGAACTGAAATCTGAGGCACTTTAACATTAAGATATGAAGGAGAAGGGAAGGAACCAGTTTTAGAGACTGAGGAGTAACCAACAGAGGTGGATGTCCCATGATACCAATGAAGAGGCGTTAGGCCCTCTCATTAGCATGGGTCCCTTTGAGTGCTGGGAATTGCTGGGAGGCATAGCATGCTGTAAATAAGGAGAGGAAGTCAGGCTGTGATCAGAAAACATTTCTATGTATGCATTTCTTGTAAACTGCCTAATATGATCTCAGAAAAATGAGCCCTGAACTTCTTACTGTTCTAATAATTTATCATGATTTTCCTCCTTGTTGTAAACAACTATGTGTGCTCTTAACTAATTATGATCTATTTGTAATATTATATTCTCTATCTTTAAAAGGTTTCCCAAATTATATAAGCTTTAGGTTCCCAAAATGCTAGATTTGCCTTTGATGGCCAGTAAAGAAAGAGAAGAACCAGAAAGAGTGTGGTGTCTTAAAAGCCAAGTGAAGATAGGGCACAACTGGGTCAAAAGTTGTCGAGAGATCAGTTAAGAGGAGGACTGACCACTGGTCATTGGATTTAGTTACTGGGAACGTTCACAACAGCAGTTTCAGCTCAAAAGGTAGAACATATCTGTTTTTTTTTTTTTAAATATATTTTTTAAATTAATTAATTTTGAGAGAGAGAGCACGAGTAGGGGAGGAGCAGAGAGGGAGGGAGACAGAGAATTCCAAGCAGGCTCCACACTGGCAGCACAGAGTCTGACTTGAGGCTCAAACTCATGAACTGGGAGATCATGACCTGAGCCGAAACCAAGAGTTGGATGCTCAACCGATTGAGCCACCCAGTGCCGCTGTTTTTTTTAAACTTAATAATGAATTTTAGACATCGTTTCATACCAGGATATATGAACACATTGCTACTTTATATAGAGCTGCTTCATTTTAAGAGCTACATTGCATTTCATTATAAGTATAAACCATAATTTATTTAATGGGGTAGTCCCCTATAAAAGAACATTTAAATAATTTTCAATTTTATGTTATTCCTTGCAGTGCCAAAGTAACTTGCCTTTTACTGTGTCATTTCACACATATATGAATATCTCTATAGGACAAATACCTAGAAATAGAATTGTCCAGTCAAAGGGAATCTTCACTGAAAACTGTGATGAATATTTGGCTGTGTATTCACATTCTTTATTATCTTCTAACAAGGATTTCTTCATGTTTATAGAAGGGGGCTCTGTGACTGAGTTCAGCCTCTTATGCTCTCTGACTTTTTATCTTCCATTGTATATTTTAAATGATTACTTCTCATATTTAAAAGAGTAAATAATTTTAATATTTTATTTGATAAACATGCATTTAATTGAATTATTTTATTAGTTGTAATAGCTTTCAGTTAATTTCTTTGAATTTTTATATATCTATACTTGATAATAATTTTATATTCTTTCTGATATCTATAACTCCAATTTATATGAAAACACGACAGGCCAAAGGTTTTGACCTTTGGGATGCAACAAAGTCAGTCCTAAGGAATTATACGGAAATTCAGGCCTATTTCAAGAAGTAAGAAAGGTTCCAAATATATAGTCTAACCTTACACCTCAAGGAGGTAGAAAGGAAACAGCAAATAAACCCTAAACCCAGCAGAAGAAGGGAAATAATAAAGATCAGAGCAGAAATAGACAATATAGAACCCCCCCCCATAGAACAGATCAATGAAACTAAGAGCTGGTTTTTTGAAAGAATGAACAAAATTGATAAACCCCTAGCCAATCTTATCAAAAAGGAAAGAGAGAGGACCCAAATAGATAAAATCAATGAAAGAGGAGAGATCACAAACAATAAATACCACAGAAATACAAACACCTATAAGAGAATACAATGAAAAATTATATGCCAACAAACTGGGCAATCAGGAAGAAATAGACTAACTCCTAGAAACTCACGAACTAGCAAAACTGAAACAGGAATAAATAGAAAATTTGAACAGACCCATAACCAGCAAGGAAATTGAATCAGTTATCAAAAATCTCTCAACAAACAAGAGTCCCAGGCCTGATGGCTTCCCAGGGGAATTCTACGAGACATTTAAAGAGTTAATACATATTCTTCTCAAACTGTTCCAAAAAAATAGAAATGGAAGGAAAACTTCCAAATTCATTCTATGAAGCAAGCATTACCTTGATTTCAAACTAGACAAAGACCCCTAAAAAGGAGAATTACAGGTCAATATCCTTGATGAACACGGATGCAAAAATCATCAAGATACTAGCAAACCGAATTCAACAGTACGTTAAAAGAATTATTCACTGTGGTCAAGTGGGATTTGTTCCTGGGCTGCAGGGCTGGTTCAATATTGGCAAATTAATCAACGTGATTTATCTCTTTAATAAAACAAAGAATAAGAATAATACGATCCTGTCAATAGAGGCAGAAGAAGCATTTGAAAAATACATCATCCATTCTTGATAAAAAGCCTCAACAAAGTAGGGGTAGATGAACATACCTCAACATTATAAAGGCCATATATGAAAGACCCATAGATAATATCATCCTCAATGGAGAAAAATTGAGACCCTTACCCCTATGGTCAGGAACAAGTCAAGGATATCCGCTCTCACCATTACTATTTAACATAGGACTGGAAGTCTTAGCCTCAGCAATCAGACAACAAAAAGAAATAAAAGGGATACAAATCAGCAAGGAAGAAGTCAAGCTTTCACTATTTGCAGATGACATGATACTCTACGTAGAAAACCTGAAAGAGTCCACCAAAAAAACTGCTAGAACTAACGCATGAATTTAGCAAAGTTTCAGGATATAAAATCAATGTGCAGAAATCTGTTACATTTCTATATAGCAATAGCGAAATCAAGGAATCTATCCCATTTGCAATTGTACCAAAAACAATTCGATACATAGGGAAAAAAAACAACTAGAGAGGTAAAAGATCTGTACTCTGAAAACCACCAAACATTTATAAAAGAAATTGAAGAGGACACAAAGAAATGGAAAAGTATTCCATGCTCATGGATTGGAAGAACAAACATTGTTAAAATGTCTATACTACCCAAAGCAATCTACACATTTAATGCCCCCCTTAGCAAAATGCCACCAGCATTTTTTGCAGAGCTAGAACAAACAATCCTAAAATTTGTATAGAACCACAAAAGACACCAAATAGCCAAAGCAATCCTGAAAAAGAAGAGCAAAACTGGAGGCATCACAATTCTGGATTTCAAGCTATATTACAAAGCTGTAGTCATCAAGGTAGTGTGGTACTGGCACAAAAACAGATACCCTGATCAATGGAATAGAATAGAAAACCCAGAAATAGACCGACAACTGGATAGTCAATAAATCTTTGACAAAGCAGGAAAGAATACTCAATGGAAAAAAAAAAGACAGTCTCTTTAACAAATGATGTTGGGAAAACTGGACAGCAACATGTAGAAGAATGAAACTAACCACTTTCTTACACCATAAATAAAATTCAAAATGGATGAAAGACCTGGATGTGAGACAGGAAATAATCAAAATCCTAGAGGAGAACACAGGCAGCAGCCTCTTTGACCTCAGCCAGAGCAACTTCTTACTAGACCCATTGCCGAAGGCAAGGGAAACAAGCAAACATAAACTATTGGGACTTTGTCAAGATAACAAGCTTATGTACAGTGAAGGAAATGATCAACAAAACTAAAAGGCTGCCTATGGAATTGAAGAAGACATTTGCAAACAACATATCTGATAAAGAGTTAGTATCCGGAGTCTATAAAAGACTTACTAAACTCAACACCCCAAAAACAAATAATACAGTGAAGAAATGGGCAAAAGACATGAATAGAATCTTTCCCAAAGAGACATCCAGATGGCTAACAGATACATGAAAAGATACTCAACATCACTCATCATCTGAGAAATACAAATCAAAACATGATGAGATACCACCTCACACCTGTCAGAATGGCTAAAATTAACAACACAAGAAACAACAGCTATTGATGATGCAGCGAGAGGGGAACCTTTTGCACTGTTGGTGCAGCCACTTGGACCTATGGTACAGACCTACCCTATGATCCAGCAATTGCACTATTAGGTATTTACCCAAAGGATACAAAACTACAGATTCCAAGGGGGTCCATGGACCCCAACGTTTGTAGCAGCATTATCAACAATAGCTAAACTATGAGCAGAGCCCAAATGTCCATCAACTGATGAATGGATAAAGAAGATGTGGTGGATATATATACAGTGGAATATTACTCAGCCCTCAAAAAGAATGAAATCTTGCCATTTGTAACGACGTGGATGGAACTAGAAGGTATTATGATAAGCAAAATAAGTCAATGAGAAAGACAATACCATATGATTTCACTCATATGTGGAATTTAAGAAACAAAACAGATAAACGTATGGGAAGGTGGGGGAAGAGAGGGAAACAAACCTCAAGAGACTCTTAATGATGGAGAACAAACTATGGGTTGACGGAGGGAGGTGGGCTAGATGGGGGGGCTAGATGGGTGATGGGTATTAAGGAAGGAAGGATGATAACAGTGCTAACGATCCCACTTGCACTGGAGAATACTGGGAGAAAAATAAAAAATGAAGGCTAGTTTCTTGCCTAGGCATGGGCTCTCATTTCTTATTACATTCTTATAACAGAAAAACAAACTTTTAAAATCTTCCCCTTCTCTGTGTCCCTGAATTCCAACCTATACATTCTTTCTGTATGCCTAATCTGAATTCCCAGAGCCACCATGCTTTTAACTATCCAAAACCAGAATATCCAGTCATTCTTGATTATTACATCTATCTCAACCTGCATATTTAGCCAGTTACGGAAATCTACCTTTGATGGCTTGCTCTCTCTCCCTCTCTGTCTTTCTCTCTCTTCCCTCCCTCTCTCCCTCCAACAAGTATTTATTGAACACATACTATGTGGCAGGCACTGTTCAAAATAATTTTGTATGTCACATACTAAATGCAATGGAAAAAAATAATGCAGACACAGATAATGTATGTACACATGCACAATGTATATATTGGGAAAAGTATGCTACTTAAATTAGAGACCTAAAAGTGGTCAGGAAATGAGCCTGGGGTAATAAGATTTTTGGCAGAAGAACAGCCCTCTGGGAGCACATAGGTAAGCCTAGAGTGTAAGGGAGAGGTCCAGACAGAGATACAAAATGGGGAGTGGTCAGTATATAGCTAATATAAAGCCGTGAGAAAAGATGAGATCGCCAAAGGCAAAGAGTAAAAAAAAGAAAAGACGTCAAGGACTTATCCTTGGGATGCTCTAGGATAAGACAGGGAGATGAGGAGAAACCAGACAAGGTGAATGAGAATGGCAGCTGGTAAGACAGAAGGAAACCAAAAAGCATAATATCCTAGAAGACAAGTGAATAAAGAGAAGACAAGGACAGGGGGTGACAAATTGAATGAAATGAGTAAGATAAGTGGGGAAGTAGATTCCACAATATGAAGTCGTTTGTGACTTTAGTGGAACAGTTGGGCAAAAACAAAAGTAATAAAGGAGGATTCAAGAGAGAATAGGAGGATAGAAATTAAAAACAATACGGATTTTTCAAAAGAAGTTTTGCCGAATAAGGGAACAGAGGAACGGGGTTGTAGCTGGAAGAACAGGGATCAAGAAAGATTTTTGTTTCATTTTATTTTGCTTTGTTTTTTAGATGAAAGGGATGACAGCATACTTGTATACTGAGAGGAGTGATCCAATAGATAGGGGAAAATTGACAGTACAAAAACTAATAGGGGCACCTGGCTGGCTCAGTCAGTTAAGCACCTGACTCTTGATTTCAGCTCAGGTCATGATCTCATGGTTTGCGAGTGTGAACCTCTCGTGGGGCTCTGCACTGATGGGGTGGAGCCTGCTTGGGATTCTGTCTCTCCCTCTCTCTCTCTCTGCCCCTCCCCTGCTCGCATGTACACACACACTCTCTCAAAATAAATAAACTTAAAAAAAGAAAAACTAACAACTGCACTACTTTTGAGTACCAAAGGAACATGAGTTTTAGTGTCCAGATGCAAAGATTGGTTTTATCATAGACAAAAGCTAGGGCAGTTTATCTCTAATAACACGAAAGGAAAGCTGAGTATATGGGTGCAGGTGCAGGCAGATGCAGTACACGTGGTGGTGGGAATCTGTGTGTGTGGGGGGGAGTCTCTTCTCAGAGCTTTCACTTTTTTCAGAAACAGGACTCGAAGCCATCATCTGAAAAAGAGGTGGAGGGAGGTATGAAGAGACAGGAGGTGTGCAAAGTCATCGAAGAGACTAGATAGATTAACAGAATGGATGGATGACTGGTTTAGGGAAATGAAGTAGAATATCTGGGCAGAAGTAACAACTCTTTGCAGGTTAGTGGTAATGAATTTAAAGTACAGGGACACCTGGGTGACTCAGTAGGTTGAACGTCTGACTTTTGATTTTGGCTTAGGTCATGATATCATGGTCTTAGGATCGAGCCCCACGTCTGGCTCCATGCTAGCTTGGAGACTGCTTGGGATTCTCTCTCTCTCTCTCTCTCTCTCTCTCTCTCTCTCTCCCCCTCTCTCTCTCCCTTTGCCCTTCTTCTCTGCTAGTGCTGGCTATAAATGAATGAGTGAATGAATGAATGAATGAATGAATAAAGCACAGCTAGTTGCATGTTTTTCTCCAGCCACATTCAAATGCACACTGCCGCCACAGAATTGGTAGAGAATTCTATTCAAGCAGGGTTAAGGTTTTGTCAGGTAATTACTATTAGAAAGTGGGAGGAAGGCAAGGAAGTTGAACATGTATTCAAGAGGAAGTGATCATAAAGACAGATCATGGTATTGGCATATCCTTATTTGTTCTCTCCCGTCTGCTCACACAGACCTTGCTCTGTATCAGGTGCTCAGTAATGCTAACCTGAACCGCGAGGGCTGCTCACTGTCATGCTCAGCTAATCTCCCCCACCAGTTCCTGGCTGCATGTGGTCCATGTTCACTTTTGTTGTTCCCATTCTCCTCCAAATTCTTTGTCTTTAAGAACCAGACATTTCTTATAACATTTCTATTCCGAAGCCACCACTAAACTGTATACTACTCCTAGAATTTTTATCTGCTTTAACTGTATTTGCATGGATCATTACACAAACTTGTATCAGAACATTTATCAAATTATAACCATGCATCTGCCTTTCCCTTCATTTTCCACATTTTTCACATTCCATTAAAATGTGAACTTCATAAAATCTTTTTATTCAGCACCTAACACAGTACCTGTATCAGAACACACTCGATATAATGTGATACGGAGACTTGAATAAGTGATATTTGATTGCCCTTGGGCCTTTCTTAAATTCCATCCCTTGGCATTAAAAACACCTGTAACTATGGCACCACTGCTGAGCATACACTAGAGAAAGCAAGCAGAGGCTACCAGGCTTACCACACAACAGAAGGAGTAAATCCCATGTCTTCCCTTTACTATATAGGAATTCTTCCTTATGAATATTTTATACACTTTGGACCATATGTTAATTTTTTTAGATTGTCGTGTTATGCTACAACCCCAAAATGATTAAATTTCCCCATTTACTTACATGGAATAAGGGGCATCTTCTGAACACATCTTAAAACTGACAATCTAAAAATTTCAATATCACAAAGCATTTTTAAGAATTTCATGCAAAAGAAAAACTAAACTTTGGAATATGAAGAAGTTGACTTATTACTCAAAACATTATTTCTATAATATTCAGTGTTGTTGCCTATAAAATTTAGGTAACTAACACGAGTTGCTCAGGAGCAGTACCTGGTGTGTCCTTGGAACATAGAACCAGGTTTTCCTTAGAGAGGGATTACTGGAGGTTTTCTCATCTATGTATGGACACAGAAATGCCACATGCCATCTAATTTTGTAGTCTAGTCACAAAACTCAATAAATGGGTTCGATCCCAGGGCATGGTCAGAAACATTGAATTTGCTCCATTATCACCAACAACTTCCTCATAGAGCAATTGTGTACCTAAGCAGTTCTGGCAAAGCAAAGCTTGTCATTAATGATGAAAACAAAAGCAAAGTAAAAACAAACTTCCATCTGTCTTATCTCTCTCTCACGCACACATATACAGGCACATATCTGAATAAATTTTTTTCCCAGAGAAAAATAAGAATTCAATTTCTGATAATACTGTTTTCAATGCATACAATTACATATATTTTTATTACAGAAAATGAACTTCTCTCTGTAAGTCAGACTACTTGTAAAATATATCATTAAAAGGTATGATCATGGGGGCACCTGGGTGGCTCAGTCGGTTAAGCGTCTGACTTCGGCTCAGGTCATGATCTCACGGTTTGTGGGTTCGAGCCCTGCATCGGGCTCTGCGCTGACAGCTTGGAGCCTGGGGCCTGCTTCGGATTCTGTGTCCCTTTCTCTCTGGCCCTCCCCCGCTCACACTCTCTCTCCATCTCTCAAAAATAAATAAACATTAAAATTTTTTTTAAGGTATGATCATGGAAAGTGTTTCCCTAATAACTGTCAGCATGAGGAAAATTTAGTTCTGCATAATTTCCAAGACAAAGCTGAGGCATTATAATTATCCTTTTCTTTATGTTATAGGGATAAAGATCCACATTAAACCTTGTTTAGTGTTATTACTGAAGTACTAAAAGTAGCAAAGGCCATGAGATCTATAACTGAAAAAAATTATTAAAATCTAAAAAAACCACAATTGGATGAAAATATTGATAAAAATGAAAAATAAAGGTGCAAGCACACTCCTACAGTATTACTGCGTGTGACGTTAATTAATATCCAACATTTTCCAAACACATTAAAACAATTGCAAAACATTTTTTATGTTGATTTATCTCCTTAGCTAGAATCTAAGCCCATTAAAGGTAATATAATTTACATATAATACAGAGATAAATAAATATTTACTGATGACCATTCTGCTTTTCTCAGAGAACACATCCATTGTTCATAAAATAATTCTGTTTGTCAGACTCGGTCACTTGTAAGTTTTCCAAGTTTGGGTGGGAGAGGCAAAAATGAATATACAATAGTCCCTGTTACCTGCAGGGAATACATTCTAAGACCCCCCCCCCCACCCAGTGCATGCCTGAAACCACAGACAGTATGGAATCTTATATATACTATGTTTTTTCCTATATATACATTCCTACAGTAAAGTTTAGTTTATAAAGTAAGGCAGAGTAAGAGATTAAGAACAATAATAATAAAGTAGAACAACTATAACAATATACTGTAATAAGTTATGTGGCTATCGTCCATCTCTCTTGGAATGTCTCATAACTGTACTCACTTTCTTCCTTCTGTGAGGATGTGAGATAATGAAATGCCTACGTGATGAAACCAAGTGAAGGAAATGACAGAGGCATGTGATGCAGCCTTAGGCTACCACTGATCTTCTGACTACATCAGAAGGAAGATCATCTATCTGCTTCTGAACCACCGTTGACTATGGGTAACTGAAACCATGGAAAGTGAAACTGGAGAAGCGGGCTGGTACCTTCAAGGGTTAATTCTGGCCCTTATTTCAAGAAATTGTTACCACCCTTTTACTACTTTTAAGAAATGTTTTTATTTATTTTGAAAGAGAGAGCAAGCGGGGGAGGGCCAGAGATACAGAGAGATAATTCCAAGCAGGCTCCATGGAGCCTGATATGGGGCTCGATCTAACGACTATGAGATTATGACCTGAGCTGAAATCAAGGGCTGGACGCTTAACTGACTGAGCCACCCTGGCACCCCCGTTACCAATCTCATTTAAAAGGATAGCTTTACTGATTCTTTTCACTGAAGGAGGCAGTTTTGTTATCTGGCAAGTCCCTTTTACCACCACTAGAAAGCTTTTGTAATTGTAACTTAAAATGACAATCCTCTTCTGTCCAGCCACCAAATGGGATGAAATTGCCAACTTTATACTTTCTCTGCCCACACACTGAAGTAGAGCAGTCAACATGCTATAAATCATGCCATTACTCACCCTTCGTTGATATTATTATACATTCATGGTTAGTGTCATAACAGTTTTGTGTTCAGGATCAAAAAATTAGTACAGGAAGGACCCAAAAAAATTAACTAGTTAAAATTTGTGCCAGGTAGTAGATATTTAGTTTGTTTGGTTTCATTTGTTTTATGTCTTTAATATTGAGCAACATTAACTAATCTGTTTCCCATAGGAATGAATTCATAAAAAAAGATCCACCACATCTAGAACTAAACTCTGCTTAAGGAAATCTAGACTCTAGTACAATGACAGTGAAACTTTAGTCAGCCAATAATTACTAAAATTAAGCTTTCAGATAAAATAAGAAAGCTTCCTTCTCAACAATGAAAAAAAAAAGTCAAACCTCATCAATGAAAAAAAAGTATGATGCCAAGATAAACATTTTCATTCAGTATCTATAGCATGATACTCACTAGAAATAACAGTGAGGGTGAAAACACTCACCGAATTCATACAGGAGAGACACTCATAAAATAATCACATGAGCCATAATAAGAGCTATAAATAAAAGGTATGAAAAGTACTACATAACACTTTAAAAGCACATTTTAGATGTCCATGACCTTGTTGTGTATGCTTGTGTAGGGAAGTAGAATGTAGATCAGGCATGGTCTATATGAGAAAAGGGATATTTTAGCTGAGAGCTGAAGGAACAAAAGGAATTGCCTTGGGGAAGAGGAGAGGGAACAGTCTTTCACATCAAAGCAACCATAGGTCTGATGGCCTTGAGGTAGAAAGGAATACAAGGAACTTGAGCAGCAAGAAGATCAGGGTGGCTGAAATACACAGTGCCAGAATGTCAGGACAGGTAAGCAGCGGGGCTGGAGTGGTGGGCCAGGGACACAGGGTCGTGTAGGCCCCATGAAGGATTTTAATCTTTTTGGTTTTCATCAGACAAATGGCATTTGGATTGGTGCTTTTAAAAGATCAGTCTGAGAAATCAAGGAAAAGAAATAAAAGACATTTGACTAGGAAGAAAAAAAAAGTAAATTCTCTTTATTTGCAGATGTTATGGAGACAGGGAAACCAAAGGAACCCCATGAAGAATTTAAAAAAGTTTTTTTTTTCCTTTGCTTCTTTTCTGGCTTCTATTCTTGCTAAGGCCTGTATCCTTGCCCTACACATGCCTTAATGTAAGTCCTCCTTATAAGGGACAAAGAGTTAACGATGTCTTTGGAGTCTTCTAGCACAACAGATAACATCTAAGGAATGACCAGGTCAGGCCATCATGTGCATATTCCAGACCACTGTCACTGAACACCTTGACACCAAGACCTTCTGGCTATAGGGAATAAGTGACTTATGACAGACACCTGGATCCTGTCCTTGTTTTGACCAGTTCCGGGATGCCAGAGAAGACACGTGTACTAGACTACAATCGTCAATAAAAACCCCAGACCCCAGGCAAAGACTTCCTGTACTCCATCTGCACCTGTTCTCTCTCTATTCCTTCAATAAACTCTGCTTTCACCTCCTGATGGTTCAAGTTTGATTTCCATCCTGTGTGAAGCCAAGGGTCATCATGGCTGGTCCTATATGACTCCCTTTGGGTCCTTAGACACAGTCTGCCTGCATTATCTTGGTGACCACAAACGGGCCCTCAGAAGAACAGCAGTATCCCCAGATTGAGTCTGCGACGCACAGTCTGGCTTTCAGGAACCGGTAAGTTCCTCCTCTGGGAAACAGTTGGTTTAATGCTGATGTAATTTTTGTCAATGTGTAACTCGTCCATTCTCCAGTGGGGGAAGAGAAACTGGAAAAACTGGTCTAACCCTAACTCTTACTCCCCATTCTCTCTCTGGTCTGAAACTCTTTTTACTCTGGCTTCCAGACAACTTGAAGGCTATTAGTTGTCATGAGAGACTGAGTCACTCAGCCCTGAAGAAAAGGGATACATGTTCCTCCCCGCTGAAAGGTGTTCTTGGACAAATAAGGACCAAAGGAAGTATCACAGATTATTTGAGATAGACAGTGGTCCCATGGAAACCACCCCCTCCTGCCACGGTAATTTTTGGCTCGCCCAGGGATGCACACAGAAGGAATGATCATCCGGTGCTCTGAGCCCCCACGGTGGTTTTGGGATGCCACTGGGAGAAACTGAGGCAGAAAAGAGTGGAAGATCGGCCCACTGCTGATCCACATTCAAGTCACACTGGGCTTTTCCTAGAATAGAGTCAAAACCATCTCTCCCTTTCTCTCTCTCTTTTCCTCGCTCACTTGCTCATTCTCTTTCTTTTCCACTGCCAGGTGGATGTCTCCTCATGGCAATTCTGGGATGCTGGAATTGTGTTGGGGACTGGTGGCCAATCCCGTTGAGGACCCAACCTCTTAGAATAAAGAAGTGGTCCTGGTACCTCCAGTTGCACTGGGTTTTCGGCTTATAGGGATGAGACACACGGCAGGCTGGTCACTGCCACGTGGATGTCTCCCTGTTGGATGGGGGAGACATGTGGCAAGCTGGAATCTTTTGCACCCTCTTGCCCACTATGCCTGACCCTATCACTCTGCTATACCTCTTTCTACCCCTCTGAATTTTTACCTTTTCTGCCCTTTAAATTCTTCTCCCTCCCATTACACAGCTGTATTCTCTGACCATAGTATACTGCATTTGTGGGCTTCCCTATCTTTAAGAGATTATTTTTCCCCTTTTGGTTCCTAGGAAATTCCACGATTTCTATCTGACTCACTAGGCTGGGGCCACTGTGGCCAATGACTTCATACTCTGCCTCAGATCTCTGGCATTCTGAACAATATTTTCCTAGAATCTTATCCTCCCTTTGCCCCAGCCTGACTCCTTGCGTATGGTCCTCAATGGGGGCAGCAGTGAATATTCCAACAGATTCCCTGTTCGGATGGCTGTTACATAATTAGGCACACTTTATGTTGGATGAGTTGAAAAAGAAGAAGCTAATATTCTATTGTAATGAGGCTTGGCCCCAATATCCACTTGGGAGACCAAGAAACCTGGCCAGCAAATGGGACTTTGAATTACAATACCATTTTACAGCTTGATTTATATTGGAAGAGGGAAGGGAAATGGAATAGAGTGCCTTCTGTGTTACCCTTTATGGCCCTGTATCAGGACCCCGAAGGACAACATAAAGGCTGCATGGCCCAAGTTCCTTAATCAGCAGAGGCACTTGACATCATGCAACTGACTCCGGTGTTTGATCTGACTTGGGGGAACCTACAGATCTTATTATTGTCTCATTGCTGTTCTGTAGAGGAAGGAATGAGACTATGCATAGTTAAGCCAGTTAATTTTGATAAGGGGAAGTGGCTCACAGAAAGGATGAAAACCCAGCTCTCTTTGGAACCTCTCTGGTAGAGGCTTTCCAGAAGTATGCTCATACAGACCCCATTTCTCTGGAAGAGCAGTCACTGTGGGCTGTGCATTCATCCTGCAATCTACAGCAGATATCAGGAGAAAATTACAGAAGGCAATTACTGGGTCCCAAACTCCTATGAACTAATTGTTGAATATTGCTTTTGCTACCTTTAATAACACAGACAGATCAGAGAAGGAGGATGAATTTGTCCAAAATAAATGCCATGCCCAACTTTTGGCCACAGCATTGGGAAACCCTGCACTCCAGGATCACTTCATCTGGAAGCCAGCGAGGTCAGAGTCTGGCAAAACCAGACCAGAGCTCCTGGCTCACAAAAAGCCAGGCCCCAATCAGTGTCCCTTCTGTAAGATGGACGGCCACTGGAGAAACGATTATCCCCACCTCAAAAGGAAGACGGGTCTGGTCCCAAAACCTCTATTGGCCAAGGTTACGGAGGACTGAAGGGGCCCAACCTCTCCTATGACTCATCTCCGACATCTCAACATAACATATCAGGAGCCAGGAGCCTCAGGTGATCTCTCACGTGGCAAGTAAGGGAATTTAATTTTTATTGGACACAGGAGCAACTTACTCTGTCCTGACGCAACATAATGGGCTTCTGTCCCAGCACTCTTATACAGTTACTGGAATAGATCGATGGCCACAGGTGAGACAATTCACTTGTCTACTAGCTGGTGGCATGGGCTCTCTCTTGCTCTCACAAAGCTTTCTCCTGGTAGCTAAATGCCTTACTCCTTTACTGGGCAGTGACTTACTTGCTAAGCCACAAACTGCCATCCAAATAGGACTGGCAGACGCGAATGCAGAGAAAACAAAGTTTATAACGGTCAAGACACCTAGACATGCAAGTGGGAAATAACATTTATGTGCCAGACAGTATACTGTCCCATACTGCAATCAGAATGTAATGGGAAACAGAAGTTCCTGGGAGAGCCAATAATATTTCACCCATTCTTATCTCCCTAAGACCACATGAGAATATCCTTGGAAACAGCAATATTCTATAAGACCAGAGACACAAAAAGGTATTTGGCCTCTGCTTAAGACATTTTTGAGGGGAGCCTGGGTGGCTCATCTGATTTTGGCTCAGGTCACGATCTTACAGCTCATGGGTCTGAGCCCCGTATCGGGCTCTGTGCTGACAGCTCAGAGGCTGGACCTTGCTTCAGATTCTGTGTCTCCCTCTCTCTCTGCCCCTCCCCTGCTTGTGCTCTCTCTCTCTCTCTCTCTCTCTTTCTCTCTCTCAAAAATACATAAACATTAAAAAATTTAAAAAAAGAAAAATTTGAAATATGGATTATTAACCCCTTGTCAATCCCCTGTAATACCCCCATTCTATTAGTAAAGAAGCCAAACGATGTGTACTGCTTTATCCAGGATTTAAGAGCAATTAATGAGGCAGTGATCCCTATTCATCCTATGGTCTCTAACCCTTATACTACACTGACTCCAGTTCCTCCGGATAGAAATTAGTTTATGATCTTAGATTTAAAGTGTGCTTTCTTCTGCACACCAGAACACCCTGACTCCCAGTATCATTTTGCTTCTGCATGGACTACGGCTGATACTTGTGAGATTTCTCAGCTGACCTGCACGGGGCTGCCTCGGGGCTTCTGAGACAGCCCACATTTGTTTGGGAGCACTTTAAAAAGGGAACTAGGGGATTTATACCTACTGAGTAATGGAACCTTGCTTCAATGTGTGGGTGATACATGATTGCCAGCCCAACAAGAGGATTCTGATGAAAATAGAATCCTCACCCTTAATGTTGTAGGACAGTGGGGGTGCAGAGTGTCTCCCCAGAAAGCCCAGGTTTCTAAGGTGAAGGTTCAACATGTGGGCTACATTCTCACTCCAGGGGCATGGACATGGATGAGCCCAGGACAGAAAATCAGCCGTACTGTATATATCTGAGTACCTCAAACCAAAAGACAATTAAGAACCTTCTTAGGTATGGTAGGTTTTTGTTGCATTTGGCTTCCAGAGGTTAGCCTTATGGCCAAACCCCTTTATAAAGCATTACAAGGAAGTGAGTTAGAACCCCTGGAATGGAATGATGACTGTCACCAAGGCTTCAAAGGTCTGGGAACAAACAAACAAACAACAACAAAAAAACCTGAGCAAGTGCTCCTGTCTTGGGGCTCCCAAACATGGAAAAACCCTTCATCTTACGTGTGTAGAGAGGAAGAGCTTGGGCATCCTAACTCAAAATTCAGACCTGTTCCTAGACCAGTAGCTTATTTCTCCAAACGATAAGACCTGGTAGCAGAAGGCTGGCCAGGGTGTTTAGGAGCAGTGGCTGTGACTGCCCTGCTAGTTGGAGAAGCTAGTAATTTATGCTAGGACATCTGGATGTCATGATCCCGCATCAGGTCCAAGGGGTTTCAGAAGCCAAAGGACATGAATGGTTAATAGGAGGGAGAATTCTGAGGCATCAAGCCCTCCTCCTTGACACTCCTGATGTAACTAAGCCTCAGGATGTGTCAAAGTTTACACCTCAGTAGTCGATTACCTGATGAAGGCAAGCGGGAGCTTCCAATCTACACCTGAGTGGACACTACACAACAGGCGTATTCAAGTCGGCCTCACAGAACAAACCTTTGCCCGATACAGAGGCTGAATGGTTTCCAGACAGAAGTAGCTTAATGCATGAGAAACCAGGTGTGCTGTCATCAGCCAACAGGATATGACTGAGGCAAAAGACTTCAGCACAAAAGACCAAAGTAACTGCTTTAATCTGGGCACTACAGCTATGTAAAGAGTTAAAGTTAAGTATAGATACTGCTTCTAAATACAGCTTCTTAATACTTCGTGCTCATGCAGCCATCAGGAAAGAAAAGGGACTATTAATGTCAAACAGCCCCCCTGTAAAACACAGAGAGAAAACGTGAACATTATTAGGGGCTATACAGCTTCGTGAGGAGATGGCAGTTGTTTACTGTAAAGGACAAACAGACCAACCCATGATCAGTAAAGGAAACAGTTTTGCCGAAAGAATAGCAAAAGTGGCAGCAAGGAATGAAGAGCTTGCTACATGGGATTTAGCTCTAATTCCAGAAGCTCTTCTATAAGAAATAAGCCCAAACTATACTCCCTCTGAGGCTCAACAGTCCTCATAAAGGAATCTGAAATTGATTCCAAGGGAAGGCATGAATTAAATAATATATATGTACTCCCCAAGGCATTGCAATGGAAAATAATTAAGCCTTCTTCTGCCACTCCTGGTGCTGCCTGTGTGCTTGCTTGGTGTGGACGTGGTACCTCTTTGGTGAAGCGGCAGCTGAGGGGACGCCAGCGTTCTCCATGGCCAACGAAAAGCCCAAGCAAGAAGTCATGACTAAGAACAATGACCATATTAATTTGAAGGTGGCGGGGCAGGATGGCTCTGTGGTGTACTTTAAGATTAAGAGGCATACGCTACTTAGTAAACTGATGAAAGCCTACTGTGAACGACAGGGCTTGTCAATGAGGCAGATCAGATTCCACTTTGATGGGCACCCCATCAAGGAGACAGACACACCTGCACAGCTGGAAATGGAGGATGAAGATACAATTGATGTGTTCCAGCAGCAGACAGGAGGTGTCTACTAAACAGGGAACCTGCCTCTTTACTCCAGAACTCGGTTCCTCCAGACCAAGAAGATAGTATCAATTAGAAAACCA
Source organism: Cryptoprocta ferox (assembly GCA_028646485.1). Taxonomy (NCBI): domain Eukaryota; kingdom Metazoa; phylum Chordata; class Mammalia; order Carnivora; family Eupleridae; genus Cryptoprocta; species Cryptoprocta ferox. The sequence continues at coordinate 171,241,071 of CM053567.1, forward strand.
CAGTTTGGTTCTACCACATCATGACTACTACAGTATAGTTTTTCTATTATTTTATTCACCCTTCCCTGTTCCTTTATTGTGCATAAGGTAACTGTGTCTGTGCACAACCATATTGCATTTGTTTTTAACTAAATGGTCAATGGAAGGTTTTGAGCGACATCAAATGGGAAAAATACTGGTTCTGTGAAAACAGCCCCTTTCTCCATTAGTGGCATGCTCCTTCAGCTCCTATCTTTATATTTGAGTAAGTTGTTTTGCTCTCATGGTTTAACAAAAAAAGAACAATATAAAAATCTTTTGCATACCTTGTTCTATTGAAGAATTTTAATGTCCTTTATTATTGTAAAAGCAATGACAATTTTATAACATTTTTGTATGTAGCTATTACATGTAGGGCAATCTGTCTTTAAGGAGGGATAAGTTACTCTAAAAGAAAAGGATTCTAAATAGTTTTCCCTTCAAGTCAAGGATCTTGTTGCTTAAATAAACTTCTTGTTTAAAATGAAAAAAAAAAAAGAATTAAGCAAATACACGACTTCACCCACTTTGGTAGAGACACTATGGAATATCAATTGCATCAAGTATTCAGAGGAAAGAATCTAACCAAGACTACAAGTAAGTTACCAGAGCATGTGAGATTTGTGTCAAAAATGACCCAGGGTCCCATCCTATACCTTTCCTCTTGATTAAGCCAGTTGAACACATAAACAACTGGGGAAGATTGGCAAACTGACTTCACTCAAATGCCACCCTATTGGGGATCTAAGTATCTGTTGGTTTATGTGAGTACATTTACAGGGTGGGTAGAGACCTTCCCTATAGAACAGAAAAAGCTTTAGAGGTTTCTAAGACCTTATTGAAGAGATGCCTGGATGGCTCAGTCCATTAAGTGATTTCAGCTCAGGTCATGATCTCACAGTTCGTGAGTTCGAGCCCTACATCGGGCTCTCTGCTGTCAGCACAGAGCCTGTTTCAGATCCTCTGCCTCCCTCTGTCTGCCCCTCCCCAGCTTGCTCTCTCTCTCTCTCTCTCTCAAAAATAAACATTAAGAAAAAAAAAAGACCTCATTAAAGGAAGTCATACCTAGATTTGGACTTCTCCAGAATCTGCAAAGTGATAATGGGCCCTCTTTTGCTGCTAAAATAACACAACAATTATCAGTGACTCTAGGGATCTGCTATCAACTCCATGCCACATGTAGGCCTCAAGCTTCAGAAAAAGTGGACAAAATGAACCATATCTTTAAATGAACTTTGGCAAAACTCTGTCAAGGAACTCATGAAACATGGTAACAGATGGTACTGATTGCTTTATTAAGTGGTTCCACGGAGGAGTCTTAAATTGAGCCCCTTTCAAATATGAAAGACCTTTTCTCACTGCAACTTTATGGTTTGCTGAGGAAACCAACCAAATTTTAAAATACATTACTAGTCTGGGTAAAGTACTAGCCTCTCCCAAAATATGGAGATAAAATACTTCCATACCCCATTGAAGACAAGCAGTCTGTGCCAATACTAGCAGGGAGTGAGGTGCTATTAAAACATGGAAAAGGGGTCACCTGAAGATCAGCTCGAGCCGAGGTGGGAAGGGCCCTGTCAAGTTGTACGTAGCACCCCCACAGCAGAGAAACTTCACGGTATCTCCAGCTGGGTTCACTTGTCCAGAATCAAACCTATCTCTCCTGAGTCTTTACAGGGGCCAGCTTTGATACTGCCTCCAAGGGAAGAAGGGGACACATATGCCCGTGAGCCTGTCAACGATTTAAAATCTCTTTTCAAGAACAGACCTGCTGCAGTGTCTACCTGGAGCTCCTAGCACCTACCCATACCCGAGAACCCGAAGAGAAACCTAAAGTTGCTGCTCTGAAGGACCAATAAGTAAGGCTCGATGAAGCTTCGAAAATCTTTCACTTTTCTGAGTTTACTACTCTTTCCTTATCTAGCTCTAGGAAAATTAAATGGCCCCAATTTATTTTTGCAATGGGCTCAGCACTATGCTGATAGTTTACAGAAAAGTTCCTGCTGGATTTGTGGCCTTCTCCCTTTATCCAGCACCTCAGGCCTCCCTTGGTGGGTTTCTCCGTTACAAGGCACAGACTGGCATTACTTATGCCAATATATAGACGACATGGTTTTCCACCCAAATACGAGCATATATAGTGACATCTCTATTACTAACAGAAATGTTTCTTATTGGCCTCTGGTAAATACTACTTGGAATTCTCCAGGCCATGAAAGACCTTTTTCCTACACCCAGACTGCCAAAATCATGGAAGAATATGCCAACTCTAAAATTGAAGATAAGAAAGCACTGTGGGGAACAGTTAAGCCTAACAATATGAGATATACTGATGATGGTTATTTCCAAGTATGGGATGAATTTATGTGGCTTACTCCTACCATAGGCCAATTAAATCAGAGAGCTCTTTTATGTTGGGAGCAAAGAAATCATACCTATGATGCCTGGCCTAACAGCACCCGGGAATTAGGATGGCTCCCCCAAATAGCCTGTACCCATACCATTGTTTTACAAGCAACGGATTGGTTTGCTACTGACTGGATAAGACGACCGAGCATCAGATGGTTGGCGCCCAATGGCACTCAATGGCTCTGTGGCACGAACTTGTGGCCCTGGCTGCCCCCTGGATGGATAGGGCGCTGCACTCTGGGCTTTCCTTGGATGCAAGGGAGCTGGCATAAAGAAATACCGAGGCCTGCAAATTACCCCTATCTACTTCATCGCTGGACACGGTCAGTCTTCCACTGGTATGATCACCTGTTCAGTATTTTCATACCCCAACTGGGAATAGAAGACATAATATGGCACATAGAGGCTCTCACAAAATATACTGCACACGCCCTTAATGATTCTATGCGGGGACTGTCCCTGCTAAATTCTGAAGTTGCATTAATGAGAAAGGCTGTATTGCAAAATAGGATGGCCTTAGACATACTAACGGCAGCTCAGGGAGGAACCTGTGCTATCATTAAAACTGAATGTTGTGTATATATCCCAGACAGCTCAGCTAACATGTCTGACATTTTAGCAGACATGCACTCCCAAATTGAAGCCATGTCTGACACCTCTGGTTCCCTCAATGATTGGATTTCTTCCTGGTTTGGTGGAAGTATATGGTCTTGGGGGAAAAAATTTCTCTTACTAGCAGTCACAGTAATTATGCTAGGGTTTTTTCTCTGCTGTGGTGGCTACTGTTGTTGCATGCTCTGCATACATATATCAGAAAAACTATCGGAACGGGTGCTCTTTGGACGCCACCTTCTTCCGAGGTTGAAGCCTCACATACACCTCTGACAATCTACAACTAGGAGCCCTTCATTTAATTGGGATTTTTATACCTCCCAATAGGTAGGGTCTTCGATCCATTTCAGCCTGAAGAAGCTACAGAAGATGAGACCTTCACCCTTCAACATCCCTTAAGAATAAGGAGGATAAAAATCCCATAGCAGGCAATGAGACAGGGAAATGGAAGGGACACCATGAGAAAAAAGTTAATGTTTTTCTTTTGCTTCTTTTCCGGCTTCGGTTCTTTCTAGGGCCTTCCCTACCTTAATGTATGTCCTCCTTGTAAGGGACAGAGTTAATGATTTCTTTGGAGTCTTCTAGCACAATAAATAACATCTAAGGAGTGACCAGGCGAGGCCGTTATGTGCATATTCCAGACCACTGTCACTGAACACCTTGATGCCAAGACCCCCCTGGCTCCACAGAATAAGTGATTTATGATGGTCACCTGGACCCTGTCTTCATTCTGACCAGTTCTGGGATCCCTGAGAAGACATGTGCACCAGACCCCAATCGTCAAAAACCCCAGACCGCAAGCAAAGACTCCCTCTTCCTTTTGGAGTCTCCCAGACACTCTATCTGTATCTGCTCTCTCTATATACCTTCAATAAACTCTACTTTCACCTCCTGCTGGCTCGTGTTTGATTTCCATCCCATGTGAAGCCAAGAACCCTCTTGCCTTGTCCTGTGGGACCCCTTCTGGGTCCTCAGACTCAGCCTGCCTGCATTAATATGAATGTATACATTAAAAAAAAATCCTAAAGACTCGACCAAAAACCTGCTAGCACTAACTAATCAACCAATTCAGTAAAGTTGCAGGAAACAGAAACCAACATACAGAAAACAGCTGCATTTCTATACACAAGTAACAAAGTATCTGAAAAAATAAGGAAAACAATCTCATTTACAATAACATCCAAAACAATAAAATACTAACGAATAAATTTAACCAAGGAGATGAAAGCATCGTACACTGATAAGATTTTGATGAATGGAACTGAAGAAGACACAAATGGAAAACACCCCCTAATTCATGGATCAGAAGAAATAACATTGTTAAAATGTCCACATTACCAAAAGCCATCTATAGATTCAACGCAATCCCTATCAAAATTCTAATGGCATTTTTCACAGAAATAGAAAAACCAATCCTAAAACTCGTATAAAGACACAAAAGATCCCGAATAGCCAAAGCAATCTTGAGAAAGAACAACAAAGCTGTAGGCATTACACTTCCTGATTTCAAACTATACTTCAAAGCTAAAATAATCAAAACCATATGATACTGGCATAAAAACAGACACATGGGCCAATGGAACAGAATCAAGAGCACAGAAATAAATCCCTACTTATTTGACAAGGAAGCCAAGAATACTCAATGCAGAAAAGATAGTACTTCAAAAAATGGTGCCGGGAAAACCAGATAATTACATGCAGAATGAAACTGGACCCTAACTTATGTCACTCACAAAAGTGAACTTAAAATGGATTACAGACTTAAATTTAAGACCTGAACCATAAAACTCACAGAAGAAACACGGAGGGGCATCGGGATGGCTCAGTTGGGTAAGTGTCTGACTTCGGCTCAGGCCATGATCTCACAGTTCGTGAGTTCGGATGAACTGAAGCTTCTGTCGTGTGGATCTGGGGGTGAGGGGAGGGAGAGAGCTTGCCATGGCTCAAGTGCCACAGACTGTGGATGTAGTAGCCGTTCTTGAATAATATTTTTTTTCTGACGTGAGGTATGACCTTAGGACCGTTTTCAGATACTTAAATTTTTTTTGTAAATATTTATTTATTTTGAGAGAGAGAGAGAGAGAGAGAGAAAACGAGCAGTGGGGGGGACACAGAGAGAGAATACTGAGCAGGCTCTGCACTGTCAGCACAGAGCCAGACGCAGGCTTGATCCCACAAACCGTGAGATCATGACCTGAGCCGAAATCAGGAGTCAGACACTTAACGGACATCCCTAAATGTTTTTATTCTTAAGATAATTTTCACTAGTTATGATTTTTCTGCTGGGGATGGTCCCATGGAGCTCCTTCTGCTGCATTCCAAAAGTGAGAGTAGCCACTCAATGTTCTTAAGTTTAGATTTTCAGTACAATAACATTAATATGATTCATAATAAATGAATCACTAACTTTACCTGTATATTTAAAATTTTACTGATTACTAACAATTAGGCATGGGGGTACATATTGGCTACATAAGTAGATTCAGATTTTTTTGTATTTCCTAAACTTGAATATCTAACTTTATATTCAAATGGAATTGTAAATCTTTACTGTAAATCTTTACTGTTTATCACATATTTGAAATCATTAAAATTGTTTTTAGGTTATTACAAATGTTAATTTTATAAATAAAGTCTTTGGATTTCAGTTCTCAGAATGAATACTTAAAACTTGAGAGATTCTTATTTATCTTTTTTCTTAAATAGATGCACATTACCACCAATATCACCAACAGAAATCTGCTAATCTGAACAGCTGGAACTGATTTATATTTAACCAACATGATATTACTATGTGGAAACTAGATATCATCTCCCTGACATTTATATTGACCCTCAAAATCAAATTATTAATATATATGTGTGATATTTAAAAAAAAAGAATATCATCTAGACAATTCTATCTAATGATGTTTTTTCTATCTATAATAAGATGTTTTAATTTTACTGGATATGAAAAAGACTAACGTAAGGATCTGAACACCTACAACATTAGCATATGAGATGATCAAAGAGTAAGTAATCAAGACACTTCAAACTGACTTCAAAACGTTAATTATTTACTCAATACTTTTAATAGAAAAGTATCATAAAATGTTGTTTCTAAACACCTTGGGATGGCCTCAGTAGGAATGTGACACCCAGTGTAATAATCTGTGCCCGTGCCTCTCCTTGTGGGAGCAGACGGGACCAAAACAAACAGTCCACACACTCGTTCAAGAACTCTCGCTCTCCCACCCAATCCCACCTAAGGAAAAAAGTTAACCTGATTCTAAACATAGGATATTTGATAAAAAACAAACATGACTTGGATTTTGGCAGAATTCAGCTAAAAAGAGAGAATTCAGCTTAAAGTATGCTGAATTAGAGCACTGAAAACAAGAACATTAGATACTTTGATTTTTCAACTTACCTGATATAAATAGTCTTCAAATACAAAATAATAATCATCATTGCTTGCTGTCAACTTCACATCCTATAATTAAAGGTAGAGAGTCCTGAAAAGAACTTTAAAGGTATAGCTCTATAGTACTATGCCATAAATTCAATATCTAGAAACAATACTGCAATGACTTTACTTATATATGATTATAAATGTCTCAATTAGATTTCCTCACTGCTATAAATATACTTGACTAATATACATGACACATTATTAGACCTCAAATTGCTCACAACTTTTTAAGTTCCATTAATAATTTCTTATTATCAATTTCAATGTTTATCTTCTTCAAATCTAATACTGAATCTTATTTAAATCTAATATTTAAGTGTCTTAAGGTTGGAAAAGCAGATGCAATCATAACATCCAGAAGAAATCATAACAGTCTGGCCCCAAATAGGTTCCCAAATCATCCTCTACTGTTCAAGTTTACATTCTGGACATTCCCTTGAAATACCAAACATCTTCCACCCCTTTGTGATTATTCATTTGCAAGTCACTGCATATTACCTAACAAACGTTTATCTTCAAGAAGTCTATAATCTTACTAGCAAGAATATATACACAGTAAAAATATGGGAACAGTTACAAAGAAATATTAAAGAAATCCAAGATAAATTTCAACCAGGCTGTTGAGCAAAGCATCCATTAAGGGAGGAGGAAATGGGTCATGGATGACTCTGGAAGGAGTGAATGTGCTCTAAGTCTAGAAAAACTTAATTAAAAAGACACAAATTAAGAGAAAAGAAAGAGGCTAGTCTTCTAAGTCAGATGACAATATGGGCAGAGGGGGTGATATTTGCCTCGAAGGGGGTGAGAATTAGTTCTCGGAGGCCAAAAAGTTTTTCATGTTACAATGGTTTATGGACCGCCAAAGCTTGTCTCTACCCAACAAAATTTTATTCTTTGGTATTTAATTTTTTTATATTAGAGAAAAATTAATTTTTCTCTTTAGGGAGTTGGTAATGAAGAAAAGGTTGAGAAACCCTGGTATAAACTGGTATAGTAAATGATGGAAAACTACAGAAGGTGTAGATACAACACAATTTTTGTGGGAAAACAAAATACAGTTCAGAGAGAATCATTTAATAATTTAGCTTAGGGAGGGTTTGATGATGTTCTAAATTTAGTGTTGCCTTGTTCCATTCATTCCTTTAACCACTAACATAATTTTACTTCATTTTCAAGTAAATTATAAATCAGTGTTTGCCATAGGAAACTGTCATGAAACTTCAAATAATTATTTTAAATGCCCATTCCCTTAAAAGCTGACTTTAATAACGTTTGGAGTTGCTCCAACAAGATCAGCAAAGCTCAAAACACACAAGTCAGAACAACCAGAGACAGATATTGCCCTAAAAATACTCATGCTGTGGGCAGTCAGGATTGATTCTACCAAAACTTACATTCAATTTTTCAGATACAAACTGTTTACCTCTTTCTCACAACATATTTTCTTTAGTGTGGGCAGCAAAGAGAATTCTCAGCTAGCACTCCCTGATTTTCCGAACTTCTTTCCTTTTTGGTCTTCTTTCATTTGAATAGAAAAGAGGTTGAAAGCTCTTAAAGCCCAAAGATCTCTTGTGCTGTTGCTAAAATAATCCCCTGAGCATGACTACTTGACCTTAAAGTTAACAATAGTACCTGTGGTCCAAATCTATGTAAAACTTCTGAGAGTCAAGTTTGCTTCCTGTAGAGAATAGTGATTTAAAAAGTATGGTTGTAAAGTCAGATCACCTACATTCAGACCTTGACTTTGCTACTTAATATGAGAATTTAACTAATTTTTCTAATCTTTCTTTCCTTCAGTTCCTTCATCTGTAAAACAATAAAGTAATAGTACTTCCTATTTTGCTGACACGTGTCATCAACATGTGGCTGGTGGGTGAGGGAATGGTGTCTGTTATAACATGGAAATTGTGGTGGTTCGCATGCAACTTTTCTTTTTATAGGGGGGCCAGAATTGCAAGAGTAGAATTATAACCTTCAGCCAGAAAGGAAAAATGCCTTCAGCTCAGCTGCTGTACAGGCATGAGCAATCATAATTATATTTCAAGAAAATTCAAAACAAATGACCATGAGGAGCTCCCTCTGCAGAGAGAACACTCCTGGCCTCGCACATCTCTCAGTTGCTAGACTTCCTCTTGTCCCCACCTTAACAGCAGCCCCGGGAGCCTAGCATACCACTTCCATCTGCATTATTTTAGCATTTCTACTTTATTATATTTGTACATTTTTAATAGCTTCTGTAGGAGCAGCCTGCTGGAGTTTTCTAATTCATCTTCCAAACGATCAGTAATTGTTTTTGTTAGTACTTTGCTTACAAAGTTGCAAAACTACCTCAATCCTATTTTTCCCATAAACTCTATTATCTTTAATGCATGATTTTATAGAAAGTAAGGCCTTTTTCCAGGGGGGAAATAATGTATTTATCTGTAAATGATAGCTAAGTCCTGGTATCAGCTACTCTTAAGGTAGTTTTCAGGATCAAAAACAATCTACGTAGAGTTTGGAACACTGTCTGGTACATAGTAAACAGTCATTAAATGCTGATAACTACTGTTATTATTAACCTTGGTCACATTCCACCCACAGAAATCTTCTGATATGCCCTGTGTAATTTTCTCTCCCCCATTTCTGACACATGAAATAATATCCTCTTCTTCTCTATCTTACAAGTTCTAAATTAAAAATACACAAGTCTTTTAAATAGCCCAATTTTTAATCCAGAATCAGTCATATCCTATATCATGCTTATACCACTTTCATCTCAACTCTCAACTCGGTAGCAGATGCTTGGAGACAAAAACTCAGTGCATCTCTATCATAAAACTTGAGATGTGCTTAACCACATGTCTAGAAACTACAAAAAATTAAAAATAAAAAATGACTTTAATACAAGACAATAAACAAGTAGGCCCTAAAGAATCATGTGATAAATAAGATAAAAATATCACTCTTATTTTGACTCTGAAAAATATAGTCTGATTTTCCTTTCAGCTGCATTTTTATTTGGTCTCTGTGGATAGTGTGAATTAATAAGAACAAGAAATGTTATCATTCTTTTAGTAAAAAAAATCAGAGTATCAGGAAAGGATCATGAGGACAACTTCAAAGGGAAAGAGGATGACATTTACTGGAGACTACAAATTTTGAAGATGAACCTTAAGTTTACAAGTACAATGATCACTTACAATTTTTTTTCAAGGTTAATCTACATTATCAAAAAAATACAGGCCCTGCATGTTCAAGACTCTCAATAACTGTTTAATAGTATTACTGAAACAAAAAAAAATGTGCACTTTTACTTACTTTATAGATTAGACTATCCACCAAAAGGTCATGTTGTATCACATTGGTCTTAAGCTGCTCATAATATAAAATATCCTAGATTTGAAAGTAAAACAAATAAAATTAAAGGTCAATCACATTTATAGAGTCAGCCTCAAATTTTAATAAATGTTCATTAATAGTATTATAAACTCTAAGAGGACTTTATTTTATTCACTACATTCTCCATGTCTAGCTAATGATAGATACTTAATAAATATACCTAATCCCATCACTTAGGATAAGGTCTGAGCACCTGGTGGGCATTCAATCAATGTTTCCTTAATTAATTAACTGTAATTTAATTACATTTACAAATACAATATTTATTAATTACTAGATGCCAGAAAGTGTTTTACCCACCATACATGAGTTAACTCATTTAATCACATGCCAACAAAATAAAATAGTTCAGTGATTATTATTCCAATTTTTAAAATTATCATTCCCATTTATATTTGAGGAACAGACCCAGAGAAAAAAGTAACTTCCTGTCCAAAGGTAGTAAGATTTGACCCAAGGAAATATGGCCCTAGAACCTAGTCAAAAACGCAGAAGGACTACTCTGTACTGTTGTCCTAATACCTAAATTATTATAAAATAAAAAGGTTAAACATAACAAATCATCTCTGCTAGTAAAAACAATCACATAGCATAAGAAAGAAGTCAGGTTTTTTTCTGTATTAGAATATGGTTCCACAACACTATAAAATCTTATTAACTATATACAGTAAAAAGATTAGGCTAATGTTTAATTTAATAGAGAATAAAACAGAAGAAAGAGAGGGAAGATGGAAAGGAGAGAAAAAGAGAGGAAAGGAAAAATATAGAAGGAGGGAAGGAAGGAAAAAAGGAGGAGGGACTTGAAACTCTAATCCAGTTAAGCATCAGGTTAATAGCTGGTCAGGACATTCATTAATTTAAAAAAAAAAAAAAAGAAGGAAGGTAAAGATCAAGTGATAGTAGTTGTGTTTTAGACAGATGGAAATATCATCTACTTATTTTAGCTCATCCTTATGCTCCTCCAGATCCCTCCATTCATTTCTCAGGCACTTTAGCCCTGGTTTCTGCCCATATCCAAACACTGCTTGGCTCGCCAGCACACGCCAATCTGTATGATTCTTTCTGGAGACATTCCCTCAGACAGGTAAGAGCTGTGAGACAGGGTTGTTCGGGACAAAGAAGAATATCTGTTGTGTGCAGCTGCCTTGGCAGGATGGTATATGACACTATGTTTCCTGAAATATGAAATATGATTTCTTTTGTTTGTTTGTTTTAGAGAGATAGTGTGTGAGCAAGGTGGGGAGTGGGGCAGAGGAAGAGGGAGAGTAGTAGACTCCACACTCAGCACAGAATCAGACATGGGGGTCCATCCCACAACCCTGGGATCATGGCCTGCCCCAAAATCAAGAGTCAAACACTCAATTGACTGAGCCACCCAGGCGCCCCTGAAATTAATTTCTTAATCTTGAAAGCTGCTTAATACACAGTTCTCTGATTTGGGTCAAAGTGCTCTTTGCCTAAAGATAATCTGAAGATTTACCGGCTATTTTTAGTCATTTTAAGTTTAATTTTTCTAAAAAGTCTTACTTTGTTCTTATTT